>JARIHO010000041.1:0-600000 GCA_029282495.1 Mycena albidolilacea | reverse complement strand
TCAGCAAACGCTCCCTACTCGGCAAATCGAAAAACAGGACCCTGCTACTCGACTATGTAGTGGCGACAGGCCGGTTCCCGCAGTACACTCCTTCACCCTCTTGATTTCTCGTCCATTTTATTTTATTTTTCCTTCTTTTCATCGCATCTTCCCACTATATCTATACCTATACCTATGCCTCCCCTATCTCTCTCTCTCCTCTCTCTCTGTCTGCTTGCATCCGCCTCATCCTGGGACCCTCCATCGTCCCTTCCTGGCCCTTACACGGAACACGCCGCCCCCCCACCCCCAGCAACAGCAGGGTTCGAGTTTAAACCGCATCGTGTTCAACGATGCCCCAGGGTTTAAACCGGTTCGAACCAACATGGTTCGAACCATGAGTACTTCTCCTATAAAAGTTGCCTCCGGCTGTATGATTTGTGGCTCAAACCCAGATTCAAACCCTGATGGTTCGAACCCGGTTTAAACCCTGTTGGTTCGAACCCGGTTTAAACCCTGATGGCTTGAACCAGGTTTAAACCCTGATGGTTCGAACCCGGTTTAAACCCTGTTGGTTCGAACCCGGTTTAAACCCTGTTGGTTCGAACCCGGTTTAAACCCTGATGGCTCGAACCCGGTTCAAACCCTGATGGTTCGAACCCAGTTTAAACCCTGTTGGTTCAAACCCAGTTCAAACCCTGATGATTCAAACTTGTCATTCAGCCCATCATGGCTTGAATTCAGAGTTCTTGTTTTGGAATGTTTTCAAAGAATTCGAAATATCTCGGTCAATTTTGCACCATTTTGCATAAAAACTAGATATACTCAGCCAATCCATCCACAATTAGTGATAAAGAGGTATTTTCAAAAACACAAGTGCTCGCTAGCGCTTTGCGCCGACTCCCACTTCTGCTGGAATGATAGATTAAAAGCGGAGTTTAAAGGCTTCAGACAAACAGACAGACAGACTGGCATAATTGTATAAAGAGGGTAATTAGCTATTAGGTAGTCTGTGTTTTCAGGACATTTTCAGACAAAATGCTGTTTTTGTATTCTTAGAAGATGCCACAGAGTTCTAACATTTTGTAAGGAACAATATTCATACTGACAGGAGGATGTGACTGAGCCAGAACTAGCCTTCTTAGGGCTCTTCTAGCTGCATTGGAGGCATTCACTGCATTCCAGCCTCGGCTAGAGCGTGGGATGTCTAGGTGCACGAAACTGTTGCCGAGGTGCCACGAGTTCTGAGTAGCAGCCATCAAAGATCTCGAACATTGCTTTCTCGCTTAGCTACACACAGCCTTGGTGAGGCACATTGATGGCCGCAACGGCTTCATAGATGTCAGTCGCTGTCTACCCCAGCTAGCTTACGTCTTCATTGTGGTGGTGCATCTAGGCCTCTCATCACACCTCATCATTGATGCGACTAGCCGGCTAGATGCGACTAGACACCACCTCAGGCTAGGCACTGGCTAGGCTTCTCAAAACAGTGTTTATACCAGGGGGTGGAACACAGTGATTCAGCATTTTCTTGCATCTGAAGATCCTGTGAGAATCACACTTATCTGAGCATTTCATGTGGTTTAGCTCTGTCACACAGGTACATATGTTGTTCCACACAGAGTATTGCACCCCTGGGACATATTCTAAGCATACAAAAATAATATTTTGTGTGAAAATGTCCTGAAAACACAGATTATTGAATAACTAATATTTTTGAAGATTCCTCTGTCACTGATTGCGCATGGATTGACTGAGTATATCTATTCAGTTTTTATGCAAATTGCTGCAACACTGACCAATATATTTACAATCCTTCGAAAATGTTCCAAAACAAGAAAATGTCATCTGTGCCCTTGGTTCTGACATGTTTGTACAGCTTTAAACTGTGATGCTTGGAACCATAATGGTTTGAACTTGCCATTCAGCTCATCATGGCTTGAACTCAGAGTGAAAATGTTCAAACTGCAGATCCTTTCTTTGTTACTTCCCTTGAGAGCAGATGTGCTCACAGCTAATGTCAGTGCTGAAGGCGGGGATCAAAAATTTCTGTTTTGGGTGATTTTTCATCCTCTCCAAATATTTTGTCTGTATCTCAATCAATTCTGCATGGTTTCACATGACGCTTAGTTAGATCTTCCAGAATAATTCAAATGCAATTAGTGATAGAGTCACTTCCACAATATTATGTGATTTTGTTAACAAAAAATCTGCGGTTTGAACATTTTGACTCTGGGTTCAAACTATGGTAGGCTGAATGGCAAGTTCAAACCATCAGGGTTTAAAGTGGGTTCGAACCATCAGGGTTTAAACTGGGTTCGAACCAACAGGGTTTAAACCAGGTTCGAACCATCAGGGTTTAAACCGGGTTCGAACCAACAGGGTTTAAACCGGGTTCGAACCATCAGGGTTTAAACCTGGTTCGAGCCATCAGGGTTTAAACCGGGTTCGAACCAACAGGGTTTAAACCGGGTTCGAACCATCAGGGTTTAAACTGGGTTCGAGCCACAAATCATACAGCCAGCGGCAACTTCTATAGGAGAAGTACTTATGGTTCGAACCAGGTTGGTTTGAACTGGTTTAAACCCAGGGGCATCGTTGGACATGATATGGTTTAAACCTGAACCCTGCTAGGGTACCCACCCCACCCTACGTACACCGCTGATTTATGACCCATCCCCCCTCTGCATCCGCCCTCACTGCTACACCCACCCATCTACCTCGTTCCCCCCTCGTAATGTATATCGCGGTTCGACTGCCAAAGATGGCCGTACACCGTGATGCCTTGGTCGCGGGGGATTTCGACGCGGCACGGGGACACTGTGCCGTAGCACACGTGCAAGTGCGTGCAACAGTCCCTATGGGTTTTAACCTGCGGCCTCCCTTCAATGGGCGGAGGCTCCCGGTCGAAAGCCCACTCACCGCATAGTGTAGATCATAGCAAACTAGTCACATAGGCCATAAATGGCCTGAGCACTAGTATAATAAACTGATTTCATCAGAGTGCTACAAATTTGACTCACGGGTGAGGTATACTTGATGTTCTCCGTCGACTTCAATTTTCGGTCATGAATCAAAATGATGTCTCAATGATTGGCTGATCGCCTTCATGTTCGACGTCAATAATCTGCGACTTTGACGTCTCGCGCAGATGTCTGTTGACCCTCACTCATGACGTCAATTTAGTGTCCCACCAGCTTGGTGGTGTAGTCCTCGAATACATACACGCAGCCAGCCAGATGTGCTAGGTATGCCATAGCTACAAAAAATTCAGGAAGCAGACACAATATGACAAATGCAAGCACGTACACTTCTTGCAGAACCACAGATGCCCGGGAAATCGAAGGCATGCCCTGGTGTTGGCAGTAGAGAGGTCAGTGAGGTTATTCTGCAGGAGTTTGGCCTCGTATGTCCAGATGTCATTATAAGTCAGCAGGATGCCACTCAGTAGTATGTCGACCACGGTTAAGAGCGGTATGAAAGCAAGGAGGATGCAAATGCCCTGCAAGGTGAAAAAATCGAAAGCAGCCATGGGGGCACCACTGTCCTCGTGGCCATGAGGGCCAGGGGCTGGGGTGGTGGGGTGTCGATTAATTACTAAGGAAGAGCACAAGTCGCGGGTCTGAGGAGGGGTATAGGGGTACAGGTCTGAGGGGTACAGGTATGGTGTGTGTTTTTCCAGACCCGTGACATACCGCGGACCTGTCCCGCAGGTTGGGGGTGCGGGACGGGTCTGGATCAAAATCGCACTATTCGCCTCAAAACAAGTTTTTATCTTGACAACTGGTTGATTATCGCCTGTTCCGTCTCATCGCGTGTGTTTGGATGACTGTCACGTCGCGTGATGAGTGACAGAACACGAGGTGTTCCATGAGCCACCTCAGCTGTCTGGGTATCCCTTCATAATCAAGTCTGTCTAACCCATTGGAGCTTCGGCCCTCCATCTGCCGCTACACTACGCTTTCACTAGTCATTTCTCTGGTGTTTTCTTGGCATTCTGGGGCACCATGGTGCTTTATGGTGCAGTGCACGGCGCACTGGGTAGTATTTCATCACAGCTCAACACCTTGTGAGCTGCGGGCCCCACGACTCAGCATGCCGTGAGTTGCATATGCCACAACTCGCAGTATTGTGAGCTGCATTCACCATCTGCTCTCTCCGACGCATCATTAACGACCTTTTTTGTGCTAACCTCTCTTGTGAATTGCATTTAAGGACTTGAGGTATTCAAGTGAACAAACCACTATGGCTGGCACAAAAAAGAAGATGAAGTCGCCCTTGTCCGATGCATCTGTGTATTCAGTCTCCTCCTCCATTGCCTCTGCCGTGTCACACACCTCCAACACCATCGCTCAGGCTGGCAAGCACGCCATCAAGCTCACTGAGAAAGCTGTCATGGCTGTGAAGACGAAAGTCACCAAGGAGCAGAAGGGTGTGTCCTCCACTTCAACTGCAGGCTAACCAACTGCATAGCCACCTCAGTCGACGTTGAACGCACCTTCTCCAGAGGATGGCTGCTTCTTTCTTTCACCAGAAACCCCTTGTCTGCCAAGTCAATTCAGCGCCTGATGTGTCTCAGTTCATGGTGCAAAAACAACCTCGTCAGTACCAATATTCTTCTCAAGGCGATAACTGCCCGTTCCAAGAGGCCGGCAAAAGCGAAGGAGCCCACAGAGGCGGAGGAGGTCCAGGAATAATGTCCAATCAATTTATATACGCAATTTTCACCCGTATTATACTTGTAGTCCACAATTAGCTGCTCAGTTGCAAGTTATACGCGCTGTGATGGACCCACAGGTACAAATACTGCGGTGTTGAGATCAGCCAGGGGTATGAGGGGTACGGTACAGACCCGTACCCCTGTAGGGGTGGAGTGTAGAGGGGTACGGGTATGGTACTACTCGGGCTAGACTCGTGGTAGACCCGTGCTCTTCCTTATTAATTACCTTGACTTGGGGTGTATTGTGGAGACTTAGGACACAACACGACGAGTGTGAGTGTGAGTGTGATGTGTGACATCACACTGCCATGTCTTTGTGCTACCCACCACCACCCGATGCGCCTCCCGATGCCTCCCATCGCCTCCCATCGCCCCAACAGACGCCATCCACCCCCACCCACTACAGCCTCGCTCCGGATCTCACCACCCGCTGCCCCGCTTTGCTACCCCTTCCCCAGTCTGAGCTGACTTCATGTCGCTCAGCTGAGGCGTGACTTATGTCCACCTCAGCTTTTGGCTTGACTTGATGTTGCCCACCCTTTCATCTCTTTAGGTCCACGGCCTTCCTCAAGACCCCACAACATTCTTTGCAGGCAAGCCAGGACAGAATGGGAACGGCAATAGTCAGTCAGATTAAAGTCAGCAGTGCTAGTCTGTAGAAAGCAGTCGGCCCTAGATTTGTGGGCCAGCAACCATTGAAAATATAACCTAAATCGTATAATGAAGCTTAGCGCACATGTAGGAAGTTCCCCATGTAAGTGCACCTTTGACAGATAACGAGCAGAGCCTGTTGGAATTCAAAGTCAAGACTCCAATATTAGCAGGGAACCCGTTGCAAATGCGGGTAATTCTTTATTATCTACACTACCTATATACCACCTTACTGTAATCAAGGTATGCATTCAGACTGTCATCCACAGGAATAGGAACAAGGAGGGGGGATGGTACTGGATAACTAAGTGTCACAGGGAGGATAAGCAATTATTTACTGGCCAAACATGTGAAAAACATCGAGAACCAATTTGCAATTCCCTCCACATGTTTAAGGGGGTTACATTCTGAAAAACTTTTAAAATGATTTTCACATGATGATCAGTGTGGCATCATGAACACAATTAAAATGTGTTATTACTATGTGTTGGATGTCATTTAGCAGGGCTTTCAAATATGTTCTCCATGTGTGGCTAGATAACATTGGATGAAGATTCAAAATGTGTGCTGAGTGCTGGGCAAGCCTAAACACAAAAAACATTCGAAAAAAGAGCTGCATATGATTTTCATGTGTCTTGCATATGTTTCATGATGTGTACCACATATATTCATTGTTGGTGACGGAGCCATATTGTGAAAACTCTTGAATAACATTTATAATTCTGTTTAGCATATGTGGCGATCATACATATGGGGAACATCTAAAATGGGTTTCTCATTACAACCACCTGTAATCCGTGTAGGTCTTGTCTGTGTTTCATAGATATTTTGCATGTATTCAGGATGTTTGCACTGGGAAAAGATGAGAAAGATCTGAAGAGGGTTCAAAATGTTTTTTGAATGTGTGGTCATGCAAAATGCAAAAAAGGTTTTGAATGGGCATTTGAGGGGTGATGCATGTGTGTTAGATGTGTTTCTATATGTATGTTGAATGTGTAACCGGGAAAGAGGGAAGATGCATGTTAAATGCATTCAACATGGAGGACAACAGAATATGGAAAACATATTGTGACCATGTCACATAATTTGTTTCGAGCGATGTACATGATTTACAACAAGTAATGGATTGAACAAGAGGGAGAATACATTTCAGATGATCACTATGTTCATGTGTACACATGCTGAACACATCTCCTGCAAAGAGCAACTGGCACTGTGGTAATCAGTTGCAAATCAGCCCTGTTTGGAAATTGTGCTTCCAACATTTAGTTTGCTTTGCAGAAATGATTAGGGACTTTGAACATGTCTTCCCCTGGTATAGGATCCATCCTGATTGGCAGGTCAGCAAAGATCACTCTTTTTGAGGGTCAGGAGAAATGCTTGTCTTGTATAATGCTGAAAATATGTTTGACAGTGGTGTGGGTAAATGTGCGGGTCAAATTGAGTCAGAGCAGTGTATTGGAGCATGTGTGATCCCAATCTGAGGCCCTGAGTCCAGTGCCAAAGGTTCCCCGGGATGGAATATTTTGGGCCTGGGAAATTCAAAATGGTTAATTCCTTTCGCCAAGGCTTCAGCACTAGGATCAGGGCCTCAAATTGAGATCAAACCTGCCCCACCACAGTGATCTGACCCAATTTGGGGCACACATCGTGCCATGACGGCATGTGGCCATTCCTGCGAAATATGTGGCTAGGGCCTGGGAATTTCGAAATGGTCATTACCTTTCACTGAGGCTTCAGCACTGATATCAAGGCCTCAAATTGGGATCAGCCATGCTCCACCAGACTGATCCGACCGAATTTGATGGACACCTGGTGCCATGATGGCATGTGGCCATTGCTGCAAAATATTTCGCCAGAGCCTGACAATTTTGCAATACTCAATTCTTTTCTTCGAGGGTTCAGCACTGGGATCAGGGCCTCGAAATGAGATCAGACATGCTTCACCACACTGATCTTACCCAATTTGTGGCACATCTGGTGCCATGATGACATGTGGCCATTCCTGCCAAATATTTGGTCATGACCTGGCAATTTCGAAATGGTGAATTTCTTGCACTGAGGCTTCAGCACTGGGATCATGGTCACAAATTGAGATCACACATGCTTTGCCGCACTGATGTGACTCAATTTGCCTCACACATTGTGCCATGATGCCATGTGGCCATTCCTGCCAAATATCTGGCCAGGGCCTGGCAATTTGGAAATGGTTGATTCCGTGCGCAGAGGCTTCAGCACTGGGAGCAGGGCCACGAGTCGGGATCAGACATGCCCCAACACACTAATCTGACCGAGTTTGGGGCACACATTGTGCCTTGATGGCATGTGGCGATTCCTCGGAAATAATTTGCCATGGCCTTGGAATTTTGAAATGGTCGATTCGTTTCTTTGAGGCTTCAGCACTGTGATCAGGGCCTCAAATTGGGATCAGATATGTTCTGCCACGCTGATCTGACCAAATTTGGGTCACATATTGTGCTGTGATGGCATGTAGCCATTCCTGCCAAATATTTGGCCAGGGCCTGGCAATTTCAAAATGGTCAATTCCTGTCGCCGAGGCTTCAGCACTGGGATCAGGGCCTCAAATTGGGATCAGGCATGCTCCACCGCACTGATCCGATCCAATTTGCATTGTGCCATGATGGCATGTGGCCATTCCTGCATAATATTTGGCCAGGGCCTAGCAATTTTGAATATGTTCAATGCCTTTCAATTCCTTTTGCCAAGGCTTCAGCACTGAGATCATGCCCTCAAATTGGGAACACACATGCTCCACCATACTCATCTGACCCAATTTGAGGCACACATTGTGCCATGTTGGCTTGTGGCCATTCCTGCGAAATATTTCTTCAGGGTTGGCAATTTTGAAATGATTGATTCCTTCCACTAAGGCTGCAGCACTGGAATCAGGGCCTCAAATTAGGATCAGACATGCTCCACCACAATCATCTGACCGAATTTGGGTCACACATTGTGACTTATTGGAATGTGGGTGTTGCTGCAAAATATTTCGCCATAAGCCTGGGAATTTCGAAATGGTTGATTCTATTTGCTGAGGCTTCAGCATTGGGATCAGGGCCTCAAATTCGGATAAGACATGCTCCACCACACACTGATCTGACCCAATCTAGCCATGGTGGTATGTGGCCATTCCTGCCAAATATTTGGCCAGGGCTGGAAGGCTGCCATATTGTGGAGGCAGTCAACGCTAGAGGGGTTGGCCAGACAGAACTAAGAGGAGCTAAGAATGACAGAACAATAGTGTGGTCATCCAAGAGCAACCACTCAGAAAGGTACATGGTGGTCAAGACCAGGACGAGAAGATGCCATCAGTATAGTACAGATTCACAATCAATGTGAGGACAGATATGTAACAGGAACAGAATATAACATAAGATAGAAATCAGAATGTAAGATAAGGACTCAACATCAGCAATGTAAAAGGTATAGGTGATCATTGAGGAGGGATGTGGGCAAGTCAATGATAAGGAAATCTGAAGGCCAAATAAGGATCAGTCAAAAGCCAATAAGATTGAGGGCAATGATGTTCAGTCAGTGGTAGCGGTGAAGATACAATGCAGGATTGCAAGGAGCAATGAGGACTGAGGGATTGGTATGCTAAGCCAAGGCTGAAAGAGATCAACAGGAGCAATACGATAAGAACAGCATGAACAGTGGTAGTGCAGTGTGATAGCACAGAACAGTGGTGTTGTGATGCAGACAGCAAAGGCTGAACCAATCCATGATGGGAGAGGTTGGATGGTGCAGAGGAATGTAGTAAGGTTGAAGCAGGAGCCTTAAAAGGGCCTGGCCATTTAAAAATGGTCAATTCCTTTCACTTGGCAGATCACGATTTGAAGCCCTGATCTTAGTGCCAAAGCCTCAGAGAAAGGCATTGACCATTTCAAAATTCCCAGACCATGGCGAAATATTTCGCAGGAATGGCCGCATGCCATCATGGCACAATGTGTGACCCGAACTCGGTCAGATCAGTGTGGTGGAGCATGTCTGATCCTAGTTTGAGGCCCTGATCCCAGTGCCAAAGCCTCAAAGGAATCGACCATTTCAAAATTGCCAGGCCAGGGTGAAATATTTTGCAGGAATGGCCACACATGCCATCATGGCACAATGTGTGACACAAATTGAGTCAGATCTTTGTGGTGGAGCATGTCTGATCCCAATTTGTGGCTCTGATCCCAGTGCTGAAGCCTCGGCGAATAGAATTGATCATTTCAGAATTCCCAGGCCATGGCAAGATATTTTGCAGGAATGACCACATGGCATCATCACACAATGTGTTTCGCAAATTTGGTCAGATCACTGTGGGGAGCATGTGTGATCCCAATTTGGGGCCCTGATCCCAGTGCTGAAGCCTCGACGAAATGAATCGACCATTGTGAAATTGCCAGGCCCTGGCCAAATATTTCGTAGGAATGGCCACGTGGCATAATGGCACAGTGTGTGACCCAAATTTGATCAGATCAGTGTAGTGAAGAATTTCTGATTCCAATTTGAGGCCCTGATCCCAGTGCTGATGCCTTGGCACAGGGAATTGAAAGAAATTGGACATTTCGGAATTGCTAGGCCCTGGCCAAATGTTTCGCAGGAATGGTCACATGCCATCATGACACAATGGGTGCCTTAAGTTGAGTCAGATCAGTGTGGTGGAGCACGTCTGATCCCGATCTGAGGCCCTGATACCAGTGCCGAAGCCTAGAAGAAAGGAATCTACCATTTTGAATCAACCATTCTTTTTCGTCGGAATGGCCACATGCCATCATGGCACAATATGTCCCTCAAATTCAGAGCAGTGTGGTGGAGCATGTCTGATCGCAATTTGGGGCCCTAATCCCAGTGCTGCAACCTAGGTAAAGGGAATTGACCATTTCGAAATTGCCAGGCCCATGCCAAATATTTGACAGGAATGGCCACATGCCATCAAGGCACAATGTGTGACCCAAATTGGGTCGGATCAGTGTGTTGGAACATGTCTGATCCCAATTTGAGGCCATGATCCAAGTGCTGAGGCCTCTGCTGAACCCTCAAAAAAAGGAATCAACCATTTCGAAATTCCCAGGCCATGGCAAAATATTTCCGAGGAATGGCCACATGCCATCAAGGCACAATGTGTGCCCCAAAATCGATCAGATCAGTGTGGTGAAGCATGTCTGATCCCAACTTGTGGCCATGCTCCCAGTGCTGAAGCCTCTGCACAAGGAATCAACCATTTCTAAATGGCCAGACCCTGGCCAAATATTTGGGAGGAATGGCCACATGCCGTCATGGCACTACATGTGAGGCAAAGTGAGTCAGATGAGTGTGGCAAAGGATGTGTGATCCCAATTCGTGGCCATGATCCCAGTGCTGAAGCCTCAGTGCAAGGAATTCACCGTTTTGAAATTGCCAAGCCATGGCCAAATATTTGGCAGGAATGGCCACATATAATCATGGCACGAGATTTGCCACAAATTGGGTAAGATCAGTGTCGTGACCCTCATCCCAGTGCCCAAGCCTCAAAGAAAAGAATTGAGCATTGCGAAATTGTCAGGCTCTGGCGAAATATTTTGAAGGAATGGCCACATGCCATCACAGCCCAATGTGTGACCCAAATTCAATCAGATCAGTCTGATGGACTATTTCTGATCCCAATTTTGGGCCCTGATCCCGGTGCTGAAGCCTCGGCAAAAGGAATCGACCATTCCGAAATTGCTAGGCCCTGGCAAAATATTTCACAGCAATGGCCACATGCCATCACGGCACAGTGTGTCCCTCACATTGGGTCAAATCAGGTGGGTGGAGGATGTCTGATCACAATTTGGGGCCCTGATCCCTGTGCTGAGGCCTAGGCAAAGGGAATTGACCATTTCGAAACAGCCAGGCCCCGCCAAATATTTGGCAGGAATGGCCACATGCCATCAAGGCACAATGTGTGACCCAAATTGGGACGGATCAGTGTTGAGGAGCATGTCTGATCCTAATTCGAGGTCATGATTGAAGTGCTGAAGCCTTGGCACAAGGAATTGACCATTTCCAAATTGCCAGGCCCTGGCCAAATATTTCACCAGAATGGCCAGATGCCATCATGGCACAATGTGTGCCTTAAATTGGGTCAGATCAGTGTGGTGGAATGTGTCTGATCCCAATTTGTGGCCCTGATCCCAGTGCTGAACCCTCGATGGAATGAATCTACTATTTTGAATTTGCCAGGCCCTGGCCAAATATTTCGTAGGGATGGCCACATGGCATCATGGCACAGCGTGTGCCCCAAATTGGGTCAGATCGTTGTGAAGCATGTCTGATTCCAGCTTTTGGCCCTGATCCCAGTGCTGATGGCTTGGCAAAAGAAATTGAAAGGAATTGGACATTTCAGAATTGCCAGACCCTGACCAAATGTTTCACAGGAATGGCCACATGCCATCATGGCACAATGCGAGCTTCAAGTTGAGTCAGATCAGTGAGGTGGAGCATGTCTGATCTCAATTTGAGGCCATGATCCCACTGCTGAAGCCTCGGCAAAAGGAATTGACTATTTTGAAATTGCCAGGCGCTGGCCAAATATTTGGCAAGTATGGCCACATGCCACCACGGCACAATGTGTGACACAGATTGAGTTAGATCAGTGTGGTGGAGCACGTCTGGTTCCAATTTGAGGCCATGATCCCTGTGCTGAAGCCTCGGCACAAGAAATCAACCATTTCCAAATTGCCAGGCCCTGGCCGAATTATTCGCAAGAATGACCACATGCCACCATAGCACTGTATGTGCCTCGAATTGCGTCAGATCAGTGTGGGGGAGCATACCTGATCCTGACTTGAGGCCATGATCCCAGTGCCAAAGCCTCAGCAAAAGGAATCAACCATTTTGAAATTGCCAGGCCCTGCCGAAATATTTGGCAGGAATGGCCACACACCATCATGGCACAATGTGTGACCTAAATTGGGTCGCATCAGTGTGGTGGAGCATGTTCGATCCCGATCTGAGGCCCTGATCCCAATGCTGAAGCCTCGAAGAAAGGAATTGACCATTGCGAAATTGGGCTCTGGCAAAATATTTTGCAGGAATGGCCACATGCCATCACAGCCCAATGGATGACCCAAATTCGGTCAGATCAGTTTGGTAGAGAATGTCTGATCGCCATTTGGGGCCCTGATCCCAGTGCCAAAGCCTCGGCAAATAGAATTGACCATTTCAAAATTCCCAGGCCATTCCCAATTTTTTTGTCCGAGTGGCTACATGCCATCACGGCACAATTTATGACACAAATTGAGTCAGATCAGGATGGTGGAGCATCTCTGATCCCGAATTGTGGCCCTGCTCCCAGTGCTGAAACCTCTGCGTAAGAAATCAACCATTCAAAATTGCTAGTCACAGGCCAAATATTTTGCAGGAATGGCCACATGCCATCACAGCACAATGTGTGACCCAAATTAAGTCAGATTAGTGTGGTGGAGCATGTCTCATCCCAATTTGAGGCCCTGATTCCAGTGCTGAAGCTTCGGTGAAAGGAATCAACCATTTTGAAATTGTGAGGCCCCAGCCAAATATTTTGCAGGAATGGCCACATGCCATCACAGCACAATGTGTGACCCAAATTGGGTCATATCAGTGTGGTGGAGCATGTCTGATTCCAATTTGAGGCCCTGATCCTAGTGCTGAAGCCCAACCATTTCGAAATTGCCAGGCCCTGGCCAAATATTCTGCAGGAATGGCCACATGCCATCATGGCACAATATGTGCTGAAAAGTGGGTCAGATCACTGTGGGAGAGCATGTCGGAGCCCAGTTTGAGGCCCTGATTGCAGTGCTGAAGCCCCGGCACAAGGAGTCAACCACTACAAAATTGCCAAGCCCTGGCCAAATATTTCGCAGGAATGGCCACATGCTATCAGAGCACAATGTCTGCCTTAAATTGGATGAGATCAGTGTGGTGGAGCATGTCTGATCCCAATTTGGGGCCCTGATCCCCGTTCTGAGGCCTCGGTGCAAGGAATCAACTATTTCGACACTGCCAGACCTTGGCCAAATATTTTGCAGGAAGGGTCACATGCCATCATGGCACAATGTGTGAGCCAAATTGAGCTGGATCAGTGTGGTGGAGCATGTCTGATCACAATTTGAGGCCCTGATCCCACCGCTGAAGCCTTGGAGAAAGGAGTTGACCATTTCGAAATTGTCAGGCCATAGCCAAATATTTTGCAGGAATGGCCACATGCCATCATGGCACAATGTGTATGTTAAATTGGGTCAGATTAGTGTGGTGGAGCATGTCTGATCCCAATTTGTAGTCCTGATCCCAGTGCTGAAGCCTTGGCACAAGGAATCAACATTTTCGAAATTGCCAGGCCATGGCCAAATATTTCGCCGGAATGGCCACATGCCATCATGGCAAAATGTGCCCCTCAAATTAGGTCGAATCAGGGTGGTGGAGCATGTCTAATCCAGTGCTGAAGCTTTGGCGAAAGGAATTGACCGTTTCGAAGTTGCCAGGCCCAGGCCAAATATTTGGCAGTAATGGCCACATGCCATCATGGCATAATGTGTGCCTCAAATTGGATCAGATCCGTGTGGTGGAGTATGTTTGATCTCCATTTGAGGCCCTGATCTCAGTGCTGAAACCTCGGCAACAGGAATCGAACATATTCAAAATTGCCCAATATTTGGCCGGAATGGCCAGATGCCATGGAGGCAGAATGTGTGACCCAAATTGAGTCTGATCAGTGTGGGAGGACCTCTGATTCCAATTTGGGGCCCTGATCCTCCGCAAAATATTTCGCAGGAATGGTCACATGCCATCACGGCACAATGTGTCCCTCAAATTGGGTCAGCTCAGTGTGGTGGAGGAGCATGTCTGATCGCAATTTGGGGTCCTGATCCCAGTGCTGAAGCCCAGGCAAAGGGAATTTCTGCGCAAGAAACTGACCATTTCAAAATTGCCAGGCCCTGGCCAAATATTTGGCAGGAATGGCCACGGCACAATGTATGATCCAAAGTGGGTCAGATCAATGTGGTGGAGCATCTCAGATCCCAATTTGAGGCTCTGAACCCAGTGTGGAAGTCTTGGCAAAAGGAACCGACCATTTTGAAATTGTCAGGCCCTGGCGAATTTTTTGGCAGGAATGGCCACATGCCATCATGGCACAATGTGTGACCTAAATTGGGTCGGATCGGTGTGGTAGAGCATGTCTGGTCCCAATTTGAGGCCACGATCCCAGCGCAGAAGCTTCAGCAAACATTTCGAAAATGCCAGGCCCTGGTGAAATATTTTGCAGGAATGGGATCAGGGCCCCAATTTAGGATCTGGACCCCAAATTGGACCAGAGGTGCTCTCCCACACTGATGAGAGTCGATTTTGGTCACACATTGTATCATGATGACATGTGGCCATTCCGCCCAAATATTTGGCCAGGGCCTGGTAATTTCGAAATGGCTGATTCCTTGTGCCAAGACTTCAGCACTAAGATCAGGGCATCGAACTGGGATCAGACATGCTCCACCACACTGATTGGACAAACTTTGAATCACACATTGTCCTATGATGGCATGTGGCCATGTGATGGCATGTGGCCATTCCTGCAACATATTTTGCCATGGGCCTGGCCATTTCAAAATGGTCAATTCCCTTCGCCGAAGCATCAGCACTGGGATCAGGGCCTCAAATTCAGATCAAACATGCTCCACCTTGCTGCTCTGACCCAGTTTGAGGCACCCATTGTGCGATGATGGCATGTGGCCATTCCTGCGAAATATTTGGCCAGGGTGTGGCAATTTGGAAATGGTTGATTCCATGTGCCGAGGCTTTGGCACCCTCAAATTGAGATCAGACATGCTCCACCACACTGATCTGACCCAATTTAATAGACACATTGTGCCTCGATGGCACATGGCCATTCCTGTGAAATATCTGGCCAGGGCCTGGCAATTTTGAATGGTGAAAAGGCTTCAGCATTGGGATCAGACATGCTCTATCACATGGGTTGGACTCAACTTAAGGCACACTTTGTGCCATGATGGCATGTGGCCATTCCTGCGGAACATTTGGCCAGGGCCTGGCAATTCAGAAATATCCAATTTCTTCCAATTCCTTTTGCTGAGGTATCAGCACTGAGATCAGGGCCTCAAATTGGAATCAGACATGCTTCACCACATTGATCTGACCCAATTTGGGTCGCACATTGTGCCATGATGACATGTGGCCATTCCTGCTAAATATTTGGCCAGGGCCTGGCAATTTTAAAATGGTCAATTCATTCCGCTGAGGCCTAAGCACTGGGATCAGGGCCCCAAATTAGTGTGAGACATGCTCCACCACACTGATTTGCCCGAATTTGGGTCATACATTGAGCTGTCATGGCATGTGGCCATCCCTGCCAAATATTTCGGCAGGGCCTGGCATTTTCAAAATGTCAATTCAGTTTGCCGAGGCTTCACCATTGGGATCAGGCATGCTCCGCCACACTGATCCAACCCAATCTCAGTCACACATTGTGCAATGATGGTGTGTGGCCATTCCTGCCAAATATTCTACTGAGGCCTAGCAATTTCAAAATGGTCGACTCCTTGCGCCGAGGCTTCAGCAGTGGGGTCAGCGCCCCAAAATGGGATCAGACATGCTCCCCCACACTGATTTGACCGAATTTGGGTCATACATTGGGCTGTGATGGCATGTGGCCATCCCACAAAATATTTGGCTATGGCCTGGCAATTTCAAAATGGTCAACTCCCTTCTCAGAGGCTTTGGCACTGGGATCAGGGCCTCAAATTGGGATCAGACGTACTCCACCACACTGATCTGACCCAATTTGAGGCACACATTGTACCATGATGGCATGTGGCCATTCCTGCAAAATATTTCGCCATGGGCAGGCAATTTCAAAACCATTGATTCCTTTCTTCAAGGCTTCGGCACTAGTATCTGGGCCTCAAATTGGGATCGGACATATTCCACCACACTGATCTGCCTCGATCTGAGGCACACATAGTGCTATGATGGCATGTGGCCATTCTTGCGCAATATTTGGCCAGGGCCTGGCAATTCAGAAATATCCAATTTCTTCCAATTCCTTTTGCTGAGGTATCAGCACTGAGATCAGGGCCTCAAATTGGAATCAGACATGCTCCCCCACACTGATGTTACTCAATTTGAGTCACACATTGTGCCATGATGACATGTGGCCATGCCTGCTAAATATTTGGCCAGGGCCTGGCAATTTCAAAATGGTCAATTCCCTTTGCTGAGGCTTCGGCAGTGGGATCATGGCCTCAAATTGAGATCAGACATGCTCCACCACACTAATCTGACCCAATTTGAGGCACACATTGTGCCATGATGGCATGTGGCCATTCTTGCCAAATATCTGGCCAGGGCCTGGCAATTTCAAGTTGGACCATGTCTGATCCTAATTTGAGGCCATGATCTGAGTGCTCAAGCCTCAGTGAAAGGAATCAAAACATATTTGGAATTGCCAGGCCCTAGCCAAATATTTGACAGGAATGGCCACAAGCCATTATGGCACAATGTGTGAACCAATTTGAGTCATATCAGTGTGGTGGAGCATTTCTGATCCCAATTTGAGGCCCTGATCTCAGTGCTGAAGCCTTGACGAATAGAATTGACGATTTTGAAATTGGCAGGCCATGGCGAGACATTTGGCAGGAATGGCCACATGCCATCATGGCACAATCCGTGCCTCAAGTTGAGTCGGCTCAGTGTGGTGGAGGATGTCTGATCCCAATTTGAGGCCCAGATCCCAGTGCTGAAGCCTCGGTGAATAGAATTGACCATTTCGAAATTCCTAGGCCATGGCAAAATATTTTGCATGGATGGCCACATGCCATCAAGGCAGACTGTGTGACCCAGATTGGGTCAGACCAGTGTGATGGAGCATGTTTGATCCCAATTTGAGGCCACGATCTCGGTGCTGAGGCCTCAGCAAAAGCAATCGAAAGGAATTGAACATATTCAAAATTGCCAGGCCCTGGCCAAATATTTTGCTGGAATGGCCACATGCCATCATGGCACAATGTGTGACCCAAATTGGGTCAGATCGGTGTGGTGAGGCATGCCTGATCCCAATTTGAGGCCACGATCCCGGTGCTGATGTTTTAGCGAAAGGAATCAAACATTTCGAAATTGCCATGCCCTGGCAAAATATTTGGCAGGGATAGCCACACGCCATCATGGCACAATGTGTGACCTAAATTGGGTCAGATCAGTGTGGTGGAGCATGTCTGATCCCGATCTGAGGCCTTGATTCCAGTGTCGAAGCCTCAAAGAAAGGAATCGACCATTGCGAAATTGCCAGGCCCTGGCTAAATATTTGCCCGGAATGGCCACGGCACAATGTGTGATCAAATAGGGTCAGACCAGTGTGGTGGAGCATCTCTGATCCCAATTTGAGGCTCTGAACCCAGTGTGGAAACCTCAGTGAAAGATATCAATCATTTCAAAATTGCCAGGCCCTGGCCAAATATTTTGCAAGAATGGCCACATGCTATCATGGCACAATGTGTGCCTCCAACTGGGTCAGATCAGTGTGGTGGGTCATGTCTGATCCCAATTTGAGGCCCTGATCCAAGGGCTGAAGCCTTGGCAAAAGGAATCAACCATCTCGAAATAGCCTGGCCCTGGCCAAATATTTGGCAGAAATGGCCACATGCCATCAAGGCACAATGTGTGACTTAAATTGGGTCGGATCAGTGTGGTGAAGCGAGGAATGGCCACATGCCATCAAAGCATAATGTGTGCCTCAAATTGGGTCAGATGAGTATGGTGGAGCATGTGTGATCCCAATTTGAGGCCATGATCCCAGTGCTGAAGCCTTGGCAAAAGGAATTGAAAGGAATTGAACATATTCAAAATTGCCCAGCCGTGGCCAAATATTTGGCAGGAATGGCCACATGCCATCATGGGACAATGTGTGACCCAAACCGAGTCAGATCAGCATGGTGGAGCATGTCTGATCCCAATTTGACCCAGTCTGGGTCACACATTCTGTTGTGATGGATGTGGCCATTTTGGTGAAATATTTTGCAAGTCTAGCATTTTTGAATCAATGGATTCCTTCCACAGAACCTTTAGCGCTGGACTCAGGGCATCAGATTGGGATCAGACATGATATACCAAACTGATCAGAATTACTTTGTGTCACACATTGCACTGTGATGGCATGTGGCCATTCTGGCAAAATATTTTGCACACGTCTGGCAATTTTGAATTTCTTGATTCCTCCTGGGGAACCTTTGGTGCTGGACTCAGGGCCTCAGATTGGGGTCACACGTGCTCCAATACACTGCTCTCACTCAATTTGACCCGCACATTGACCTACACCACTGTCAAACAGATTTTCACCATGATGCAATACAATTTGTTCTCCTAACCCCCAAAACAAGTGATCTTTGCTGACCTACCCATCAGGATGGATCCTATACCAGGGGAAGACATGTTCAAAGTCCCTAATCATTTCTGCAAAGCAAACTAAATGTCGGAAGCACAATTTCCAAACAGGGCTAATTTGCAACTGATTACCATAGTGGCAGCCCCTCTCCGTAGGAGATGTGTTCAGCATGTGTACACATAAGCATCATAATCATTTGAAATGTATTCTCCCTCTTGTTCAATCCATTACTTGTTGTAAATCATGTACATCGCTCGAAACAAATTATGTGACTTGGTCACAATATGTTTTCCATATTCTGTTGTCCTCCATGTTGAATGTGTTTAACATGCATCTTCCCTCTTTCCCGGTTGCACATTCAACATACATATAGAAATACATCTAACATACATGCATCACCCCTCGAATGCCCATTCAAAACCTTTTTTGCATTTTGCATGACCACACATTCAAAAAACATTTTGAACCCTCTTCAGATCTTTCTTATCTTTTCCCAGTGCAAACATCCTGAATACATGCAAAACATCTATGAAGCACAGACAAGACCTACATGGATTACATGTGGTTGTAATGGGAAACACATATTAGATGTTCCCCATATGTATGATCACCACATATGCTAAACAGAATTATAAATGTTATTCAAGAGTTTTCACAATATGGCTCCGTCACCAATGATGAATATATGTGGTACACATCATGAAACATATGCAAGACACATGAAAATCATATGCAGCTCTTTTTTTGAATGTTTTTTGTGTTTAGGCTTGCCCAGCACTCAGCACACATTTTGAATCTTCATCCAATGTTATCTAGCCACACATGGAGAACATATGTGAAAGGCTTGCTAAATGACATCCAACACATAGTAATAACATATTTTAATCGTGTTCATGATGCCACACTGATCATCATGTGAAAAACATTTTGAAAGTTTTTCAGAATGTGGCCCCCTTAAACATGTGGAGGGAATTGCAAATTGGTTCTCGATGTTTTTCACATGTTTGGCCAGTAAATAATTGGTTATCCTCCCTGTGGTGTGCCACAGTTACAATTAACAGGCTGTGCACGTACATAACTCATAACTCCAACAGAGCCTGCTGGCAGTATCAAGATAATTAGAAGACAGGTGGTGTGGCAAACGCCATGGCCAAAGCAGAGTGAATAAGAGGTAACCGAGTTTTAGCACAACGACGGTGCCAGAACCATGGGAAAGCACTCGTTCAGGTAGATTCCAAAGCCCAGGAGCGTAGTTCCAGCCCTCCACTGATGAATATGCCGATGGCGCAGAATCAAAGATGGCGATGAAGATTGGGTGAAAGCGGGGGCGCTATAGGTGATTCAGATGTACAGAGAAGATGAATCCCCTACCTTTGCTCAAGGCAATCTCAGTAGTAATGTTCCACGCCACAAGCCTGGGCAGCCTTTCCGATCCTAGCAAGTACCAGCGAACCCGGTTACAATGGCAGTGGATACTGTCCAGCACGAGAACGGCGGCACAGAAAATTCTTGGCACGTCAAGAGTCGAAACGCTGTGGGGTACACTTGGGGTCAAAGTAAAAAAAGGAAGTGGTGCTGTTCGGCTATCAAATTGTCCTTGCTTGTGCTGTATCTACTATCCAGACGGCTGCCTTCTCTTCCCACCGCCATCACTGCATTTTGACAGCTCCTGGAGCCACATGAGTCCAGCTTTGGCGAGCCTTAGCCGAGATCAGCCGAGACACCTCGGCAGGGTCTGCCCATGGTCTGCCCGGCAACACTGTGCCCAGGGATGACGAGGTGCGTGCGAGGCGGCCTCGAACCACCTAGCACCACCTCTCTCGAGGTGCGCCGAGGCCCTCAGCAGACCACGTCCTTCTGTAGCCACCTTCCTCAGGACTTGACTCCAACACAAGCCCCCGTTGCCCATTTTGTCTGCATCAATCGGATCAAAAGGAATGACCCCGGAAACCCATGACCTGCGGGTTTCCCACGGATCCGAGTAGGGCTCGACATGATCTAGCGTCCTCGTAGTTTCTGTCAGAGAGGATTACATGGGAGATAAGGGACCTAATACTTAAGGATGCATCCGCTTTGCCTAAAGATGAGAGGTATTTCACATGAGCATCGGCTTACTGAAAGATTTGAAGTGGCAACACCATTTTGTCACTGGGATTAACAAAACTAGTCCCACCCCATACATTCCAAGCACGATACATGCCTTGCCATGCACGATAAAACTGATCAAACACGATGCATCTGCTGGGAATGTATCGTGCCTCTGCGCAAACACGATACATTGCATCCACCATCTTCTTTCACCCATTCTGTCATGCGGGGATCAAAGAAATCCTTAGCGGCGGTATTGGAGGGGAGCAAATGCATAAACAAGCCTGTAATAGGAAAAAACTGTCGTGTTAAAGTTGAATCCAATTGCTCTACCTACAGTCTGTACTACGTAATTTAAGCCCGCGCTTTCGCACGTGCAAGACACCTGCATTTTGCACGAGTCTGCCACCGCCATGTTCCGCATGCGATTTTCAGCTCGGAGCACCAAAGAGCAGCCGCTCCCGTCGATATCGCGCCTCTCGATCGAATCAGACGTCGGTGTGATGGTTCCGTGCACTCGCATGCAACCGCAGGCAGCAGTCGCGGCACCTCACACTCCTGCACGAGATCGGGAATCTGCTCAGTGTTCATGGATTTCGAACGGGTAGCTTACCGGTGAACGAGAGGCGGGGGTGAGACCGACAATGAAACCGTTGCACGCGCCTCACATACCTGCCGGCTTCAGTCCCAGAGCGAGGGAATAGCAACGCTAACGCACCTTGTTCTGCTCCTCCAAACCACCACATTCGTCCAAAGTCACTGTCCAGCTTGCCCCAGCCCTTGCAATCGTAATTTGTGGTTGTTGGGGGCATCAATGGGGTGGGACGGGTCCTGTATATCCTCTTTTGTCACCGTGACGTCACAGTCAGGTCCTTCCCACGTCAACGATAGGGCTGTTCGCCGTACCGTATACGGCATACGGCCGTACGATGACGGCGGTCGTACGGCTGTCTGGCCGACCGTACCCGTACCGTAAACGCTACCTCCGGGAGGTCATACGGTACGGTACGGCGCCGTATACGGCCGTATACGGCTATTATACGGCTATACGGCACCACTTTAATTGGTAAAAACAGCCAGGCTCAGTTCTAGTGTGTTGATAAAAGCATGGGTGACGAGGGATAAGATGGTGAATAAAGTTGAGAGCAACGGGGGCAGCACGACACCGAACACTACAGCAAACCAACCGAGGCTTCGATATCTGATAGTGATTTTTGATGAGGCAGGCAACACGCAATGAGTATAGACACTGGACTTCGGCGCTGCAAGAAGTATATTAGTCGGAATTGAAGGGGGAAAAAAACTGGACTCAACGTGATGAAACCTCTTCGATATCCCAGACAGAAACTGCCCGCCTTGAAGCTGTGGCCATGAAGAAAAAAGCGACTGGCCTTGCGCTATTTAAGAGAATTTTATATCTCTGGAAGGACACACATCTTGCGCCATTCCTGAGCTGAAACGAGTGAACAAGGTTGCCGTGCCGGTACCAGGCCAACATTGCACCGGAATGCGAAGGCGTGCATATGGCCTAGATATGTAATATTGGAAATTTGGAGCTAGCTGAAGGCCTTGGCTCGCGGCCGCCTGAGAATGGAGTCAAAGGAGTTGAAAATTTGTAGAATTGCAGAGCATTAATTCAAATTGCACAGCGAGTCGGCTATCGCCGGAGGATGCCGAGCGTGGTTGCCGACAATCGCCGTATACGGCCGTATACGGCCTGTACGGTACGGCTCTTTACGGTGCTGGGCCGTACCGGTGCCGTACCGTACATTCACCTAGGATTTGGCTGTACGGTACGGCTACGGCGCACAGCCCTAGTCAACGACAGCTTGAGACGTGTTGTGATCACTTACAACTTGCGTATAGCATGGTCGAGTCCAGCTAGAACCCAATTACATACCTTGAGCAAGCCTCAGCAGGATCTGCCGAGGTCCAAGTGTGTCCAGGTGTGCCGAGCAACCTCGGTGCAGGCTTGGGTCGAGAAGCAATCAAAATGCAGTGCATGGCCGTTCTAGCTGTGAACTTGGTTCGGCTCCCCCCATCCATTCGTTCAAGAGAAGAGATATCAGCGGATCACGGGTCCGGACATCGCTCTCGAGGGTTCGTTGTGCGAATGTGCATGCTGCCTGCTGGCTGCTTGCTGACAGCTGTCCACAAGGCGGTGAATCGTAACTATTCTCCCTTTCGCCTCTACCTCCGTCCCCGGTCCGCTGCTGGAGCTTTGTACCTTGTAGCTCATGGATCTCAAAGAACTTGTTAAGACAATCCCTCACAATCCACATAAGCAATTTGTTGGAGTTACGAGTTATGTGCACGCACTGCCTCTGTGGCGCACTTTGTTACCAGGTCCCCGCCGTTCATTCCTGTACCTGGCAGACTAAATTTGTACCTTAATTATGTCAGAACATGTGATGGATTGTTCGCGTCAGTCCGAGTATAGATAGATATGATAGTTATGATACTTGGCATACATATATTAACTTCCCGTAGTTCAACATAGCCTCAATCAGTATCTTTACTTCTTCCCCCATCTTCTGTGCCCTCTGTGTGCTCCTGCACTTGCACTCAAGAAGTTCCTGGTTCATTGTGAGCTCTCTTGGCTTCTAGCCGCCTCCTGATAAATTACTCTGGACTGTATTTTTGTAGGTTACCAGGTAGACTAGACTACACAAGATTCCCTGTATTTTCGCAACGGGTTCACTGCACTGCTAATACTGGATTTCTCTATTGATTCCAACACAATGCTTTGTTGGGGTAACAAATCCCAGACAGTTAATAACTACATTACTGGTACGAGAGAAAATGGTTTGAACAATAGTAGATTACTCACTGGTACCCAGGTGGGGTAGGAGGGGCCGGTGGTGCAGGCAACACACAAGGCCAAGGCGGTGGTGGAGGAACCGGCGAGGGTCCCTATCTGAATTATGACATCATGGCCGAACATTTCACAATGAACAATCAGTACGTCAGTTGCTCATGCCGCCATTCGCTCGGCAATTCATATTCTCCATCACACGGTCGCCTTGGAGGCTCTGCACAACTCTGCGGAGACCTTTCCCCAGCCGAAATGCCATCCTGAAACACGCACAAAATTGCTCAACAATCTGCATAATTGGGTGATTGACCCAAACTCACACCACTCTATCCATTGGCTACATGGTCCTGCTGGCGCAGGAAAGTCCGCCGTCATGCAGACTCTGTGCTGTCAACTACAAGACCGTGGGCTGCTTGGTGGTAGCTTCTTTTTCAGACGCGGTCACAGCACCTGCGGCAATGCGAAGATGCTCTTTGCCACACTTGCATACCAGCTAGCTTTACATCGGCCCGCATTCAAGGGCCCTATCTCACGGAGCGTAGAGACAGATCTGTCGGTTCTCGGGAGAAGTATGGATATCCAACTGTACAACCTCATCCTGGAGCCATGCAAATTGGCTCATGTTACTTCACCTTCAGCCCTCCTCATCGACGGGTTGGATGATTGATAGGATCCATTGCCAATGTGTCGGAAAAACCTTGTTTTGCTTACAAGGGATCGACCGGGCTTAGGGCATCGTAAGGGATTAAGGTGGATTACGAGCCGTGCAGGCGTACCTTGTAATCCCCGTGGCTTGAGAGGTCGGAAATTTTACTAGTATGAGGGCAAATAACTCAGGTAATGTGCACAATATCTTCGCTGCTGCCTTCATGTTGAAGTCTTTTCGAATAAACTTAAGTAGGTCGCGTTAGATAGTCCAATTAACGGGAATTACGGCACTGCTCCACCGCTCCACAACGTCCGTCACTTAAGTGCTGCGCACCATGTTTCGTGCCTCTTGCTTCCCTACCACCACCATCGCCTGCGCCTGAAGCTCAACGTCCCTTTCCCATCGCTAACATCCGGTTCTGCTCATATGCCTGTCTTGCCCAACCACTACCGTCACTATTACCGTTTCGTACTCCGAATCAACTCGATGTGCTGCCTCCATCGCCGACACTCACTGGCTCACTAGCATGGGTCGCGGGTCCACAGCTTTTCTGTTCACCAGTTGATGCGGTTGGGGTGAATGTGGTAAACTGGGCACGGAAGGTACTCTGCCGGTGTTGTCTCCAAAGGTACGCAACCACGCCTTTCATAACATTGCAATGCGCTCACTGTCGGACCTGTTTCACCCCCAGATGCACAAGTCACCCATGCACCATCAGGTCGTAACTCACCGGTAAATATGTTTCATTCTCATTCATGTGCTTGGCACTGATGTGATCCAGGCTCAGATGCGCGCAACAATCGATCACCTTTGCCCGTACGTCCGGTCTTTCAATTATATTATAAGATCTGTTTTGAAATCTTATGTCAGGCTGGCAACACGGCGCCTCACCACACACCTCACCGAAGTCACCAATCCACACCGACTCGCTCCCCGCGGGGCAGCGGCATCGCAGGTGATGGCGAGGAGGGTCAACATCCGGCTCGAACCAACACACAACCTACAACAAGACGTTGATTACACTGTGTAGATACTAAATCAATCTATGTTGTTTGAACTGCAATACGAAATCGACGTGAAGCTGGTTTTAATTGGATTGAAATGCGAGGTAATGGCTTGTATTGCCATAAGCACGTGGGTCGCTTACAGTGGATTACATCGGCTTGAGAGGTTTACACCTATGCGCTGTAATCCCCTTAAGTATTATGGGCTTACAAAGGCTTGTACCGTAGTACAAACCGTTAAAAGCAATCTAGGATTTTTCCGACATGAGCATCACCTTGGGCTTAGGATCCTTGTCGCCAGCAGACCGGAGCCACATATTCGGGAAACATTTGAAAAAGAGTTCATTTGGGGACAGTTTGATTCAACCAATATTGAACAATCATTTGAAGACGTCCACACCTACCTTCATGTTGAATTTTGCCGCATTTATCAAGGCCATCTCACCGCTATGCAGCACATTCCTACCCCCTGGCCAGCACCAGAGATCCTGAAGAGGCTGGTGAAAAACTCATCTGGCTACTTTGTTTATGCGGCAACAGTTATCAGGTTTGTGGACAACGAGTATTCCTGGTCATCCAAACAACTGGACATGGTGGTTCAAAATACCATTCCTCATGATTCTGAATCACCATTTGCAACTCCTGACCAGCTGTACATGCAAATTCTGTCAAAAGTCCCTGTCTGGTACCGTCTCCACCTCTGCGACATTTTGTGCGTGATAACCCACTACTACCCGGACAAGTTCACTACGCGGGATATTGATGCACTACTTGGTCTCGAACTTGGCACTGTGGAGTTGATTATTCGTCCTCTACACTCTGTGCTCAAAGTACCTACAATCTCGGGACGTTCGCTTGGGGTGCACCATGCCTCATTCCTTGAATTCCTGAATGATGAAATGCGGTCATCAGGTTTCTATGCTGGTTCCACGGAGCACAAGGCAAAATTGGGACAGTTGGTTCTCAAAGCACTCGCATACAGATATGAAAATCTTCAGACAAACCGGGCAGATCTTGGACTCTACTGGTACGTGAAGGTGCATTCCAATTCCGAGCCTATCCTAATTCTGTCATATTTAGGAGGCTCTCAAACATATACCCAAATTGGATCCAATATATCACTTCCCTTTCACCTTCTGCAATTCTGGTGCCCCCATATTCAATTGGTCAATCCGGACTTTGTCCTCCACTTTAGTTCCTCCCGTCACCCACTGGACATAAAGAAATTTCTGATCTGGCTCAAAGTGAGTCTTTCTACTGTCTCATTTTCAAATAAATTCATTCAAGCAGGAAATTAACCGTGTTCCTGAAGCTTTAATCCGACAGTGGGAAGATTACCACTTTGTTCTCCGGTATGATGATTTCCAAGGTCAAATTGTGGACAATCTACTCGAAGAAAGTGTTCGCCGCCGGCATCTAGAAAGCGATGATATCAATGTTTTGGCCCCGTCCCTTAGTACAATATATGCTTTGCATCCTCGGACAACGGATGAGGTGCAGCTCATGGTAACGGCCTGTCGGAAGCTTTTGTCCGAGTCTCCTGACCTTCTCCGCATCTTTCATGCTGGAAGACTGCTCACTCCCGATCTAAGCTATGTAAACAATAGCTATTTCAACCAATTTTTTCGAATCGACATTGTGTTGGATTTATCCTGGGACAACATTCTGGGGTGCATCTCTTCTTTGCGTGCACTCATAACCAACAAATTGGTGTTTTTTCACGCTCTTTTCTTGTTCTTGCCTGCACTTTGCCAGGAACTAGACCATCTCTATCGCACAGCCACGGTTTCACAAGAGTTGGCTTGTGGGTTTCTTCGACTCATGCAGCAGATTGGACAAGGAGAACGGCCCATCAGCTTGTGGTAAGCAGAATCATGTTGAGCATATTCTCAGCTGAAAACATCTGAATTTCCTGCAGGAGATACTTGGAATACTACCCCTATGGGCATGGCCGTGAATGGGGGTGCCACATTAGATCTTGCCCACAACCAGACCCCGAGTTGCTACAGAAACTGGATCAATTTGTTCCACCATGGGAGGTCTTTTCTGACAAAGAGATGACCATTCTTGAACCTGTTGAGTTCCACGATGTGATCCAATGGCTGAAGATGAGCTGCCACACACTGCATGCCAATTCTCATGACTCTAAAGATATCCCCCAACCCTCGATCTGACTTGATTGACCACTGGCAAGGATATCTTGCTGAGAGTATTATTCAAAAACACAAGTATCCCTCTAGTTGGGGTGATTATAGTGATGATGCGCTGGAGAAGAGGTGGCAGAACTACTTGAAGAAGAAGGAGGCACACTTTCGTGGACCACCTCAGGAAGAAGTGATCCAATGCTGGGAGAGTGCCTTGAGAAAATCCAGAGAAGAGGACAAGGACAATGGCAATATGGACGGTGATAGGGCGTGTACCAAAACATGCATGAAAACACCCGTTTTTTATTTCATTTTGAACCTATTAGCGGGCAGAAGTGAGGCATTAGATTATGAGCATACACCCGCCCTGGGGTGGTAGGCTACACTATTGATGGCCGAAAGTCAGTGTAAAAAACCAATTATGAAGGATTGAGTAGACTTGACAAGGCAGTCCAAAAGGCTGTTACGTCCTGACTATGATATTCTACACTGAGCTATAGATGGTGGCGGTAAGCCATTATCTTATGTGCTGGAGGTGAAACATCAGGGAACTACTCAGAATTATTGACTTGCCATCTCAACGGCCTCTGAATAGTCTGATGACTATTAAAACAAGATATACGAAGTCAGGATTGGTACAACCACATTAGGGCCGGCAGGGCTATAGCGCCGCGCCATTTTGTGTATAAGACCAACTGATTAGATTAGGATGAAGACTTGTTACCGAGTTAATCATCACTGTGGTTACTCGGGCAGATCTGACCGTTAGAAAGATGTGGGCCTCGCATCAAGGATTTACTGATATGATTGATGAGGATCGACACGATAGAATAGCGCCGCGCTATGCTTTTCCAGTCGCTATACTGGTCTGCCAGTATAGTGCCGCGCTATGCTTTTCAATCTGCTTGATATTTACTATGCGTTCCACTGAACCTGTGAAGTGTGGACTGATAGAGAAATTGAATAGAACTTGACTAAGACTGACTTGACTAGTCAGCAATGACAGACTTGCTCAGTCAGAAAGATGGAAACCAAGACAACTAAGCACATCTTATGGCGTGCTAGAGAAATACATGCGGACTGGCCCCGGTAGCAGGTCATAATACCCATGGTTGAGAATGTCTTCTACGCCATTGGCCATTCACTACTTGGGCTCCCACCCTTTATTGTTCCTATTCATTCCGTCTATCTCCTTTACCTCTCTCTGAAATGTATAAAAGCCAGTTGTGTACTCTGTATTAGCAAGTAAACTATCCCCCAGATATACAGGCAATATAGTAGACTCTAGATTTGTGACAAGACATCAGATATATTTGCAGACGCACAGAAAAGATTAAGAGATACGGGACGTCGAAAAGACTACCAATCGCATTGATATAAGAGCCCCGTTCAACCTGCACCAACTTGTCTCCTTTAGCAGCGCTTTAGGCCTCCAGGACTAAGACTTGTTGTGTAAATCGACGCTCTCTTGTCTCCTGTAGCAGCGCTTTAGGCCTCCAGGACTAAAGACTAGTTTGTGCTAGTAGAAGTGAAACCGCCGCCTTCAGTGTAACTGTCCGCGCCTTAGCCCAGCGTCCACCTTCTGTGTAACCGCCCCGTTTCATTGAAACCGCCGCCATTCGTGCAGTGTTGGTTGATATTGAAGTAGTGTCTGTCTGTTGATAGTCTGCCCTACCTTCTGCTGCTTGGCTAGCTGCCAGTAGTGCTAGGTTCTGCCGCTCACAAAGAAACTGAAAGCTCTGAACAGTCTAAAGTTTACTTGAGTCTTGATATCCTGTTGGTGTGAAGTCCCTGCTACCCTAGCATAACCGTGCTTAAACCGCATAGTTGCTATTGAAGCAAAGCCTTATCCCAACCTTGCACACCCTTTTGACGGGTGATATGTACCCTACCTCCCCGAACACACACACACGAGTATTAGGATTAGGATTAGTGATTTGTTTTGGTTTTGGTTGGTTTGAGTAGAGTGACTAGTTCGCTTTTCTCACTAGTCAATCCATTAGATTTCACGGCTGCACCCTAGTGCACCGTTTCAACAGTAACACCAGTGACAGTGAAGATGGCAGTGATTATGAGTAGCATCAATATGCTATAGTTCTTACAATTTTATTCTGAGACCTGTGTCACACAAGTTGAAGTTCAAAAGTTGAGAGCATAAGAAGATGATACATTGGAGGGGCTTCCTCAAAGAGTAAAAGGAGAATTGAAACATACTTGTTTTGCCGCTAGTTTATCCCATCCTCCAAACCAACCATCGTTAAACGCCTATGCCACGTACTTCCCCACCTCTAATGGCTTGTTACCTTGCTCTCAAAACCCTGAGTATGGACTCAAAATTTAAATGACATTATTTAATCACCGCTGGACACCGTCGAGAACTTCGAGGGAAGCAAGCCCTCCCTCTAGGTATAACATGCCTTGCAATAATCCGAGATAAGCCTGATGTGAGGCACGAACGGCTCATGCGTATCAGAGGATAAAGTAGCTATGCGGGAATCGGGAAAGTTGTGACGATCATCGTGACTCGTCACATTTCCTCTTGCGTGCTTCCCCAACGCGCACGATTCCCTCCGTATCTCTTTTTTGCCGTACATACCTCTGCTTCACTGTACATTCTTACAAACATGACGCAAGACTCTGTCCCAACAAACCTTCCAGCACGCAGATGCACGCACGCCACGGAGGCCATCACAAACGCGCTCAAAAAGCTTCTGCGGGCCCTAAAATTGTCTAGGAACAAGGCTATCGAGGGTAGGAACGCCGAACGCACCGTGCGCACTGTGGAGCACGCCCATGACCCAGTAGCCCACCCCGATGCAGGCTCAGACGACGAGTCCCTCATCACCGTCTCGGACCTACCCATCGACGCTCTTTCCCCCTTGGGCAAAGTCAAGAAGCTTGCGGAGAAGATGTCCCCGACCTCTGCATGCGACCTTTTCCTAGCTTTCATATCCAATGGCAACTCGACCTCGAAGCGCACAGGCGACGACGACGAGCCCAAACCCACCACGAAAAAACTCAGGGAGGAGTCCGCTATCCCAGCGGGGATGACCATGCCGCCCAGATTCAGCACGTACATCGCTGAACTCTACCAGAACAATCTGCATCTTCCCCTCTCCCTGTTCACGAGCAATAACCTCGACTTAGTAAACAACTCGTACGAGTCCATGGCGACGGTCAAACGAAACGCACCCGGTGCCATCTCCAGTGATAAACAGATACGCGTGCTGGACACAGCCTCTTTCGAGAGGAAGTTCCTAGCGGAGAAGAACATGGACCGCGGACAGTGGCTCGAGGGCGTGCAAAATTACGTCACCTTCCTCGAGGGCTACTGGAACGACCGCGAACACGAGCAGGTAAAATGCTGGTCGCACCATTTTGCCTTCTTCGCGCGAGGCGAAAAGCAGGAAACGAATTTCCCCGCTATCCTCGCGACTGATATCAAGCTACGCCACACTTACAACGCGCACCTTTTCACCTACTCCCACAATTATTACTCGCGGCAGCTAATGGAAGAAATTTTCGCTCTACGTATCGCGGAGTCGATCCCCCGCACCCCTCCCAGTCTCAGCGCCCCGAGCAGCAGCGGTGGGGGTGGCGGCAGCGGGGGTGGTGGCAACGGCGTCAGTCGCAGTGGCGGAGTTGGCCGCAGCGGCCGTGGCGGCGGTGACTCCGGAAACGGGGGCACTGGTCACGGTGCCGGTCCCTTTCAGGGAGGCAGCGGCGGTGACACGTCCAACATTGTCTGCCTTCTCTGTGCGAGGCGCGGCCATTTCCTCTCCACCTGCACCCACAATACCTTCGAAGACGGGACCCCGGTCGACTGCCGCGCCGAAGGCACGAACAACATTTGTGTGATTCAATCCGGAACAACACTTTGTCGGTTCTGGAACATCAAATGCAGAGCCGCCTCCTGCACGCACGACCTCACTGCGCACGCGCACCTCTGCTCCTTCTGCGGAAACAAGAACCACCATGTGTTCTCGTGGACCTGCCGCCGCAACCTGCCCGCCCCCGCTACTTGAGCGCGAAGCGACTAACTTCTTGGACAACCACTTTCCCCACCCGCGCTTGGCGGAACACAATGAGATTTTGAACCGTATTACCACTCTGTACAACGCTGACGAGGTACAAGTGCTCCTAGACAAACACGACCTAGCTTCCAAATACCCCCACCTTGCTCGCAACCTCCGACAAGGTTTCCCTATGGGTGACTTCCCCGACTCGCTACCCTCCACCGTAATATTCCCAAACGACCTCTCCGTCACCGACAATGCAGACTTTGTTAACCAGTACATCCAAGAGGAGATCGCAGCCAGCAGAATGAGCGGCCCGTACACGCAACAGGAGGCCGAGACGATCCTGAAAGGGCCGTTTCAGTGCTCACTGATGCTCGTCTCCATTCAGACGCAGGGCCCCGGCATCCCGGACAAGCTCCGCCTCTGCCGACACCTTTCGAAGGGCAACACCCACAACGCATCAACCAACTCCTACGTCAATAAGGGCAAATTTCCCACCAAAGTCAGCACTGCCTCAAACGTCGCAGATATTGCAAGTTCCCGCTTACACCTACCCTACCCTTCTTCTTTCCCTCTGTCTTTCCTCCTACTCGCGATCGTACCTGCGCTCCCGCGCCCCACCCTACCCTACCTTACACCATATCCGCATGCGCGTGCATATACCTACCCTCTTTCGCACCACGTCATGTTCGCACGTGCCTAGCCTTCCCTTCCCTTACCCACGACGTCGCCCGTGCGCGCGCATTCCCAGTCTTTCCCCCTTCCCTTCCCGCGCACTTACCCTACCCTCACCGCAGATCACCAACGCTCCCCCGGGTGCGCAGGCTATGATACTCGACATCGCCAAATTTCACCGCACTGTCCCGATCCTGCCGGCGCATAAGAAGTGGTTTGTGCTGCGCGGCCCGGACGGCCTCTTCTATATCGAGCACAACGCCCCCTTCGGATGCTCGTCCTCGAGCGGCAACGCCGGCATGATAGGCGGCGCGATCGAGGATATCTGGACGGCCGAAGGCGTCAAGCCGAACAACAGATACGAGGACAATTTCTTGGCCGCCCGTTTCCCGTCCTCTGTCTCCTCCTCCCCATCGACGGGTCTCATTACCTACTCTTACCCCCATGACCGTGCCTCGGCCCTCGCTTGCATCCGGCGGATGAAGGTCCCGTGGCACCCCGTGAAGTGGCTGGACTACGGCATCACCTTTCTTTACATTGGCTTCAACTGGGACATGGAAGCGAGCACGGTTGCTCTCCCCGAGGCGAAACACATCAAATTCCAGGATCGCGTCCGGATGTTTATCGACAGGTTCCGCCGTCGCAAATGCACGATGAATGCCGTCATGAAAATCCACGGCTCCCTCTGCCACATCACGTTCGTCCACCAAGAAGGCCGCTCCCACCTTCCCGCCTTCACCAACTTCATCGCCTCGTTTAAAGGCAACAAATACGCCACCCGTCGCCCCCCAGGCCCCATCATCATCGAGCTCGCCTGGTGGTTCAACACCCTCTCCATCCCCAGTGTCGCTCGCCCGCTCGTCAAGCGCGGCCCCCGCCTCAACAAGCACCTCTACGTCGACGCCTCCACTTCATGGGGCATCGGCATCATGGCGAACGGCGTCTGGGGCACCTGGCAGTGCAAGCAGGGCTGGCGCTCGAAGACTCGTCATATCGGCTGGCTCGAGGGCGTCGCCCTGGAGCTACTTATCTACGCCATCGAGGAGCGTGAGCTCCGAGATGCGCACCTACTCGTACACTCGGATAACAAGGGCATCATTGGCGCCTTCGACAAAGGCCGCAGCCGTAATTTCGATATCAATCTTTCCATACGCCGCTCCGCTTACGTTCTCGCATCCCTCAACGTCTTGTTAGACCTTACTTACATAGAGTCCAAGCTGAACCCCGCAGACCCTCTGTCTCGGGGCGAATTTTGGCCGGCCTCGAAACGTCTTTTCACGAACTTTACCCTACCTTCAGAACTCTCGGACTACCTTACACATGTACCTAGAATGTGAACCTACCGTAATAAACGAATTGTTTCTTGGATTCTGTTCCCAATCCGGCGTTACACACACATACGGTGTGGCAGGAACTCAGTTTCTCTCTTGATCCCACATCCATGTTCAATTTCTTGGCCCACACAAACCACCGCGCCACCGACGACCCGCCGGCTCCGGCTCCCGCCCCAGCTGACAACAGCGCGCGTTCCTGGCACGCTCCGTTCGGTACCGCACCCATCACCGACACACGGACTATCCCACCCGAGCCCACTCAACCGCCCTTCCGATCCATAGCCTGCCGCCTGCCTCCTCTCCCGACCACGACGCGCCGCCCGCCATGCGCCGCACGCGCTCCCAAGTCCACCCTGCAGCCGTTGGCGCCCCCAGTGCCCGCTGCACGTGGTCCTCTCCCTATGCCAGAGATCGCCAACACCATTTGCTCGCTGTCTTGCCCGCTTCTGAGTTCGACAAGGCGTACACAGCGGTCATCGGGGACTAGCACCCAAAACTCACGAGAACTACGCGGCCGGCCTGCTACATTTTCACCAGTACTGCGATACGCACAGCATTTCCGAAAGCATGCGGATGCCTGCCCCGTACTACCTTCTTACGGCCTTCATCGCGCACTGGATAGGACAAGTAGGAGGCGGCACAGTAAAGTCGTGGCTATCCGGACTAAAGGCTTGGCACGACATCAACGGCGCCCCTTGGGCAGGCGAAAACTGCTGGGTGGAGCTCGCGCGTCGCACTGCGAACAAGGAGGGCACGAGTTTCAAACGCGAGCAGTGTGGGCCCGTCACACTTCAGCACCTATTCGCCCTACGTGCCCAACTCCACCTCCACACCCCCTTCGACGCCGCGCTCTGGGCGACGGCATGCGCAACCTTCTGGGGCTGCAGACGGCTGGGCGAGACCTCCGTCCCCTCCCTTGCCGATTTTGACCCCAAATTTCACGTCGCACGCGGCGCGACAGTGAAACACATCTCTACGCCGGACAGCAAGAAAGCTTACGCCATCCCGCTGCCCTGGACCAAGTCTACGCGTGAGCGCGGATGGCTTCTCACCATCACCGCCCGCAATGATGATTTCTGCCCACTTAAAGCTTTCGACAACCACCTACTTATTAATTCTTCGGTACCAGCCAATGCACCTCGCTTCGCTTTCCAAGCCCCTGACGGCTCCTGGGCCCCCATGACCAAGACGTGGTTCATGAAGCGCTGCTCGCAGATCTGGGACACCGCCAGCATCCTCCGCACTTTCGGCCACAGTTTCCGCATCGGTGGTTCCACCGAACTGCTTCTCGCCGGCGTACCTCCCGACATCGTCGCCGCTTTGGGCGGCTGGACCTCTCTTGCTTTCCTCCTATACTGGCGCAAGATCGAGCACATCGTCCCCATGCACGTCGGCAAGGCGTACGACAAGGCCAAACTCGACGAAGTCGCGAAAGCCTTCGAGGCCTTCCGCGTAGCGCACAATATCATCATGCCTTCCATCGAAGACCTCAGGCTCCTTGACGAGGATTAGCTCGCGCATCCACCATCTCACCCGGCCCTAGCTCGCGCGTCCCTGTTCCCCCCCCCTTACTTCTACCTACCCTACAATTCCGTACTCATAACCAATTCCATTATTCCTCTCCCAAACCAAACCTGTCCCTAATAAGTTACTGCCTTTCCCCTCAAACCCCTTCCCGGTCAGTCTTTTCCCTTCGCACTAGCTCTGGTGTGGGGTGGCCGGCGCGCGCCGCAGGCGCAAGCCAACCGATGGAGCTAGCGCTCTGGGTTGGTGAGTTGGCTTGGGCGCCTTTGGCGCGCCTCCTACGGCCTCCTTCCCTTTCACTGCACGCTCAGAGTCGGTTTCCCCGCTCGGAGCTGAGTTGGCCGTGACGACGCGCGGTGCCGATCGCCTTGCGCGTCCCCCCGTCTTCCCCACTCTCCCGCATCCGCCCGAAGGGCGGCCGAGCGGAGAGCCTTCGGCTCTTTTCACACCCACGCATTCTGAACCCACTCTGGAGTTCTGAATACGTTCTTTCCCACTCTCTCTCTCACACGTACCGCTGACGGCCTCTACTTTATCGTGTCTCTGGGGTCCCAGTACCCAAAGGGTCAAGCCATACCGTCAATCACTCTTGCCGAACGGCCGGCGTGCAGAACCGAAGCTGTCCAGTCGGCGTTGCCATAGGTAACGATAAAGCGTCTGTCTAGATCAATGCCCTGATTGATCAAAACATAGATCAGCGGAGTCTGAATCGCTCTTGTTTCCAACCATCATCGATGGTCATCTGCTGAGTTCCATGAGCTCTTTGACAATGTCAATGGGCATCGTCCGTCACCACTCGGCCTGTTGCTCAAATTTCCGTCGCACAACGTGACCTGCCCACCGCCAGGACTCTCCAAAAGTCTTGTACCAAACGAAAGGGGTTGGCCGGCAAGCGGCGGGATGCAAACAGAATTCAGAACTGCCTGTGGGCCTTCCATTTTCCGGACAATTACGATTGTGCACCTTTTGTGCACACACATAACTGAAAAGAGATGAAATTGATGCAAAGTTGATGTGTACACTTGCTGAATTGAAGTGGGTGGCCGGCAAGCTTAAAATTCGCGCCGCAGCTCATGCCCACCGCCAGGACTCTCCAAAAGTCTTGTACTAAACATTTGTGTTGTGGTTCTAAGTTGGACCGAACTGCCGCCGTCCTGGGATCAATTTTTTTTCTTCAGGCCCCTTACTTCGCTGCTTCGGCTTACCTGTGCCTGCAAATTTCGGCACAACCCTCGTCACCCTTACTAACTGTCTCTGCGTTCTCCTGGATGCTTCACGCAGTTTATCTTACGTCTGGACTCTCGACATCTATGATCTTTTTTCAATTGATAGCATTATATGCCTGCGCCGGGAGGTCTTGCACCCGAAAGAGAACTTCGCGACTCTCGGCCTCTTGCTTGGCTTGAGCTCAGTTTCCTTATTTTCCGCAAATGATTCATCGGCCGTTACCCTCAACCTTATCTGCATTTTTACGGGTCACCAAAACCTGAAGCAATCGACGACCAACTATTCGTCGCTAAACTGTTTCTCGCTTGCTCCCCCTTTTGTATCACTTCCATTTGGCTGTGCCTTCCTGTCTGGCAGTATCATTATCCCGCGCGACGCAGATCTGGTGCCGGTTATCTCCGTCTTTTTAAAAACTTTGCAGGGCGGTAGAATCGGAAGAAACAAAGCTCATAACTGGAGTTGTGTTATTGGACTACCTGCCGACAGTCCGGAGGCCGCAAACTGCGTCCAAAACGATATTGCGATATCTGATGTCCCTAGCTTTATCGAAAAGAAGGTCGACCTACATCCAATAGGGGAAGTCAAAGCGCTCGATTCGACGGCCGATTCTGTTTCCGATTACGGCCGATTCTGAAATGAGAATCACGCAAGAATCGAAATCAACTTTGACCGCCCCGATTCTCACCACGATTCTGACCTTGATTCTGCGCAGACTTAGTGTTGTATACAAGTTGTATAATTTTTTTATTCAATCTAATAATAATTCCCTGTGTTACACGACATTGCCATTTGTGGCCTCCCTGTCTCTTTCTTCTCTATGCTACACGTTATGCCCCGGCTTTCCTCGCGGCAGAGTCGGGCTTGTGACGTTCTCAAAATCTTCCTCGAGTACCATGCAGCGCGCCTCAAGGGAATTTGGTCCCGAAAGAAGACGGCCTTCGGTGCTTTTTTTGATGCTGCAGCAGATTTTTTAACGGTACATGTAAGAGGATGGACGAGACAGGGAATAAAGGTTTTTCGCATAACATAAATAAAGAGATCGGGGAACAAACAAGATATGCCACAGCTAAGTGTAAGGTTAGGGTTGATTTCGATTCTCAAATCCAATTCTGTGCTGTTCCTCCTCCGGAGGAGGAACTGCGATTCTCGCCGATTCTTGAGAATCACGATTCTTGGTCCGATTCTGGCATCAGAATCGCGTGCTGAATCGGCAACAGAATCGGCCGTCGAATCGAGCGCTTTGACTTCCCCTAATGTCTTTCTCCCCAATTTTCTCGGTTGAAAATTCCTACTGCTCGCCCCGGCAGGCCAACCAATGCCAAAAGGCCTATCCACCCGGACGAAAACCAGGCCATCGGCGGCGGCGCTTCGAACCATCCCACATTCGTTGAAGGTACTGATTCTGCGGTATCGGTTCTCCTCGGACCCATGTATTCAGATGTGAGGTTCGGTTCCGTGAATGCTGCTTCCAGCATCCAAGAATGGTAGCTGCTTCTGAACGATCTCGAGATCTCTGATGCTCTTGGGCTGATCAAAAAGAAGGTCGGGTGCTGCCAAACCAATGAGCGTCTCGTGCTGACCTACTCCTCTGGAATTAAATTACTCCGGGGAATCCCTTGACACTTATCTACCTGCCTGGCTAAATATTGCCGCCTGAAACTTAGCGCACATGGACGCAGTCAAAAATGAAAGTCAGTTACGGGAACGGAACAAACTATCTGGCAGGCCAAGACACGTCGGTCTCCGACGCTGATGATTGCTGCTGTCTCTGGTTCTGATGTTGGTTGTCTCGGCCTTGCGGCTCCGTATGACAAGAAACACCACACTTACTATTGAAAAGGTACTTCTCCACTTCGTTCCTTCGCGAATCAGTAAACACTCCACAGCTACTGGCTGGAGATCACGGATAACCACCTATTTCTGGTCCGCTTCTGGGCCTGGGCCGCCTGAACGCGCCAATATCTGCTTCTCGATGTCTTGACATGCATTCGCGTTTCGAGGTCGGCTTGCTCGAAGTACGGGCACGGGCAGGTACTTTACGTCCCTGATGAATGCCCTGCTCCGTTCTTTTGGTTCAACGGACGTTTGACAGCCATATAATTGGGACTCCACTTCAAAAACCTTTCGTCGGAGTCTCTTCAGCTTCAGCCAAGTCCATCTCGACTCTAGAAAATAACATGCGGCACTTTGCAGTACCACTCCTCCTCACCTCTGCCCTGCTCACAGTATTACCCACGGCCAACGCCAATCCATACTTCTACTCTTCCTTGCGGCGAATAACTGATTCGGGCGACGGCCCCGGAGGCGTCGACAACGATGATGCCGGCGCAGACGGCAATGTCCCCGACCTCGGAGATGGCAACGGAATTCCCGACGTTTCCAACGCCACGAACCCGCGGTGCGTGCCGTGGTACGGTATCCGGGACGCGATCCTCGGTGGGATCTTCCATGGTAAGAAAATCCTTCTCTCCAACTCTCTTACTGGAAATGTTGACGATTTTTGTACATTGAGGGAGATGCGGAGACGAGGCGCGCGCCTCTGTGCGATTGGCATTCCACGATGCTGGTTTGTAGCTCTCCAGTCTTTTATGCTCACTCGATATTCACTTTGCATAAAGGGACGTTTTCAGGGGCATTGAAAGCCCAGGGACTTCCAAACGGCGCAGCCGACGGGTCGATGATATGGGACTCCACGGAGGTTCTCCGCACAGAAAACAACGGACTGCAAAATATCGCCAGCATCCTTTCACCGCTACCCGCACAGTTCGGTGTTTCTCCCGGTGACCTCTTACACGTAGGCAAATTCATTTATATACTAATCGAAACCTAACTTACGCCAATATATTTTCTTCAACACAGCTTGCTGGTGTCCTCGGCGTTGTACGCGTTCCACCTTTGTCCCCTTTACTGAAATCTCACATCCGTCATTCAGCTCGCCTGCCCCGGCGGCCCCCGCATCAACGCATTCATCGGACGCCCCCCGCCGCTCAACGTCGCCCCCAACGGTCTCCTCCCCAGCCCGGACGACTCCGTCCCCACCCTCATCGCCCGCTTCGCCGACATGGGGTTCACCGTGCGCGACCTCATGGCGCTCGTGGGCGCCCACTCGACAGGCAAGCAGCGCTTCGTCGACCCGACGGTGGCGAATTCGAGTTTCGACTCGACGGTGGATATCTGGGATGTAAGGTTCTGTGAGTTATTTATTTCGATTCAAAATTGCGAGGGATGAGCGCATGTTTATCTACTTAAAATTCAGACGCAGAAACGGCAGCGCCTACCACCCCTCCAGGTAATTATACTTGGCTCGTGATGTTGGATTCGGAAACTGAACTATGGTTGAAGACGTCTTGAAGCTCCACAGCGATGTCAATTTCTCGCACAACGCGAGCACCTTTCACGAGTTCCACCGGTTTATCAATAACCAGGAGGATTGGTACGTATGCTCCCATAATCGTTGAAATTCAACCCAAGGCATTAAAATATGTTCCAGGGATGAGGACTACCGCGCAGCACATCTGAAGATGATGCTCCTGTGCGTCCAGCTTTCTTTCTTTCTCCTCGTCTACCACCCGCAGACGTGGATTCAACTCATTTGTATTGTATCATTGCGTAGGGGCCAAGACATCACGACACTCACAAATTGCACGGAGCTGATGCCTGCCAGCATCAATCTCACGAACATGACTATCAACGGTACCGTTGACCCCACCCTTCTGGAAGCTGCGATACAGAAGTACAGGGCTCCGTGGTTAAGCTGAAGTTGAAGTACTGGTCTTAGGAGAACGAATATTCTCTTTTCATGTACGGGATATGGGTATAGGCATAGATAATGGATAATGGATAATATTACTGGTCTTGAGAGCGGGAGCGGGGAATAAAATCAGAAAGTCCTTTTGGGTTGCGTAAAGATGTATAGTTTATTGGGCTTATTTATCGATTTCTCAAACTTCAAATTGAGTCACAGCTTTCGCGGCAAGCTTACAGTTGACAACATCCTAGGAAGAATGAATCCAATATGGGTGAGTATCTGAGATACTGAGACGACGGAGTGGGTGTTGGATAAATATTGGCGAAGGCAGAGGGGGGAAGATGAAGATTGAGTTGTCTGTGAGAGATTTACCTTTTCGAGGCGATGGAGGTTAATAGATTGAAATGGTCTTGGCCGTATTCAAGACAAACCGCGCAGAGCCAAGTTTTCGATGGCTCTTGGCGATCTGGGGCTCGTCAGTTGTTCAACGTCCATGGGATATTTGCCTTCTCGAGGCGATGAAGGTTGACCCGGTCTTGGCTAAACCCAAGATACTTAGTGTGGAGTCCAGTTCTTCATGATCTTGGCCAGATTTGGAGCCAAGAAAACGCCTGGGATTGACAATGACGGGTGTTATTCATGAGATATTTGCTTCTTCGAGGCAAGGAAGGTTCAGCCGTCTTGGCTCGAGCCAAGAGACGCTCGGAAGAGACGGATATCCAGGTTCACCACCTCGGAGACGACGACCGACGGCAAGGGAGCTATAAGAGCGTCGCGGTTCTCGAACTCGCGCATCACCCTCTGTCCATCCTCCTGGCCTGAGCGCCGCTGCCAGCGCGCGTCGCGCGCACGACTTCCCGCGTTTCCCCCACCCACACCGAAATACTCCGCCAACCGGGAACGGCAGCAAGCACCGTCCGGCCATTGCAGGCGAGGAGAACAAGAAACGAGAGAAGAAGAAACACGCGCACAATCGTGATCCTCCGCCCAAGGAACTGCGAGATCCATCCAGCAAAGCCACCTCCTGCGATAGCGCCCTGTAAAAGTGGAAAAGAAGTATGTCAGCTCGCCGCCCTATCCGAGTCCATTTTCGACACAGCGAGAAGGGGAGGAAGGAAAGAAAGGAGATGGGAAAGGCATGTAGGGAGCGCACCCCGCCTCAGCCTCTGCCCATACGCTCTGCCGCCCCCCAATCCGCGAGTTCTTTCCTCACCCAAGGAAACGAGAAAACACATGCGCCCCCGCTTGCGCTTATCGACGCGATAGGCGGTCCGGGCACCACGCTCTCCAAACGAATGGATACCGCCGAATGACGCGACACCACCATTGTCATCAACGCACGTCCCCTTGCGGCTACAGCACGCTCCGCGGATGTGTGCGCCACAAATATAGCACACCCCAGTCTCCGCCGGGTCGCGCGTGCGACGCATAGCGATGATAGGAACGCGGCGCTCGCCGTCGCTCTTGTTCCGTGGAATACGGAGTAAAATGCCAGACAGAAAAGTCACCAAATACCCAACCGTATACCCCTGCTGCAGCACGCCGCTCGCGAGGCCACGCAGCCCGACGGGGAGGTTCTCGAGTGCGGTGGACGCGGCGAGGCCCCAGATGCCGCCCAAGCCGATGCCTGTGGGAGCGATGAGGAGTGAGCATTATGCAAGATCGGAAAGACAGGTGAGAACGGGCGTGCTCGGTCTCTTCTCCGTCATGGCATTTGCAACCATCAAAGCTTGGACGACAGAGAAGATTAGGCAGATGAGTTCGGTTGGAAGGGAGTGAATTCTCGGTGGGAGAGCTGGTGCAACCATGCTGGTTGAAACAAGGCCCATGGGCTTTGTCCTCATGGTGAGTGGCAAAAGCCTGTAGGTGGGAGCCGGCACCAGCGGTTAGATTGATGGCCAATACAGCCATTGCATCGCCACACTCAAATGCGCCGACCTTTACTTCCACACGCTAACATCTCAACGCCACCTCGGGAAGACATCTGAGCCGACGATACCTCTTCTACTTTGACTAGCAACTTGTGCCAGCATCAATATAATAATATACATGTTTAATCCTCCATTTTGACATCCTCTTTCTCCACCCAGTCCTCAACAACTTGTGTATTGGGTCGGATGACCCCGGATATCTCGAGAAGCACCTCCTGTGGAACTGGATATAGTTCTGGGTTAAGTTGATACTTCTGCAGGGCTGGTGGTGGATGATATCTGGCAGATGTGTTGTGCCTGTCTGAAATAAATTCATTCCCTTGACTTTGACTGTTCTAGGACAATAAACAAGCAACATACCTCCTGTGTACGCGTACTCTGCACAAAGGACGTGTCCAAAAGTCAATTAGAATGGCAGCAGCAAATTTCGTGCCGTCCAGTCACGCTATTGTCACGCATTTGTATCACCCTGATGGCAGTGATTTTGCAGCTCAATTCGGGGCGCTCACCGAACCCGGCACATCAATCCTTGGCTGCTGAACTTTATCACTGGTTTCTAGCTACAAGACCTCTGTTGGAATTAAAGAGATACGAAAAATTGAGCCCACGGCGCATTCAAAGTAAGGCTATACCCTTGGTATTTTCTGAACTACAACATACATCTTGTAGGTAGACATAAGAAAAAAATATCCACCTCCTACGATTTGTGGATAAATGCCGAGCGGGACTAGAAAACAGTCCGGCATCTCGCACTCAGATCTTGGCAGTGAAGCTTCTGATCGAAACATAAACAAAGGATCATCAACACCAGTAGGCGGTGCGGGCTCCCACTACTGTAGACTACACTGTAGGAACAACAACAACAACAACAACAACAACAACAACAACAACCACCACCACCCCCCCAGCCCAAAAGCCCCCCCCAGCCCGTGCCACTCTACCTAGCCCTTAGATCCCTTGATATTCGTGCTCCCCGCAGTTTTTAACCCTACCCACCGCCTCAAACATCCCTATAACACTTACTTCCTATTTTTGAAAAACATCAACCCCCTTTTGATTATCTCCACATCTTGTTTTGCCGACCTTTTGATCATCTCCGTACTTATCTTGTCCATCACTGTGCTATCTTGTACCCCCATTCGCCATGGCCGATCCCCCTCTCACGCCGCCTCGGCCTCTCACCTCCCTACGCGACACGCCCCCGCACGTTTCTCCCTTCCGCGCCCGCATCGCTCGAACACCCCAGGCCCCGATTGTGCCGTTCAGCACCGAACTCGCATCCCGCCCATACCCCGCTGGCGACTACCTCATAGTACGAGGGATCCCCATCACCAACGACGTCGACAATTCCGCCGTCCACCAAATCGGCAAAATCACGAGAGCTATTCGCGCCAACGACCCTGACCGATTCGCCGGCTGTCGCATCGTCACATCGCTCGCCCCAAAAGCCCATTACGCGTCGTGCGTATACATTCGACTGCACTCCGACTGCGCCCCGACCGACGACAACCCCGAACCCCGCGTCGACTGGCTCGAGCTCTACGCCGACGGCATACGCCTTGCCGAACCCACGTGGGAGGTCGCATGGGCACCTCAGGCCGACAAGGATAAGCGCATGTGGCTACGCATCGCGGACGTCTTCGACATCAAGGAAGGAGAGGCGCAGGAGAAGGACGCCGACAAGCTGAAAAAGAACGACCCCGACGAAAGGAAAAAGAAGCGCGAGGGGAACCAAAAGGTGATTGACGCCCTCCGTAAAGTCCTTGACGACGCCGGCCGCCCCACGGTCGATGGTTACAGGCTCGGGGACTCTGCGCAAGCCGTCATCGTACTGGCGTACCCTGCCCACGTCGACGCGTTTCTTCGCTCCAAAACGGTCACCATCGGAGCCCGCACCCACACTGTCTCGGCTGTACGCCAGATAGAAGTCGAACGCCCGTTTGAGATCGCCGTCCGTGGTTTCGCTTCCTTCCCAGAATCCCGTGCTCGCCAAGTTTGCGACGGTTGGTTTGCCTCGTTCCGCCGCCCCGACGGGACTACTCTCCTCGCCGAGACGCGTGCCGGTGAAGACGTCGACGAGCGCGACTACATGTTTTACACCATGGCGGACTGGGCCACCACGGAGCTCGTACTTGGCGCCAAATCGTGCGAGAGCTTCATAAAAGCCACCGCCGCGTTCCACCTCCAGCCCCCGCAACTCCTGTACAACGTGAACTCAGCAGCCGCCTGGAAAACCAGGGACGCAGCCACCGCCATCGACGAGGGTGCGAAAAAGATCGACTCCGGCCTCGCCTCCATAGCCCGCCGTATGGAGGTCCTCGAGCGGCAAGCGCAATCCCGCCACGACGCCACCGAAGCTCGGATGGGTCTGCTGGAGACAACACTTACTACCGCCGTCGCGTCAATCGGCAATATTGTTGGCCGTGTCGAAGAGTTGGGTCGTGGATTCTACCTCGGCCAACAACACACCCACCTCACCATCGACCTTCTCCGCATCGACAACGACATGACCATGGCCCGACGCACCATCGCACACCCGATCGACGACGACGACAAGGCAGAGGCCATCGCAGAATGCAAGCGATTGAAGATCGCTCGCACCGATGTCCAGGCGAAACTCGACGCGCTGCGCGGGAACACCAACGGCCTTATTGTCGCCCCCGCCCGGCCCGATCATCGCTCCTCCCCCGCTCCCGCCGCGTACTTCGACCCCGACTCCCGGCCCATCCAATAAACGCCCCCGCACCTCCATCAATGGACCCGAGCCCGAGCCCGACGCTAATCACGCCCCAGCACCCGCGCTAAGTTCGAGCGCCAGCGCTATGGAAGTTGACGACGAAGGCTCGGTACGTCTCACTGCCCCCCATCCTCGTAGCTGTCTGATGGCGGCTCGTCGCCACGCTCAAGGCGATACGATGATGCAAAAACCGCGTTTTACGCACCGCTACACCAGAGGTCCTGACGGGACGCGTGGTTTTAGTCGGAAAAGGGTGCTGAAAGATCCCATGGACGTTGTGACGAGTCGCCACACATTTCTTGCAGATACCGTATCACGCAATGTACCTCCCCGCCGACCGAACGTGCTATTCTTTCTTGCTGCATTCATTGTTCTTGCCTCAGTCTTGCAAACCGCCAGCGCGATGTCCATTCCATTCTCGATCTACGCCCTCAATTCAAACGGACTGATGGACAGCGTTAAACTACACCATATTAATATCGCCATCAACGCCCGAAACCCTCATGCCTTCGTTCTCTCTGAAAGCAAGACCAACTCTAAGACAGGTCCAAACCTCCCGAATGGCGACTACAATATATTTGAAGAACCCGGCGTCCAATCAGACAACTTCCACACGTACAAATGGGGTGTAGCCGTTGGCATCCGCAAAAATATTCAAATTGCTCAGCGCGTCGCCATCAACGCCGCATCCCTCCGCGGCCGCGTCGTAACAGTTGACATTGTTCTCCCGACCACCACCGGACAAGGCTTCATCCATCGCATGATCGGGGCCTACGCCCCGTGGGATCCAGGCGCACCCGACACTTGCGAATTCTGGCCCGACCTCACAGCCCTCGTCAACTCCACCACCACCTCTTGGTCTGTCGCCGGCGACCTCAACGCCACTATCTCCGCATCCGAACGCGCCTCAGGCGGCGCCAACGCCCGCGCCCAATTCATCAAGTTCCTGAATGACGTAGACGCCGTCGACATTTGGTCCAACAACCCCGAACGTAACCGCCACCACGACTGGACCAGCAGAGCAGGGGTCGGAGCACCGTCAGGGAATATCATCGACCGGGTTGTAACGTCGAGACGACAGTACGCCGACGCTGAAATCTGCGTAGCTGACCGTTCACAGGACTTTGTCCCATCGACCAACCATCGTGCAGTCGCCGCCCGCATCCAACTCAGCCCGCCCCACGGATTGGGAACCACCGTATTCCCTGCACACAAAGCCTCCCTCAACGCGGCTCGCATCAAATTCCCCACACGCGCGGAAAAAAGTCGACACGAAGACTTCCGCATCGAGATAGAAAACCAGCTGGAACCCACCGATCTCTACGACTGCGACGTCTCTGACGACACCTCCTTCACCGACGTATACAAACGATTCACTGAAATCCTCATCCCCGCCTCTGAAAAGGCTTATGGCCGCGTCGCGCGCCACTCTCGGCGATCGGACGACCGCGTTTCAAACCCTGCTATTGAAAAACTAGTTGCCCGACTACGCTTTACCGGTGGCGCCATACGCTTTATCAACAATCCGGACGACTCCACCCTTTCCCATGGCGCGTACATCGCCTACCTCGGCCTGCTCGATAGCCACGACGCCCACGCCAAGGAAGAACCCACTGTGACACTAATCCAACACGCAAGACTACGAAGGAAAGCGCTCTACCGCGAGCTCTTCAAGACTCGAGCCATGGAGATCAAACAACGCAAGGAACGCTACGATCGAGCCCGCATTGCAAACGCGTTACGCGGTGGCTCCACGAAACGCCTTATACATCCGGGCGAGTTCATTGAGCTCCCCATCGCTGTTAACCGTCTGCACTCTGATCAGATTGCCAGCGATCCCACAGAAGTCAAAAACATCACCCGCCAATACTGGTCGGAGCTCTACGCAAACGAGTCGCCTCCAAACGTCCCGAAGCCATGGCTCACCACAAAGTCTGTTCTCGAAATCAAACAACGCGTTCACGCCAACCCGTTCATATGGCCTCGCCCGGCGTCATTATCTGACTTCCGCGCACTCCTCCGAAAAGGAACCCCAAGACCGGCCCCCGGACGAGACCAATGGGAGAAATGGATCATTAAGAATCTCCCCGACCGCGCCCTGGAGATTATATTACGCCTACACAACTACATCGTCATCCATGCAAGCTTTCCAGGCGACATCAAAGACATGTGGCTTACGATGTTTCACAAACGAGGGCTCCGAACCGACCTCACAAATTGGCGTGGGCTCCTTTTGTCCAACTTCCTTGCAAACTCGCCCATGTCTTGGTTAAACTTTAATCTGGTCCCTTATATCGCTCACATCCGTATCCTTCCAGAGACTCAGGTCGCAACGCAACAAGGCGTCCAAACCCGGGATCTAATCAGCTACCTCGCGGGAGTTAAATGCTGGGCTAGAAGGCACAAAACGACGGTTTACGCGCTTAAACGAGACCAGATGAAAGGATTCGACTATCTCTCGCCCCAAGGAATGTACGATGCCGTGTCCGCGTACGGGCTGCCGGCCTCCATTATCGACCTCGACCGCGCCGCCCAGACCGACACTACCTGCTACATACGGACTGCCCACGGCGTGACAGAGCCCATCACCATCACCGGACTCACGAAACAAGGCGGTTCGCTCTCTCCAGTCAAATCCACCCTCACTACGAGCCTGGGCCACCACTACCTGAACGATCTATCCGCCAACGACCCCGACACCCTTGTCATATCCTCCGCTAATGCCCGCAAAGGCGACCCCCACCTCATCGACGACGACCTCAGCGCGAGAGTAATTATGGTTGAGGCCACCGACGACTCCTACCTATTCGCTCGAACTCTCCCTGCCCTCCAACGAAACGCCCTTGCGATGGAACGCTTCCAGTACGCCTACGGATGGCTCACTCAATGGAAAAAATCCATGGCATACGTCCTCGAGCCTGAATCCGACCCACCGACCTTTGCTGACTTCGACTCCGTCACCACCACCCCCGGCGCAAACCCGCTCGATATCACGAAGCATAGGGTCGCAGTCCGCTCCAACGAACTGGAATTCTTGCGCACAATGGTCGACGACCCCCACACCCGCTATGAGGAACTCAAAGAGTTCATCAACAACTTCACCTTCCCCAAATTCCTGCGCCGCCCTCCGATAACCCTCCTCCGCAAGATCGTCAAACAAAACATCATTTCCAGAGCCCGCGCCATCCTCTCGATGCAGCCCATCAAGCGCGCCGACGCCGGAAAACTGGACAAAGCCTTGAAGACGTTGATACATCGAGAATCAGGCATGCCCTTCGAGCCTAACCCCGATGTACTAACGCTCCCCACAGAACTTCATGGTTTAGATTTCCCCTCCATCACCTTCATCAATGACGCCGCCGCGGTTAGCGGCCTGCACCGCGACCTCAACCATCCCATCGCCAGCTACCGAATAATCGCGCGCATCACCCTCGCAGACTGGACCTGCTCCATCAACGATTGTATCGATCCTCTCGACAGCTACGGGCTCTCACGGACATTCACCCACCACGCCAACCGGATCCCGTACTCGTGGATTGTCGCACAGGATGTCATGGCCTCAACATCCCCCACCCTCACCCTTAAACGGACCGACTTGCCCGACATCCTTCCGGGATCCATGTCGTTATCACATGCACTGAAGACCCTCAGCTATCACCTCCCGGATCGGCTGGTTCCCGCCGGCAACGCGCTGCGTTCCCTCCACAGCAAGAACATCAATCGCATCTCCGACGTTGGCCAATGGCGTCTCCACACCGACGGCAGATGGCGCTTCAGGACCTATGAACGCCCGACGAACAGCAGCTGGACCAACGCGGGAGCTTCTAACTGGGATAAAGTGAGTCTCGCACTTCAGCACATGGAAATGAGATGGTTCTCCTCAGGGAAACACGACCTTCTCTTACCACGCGACGCGAGACGAACCGACGCCGAGTCATGGATACGAACAACAGCAGCGCTCAGCTCTCTTCCACCTTCAACCTCACCCACCAGCAACGAGAACGCACTCTGGGCCTCCGACGGCTCTATGATCCCCGCCGCGGCCAGCACCTTCGACGACAAATCAGTAACAGCCGCAATCACCGGCCCGCGCACGCTCGTACTCAAAATCGAGGGCCGTAACATCTCTATTTTACACGGCGAACTCGTTGGCATCATCCTTGCCCTTACGCTATCCGACCCGAAAGTCCCGTCCACCCTTTACACCGACCACCTTAATTCCGTCCGCATAATCGACGACAGCAAAACGATCATCGACCAGGCCCCGCGTCTCCGTACTCTCAATGGCCGCTCTTATTACAGATGGATACTCGCCCTCGCCACAAATAATCCGCTGCGCATAACTTATACCCCCGGGCATTCTGATGAAGTGTCCCTCCCCGCTCGTTTAAATCATGAAGCTGATCACTACGCTTCCTCAGCCCAGCGACAGGCCCGCGAGATCCTCCCCGCGCCTATCCCCACCTTCTTTATGGACGAATATACCTTCTACTCCCACGACGACGGCTGGATCGAGTCGAGCATTACGACCTATCTACACAAATCAAAGTCTCGCAGTGCGAGCCGAACCCTTGCGAATGGCCATCAGCATCGCATGGCCCTCCACCTCTACGATCCGAGGCCCCCTCCCGAATTTCCGTACACACACGCTTATTCAGCGTACTCGGCGCTTGTACAGCTCTACGCGCGATCCGGCCAGCTCCCCACGGCCGACCTCCTACATTCGCGCAAACTGCTCCCAAGCGCACGATGTCGGATGGGATGCGACGCAATCGAGGACGCGCACCACATCTTCGTCCACTGCAGGCGATACGACGCATGGAGGAAGGCTACAGCCGACGAATTACACAAACGGGCGAAAGCCAAATTGATAGAAAAGGGATTTGAGGAAGTCGATTGTATCGACTTCCTCACAGAAGCTAAGTTATTATTCACCGACGCGTGTTCGTTATGGCCGCTACATTATTCTGCATATTATTTAGGGCACGTCCCAAATTTCGATCATCTCTTGCCCCCGCGCAATGATCTCTCGAAGCTGGCCTTCACGCGCTTGACCTATCATTTTTCCGCCGATTGGCACACGACTTCTATACGACTCGCTGGACGAATTTGGGGCAACTGGCAGAAAGAGACGGCGGTAACGTTGGATGTCCGCGGTAGGAAAAGATGACGATGAAGCGGGATCGGACAGAGGTTAGAAGGGAGATGGGCAGGAAAAGACGCGATGCTTCAACTGTTTTATGGCCCGCCGCGGTCGGCTTATGTCGAACCTCAATCATGTATTTGATATAGGCGGTGTTCACAATCGTAACATCGTAACAATGTCACGGAGCCGTCACGGTCTCACATGTTCGGTTGCATTTGATCGGAGCTCTTGCTTCTCTAGCACCACGGACTCTTTGACGAGCCCTCCTTTTGCAAGGGCAACCCTGTCGCACGCGAAGCTCTTCCGACACAATCTTGCCAAATAAATCGACCCGGACCCCAAGACAGGATACCTCTGGCGACCATGGCGCCATCTGGCTGTGTCCGTTAACCCTGCCCCTGGCCTACCGCGGGCGAGGATCCAGCTGCGGGTGTTGACGCGGAAACTGTCGACACCAAGAGACTCGACTTGGAATAACCTAGAGTCAATTTTATCTTTTCTACTCTTGACTCTCAGTCGCCACCTTGCTATATTGTCTGTTGAGTCTCAAACCACGCCAACTTCATGTTCTGCGTCATTATGATGCTCACATCACTCACACACCGTTGGGAGGCCAAAAGAGGGATTTAGCCACGGACCTCGGCTGGGGTCGGCATGGCCGGCCGTCGGGTTGGCGCGGAACGCAATGCCTGTTCAGCGAATGGATACGACACTAGCGGGCCTAGTAGCGGAGTGTCAACTCTTGGCTAACTCGCGCCCTACTTAAGTCCACTTACATCAGAAGCGAAACCATACACCCGAACTACTAGCGAGCCGATTAGCGGCTCAGTACTTATTATGCCAGTGCCCGAGTGGTGCTCGCCTTGCTCATCCAGATTTCTCCCCTACACGATGTCTTCCGAAACTGTCTATCTCAGTAAGTTGTTGGCGTACCGGGTGAACCATTTGCTCAGCGTCGTCGTGAACAAGTTTCCGGAGCCAATCGCGGCATCGGATACAAACTCGCCTCCATCATTGCTGCACGCCCTGATACGATAGTTTTCGCGGGTGCGCGGGACCCCACAGCGCAATCGCTGACGGATCTGTCGGCCAAATACCCTAATGTCCACGCCGTGAAACTCACTTCCGGCGACGAGGCGGACAACGCGGCCGCCATCGCTGAGATTCAAAGGATTGCGGGACACCTCGATGTCATCATCGCCAATGCCGGTCAGTATATGCTCTTCTACCAAGGGGATCATACTAAGCATAGGTCGCAGGAATTGCCAAATATTACGGCCCCCTAGCGACCACCCCCGTGTCCGAATTAAGAGATCACTGGGAGGTCAACACGCTGGGACTCGTCATCCTTTTCCAAGCGGCACACCGCCTCCTTCTTGCCTCCCCCACCAACACCCCGATCTTCGCATTCATATCCAGCATAGCGGGCTCAATGGGCCAGCACTTACCCATCCAAAGCTCGCCGTACGGATCCTCCAAGGCCGCCGCGAACTTCTTGATCAAGTCCATGCATTCTGAAAACCCAATGCTCATTGCGATGGCCATTCACCCCGGATTCGTCATGACGGAGATGGGAATGGATTGCGCGACGGCAATTGGGATCCCGAAGCCACCCCATGACATGGACGAGGCAGTGGCGGGAGTCATGTCGCGCATCGATGGAGCGACGAGGGAGGCGAGTGGTGGCCGGTTCTGGAACTTCAAGGTAACACGGGGCAATCCGTGGGACGTGGAAACAGAGGAAGTTCCGTGGTAGATTGTGTAGTTCCCGTCTCGATTAGACCGTGCAACAGCTACTTCCTGATTGCGGCGGAACCCGATGTCCGTAAGCAAATCTGAAATCTGCCGCGGATTGAACGGAATACTGGGGGGCGAGCATGGTTGCCCGATTCGCCGAGGTTACTCGATCGTTCGCGAGATTACCTGCATGAAGCTTCAGGACAAGGCGTAGCATGTGAGAATATTGGGCTCTGGGAGGATTTGGGGACGAAAAGTACGAACTAAAGGCAGACCAAGTCCCTAATAGAGGTTAGATAATGCTTTTGAGTACTCGAGGCCAAGGTACGCACCATTAGTCGACTTATCTATAGAAACACAAAGGATGGGGATGGAAACGAGTTTCAAGCGGATCTCGCAAAGATCAGTTGGAAAACAGGCATTAACGATTCAGCCATAACACAGACTAAGCTGAGTCACTTATCTTAGACGGTTGAAAGTTCCAACTACTTGTCAGAGCGATGCCTGGGAATCTCGGACTTGTTTCAGCGACTCACAATTGAGCCTATGACTGCTATCTGGTATTTAGGACAGAGGAAGTTTACGAACACCGGGGTAAATCCAGACGCTACGGTATCCGCGAATTATCCCATAACACCCGGAGAGCAGTGGCCATGAGGGAATCCTTCTCATCAATGTCGTACGCCCAGGGTTCCGGTAGTTCAACACCACGGTAGCAACGAGTGAGCAACTGTCCCTCTTCGGGCTTCAGCAGCACTTCAGGGTGTCCCTGGATCATCGTGGACCGAGAGACGGGAGTGATGATTTTGGTGATGCGGAGGTGGACGACCCGACGCCGGCCATACTTCGGATCGGTGGAGGGCTCAAAACGGGCGACACCAGAGCCTGAAAATAAAGTGATGGGTGCGTGATTTGGGGTCGGCGAAGGGCCGGCGCACCGTCCCATTGAAAGCACTGTTTCTTGCCGCAGTAGGCCTGAAACATGTGTCTAATTGCGAAGGAGTACAGTGCCTGCCCAACAACGGTAGGCTTGGATGACGCAGATAAATTGACAGCAAATTCCTGGTTCAAGCGAAACAAGGTGGTGTTCGGATAAATCTTGTCTCGATCGCCGAAGAGGGCAAGGCACTCCGAGAGCTGTTCTGCCGTGGCCAGATTCTCCTCTAACAGCTGGTCACGGATCCCAGCACACGTCGTACGGCATGCTACCTGCGGAAGAATGACCTGCCAAGGAAGCCCAGACGGCAAGAGCAAGTCGTGACCATGCTGGAACGACGATGGCGCACTCTGTGGAGTGACACGAAAACGGACGCTGCCTTCCAGTGGTGCAGCAGCTCGATCTCGGTGGTAGTGGAAGAATCCACTACATGTGGTCGGAAATGTGGTGCAACGCGCAGTTTTTAGATCCTCGTAGTGCAAGAACTGTGTGTGGTTCATACTCTTAGCAAAGGATACTTGGATCCCCCTACGGTGCGATAAATCGAGGTAGTCTTCGGGGACAAGTAAGGCCGGATTTAATGTCGAAAGGATGTGACGTCTCGGACGGCTCGTTCCTCTGTTAACTTGAGCGATTTGACTGAATTTGAACAACCACTGCCACACACCGCGTCTCAGGAGTATGGACGGAGTAGGGTCGAGTGGAAATCCAGGGAGAGATGCACTTGGTACGCGAAAAGACTGGGGATGCCGTTGTCCAGCGCCGCACCATGCTCGACGGCGGATGCAGACAGACGACGCAGACACCAGCAAAGTGAGAGAAATGATCGCTGATCGTTTGATCCGGACCATTATCCGATACATCCGAACCTTTCTGAGGCTCCTTTTCCAGTGGCCTCCCACTCAGCCTTCGTTCGTTCAAATTTCAAGAAGATTGGTTCCGAAGATTCAGCGGCAACTTAGCTTCCCGCCGAGATTCACCGAATTTATTGTCCCGAAATAGCAATCCAACTTCCGTATTGGGAGACACTTCTCTTCATTTCGTGTCTCCGCCACGATCCAGCAATCCGGATAAATAATACAAATAATTACTGCATGATATATCGAGCCGAGTCCTACTGTCGCAATACCCTACTGTCCTACCGTCCTAGTATCTTCCTAGCGTATCGCTCCCTCTATCGGGAAGCGACAGCAGGCACCAGGCGCAGTAGAATCAATCCCTCCGCCCCGATTGGATATCCGCAACCGCCGCCGCCTACGTGAACATGCGGTCGTACCGGTTGAGACACGACCAGCCTTCGCGATCTGTGTGCGTGCGTTAGCATGTAGTGTATGCAAACAACGAGAAATCAAAGAAAAACGGAAACGAGAAATCAGGGAGAAACGGAAAGGAGGGACGAAGGGACGAAGGGAGGAAATGGGGGGGCGGTGCAAGTAAGAGCACTGTCGCCACGATACCACGATATCTCAGCTAATCGCACACACCGTGGCAGGGAGAGAAGGAGCCGATCTTTACAAGTGACCCCCACAAGCACCGCCGCAAGAAAGCCGGTACCGCTCGGTCGGCAAGCAAAGGCAGAGGAGACCTGGCGGCCCCGTTCCAGCCCGACACTGCGCACCCCGGAAACGCGGAGCCGCCATGCCACGCCAAGCACCCGCGCCCCACTCTCTTTCTGAGCCCAATCAAGGGGTCCCCATTGGAGCCCGCGTCGCCGTGGTCCCAAACAAAAGCCCGCCTCCCACAGCCCCAACAGCTCGCCTCTCCACCACAGTCCTCCGCCTGACCGCTCCGTGCGTCCCTTCCCTTCCGCCGTTCCGTGGGGACTGGTGGATGGCGCTCGCTCCTCCTGTCCCAGTCCCCCTGCTCTCCCGGAAAACGCACATAAACACCGCTCAAAAGCAGCTCAAAAACAAGTCACACACCACCCTCCTTCCGCGCACTAAAAAAAGTCGGGAAAAAAGGACGGACGCACCGAAATTATCGTCAATCTTGCAGTCGCACTGCTCCCGCGAGTGCGCGGGTTCCTGCGGGCAGTGCTGGAAGGGCTCGTGGCGGTAGCCGATGTCGTCGAAGAAGTGCTGTGGAATGCGTTAGTATCATGAGAAGGGGAAGTGAGAAGGAGGGGGGAGCAAGATGCGAAGAAAGGAACAAAGGGAGACGACAAGCCGCAGTTCGAGGCGAAGCGGGACAAGCGCTCCATATCATTCTCAGGAGAGGGGAATACGGTTGGGACGAGGCCCACGCTCTTAGGACAAGCCTCATCCCCATCCCCGGCACGGTCGGGAGGGACCTCTCGATCTAAGGATATGATCCACACCCCAGCGCAGGGGCGCTTCCTAGCTTCGAAATCGCTCTCGCTCCTGCTCTCGGGGACGAGCCTCGCATCGTCACGCATCACATCCCCCCATCCATACCACCAGCACCAGCATGGGAAGTCGCACAAACACCCCCGCAGCCTCAGCCTCGACTTTCGTGTCGGCATCGGCATCGGCATCGAGCGCGTCTTCTGCAGCCTCGACTCGACTTGCGTCTGCCTGCAACGCGATCAACTCGCGTCTCCCCTCCCTCCCGCAACATCACTCCGTGACCTCGACGCCTCGACATGTGCGACACCCCACTCCCCACTCCCCTTCCTTTAACGTCACCGCGCTCCAAGCTCCAAACTCCGTCAAAGCGGCACGTCTCTCCGCCCCGCCCTGGTATGTCATCACGGTCTCGCTCGCCCGGACCAAACCGCTCCAACAACACTTCCGAAACGCCAACGCAACACGCCTCTCCCGCTAGTGCCGTCGCCGTCGCTGTCGCCACGATCGCCGTCTCCGCTGCACGGGGGAACGCAGAACGCACTCGAGACGCACGTGGGCGGCATCGGCATCGAGCGCGTCTCCCCGAGGCAAACACGCCCTTCCCGCCTCTCACCGAAAAAGAAAACGAATAGCGAAGCAGGATGATAACAGAGAATAAAAGGGACGCGACGCACGATCTGGTCCTTCCGCGCAAACAGCGCCGCGCCGATCGAGTGCACGGGCGCGTCGCCCCAGCGCTCGTAGTAGAAGCCCTGTTCGGAGGTGTGTCAGCGCCTGTCAACTGGGGGAGAAAAGGAAAGGGGAGAGGAGGGAAGAGGGGAGGGGGGAGGAGGGGAGGAGAAAGGGGAAGGAGGCGGGAGGGAGAGGATGCGAGCATGAAACGAGGGGAGGAGCAAGGGACGGGGACGGAACGAGAACGGATGACGAGAGGCAGGGCCAAGTGACAATAGCGAAGAAGGGAAGGACGGGACGGGGAGGAAGAAGAAGCGGCATGCGGCGACGGGAACGGAAAGAGGGTGTGGGTATGAAACGAGGGGAGGAGCAAGACGAGAGGAGGAGCAAACAGGGAGGGGAGAGAGGGGGAGAGAGGGAGGAGCGGGCAAGAAGAAGGGTAGAGGGAGGAGGGAGGGGAGCGGGCGAGAAGAAGGGTAGAGGGAAGAGGGAGGGAGGACGGGATAAACAGAACGCAAGAGGCGCGCTGGTGGAGAGAGGAGGGGAGGGGAGGGAGGGGAAGAAGCGGCATGCGGGAGCGGGAAGAGGGTGTGGGCGTGAGGAGCAAGTGGGGAGGAACGGAGTAGGGTAGGCGGGAAAGTAGACATGGGGAATGGAGCAGGGAAAAAGAGTGCGGGGACGGCCGCGAAAGTCGAAGTAGTAACCACTTACCCCCTTCGAATCCAAATGCTCAAAGAACGCACGGTACGCCTCTCCCCTCCACAGGTCGAGGTCCCCGATCTCGAAGTTGGACCAGACTATACGTTTGTGTGGTGTTAGTTCCGCGTATCCGCATGTAAGAGTGAATAGATAGATAGGACAAGGAGAAGAAACAGGGGGGACAGAGAGAAGATAAAGATAGAGCGAGTTTGCGGGCATGCCTCCCCGCGTGCGTACGGCTGCATGCGAAGCAGAGCATCTCGCATCCACATAGGAACGGAGCGAAACAAAGCACCCCGCGCCTCCACCGAGCGTCGAGGACGAGCTCGTCGTCTCCATCCACGCCCACGCCCATACATGGGGTGGAGTGAGATTGCGACAGGCTGGTGTCGTGCCGAGCACCACAAGGACGAGCAACTCGCTTCGCTCTCAGACGAGGCCTGCATCGAGGGGCGAGCACCCCACTCGCTACATATAACGGACGGGCCCGTCACCTCCGTCAGACCAAGGGGGAAAACGAATGGAACAGAAAGGAACCGAGTAGAGAGTAGAGAAGCGACGCACAGTGACACCCATTATACGTCTCGCCCCCGTCCTCGCTCAGGAAGCCCATCCCGCCCTCGTCGAGGGGCAGGACGTGCTGCGGGTTCGCGGCGACGAACTCGCGCACGGCGGTCCAGAGGGTGGGGATGGTGGCGTCATATCTGCGGACGTGGTGAGCAACAAAAAGAGAGGTGGAAGCGAGGAGGAGGAACAGGTGGAGGCAGGTAGAACCACCACAGCGCACAGCGGACAGCGGTCGGGGAATAGAAGACCTGAAGAGAAGAGAAGAGACGAGACTTACTCGGGCAACGAAATGGTGAAGCCGTACTTCTTGCCCTCGTCCTGCATGAAGAGGAAGGGGTCGTACGAGAGGGTGCAGAAGAAGCGGACGTCGGGTCTGTGGTGTAGCGTCGTTAGCATATTAAGATAGAAACGGGGAGTGGTACGCACTCGACACGCCAGTAGTAGCGATACTTGTCGAGGAGCTCGTGGCGGAAGAAGAAGCCTGAGTTGAAGCGGCACATATTCCGATACGGGACGCTCCCTGCTCACAGTCAGCCTCCAATCCAACATAAAGTCGAGATGCGCACCCCCATAGATAACATGTTCCTCTTCCATCTTCTTCCTCGACGCCCTCGCCTTCTCCTCGTCGATCCACGCAGGCTGATACCAATGCTCCTTCGGAATCAACCCAAACTCGACTTTATTATTCGTCAACGCCAAGACGTTGTGCTTAAAGTCGTCCGAGAACGGCTCCTCGTTGAGGAACACATACGGATACCCGAAGCGCGTATTGAACTTGGCCTCGAGCTGCGTCAAGCTCCTGACGACGCCGTTGAGGTCGCCGTTGCGCGCGAGCATGACAATGGTGGCATTGGCGTGGCGCGGCATCGTCCCGTTGACGTCGGGCGTGAGGTAGTATTTTTCGGGCACGGGCGTCTTGTAGGGCGGTTCGTGGTACACTTTGGGGCCGCGCTCGCCATCCGGCCCCGGAGACGACCCGAAGCCACCCCAGGACTTGCGCAGGCTGTCGAGGGACGTGGCACGGCCGTAGCCCTCATGCGAGAAGCTGAGGATGTAGTGTAGACTAATCTGTGCATAGTTAGCGTATTGGACTTTACTGGTTATAATACATACAAGGATAGCGAGGGTTAGCACGATGTATCGTGTTTTTGTCATCATCTTGGGCAGATGGACGTCCCAGCCGCAGCAGGGAAGAAACAGAGAAGAGTGGAGACCGCGTGTGACTGGTTGTGACGTGGTACCTCCCGCGCATCGACCATCGCTGATCTGCAGGCTGGACTTGACTCTGAAATCTTTTCCTTCTTGTCGCTCTGGACTCGGAATTCTCCCAATTTCCGTAGCAATCCGTAAGTTGACGGTATCAACCTCGACTCTCAACAGGTCAACTTGAATATCCAACCCTCAAAGATCATCTACTTACACGGCTCAGTAGCGGTTGGCGGCCGCACCTGCACTGCATATGAAACGGAGCGCACGAGAGAATTCACGCGGGATACCCGTTCGATTCGGGACTAAGCCATAGAGCAGCACTCGTTGAAATCTTTTGGTCAGACTCCGTCCTGAATACCCAATGACAAGGTCAAGTCCAAAGAGATGAGTACATGGCTCGGTAGCGGAGGCAGAATGTCGACGGACCGGATAATTTACGCGGGACACCCGTTCGACTCGGGGCCGAGCCATTTAGGCTGTCGTCCAACTTTTTCTCTACTTTTGTGGACGATCCTCGGCATAGGCAAGCTGAACATGGTATACACAAGGCTTGGTATTGGCGATGCACGCATTCTGTGATCAAGAATCCCACTCGTGGTTTAAGCGACCCGATTCGGCGCGCGAGTACTTATCTTTTTCCTCCAATTTTGCAAAGGATGATTTGCGACACAAACTCAAGGTCGAAGAAGTACATATACGGCTCGGTAGTGGTGGGCCGCACCTGCATTCTGTGCACACGTAATACCATCACGATTTAAGCAGGGTACCCGTTCGACTCGGGGCCGAGCCATTCATAGATGCCATCCCATTTTTTTCTCTAATTTTGCGCGGAAGCCTGGGCATATGTAGGCAAGCTGAAAAAGATACGGAAAAGGCTCGGTAGCGGAGGCCCGCACCTGCACTCTATACCAGCTCAATTTCCAGGGGTTGAGCAGGGTACCCGTTCGACTCGGGGCCAAGCCATATCGGAAGTAAATCGTTTTTGCTCCGATTTTGCAAAGGATTTGTCGCACACAGTCGGGCTCAAAACACTATGTATGTATACGGCTCGGTAGCGGTGGCCCGCACCTGCCTGCACTCTGTTTCCGGTTTCTTTCCACGACAGATTCAGCAGGATACCCTCCCGTTCGATGCGGGACTGAGCGCTGGGCCAGTGCTTCACGCTTTTTCTCGGATTATTTTTCTGAAAACACCCACAAAGTGGGGTTCGAAAATATAGGTGCACGGCTCGGTAGCGGAATCCGCACCTGTGCGCAATCCCGCACAGTTTTCTCATGGGCAGGGCGCCCGTTCGATTCAGGGCTGAGTCGTGTAGTTGTATCACTGAAAGAATTTTTTTTCACTAATCTGTCTTGAAGAACAAGCCCACCAACCAAAGTTCAAAAGTATGGATATACGGCTCGGTAGCGGTTGGCCACACCTGTACTCTGTCTGTTGTGCGTTCTGGATTGGAGATTTAAGCAGGGTACCCGTTCGATTCGGGGCTGAGCCATAGCCGTAGAGTGGTTTCAGAGATCTTTTGGTCAGACTTCGTCCTGAACACCCACCAACTCAAGTTCAAAACTATAGGGATACGGCTCGGTAGCGATGGCCCGCGCCTGCCCTCTGTTTCCAGTTCTTTTACACCACAAATTCCCGCAGGATACCCGTTCGATTCGGAACTGAGCGCTGAGCCTGGACACTGCTTTTTCTCGGATTTTTTCTTCTGAAAACACGCACAAAGCGGGGTTCGAAAATATAAGTGCACGGCTCGGTAGCGGAATCCGCACCTGCGCACAATCCCGCACAGTTTTCTCATATGAGCAGGGCACCCGTTCGATCCGGGGCTGAGTCGCTCGCGAGAAATGCACGCGAGCCGGTGTCACATTTTGGCTGGGCGAAACGAGAAAACAGGCTTACCAAGCCAAAAAAACAGGCTTGCAAGCCGAAAATGTCGCTCTCTGATACCAAAAGACAACACAAAAGGTCACAAGCCTTGATCTAATTGAAAAATCCCAGGATCCCTCCAAAAAATGTCTAAATTATCGACAAGCTGGCATCAGACAAACGGGCTTGTGTTCGACTTAGTCGGGCTTGCGCATCTGTCAACTCAGGATTCCATCGCCTACACCCCACCAGTCTCCGAATCCGGTATGGTACCGGCTTTTGAGTATTCCTGCTTAGAAAGAGTTTGGAAGCTCAGCATGCCATGTGTTCTGTGTTCAGTCTGTTTTCCTCTTCTGAAACAGTGGCTTGGAGACAGCACATAGATATCTCTGCATGATAGTATGGTAGATACTCACTGAAGTTCGTACTTGGAGTCAGCATTGGCTCAATGGAATATTGCTGAGTCATTTCAACAACTTATGCTAATATGTCACAAAAAAATTGTTCTAGTAGACCAGGAATTCGAGTTCTGAAAAACCCTTTGGTTGCAAGGGATGATAGAGACAATGAGACTATACCGAGTGTGACAAGCCCGCGTTTCTGAAGTGAATTGACTATTTTGCCCGGTGTCGTCCTCGGCGGCGATGGCGTATCATCGCATCAGTGAGCAAAACATTATAAAAAAAACGCAAGCCCCAGAAGTATGTACTTACTGCACATAGTGTATTCACTCAGATCGAGAAATTAATCCGAGGGGGACGAGAAATACGCGCAAGCCCGTTTCTCGGCTAAGCGAGCAAACGGGCTTGCCGGGCCGGCGGGCGGGCTTGCAGGCCGGTCAGCGGGCCTGGGCTTTGATCTACCCAAATCCAAGCCCAAGCCCGAACAAGCCCGTTTGGTAAGCCGAAAATGTCGCTCTCTCTTTTGGGCATCCACCTCACATGATATTTCGGCAATCCGTAGAACGTCTACCGTGTTTCTGACTTCGGGGGGACTCAGCAATCATTAAAAAAGTTGACAAACCATTCGATATCTGTAAGCCGCCGAAACAAGCCCGAAGTCGCCGCCGATGAACTCCGGGGATCTGCGCTAAAGTTCAACTGTATAAAAGAAGGGACTCAAATCCATCCTTTGGTATCAGAAAATCCTTCTCACCGAGTTTTCCACACCTCAGTATCACCTCTAAACTTCGCAAGCACAGTCATGCCTGCTGCTGCTACACCCGCCGACAAAACGGAATCGTACTTCCCTCTGGCCGGCGGCGACAATGACGGCTGGTCAAACGAGGAGGAAGCTACAGCCACATGCTTTTGCGGCGCTGTTCAGCTAAAATTCGTAAGTCCTGCCCAGGCTTCATTCTCCTCGATTCTGGTTGCTTCCCCTTCGGAATCGAACGCTGACACGGACCCAGCCAACCCAGGGCCCAGGTCTCATCTACACATTTGTCTGCAACTGCGCGGACTGCCGCAAAGTCACCGCGTCTATGTTCGCGTCCAACTTCACCGTCGCCAACACGCATTTGACGCACGTCCGTGGGCGCGAGAACCTCAGCACCTACGCCCAGGCGCGCACCATCGCCTCGAGCAACACGATGACGAACTTCTTCTGCAAGACATGCGGAACGCTCATGTACCGCTGCAGCTCGGCGTTCCCGGAGCTGAGTGTGCTGCGTATCGGCACTGTGGACGATTTCAGCCTGCACGAAACGAAGTTGAAACCTATGTTGGAGCAGTTTGTCGAGCGTAGAGTGGGGTGGTTGCATCCGCTGGAGGGAGTGGAACAGGTAGAGGGGATGTGGCTTCCCGGAAAGTGATACGTAGACAGATCTCCCGAATCGTATTGTCCAGGTTTTCCTCTTGCACTCTTTGCACAACGAATTCTTCAAACTCCGATCTCACACGGCTCAACCTAGTAAGGCGGGCATCACCATCCGGCAAATCGGCATTGGTCGGCATCCACCAAGTAGCGACTTATTCAACTTCTGGTTGCAGAGGCTGACTCTGAATTTAATCTTCGTATATCATTTATGTAAGCAAGGAACGTCGGAGTTTTGATTTTTTTCGAACCTGTTCGAACCGCAACCATTTGGGGCTTCAAAAACAACGAATTCTTGCATAAATTTCAAACCTTTATTGGGTTTACCCACCTAGTAACTCGCCGAGACAATGGTTATTTCAGCTGTGGGCCCTCCATTGCCACGAGATTGGAGTGGAGGTGATGAAAGTCAACACATTTCGGAGCGATTGCTGAATCAAGGTGACAGTTTGCCCCACAATTCAGCTTAAATGAAAACTTTGTTATGGATGAGCGGGGAGAAATATCAAACCTCTTGCCAATCCCCAAGCCTGTTGAAAAGTAGGCGAGAAATTTTCGAGGCTCATCGAGGTTCGAACCTTACCCGAACTTGAACCGAATCCACGTTGCACCAAACCCGAGGTTCGGTGCGGGGTTCGGAAAATTGCCCGAACCGAACCCCACTAGAGGTTCGGGGTTCGGGAAATGTCGCAAAGAACCGAACCCAACCGACCTGGCAACACTATAGAATACACAAGTCTTGCTCTTGATGGCTTTCCGACTTCTATCGGCGGTTGCAGTGCCAGCGGGAGGCAGAACGAAAAGCGGTGTCCAGATAACTGGTTCCGCAGACCGATTTCCCAACACGTTCATGTGGGTACCCTCGATTGCAGATGCAGGGAGAGACAAAATATAATAAGCGCTGGCGCCCAGCATCGCAGTGAATACAGATGCCACCCAATGGTAAAAGCAGCTCAGCAGACGCGCAGTAGACGCATGGCTGCCCGTTATCTTCCCATTCAAATTCGAGAAATCGGTGCACCTTTCTACAACATATGAAGCAGCTACGATTAATCGTGGCCCCAATTTTTCGTGAAGCCTGATTAAATCCGGGCCCCAATTCTTGGGGCCGCTATTTCGAGGTTTAATCCTACTTTAATCCCGTAACATATGCGCAATACAATATATTTTACCCAGATGATAGATTAATCCTAGATGTGATTAATCGCAGGCAGGTTCGATTATCTGGCTGCCGATTAATCGGTACACGCTCGCGATTAATCTTGAGATAGCACCAGTCACATTAGCTATGTAATAATCCTGCCCCAATTAATCCTAATGCACCAATTAATTCTGACATCATTAGGCGGATTAATCCTACCCCGATTAACTCGAAGGTACGGTGCACGTAAATCCTGGGTTAAACTTATGCCCACCACGATTAATCGAGGAATAATCCCGGTTGCCCTTTGCGATGGGGAAGACGCAAAACTACGGTGGCACTGTCTGCTACAAGCAAGTTCCTGGCGAGGCATGCAGACCTAAACATGTATCAGTGGACAAGAAGAGGGACACACACACAGGAAGAGGCCACCAACACGCACTGAGGGTCGTTTCACCATATCTAAACCCCACTCCAGATCCTCCGTGTCCCCCGTGTATCTGCATTTGCCGCCTACAGGTGCAATCCAAGTGTTGACAGAGTGAAAGCAGTTTTCAGGGAATAGACTCACTCTTGAGGGCTCAAGAAACGCCGGTTGCCACCTTGCCACCAAGGAAAAAAACAGAGAAAAAACAACCTAGTTTTTGAAGATGGGTGGCCACCTGAAGAAGTTGGAAATGGGGGAGACCCCCGGTGAGCCATTCGACCAGGCAAAGAAGTGGGTGTTGAAGCAAAGTGATATTTAAACGTGAAATCTTGCGGGGAGGATGGCGGAGCAAAGAAAAGCGGACTGATTTGCAAATGTTTGTGTTTCTTCCATTGTTCGTTCAAGTTTGTTCATTGTCATTCGGAGTTTGAATGACTTGTCACTTGGCAGCTGCTGCGTCCTTCTTGTGTCCTTCCATGTCTCATCTACTCCTTCCTACCTTTTCAATTCCTGCCCTGTCTCCTGTTCCTGAAACCACCTCTGAACTTCTCAAGAAGACACGACAACTTCACGGGAAACCTCTGACTCACCTGTTGCCCTGATGTTCCCGCAGAAAATACGGGTGGCAAGTGGGTGGCATAAGCTTAGATAGGGGGAGTCTGTTCCATCCACCTGTTTCGCTATCTAACACCAACATACCCACCTTTCTCGGAGTTCATGCAGCACTCAACACCACTAACTCCAGGGTGAGTCAACACTTATTCATTTCTTCTGCCCAGCGGCCCTGATTACGACTTCCTCTGTACAATTGACACCCGGATTAATCGAGGATTAAATCAATACCAAAATTATTTAACAGTAAGCCATTCAATGTCAGGGAGCTTAAACCTGATTAATCTCTGTGACTCCAGATTAATCGGCAGAAGATCGATGTTTAATCGCATTGCAGAATTAAACACAGCCTCTTGGAGGATCGAATCTGGTCATTGATGGTACGGATTCTTTGGTGGCTCTGGAGATTTAATCTCGTGGCTGGTTACACTGTTGAGATTAATTCTATGTACCCACCATGGGATTAATCTATGTTACTACAGGGAATTGATTGTGGCTTCGAGATTTAATCACAGAGATGGTTGGGGTGTCTAGATTAATCCTACATACATACAGCTTGTACTACTACAAGATTAATTACAAGGTTATTCGGGAAAAAATAGCGGCCCCAAAAATTGGGCTCGGGATTTAATCAGGCCCTCACGGCGATTTGGGGGCAGGATTAATCTGCCGAGCTGATATCACTGCTTTCTAGCGCCGATTAGGCGCCGATCTGAAATCCACCCAATCTTGCTTATATATCGAACTGCGAGAAACGCTGACTGTGGGACAGTTCTCACGTCTCTCTTGAAGAGACGTTACCAAGGCGTCTATATAGCGAGGCACGAGCTGGTAACTTCGAAATTAGATGGCTCGGTAGCGGAGGTCCGCACCTGCGCTCTATATTGCAGCGGCCACACAATGTTACGCAGGATACCCGTTCGATTTGGGGTCGGGCCATGGGTCCTTGAAAACTTGGTCACATTTCCTGGGTTTTTGCTGTGAACACTCCCGCCAACCAAAGTCCAAAACGATAGATATAAGGCTCGGTAGCGGTGGCGCGCACCTGCACTCTGTGTCCATTTGTCAGAGCACATCTCTGCAGGGTGCCCATTCGATTCAGGGCTGAGCCATAGGGGCAGCGAAGATCTTTTTGTTAGACTTCTTCCAAACTCAAGTTCAAAAAGATAGGTATGTACACCGCTCGGTGGCGGGAGGTCCCCATCCGCGTCTTGTGGAATTGAGTTTCACAGTTTAAGCAGCGCACCCGTTCGATTTGGGGCTGAGCCATAAAGGTGGACCGTCTTCAGAAATCTTTTGGTCAGATTTCATCCTGAACACCCATCAACTCAAGTCCAAAACTATAGGGATACGCCTCGGTAGTGATGGCCCGCACCGGTGCGTGGTCTGCACAGTTAGCGCATGTAAGCAGTAGTCTCTCGGAGACAGACGCTTCAATACCAACTGATCTCGTACCTCGATGTAAGCAGGGTACCCGTTCGATTCGGGGCCGAACCATTAGTTCGGGTGTAAGCTCCTTTTTTGTTGATTTACTCTGACGGTCCAAGTTCAAAAAAAAAGATAGGTACACGGCTCGGTAGCGGTGGGCCGCACGGCCCGCACCTGCATTTTGTTTCCAGCGCGTTTCGTATTCGTAGCTTGAGCAGGGTACCCGTCGACTCGGGACCGAGCCATTCCAGTGTGCCCAACTTTTTTCCGGATCTTTCCTGGACACACCCACCAACCCAAGCTCGAAACTATAGGTACAGGACTCGGTAGCAGTGGCCCACACCTGCACTGCATAGTAAACTCTGGATTCCCAGTTACGCAGAGCACCCGTTCGATCCGGGGCTGAGCCATGGTTTTCTTCTTGATGCTTTTTTTGTCAGAGGTTTTGTGAAACACTCCCATCAACCCAAGTTCAAAACACTAGGTATAAGGCTCGATAGTGGTGGCCCGCACCTGCGCACAGTTCGGCACAATTCTCCCGTGTAGGCTATGTAGGCAGGACACCCGTTCGATTCAGGGCCGAGCCATTCATGGGCGAGGGTTGATTTTTTCCTCCAATTTAGCAAAGGATTTTGTTGCACACATTCAGGTTCAAAACATTAGGTATACGGCTCGGTCACGGTAGCAGATTGCAAAGGATTTGTTGCAAACCCAAGTTCGAAAAGGTACAAATACAGCTCGGTAGCGGTGGCCCGCACCTGCACTCTGTCTGGGTTTCGCAGCACATTTCTGTAGGGTACCCGTTCGATTCGGGGCCGAGCCATCGTTGATTCGGAAAAACTTTTTCCTCCAATTTTGCAAAGCATTTGCTGCACAAACTGAAGGTAAAGGAAGGTACAAATACGGCTCGGTAGCGGAGGTCAGCTGCCGTTCATTATCGTCACCACCGTATAAGCAATTTGGGGCTGAGCCATAAGCATCATCAACACTGTTTTTGTCTCCAATTTTGCAAAGGATTTTGCTGCACAAAGTCAAGGTCTTCAACTCATTTTTCTCATCGACAAGATTTTTTCTGGACACACCCACAAAGTAAAGCTCAAAAATATAGGTATACGGCTCAGTAGCGGTGGCCTGCACCTACGCTCTGTGTATGGTTTTCAGAGCACATCTCTGCAGAGTGCCCGTTCGATTCAGGGCTGAGCCAGTCGCTTCCTCTATCCAGCTTTTTTTCGCTCAATTTGTCCCACCAACCCGATGTGAATTCTCCAAGAATTCTCTTGACGATTGTGAGTTCCCGAGCAAGCTCGGGGATTTTTCACAGGGAGGTCGACTGCGGTGGGTTATGCTTGACCTCGGGTCTGCCACGCTCGGCCGCAGCGCTGCGGACACACCCTCTGCTGCCTAAGGGCCTGAATGCAGTGAATTGAAGCCTATGTTGGAGCAGATTGTCGAGCGCAGAGTGGGGTGGTCGCATCCGGTGGAAGGGGTGGAAGAGGTGGAGGGGATGTGGCTTTCGAGGAAGTGATGGGAGACGGATCTCCCGAATCATAATGATCATGCTTTTCTCTTGTTCACCTGAAAGAAAGAAATTTTGGGATACTTCAAGGCCAGAATCATCTGCAGGGCTGTCTTCGATTCATAAAATGAGATGCAGCTGGGCAGCCAAATACGCCAGCCATTTAGCGCCAACTCACCTCTAGCGAAACGAACTCTTCAAACTCCGATCCGACACGGCTCGCGGATACCCGTCGGCCATCATCAGTTAGAAGATCGGCATTGATCGGCACCCGCCTTAAAGCAGCTTGTTTAACTTGCGTTGCAGGCTGGAATTGAATCTTGAATACTTCGGTGAACATTCATGCCAGCGGATGACATGCGGTGTCCAGATGACTGAATCCGCAGATCAAGAATTCATGCAGCATCTTCGATCGGAACCGATAGCAATAGCCACTTTGCGTTGCAGCCATTGGAGCCATACCATGGCAAGATGACGTTGCGATGCTCGATGGCTCCACCCGCCAAAATTAGCCACTGGTGGCTGCCACAGCCATTTGACGTCATTTTTGGCAGGCGGAGCCACCAGACCACGCAACGTCATTCAGTCATTGGATGGCTCCAATCACACCGCAATTAACCAGATTTCCGGCGGCTGGAAGTTGGTTTGAACTGCTGGAGAAACGGCTTGGATTTCCGGCAGGGTGAAATCAGGCCGGAAAGCTCGCATATCCCGTCCACCGAGATTTCTCCCATTGGTTCGGCATCCCCCGGCCAATAGGAAAAACCTCGGCAGCCCAGATCCGTAGCGTTTCCGCTCTGATTTCACTCTGCTGGAAATCTAAGCCGATTTCTCGGCGGTTCACACCAGCTTCCGGCTGCTGGAAATCTGGCTATTTGCGGTGTGAATGGAATAATAAGTGGGCGCTGGCGCCCAACGTCAAACGGCTTCTGGCGCCCGCCGCAAATTGAGCACCGATCTGAAATCCACCCATGCGCCAAAGCGGCCCAATGGCTACTCCAATCTTGCTTACATATCGAACGGCGAGAAGCACTGGTTGTGGGACAGTTCTCACGTAGTTCTCCTAAACAGACGCTACGAAGATGTTACAACACTCAGCTGCTCTCACTTGTAGTTCTCACGGTTGTATTGGCGCCTAGATATTTTTGCCTTACTTACTTATTTTCGACTCTTTCAGTACTGCCAGCAATTTCGGAGTAACTCGTGCCTCTCTAACTAACCTCGATGCGAGGTGAAGGCATGAGCAATCCAGAAAATTGGCTTACGAATGCTGACAAAACAGCTATTGAACGACTGACTGATACGCGGCTCAAGTTCAAGCCGAGCCGAGTACCGAATCTCCGTTAGGATATACTTCCAAGTTGAACCGTATAAAAGAAGCGACTCGATTCTTCAATCTTTATCATCATCTTCTACCTGAACAGCAGCGTCTACCATGACTACTTCCCCAGCTGATAAACCCAAATCGTACTTTCCGCTCGCTGGTGGTGGCAATGATGGTTGGTCCACCGAGGACGAAGCGACGGCTACCTGCTTCTGCAGCGCCGTGCAGCTAAAATTCGTGAGACCCCGGCCCTCATTTTATTCATGTCGTCTCTAAAATATCTCCCAGCCAACGCAGGGACCGGGTCTTGTCAACAAATTCGTGTGCAACTGCTCGGACTGCCATAAAATCACGGCCTCCATGTTTGCCTCGAACTTCACCATCGCCGACACACACTTGACGCATGTCCGCGGGCGCGAGAACCTCACCGCGTATGGGCAGTCACGCACGATTGCCACGGGCAGCACCATGACCAACTACTTCTGCAAGACGTGTGGCACGCTCATGTACCGCGTCAGTTCGGGGTCACCGGGGATGAGCATTCTGCGTATTGGCACCGTGGACGATTTTGCCCTCCACGAGACGAAGTTGAAGCCCTCGGTGGAACAATTCATCAAGACTCGAGTGGGTTGGTTGCATGGCGTGGAGGGCACTGTAGCAGATAATGAGGGGACCGTTGTTTCCTGGAAATTATGATACCGAGATATGATGTAGGACGTTGAAAGGGAATATTGTTGCTTCAGATATATTTTTAGTTAAAATTTTTTTGAACCGTAAACCTGCATACCTGGAGAGTTAAAGCAGGCAATTGGGGCACGAATTGAGGCGAAAGTTAAAGAAATACAGCGTGGCCTTGTCAAAGATAGCCGTTAGCAAGGTCGTTTAAAAAATTGCAATTTTATCATCCCCGCATTCCAGGGCATTGAATAACCAGGGCTTTAATCCCATTGTTCATCCGTCCCGAGTTGAATGTTGAATTTAGGATGAACGGTTGGTCATGTGACAAGTATCCTAATCTGGGCTTCGATCGTTTTTTCTTTGTCTTCTCCAAGGGGGTTCGGGCCGGTGAAGCCGGGATAGGGGGGAGGTAGGTAGGTACGGCCGTCAGGCCGAAAAAAAATTAAAATGACCTTTCAGTAAAGGGCCCAAAATTGTTTGAAATGACTTAAGGATACTCCCACTTGCCTATCCTGCTGAATTCTGTGTGTTTAGCATCCCGAGACTTACACAGTGAGGCTATAGATAAATTTTTGGTGTCAGAGGTTCGGTAAACTACTGTATGAAATCGCTCCGGTGATGCCGCATCAAACGATCATTGATCATCAAGGTGGCCACCTATTTATTTTCTCCAAATGTTGTCTGTCATTGAATATAATGACACGTACAATCCTTAAACATTTTGGTATTCCATTTCACTTAAAATCTATGTAAGGCCCACCCAAGTTTTGACAGGCTACGGCTGTACCCGGGCGGGTTACCCGATTGGGTGTGGTCACGTGATAAGTAGGTACGCTGAGACCATGTTTTTGAAAAAATACGGCCTAAGTGGACTTTTTCACGGATCCAAAACCCCTTGGTCTTCTCAGTCCACCGACTTTGGATCACACCATCTGTTTGAGTGCCCCGAACCAAAGAAATACTGACATCGCAGAAGGTGATATGTCTACTGCCGCTAAACAGAAGGCGGACGAATTCAAGGACAGAGGGAATGTGTTGTTCAAAGAGGGAAGATGGCTCGAGTGCGTGCAGATCATCACTAACTGACCGGGACCACACTAACGAACTATCAGGGCCAGTAAACTATATGCAAAGGTTCCTTTTTGTGTGTGTGTTTATGTGCGTTACTCAGACTAACAGTGGACCAGGCAGAGGCAGCAGCTCCACAGGAAAACGTGTACCCTTCAAATCTGAGCGCCGCGTTATACGAGATGGGCGACTACTCCGCGTGCCTTGACGCAATTTCGCGCTCTTGGACGCTGTCCGCAAGCCCTGCTCTCGCACTGCGCCTCGCGACACGTGCGGCAAAGGCGCTCGCGCAGGGTGTGCGCGGCGGCACCATAGGACCAGTTGCACTTGCAAAACATGCACAACCAATTGCGCAGCTCGAAACTATCGCGATGCAGCAGGAGAGCAGCGCTGGCGTGAATATCCAGCCGGAGTGCGTTCGTGTCTGGCGCGAGTGGCACGCCATCGCGGCTGAAGCTGGGGACCGTAACTCTGCAGCACACGATGCGCGCGTACGATTGGCAGCGATTCCTATTGCCCGCCGTGGAGTGTGGGTGGTGTCGCCTTTTTCACAAATAAGATCACTAACACTCAGGAACACAGAAACCCGATGCTCCAGTACTACACGATGGGGCAGGACGAAATGCTCTCCCTCTTCGATGACTGGGGCCCTCGGGATCCTTATTCCCTGAAGATCAATACATTCAGTAAGGCCAAGCTCTCCAAGGTGTCTTTCTTGTTTGGAGGCGTCGGAGATGGTACATGTTCTCGCTTGGTATTTCAGATCAATGGATTAATGTTCACCAGCCCGGAATGTGTTCGCGACCCTTGTCGGCGCGCATCGTGCGTACAAGGCCCTCCCGAAGGACAAACGATCGGCACTCTGCGTCCACCTGACGCTCCTAGATATCCACCCGAGCGCGCTCGCCCGGGATCTCGTCGTCCTGATGCTTCTGAACGACTGCATGACCGGTGGTGTTTCGCCAACCACACTCGCCGAGATCAAGGCGACTCTCATGTATACCTACGCGGCTGCCGTGATGCCTCCCTACGCCCACGCGCGGTACGTACTTTCCCTTCGCGCAAGAGCGATACATCGTCCAACTCAGCTTCGTCGCAGACAGCAGAAGACTATTAAAGAACTCCAGGAGCGGCTCGCCGCGGTCCCGCCGCGCCTGCCCGCCTAGCTGCACGTCAGCGCTCCCGCGATCCCTGCACTCCAAGCGTCCCTCGCGTACTGGGCAACCAACACCAGCAAGACGACGCGCGGCATGCTGGGCATGTACCAGGACGCCCCAGACCCATCGATCGTAGCCATGCTCAAGATGCCGGGGCTGTCCGCGAACTACCGCGCGCTCCTGAAAGCGCGCGTAGACGCGCCACTGCGCCAGATCAACAGCCTCATTGACACCTGGGGGCCAGCGGAGGCACGTGCGGCAGGGCTAGGTCTTCCGGAGTGGTCCAACGCGATGGTGATGAAGGAGCTTAAGGAGCGGCGGGCGCATCTCGCGGAGATCATGCTTGAGGAGCACCTCAGCGGCAATCTGCCGCCGCGGCTGGGCGCCCAGGCGATGTGGTTCAAGATGACGCGCACACTCGTCCCGCCGAAGGAGCTCTGGAGCAAACATCCCGAGATCGAGGAGTGGAATAAATGCAGGAGCCAGCAACCGCCCTCCGACGAGCCGGTGATTGACAAGGTTTGTTTGTCTACTTCCTTTGGTGTTGCTCCCTGTATTAAATCTCTTGCAGCTGAAAGCCACGATGGAAACGACCTGGAAGCCTAACATGACGCTCTTCGTCTGTCATCGCCTTCTTCCTTTCGTTAGGTTGAATAACGCTATAACTACATAGGACCGAGAATACTCAGAGCTCTCCATGCGAAGCCTCCCCAACTGCAAAGGCTACCCTGATCTCCAGCCCGACGCGATGAACCTGCCCCGCCTCTTCGACGCGTTCAACCGTCGGTTTGGCATCGATGCAGGCGGGGAGCTGCCCGCTAATGCCGAGTCGCCGGCATTCACGCACACGATGCGGTTTTTCCAGGGCGCGGTGGATGCGCTGAAGGCGCTCGAGGGGAAGGTTACGTTGGAGATTGTCTGCGGCGGGGTGATGGAGGAGCTGGGGAGGATGAGGCTAGGGACGGATACGGAGCGTCCTGCGCAGTTTCCGCGGACGTTTACGAGGGCGTATCTCAGTAATGTTCCGTGAGTTATTACCAGTCTTGCGTTATCTCGATGCTGAATCACATCCAGGGATTATACTCACGGCGTAAGGCTTCCTGGTTTATCCCATGGTTTTGTTTCTTGACGACGTACCAGGTCCTCAACACCGCAATGTTTGTCGTCCTATGCCTGCAGCCGGACTCAGCTGTTGCGTCTAACTGTCTCATGAACTCGGGTCTATGGAAGGATGACGACGAGTTCTGCCACAAGTACATCTTACTCGTCGTTTTTAACAATTCCCCAAGCTCACTCCTGCTACAGTTATTCGCTGCTTCATCCCCGAGACGTCCCGAGATTCCTCGGCTGCGAGACCATCCGCATGGACGGCATCATGGACCTCGTCACTTTGGGCTCGAAGGCACTCCCCCGTCCCATCGCCGAATTGGCCACGCGCGCAGAACTCACGCGCTGGCTCACGCGGGTGCTCCTCTACACCTGCGTCCCCGGTACGCCAGGCATGCAGGTGGTCCGCGTCCGTATGCCCAACAACCTCGTCGCCTTCATCCGGCTGCTCGTGCACTTACACGCCGTCGGCTACCCCGCGCACTGGCTCGCCGAGTTCCTGCAGACCGTCCTCTCAGACACCCTCGTCACCGACGTCGTGCCCTACACCGGCACCTTCCCCATCCCGCTCTCCGACCTCGGACGGAGCGTCCCCGCGCGCCGCGTGCGCCTCGACCCGTGGCTGGCGGAGCTCGAGAACGTTCTGGTCGCCGGAAAGGTGGGGCTGCCCTTCGCAGTGGCGCTGCCCGCGGAATTCGTGGCGAACCCCGGGTCGCTGTTTTTGAGGCTCACCTGCAGCCTAAGGGGCCGGAGATGGGGCCGAGGTTCGTGACGGCGCCGGTGCAGGACAACGTTGTCGATATTCTGCTGTATAAGCCCTCGAAGACGCTTACGGCGGATGCGCTCGCTAGACTGATCCCTTCGATTCTCGAGGGACGGACGGCAGAACCGCCCAAAGGCGTGTTGTCCCTCCTATCGTCGCAGGAATCGGTCGATCTCCCGATGAGAAAGGTCATCTGGCGACTGAGTAGGGAGAAAGCAAGGCAAATGCGGAAGGAGGGGTGGGTGATGGTTGTGTATCGTACGGATAATCACGAAGCGGGTGTGTATTTTCTTCTCTATTTTCATTTCTCTTCTCACATTCTGTCTCAAGTGACGCTGCCGTTGCCGGCGAAGTGGTGGACGGAGGTACTAGTAATGGAGCAATTGGATGTTGACTAACCGTAAGGATCAAAACACACACACCTTCTTAGATCTTGAATTTCTTATTTGCAAATATATCCGCCTGAATAATATACCTATCAAGTCAGACAAGATTGTCTCAATTCTTTGAATCTCGAGATGGTTGTTAATTTTGAACATATCACGTGGACAGTTCAACATAGGATCAACTTGGGTGGAAGGAATGATAATGACGAGTGGCCAGCCGGTTGAGGAGATTCCAGAAGTGACAGAAACAGACATACTGTAGCGTTTCGATCGAATGTTCACGCTATGTCATCCCAAATGTTCACTGAACTTGTTGAGATATGTTGGCGCTGAGGAAGTGAAGGGAGCAAGGAGGGCTTTTGGTGAGGCAGTAGAATTAGAGGGAAAGTTCCCGAGCCTGTTTTACATCGTAATTCTACGTCCATTTATATACCTTTTCTAATAAATACCATGTGACTAAAAGCTGTACACAACCATGCGGTATGTATGCTACAGGCTGTGTTTTCGTTGCAGAGACTCGGAGTCTCTGCCTAAACAAGTAGTAGAACGGTCGTCTCGAACGACTCGTTCAGTAACGTCATCGGATCAATTTCTTCTTTGGGGTTCTTGGACGATCGGTCTATGCCGTAACCGGACGGCTCATCGGCTCGAGACAAATCGTCTCGCCGAGATCGAACGTCTCTTCAAGCGAGGCATCGCTCAGCTTGATATTCCAACAGAATTTGGTGTTCATTTCCCGGCAATGAGCAGAAAATTGGCATGTATGGCATTCCGGCGAATGCCGGACGGAAATTTTTCGCAATTTTCGGCCCATTTGAGCGACAAAATTGCAAAGTCACCGTCACCTATGCCAAAAATGTTCAGTTCACGACCTTCCGTTACCCGTCACCTGAACATTCGGTCGAAACGCTACAGTAAATCACCTATATAGCACCACACTTTAATATACAAGTACCAACACAACAGAAATCCCTTACGAAACCGAAGCCTGAGGATCCAGAAGTACATTTGTGAACGCCAGAAACGCAACCACCGCTCCACTGTGAATGCAGACCACCCAATATCATCCTCAGTTCACGCCTCGAAGAATAAATAAATAACGCACCTAGCGAGCACAGTCGCGCCAACCACGGGATACCAAAACGCCGCAATGTCCGCCGGGGTGAGGATCGAGACGGCGTACGCCCTGGAGCCGAGATGTAGGATACTGGAGATACACCAGCAGCGGTCGTAGACGCCGGAGAATTGGAAGAGACAGATGAGAACCAGCCAGATGGCGTTGAGAGCTGCGAGGGCTTTCCCGGCGCGGCGGAGGAGGACGGATGCTGTTTGGGCGCGTGCGATGCCGTGGGGTTTGCGCGGATAGGGTGGGGGGGGAGGAGGGAGGAAAGACAGGACACTCGAGGCGACGAGGAATATCCACGCGATGGTGGAGACGGATGCGTACATTAGATAGCTCCCTGAGCGACAGGATAGGCCTTGATCCAGAATCGGTGAGCGACCACAATGGGAAGAGATAATAACGACACACCAATAGTGGGGGTGAACCACTCCAGCAGTATCGCAGCGCTGACGGTCCCCCACGTCAAAAGCAGCGCGAAGAAAGAGGATGCGAGAATCCTGAATATAACATCGGACCCTACGATCAATGTACCTCGATCAGGCCTGTGCACGGCCTCCCCTTGAATATAGCTCGCCACCTGCTCCACTGACCCGCGTCTATTCTCCGCCTTTATTTCTGCCTCCAGTTCTCCCATAACCCACACCGTGCCCTCCACCGGCATATGCTGCTCCGCGCGGCGCGACGCCTCCTTGAAGCCCGCGTACACATCTTCCACGGCCGCGCTCCACCGGAAGACGCGGGCGTAGTTGTACACAGGTGGGGTGCGGTGCTCATCTGTGCTACGGGTGCCATCTCGGAGTGCGAGAGTTATGGCGCGTCGGCTTGACTGGGCGTTTGCCGCGACAGGATTGCCGGCCGTGGTTGCGACCCATGCGAGCCTGTTCGCGTGGCGCAGTGCACGGTGGAGGCTCACGCGATCACACCGTGGGCCGAATTGGAGCCACGAGATGACGATGGGGAGGAGCCACAGCCAGGCGAAGGCCACGGCAAGCCCATTGGAGTTCAATGGCGGGGAAGAATTATCCGTGACGTCTATGATTTTCCGAAGTAAGTAGGTGAATCGAAGGAAATAAATGGTAGGACATACCCGTGAATGTATCGATGACGGTCAGCGAGAACGCCACAACCACCCACCCGATGGATGCCACATTTGCGAACGACCAAGTGTACATGTAATTGATGTCGAGCCAAACGAGCAGATCGGACCACCACTCATTATTCTCGGGCAGGACGATGAGCGAAGCGAGTAGCCCGTCTGCCGTGGTCACCTTCAACGGGACTTGTTGAAGATTGCTCAATATCCGTGCTGCGCTGGCTGCATTGGGATAGGAGATATCGGAGAAACGGTGGGCGACCCAGCGGCTGTTCAGAAGAGAGAGGAGGAGGGAATACGCCCCCAGAGTCGGGGATCCGACGTTCAGCAGGATAGACATCAAGTTGTCGAGCTGTATATATCATGAGCGATGGTGACTTGATGGATCTAATCCTCTCTTACTCTGTTATTTGCCCCGAACGGAAGTTGCGAGACGAGAGCGAGGAACGGCAGGAGCCATGTACTTTAGACTATTAGCCAGACTAATCGAGAATAAATGATAGTGATCACGAACCTGAATCTCTGAGAGAAAACACCCCACGGACGAAAATGAGACCGAGTGCCACACGTGTGAACACACAACGCGTAAGTCATCGCCGTGGCGTTGGCGATGTTCACTGGATGCCCGTGGTTGTCCGTACCTCCTTCGATCTCCCCACCTGCCGCTCGCAGGCGGTTGAATGCCGCGAGGCAGTCTGCCGCTACAGACGACGACATAAGGAATAGAACAGCAATTACAGCTTTTACATAGCTATTCGCTGTTGATGCAAGTCAATAATTGGAGTTCTAAGAACACCGATTTCACCTACGCATCACAATGTGAGTTGAGAGGAACGACGACAATAGTTAGCCAACGGAGGCGACAGTGGGGCTGAGCAGACGACGAGGCTTTACTTGTACTGGTCGCTGACTCTTTTCTTGAAGCTGCGTCTTGGCCGGATCATAGGTATACAGCATTCTACGCAATAGTGCCTGAGACTTGCGCGATACGCCATTTAGTGACAGTGGCGGCCAAGTCCAAATCCAAGACGGAGCAGGCTCTAGCACAGTGTAAGGCGCAGAGGGATCTAGCCTGACCAACGGTCGGATTTGAATAAATGCTTTTAAGACTCCCGAGCATTTGGTGTGGCAACTCGGTCACTTCGAGAGTTGAGACGAGACGGGTCCAGTGAGACGGGATGACAGCTTGAGACGGGATGACAGCCTGAATCAACTGGAACCGACGTCAGCGCGTCAGCCAGGAGCCTTTATCAGTCTAAGTGCCATTCGAGGTCAAATGTAGGAAGTTGTGCGTTAAAAGCACCTCTACGGCGGCTGCGGTTTGGTCTTGCTCATCGTCGGCTGATAAGTACATGTGATCTCGGCTCCAGATCTTTACGGGGTGATGGCTGCGGGGTTTTCTTGATGGATGTGCCCAAATTTCGAAGTCCGCCGAACCCCGTAAAGATCTCAGGCTGGTGCCATAATTCAACCGCAAGACGCGCTATCGACTCGATTTCGTTCATCCCGCCCCCGATGCCTCAAATTTCTTATTCAATGTATTCTGCTGAGTTTTCCCTTACTTATGATAGGCTTAATCACATGAGTTTCCATCTACTTATGTTTTGGGCTGTGCGCCGTGCCGGTCGCGCCGGTTCGCATGCGGAGGGGAAGAATGTACGTTGTGTATACTCTACTATATCATGCGTTGGTGCCGGGCTTCCGCTGACAATTCTTTCATTTCAGCATTTGTGTGTGCCGATCAAGGGTGATCTTTGAGCGGAGACTTGAGGTGTGTGCGTGTATCCATGAATTCGGAACGTTATGAGCAGGCTATTCGCCTTGTAATGTGTACCATTATACCTGGGTATAGTTCTTTCAGTCATTTATATAACGGAATACGACGCGCGGTCGCCATTTGTCGTTTAAGTTTGGCGCTTAAACCCAATTTGGAGACTGCACACCTCTGCCGTCCAACATAGGTGGACCGGGAGTTAGCCAGAGGACAAGTCTTTGGAGATGTGGACCCATTACTAATAATAGGTCCTACTGATAGATCCACATCTCCAAAGACTTACTACTACTCTGATAGTATTAGAGCAACAAGTTCTTGTGGAGTACAGAAACTCACTCGCAGTTGCACGGTGAGCATTGACTCTTTCCTCGGGGGTATCGAGGGTTTGTATCCACCCAACGATAGATGTACATATCACAAGTGTTGGCGCTGAGGCGTTCCCAACGCGCAACCAGCGTCTATAAGTCGTCTTGACTGAACGACTACATACCATAAGCAACCCAGCACACCTGATTAGGAAAGGCGCGCACCGCCAGCCGATGCAGAGGATGTGCCTTGAGAATGAACAGCCCATGTTCCGTGTCGATAGTGTGGCGACGAGCTAAAAAATTGGGATGATGTGCAGCGCACGAGTCGTTGGGGAGTCTCGGCCTCTTAAGCTATTTCGCCACTGCAATTCCTGGCCGTCGTTCACGGTGGGAAATGCGATCGTGTCTGGCAGGATCGCCTTCCGCACTATGGGTGCTAGGAGCTCTCCGTTGGCCACAGCGCGAAGCTCGGTGTACATGTTTTGCGCATCTGTGGTTATGGTGTAGGCGTGCGCTGAATCCAGCGATATCGTAGCGTTTTTCATGTTGTCCCGATTGAATGTCAGACGTACTGCTGAGTCGACGGTGACGAGGGTGAGCTGGGACTCCATGGCCATGGAAGAGCTGAGTCAAGACTGAATTAATTCTCAGTACCGATTCCTGCTTTTATATAATAAATTTAAACCGGGACCGACGCTGACGAGCTCCACTCCCGATGTCGTCCCTCATGGCACTGAGTAGGCTGAGAATGATGTTTTTTTCCACACAGTACGTTCATCTGTGAAGCAAGGGTGATTTTCGCGGATAGGGCATCAATCCGCCCCGTAAACTATGCGAAGATAGGCCGTTAAAACCCTACGCCCCCGTCCCGTGCAGGCAATCCTTGCCTCAAATTACGGCACGGAATTTTACAGGTTTATCCTGCGTGGAGCTATTGTCCCTCTGCACAGTTCTACAGGTAAATATTCAGTGTCGAGCCTTAAAGGGAAATGCTAGGAGTCCACGACATCCCAGACGGATTGATTTGCACCTGTAACGGATGGTTACGGTACCGTAGCGTAGCTCAGAGTTTTGCTTCCGATTACGGCGAGTATCTTTTACGCCGTAACTGTGATACAAACGGTTTGATGTCCATCCGCGGGTACTACGGAGATGGGCCAGCAGATTTTGCCACCTCTCTTGTGCATTCTTGAATGCCGTGATCCAGGCTGGCGGGATCGACGCGAACCAGTTTGCACTCTGGTACGGCGGGAGAGTTTCCACAAAGCCATCATAGAGGAGCCAGCGTATGGCCGAATTTTGGTGACTTGGACGGCCTCGGTGGTATATGCAGCCTTGGATGGCCATGAATCCGGGAGGACCATCGATTTGGGGAAAGGGCTGAGTCGTTTTGAGTGAGAAGGAGATCATGAGGTTAAGAATGCGTGATAAGTGTGAAAGGCGAAGATCGGTAAGAAATGCATCGAATTCAGGAGGCAGCGGAGGCAATGGTTGAACATCATTGAATTTGGAGCCCTCAGGTCCACAACAGAACCCTAATTTTTTTTTTCCAGTGAGCAGTATAATGCCACACGTTGTGCAGTGATGGAAGTGTCCACCTCGTTTTGCACCCCAAATCAGACGCGGATCGGAGATGGGACCGCTCTGCCAGGTCGGAATTAAGGCCATGGGAAGTCTGCAGGAATAAGTAATGCACGAATGCACGGTACCGGTACTTGATGGTGCAGTGGGTTGCGAAGGAGTTGACTGTTGGGGGTCTGTGGATGTTGTACCCTCCACTTGGTTTCGAGCATTCCGAGGGGGCGATGCGATTAAACGGGAGGCCAGGTCAGAGAACGGAGCTGACGTGGATGGACCCACAGGTCAGAGGGAGTGTGTGTATCCAGGAAGTTCAGTCTCGAAGCCTGGGGTTCAATTAAACCCTGGCGGAGATCACATTCAACCATCAACTGTATCTCGGAACCCCATTTTCTGTACCACTCTTTTCTCCATGCCTGAACACACATTCCATCGGTCCTCGCCACCTAGCAGCAGAGGTCGGGGCAATTGATGTTGGTGCAGCACTGCAACAGTCCTCGTGTCAGCGATGAGAGCGGGGTGGATTTGTACACTGAAATACTGACATCAGGGCAGTTGACTGCACAAGCGGCCGGGCAACGGCGTGCGACCAAGAGGGCGGCGTCGGTGTCAGCGGCGCGGGCCACGGCGACGGAGCTGAGAGCGGCAGTCACGAGACAAATGACACTGGAGAAACGCATTGTGGTAATGAGTTGCGTGAAGGTGGGTGAGGATGAGGTGATTCCGGTGAAGTCCAGCTTTTATACAGATTCGGTGGCCATGCCAACATAGCCGCTCATCCATATGTTCCGCTGATGCTGTTTGACCACGCGTGTACATACACGGTCGGCTTCATACCTTCGAGGGAATCGCTGACAAAAATTTGAGTTTTAGGATCCAAAAGCTACACTGCCAATTTTCGTCGACGGGGTTGAGTCTGCGACGTGGAAGCCACATCCTGTGGTGGATGGGCCAGACATCGAATGATTAGGGTGAGTTAGGGTGTGAAACACCTGACTAGCTGTTTCGGTCTCAACCCCGATCAGCGTGGGGCATCGGACCGTGTCTTGCCCAATCGCCACTGCGCGCTAGTCTGCTTCGCATGCATCCGATAAAACTCGTACTGCACAATGCCAATGCCCAGCTCTGCACCATCAGCTCCTAGTCCGGTACGGCCCGCCCACCGTCGCCGTTTCCCGTGTATCAATATGTCTACACGGCCAGAGGTTACACTGTAAGATTGGGACCGGGTTTTTCACTTGTTCACCGGGTCAATTTCCCCATTCACCCGAAACCTTCTCACTGCGTCCGAGTCGGGCCGTTGTTACCCCCGGACTCCGTATAGCATGGGCCGCGGCTTTTAAGGCTCCAACTGTTTGGTTTAGGTTTACGGTCAGCCGTAAACTAAACCAAAACCCCAAGAAAAAGGTTTATAAACCGTTTAAACAGTTTTTAAACTGTAATATTTGCTATAAAAAAGTAAAGCACAAGATCCGGGACTCCGGAAAGCTGTTTTGAGGCCAGGTATTGGTTGAACATCAATTAACGTGCCAGGACGGTGTATTGAGCAACAGAGCAGTAGATACCGTAGGCACTAGGTTTGAACATCACTGAGCAAGAGCGAGCAGACTGAGGACGAGGCGCAGTAGGAGAAGCAGTGATGGTGATGGCAAGAGAGAAAGCGACAACCAACTTATATTACCATCATTGGCAATACTCTTAAGAGACAAATCTCCCTCTTTATAAAATTAACCCTGTCCATCCGTCTGAAGCTTTCTAAACTCCGATGAATCTCCGCTGATGCCATACGTCGCCGCTGTTCTCCGCCCTTAATTGTTGCCCATCTTTTTTGGCGGCCCACAAGGAATCATTATTCGGTATTCTCGGCACTTGACGTCACCCTTCGAACAAACTTTGACAGACACTGCCCGGGCGCTAATATGGACGGATGGCTCTTACCACATTGGAACAAAGGCGGCCGCGGCGAGGCACGCAATTTCCCGACTGTGCTCAGCGGAACTTCAAGTTTCTAAAGACTCAGATGGTATTTGAGAAACCTTGGGTTTGTTAGAGAAGAGAGAGGTGCAGAGGCAGAAACCTTAGCAGACTGAAATAGTTTCAAGACTGAAAGGTTGTGCCTCTGTGCTATCTGTAGCCAAGTCTGAAATTTTATCTCCACTGCCAGCTCTGAAGTGAAAGGGGGACTCAACTCATTTCAATCCAACCAAGTGCAGCCTATGACTTTGTTGAATGCATATAAGGGGAAGGGAGGCTGCGAAGCGGCCAACCAGTCCCTTGTAGAGTTTTAAATTAGGAAGTGCAACATCAAACATATTTCGCACAGATCTCGGCCAAATCCCACCCAAATGACTAGGTCCAAGTTGCAAAATGGTGCGCTAGGATGTGAACTCGAAGTCCCATTTTACTCTGATGATGTAGAGGATGCGGTTGTGCATTGTGAGGCCGATCTCCACATGCCTGTGTTGTCGCCTGTCTTACCTGCTAGATCCATTTTCCTGGGCTCAATACTTACATGGCTGCATTCAGCGACCTGAATAACCCTGCTCTAGACTCCAAAATGCTTTTACCAAGTACATATCAAACTACCGAAGCAATATTGTTGTGTTTGCGACCATCAGCCGCTGTTTGTTGTCGGCACAAACATGGCCATTTCTTGAGCCTCAGAGGGTTGTTTTGGGCAGTTCCTTTTATAGACTGCATTATTGCATCTATGGGTGAGCTACTGTTAAGTTTTGTCCCCATTGAACACCGCTAAACTAATCGAAATCCACGTGTTGCGCTTCCACGTCACGTTGCACTTCCTAGTTTAAGACTGTACTACCTTGTAAGACAGGTAGTCCAATTTGAATTATAGGTGCCGAAGAAATTTCCACTGGAAACCGGGGTACTTTCACCCGATTATAACCACTTAACGGGTGACATACCTGCTCAAGTGGACGGGTGAAAAGTACGAGATAAACAGGTGAAACCGAATCACCCATTCAAATGGTTGGATCTAACCTGGAAGTGGATCACAGGTTTTAATACGTGTACGCGTCGTTGACCATGGTGATTGCTTTTCAAGAGTCTCGGTGGTGGCCCACCCATCAGCAAATCCTGGTTTTTGCCGTATTTACTGTATTCGCCTGTATTCACTGTATTTGGAAGGCTTCTTACGTAGAGTTACGTAGAGCTGTGTATTTCCAGGGTGCTCACGTAGTGGACCGTATTTGAGGTCAATCTATGTAGCTGCCCATATCTCAGCCTCATCTCCGTAGTTGCCCATATTTGGGCTTTTATATGTACCTTGCTGTATTTGGGGGCCAACCATGTAGTTCTGTGTAGTTCTGTGTAGTCTGACCTCACTGATTTGACGGCTGTGGTGGTGTTGCCCAGGCAGACAAAATACATCCTCAATCAGTTCTGCACACTAGTGCCAAAAAAAATTGATTCAATATAATAGTTTGAAAGATAACTAGCCATACAGAAAATAATGCAATATAAACTCGGGACCCGAGAAAGACGGCTCCGCAGGCAAGGGTGCGGCCGCAGACGGCGCCGCAGCTCAGCTCTGTCCCGCCGCACCTCAGCGCCAGCATCGCGCCTTTCGGGTACCCGCACTTGACGTCAGTGGTGATGCGGCACGGGGGGCAGGGGCCGGGGTGGCAGAGGAGCGGGCAGGGATGTGCGCACGCCGGACGGACGCGGGCACACGGGGAGGCGCAGGAGTGCGGGGTGGAGATGCGCGGGGGCGCGGGGGAGGGAACAGTGTTGCAGAAGCAGCAGTAGGCGGTGGGTGATGGGGACGGGGATGCGGCAGGCCTGGCAGCTGGGGCAGCACCACTCGCTGCCTTTGTGGGGCTCGTGCGGGCGTGGGGAACGTCGAGCGGGACACCTTCTTGCTTCTCGCTCGCTGCAGCTACGAATCCGACACCCTCTCCTCTGTCCCGTGGTACCTCCGCGCGCGCTGTTTAAGACCGCGGGGGAGAACCTCGCAGGGGTCCTCGCGCGCGTGTTTGCTGCGCATCGGTAACGGCAGCAGGGCAAGCTCAAGGCGAAGAACGGGGCTATTGAAGGGCAAGGAGGGGAAGATATGCAGGCGGCACTGTGAGCACAAGGGTTAATGGGGCTTGTAGAATGAAGAGGAGATACACACGTCGGAAACGCACCTGCTGCCCGTCGGGCACCTGCTGTGCTGGATTGGGGTTGCCCACTGCTGGCTTCGTCTCGGGGCAGCCATACTATTGGTCCGTTCATTCGTCAGCCACCGCAGAAAGGTTGGAGAAAATGGGGAGACATACACAGGTGAAGAACAAAAAGTCAGAAAATGCGCAGTGCGAGAGCAAGCCGTTTTCGTTCGTGGGGATGCCGTTGAAAATCTTTTACGAGGCGTCGAATTGGGGCGTGGAGCACTTCAGGGCGGTGACCGAGTCGAGCTGCAAGATGGGCACGGGGTTCTGCACCCATGCGAGGAGCTGTTCATTTGATACAATCCAGACTATCAGACAAGGGAATGAGCAGTGTTTTTTTTTTGGTTGGATCAAGGAAGACGAGCTCACCATCCTGCTGCACCTGCGCCCAGTCGAGGAACGTGTTGATCATGTTGATGGTCGAGTTGCTCGGGTTCACGCCGGGGTAGATCGTACTCAAATGGATCGGGTGCGTGCACAGCCCAATCGGCTGCTGGTTCCCATTATAATGCGCCGTAAAGGTGTAACGAGTGAGTTATTGTTTTATTCCTACTCCCCGACACTCTTTCTATTTTTACTTGTACTTCCCTTGGCCCCGACACCACGCGATCGTTATCGCTAGGATACACATTCATTTAACTTGTTTCTCTCCGATCTTACCTGTTACCCCTGATTTCCGTAGTATATAAACCTGTAGTGTCCGTAGTTAGTCCCGTGGTCAATATTACTATCACGCCACTCACCTCGTTGGACTGACCAACCGACAATTCCCGTGTGCCGGAACTAGCAGCCGACTCTACTATCCGATCTGCCGCTGCTCTCCGTCACAAAAGGTCGCCTTCATGTACTCGAGCGTCGCCGTGTCTTTGACCTTGGTCGCCCCATTCGCCCTATCGAGCCAAGGGTCCATGAGGTGTGCGCCAGCGGGCCCGCGCTCGTCGAAGTACGCGTACATTGGGATCTCCCAGAAGCCTGGCAGAACGGGCTGCCCCTTGCACGAGCCGGCCACCGCTAGACAGTCGTTTGCCATCCCGTTGTCGAGGGTGTCCAGCCAAAACGCGTCCATTCCCGGGTCCGTCACGGGGATGGCCGCGGGCGTGGAGAAGTCGTAGGTGAAGCCGGCGGCGGCGAGGAGCTTGAGAGTGTTCACAGTGAAGTTGAGGAACGGCGCGCAGAACCCGATGATGGACTTCAGCGGGATCCCAGCCAGGACGTTCAGCGCGATGAGGTTACCATTGATCTCATCTTGCGGGGGGTCGCCGACGTGCGTCATTGTGTGGTCCGCGATCTCGTTCCCGGCGACGTACCAATCTGAGCATGTGTGAGTGCCTCTGGCGCAGAAGGCGGCACAAATACATACCCGTCACCAAGGTGTAGTTCGTGAAGTTCAGTGATGTGAAGTAGGTCATCTTCGGTGTGCAGCCATTGGGATTCTGTCTGTGCGCGAGGAACTGGTTCACCGCGTCGATAGCGTACGATTGGACGGCGTCATCGGCCGTGAATACCACAAACATGGGGACTTGAGACTATAAGTAGTGAACCAAAAAAACATCAGTGTGAGCAGGAAGGAAAGGATGGAGATGCACGGCATTCAAGCCCCCAGGCGGGCTCATGCTCACGCAATTACAGGTGGGAAGCTTGCACTTGGCAGCGTCGCACAAGTATCCTGCGGCATCCGAGCTTGACGTCGGCCTGCTGATGGACCCGTCCTGCACCCACGCAAGTAGCGGAGGGTGGTGCTTGCACATGCGAGCTTGTGCGCCAGGCGGCATGCGGATGAGGGCGGGAATGGGGTGCGCGGGGATTGACGAGGAGGAGGCCAGAGGGGTGGTACGTGTGCCGGTTATCCTTTGCGTTTGGCGTGTTCTTCATGGGTTTGGGTAAGTTCGACTTGCGCTTTGGTTGGGGAGGAGGCAAGCGCGGGGAGTGTGTGACGGTGCACATTACCCACATCGTGCGCGTAAACCGTCTCTGCGGCACGCCCGCCCTCGCCTGCAGCGTACACGTAGATGATCACACCGGAACTTGCAAGTCGCGCAGTGGCGGTACACCAAAAGCAAATGCTGACCAAAGCATATGCGCATGCCACACACGTGCATAAAGACGAACCATGGCCAAATATTTGGCCCACCTCTCTTTCACATCCCTTGTCCTTCTCCGCTGTTCATCATCCCCAAGGTCCCCACCTACACGTTTCTGAAGTGGATGTTTGGACGGGGAAGCGTGGTGCGTGCCTTTCTATTCATTCTCTTGACTTTCTTGGCCTTTCTCTTTCAGTTCTGACTCTGGTCGTCGACCCTCATTTTCATTTTCATGTTTCGTTCGAAAGGACAATGTACTGACGCCGCCCACAGATATGGAAGATCTGGCCCGTGGTCCTGCTGCACACACTCTTCACGTCGGCCATTGTCTACGTGTACGTTGCCACCGAGAGGATGATCCCGAACGATGGGTGTGTCCCTCACTCCTCCATGCCAACTTGTCACTGATGGTAGTACCCACCTGTAGGAGTCGTAATCGGCTTCGTCGTCTCCTACCACATGATGAGCGGCTACGACCGCTACTGGATGGGCCGCACCGCCGGGACCAATGTCATCCGCAATGCCCACACCATGGCCCGCCTCATCTGGTACCACGTCCCCCTGTGCCTCACCCCAAATGTGCCTGGTGAGTAATGTGCGGACCCTGCAGGAGATGGGCAAGGTCATGGCAAAGAAAAGAATGGTTCTCGATTTGGTGGAGGCATGAGTTTCTCTTCTCTTCCATTTGCGCCAACCATGGCTTTTGATTTCGTCTTTATGATGGTGTGGATGGTGTTGATGCTGACGTATGTGCGTACCAGGTTCGCAGTGTCACTGAAGCACCACCTATGCAGCGAGCTGGGGATATACTACAAGGATCTGTATGATCTCGTGATTGCATGATGTGTGTTTTCGTTTCTTTCTGATTTAGCAGTTGATTCCAAGCTAACATTTATTCTTTGATCCTGCACAGTTCACCGACCCCGAAAACCCACGCCCGACTGTCACGTCGGCAGTTCCCCCACCTCCAGGTGCAGCTGCCCCCCCCCCACCCCCTGCAGGCCCAGGCTGCTGCATCCGGCTCAAACACAGGTGTCTCCACCTCAACCTCGAAATCCAGCACAAGCAACACCTCAACCTCAACCTCCACGTCAGGCGTATCTACTGCAACCCTCAAAGTCAGCACACACGTCACCAAACGGCCCTCTTCCACATCTGCCAGCAGCCACGCCTCGCAGACCTCGCTCCACCAGCCTTTGCTCCCTGTGTCGAACCCCGTGCCGGAGGACAGCATGCTACAGTGCATGAGCCCGGACATGATTCCATTTGCGGGTGCGCTGACAGGGGTGGGGGCGTGGGTGTGGGGGGCGAGGAAGGTTTGTTGCCGTTCTTTTTGTTGTTTAACAGTGCTGATGAATTCTGTATATAGGACAATATGGGTTGGCATCGTGTGCGGGGGGTGGTGAGTTGTTTCTAGGTGGTGTGTTCTGTGGCTTCTCATTATGAACTTCAACTGATTATTGGTGCAGAAATCCTTTGAACACTGGCACCTCATGACTTTGACATAGTCATCCAAGGTATGTGTGGTGCCCTTTGTCTCTGTTCCTAGGCTGACAGCGTTGTGTTGCGTGTAGATTTAGCTTGTTTCATGATTTCAAACCAGGTGTGCACATTCTTCCTGTTTTGCTAGGTAGTCGAGCCCCTGTTGCAGTAGTAGCTTCAATATCATGGTTTTCAAATTATACGGTGCCCTGTCGATTTTGTGGTTATTTTGGGATACTGGAAGCATTTTGCAAGCAATTGTGAGGTCTACATGAAATACAGGCAAATACAGTGAATACAGGCAAATACAGCAAATACAGGCTCAAATACGGTGAAATACAGGGCACTACGTAGACCGGGCCGAAATACGTGTGAATACATAAACCAGGCCGAAATACGTGTGAATACGTACAACGGCCATCAAATACGTATGTCTACGCAAGGGGGGACCTTCATACAGCAAATACGGGCCCTACAGAAATACGTAGGACTACGTAGAGGTACGTAGCCGACCCAGGGATTGCTGATGCCGAGACATTGTGAGGACAAAGAGTGACACCCCCTATCAGAAGTCAGAGACTTGGGAAGGGTGGAATGCGATAGATTAGTTCAAGCACGACAATTAGCTATTGGAAGTAAACTGCGAGCACAGTGTGAGACACCGAGGTCCCACAAAGCTCGCAGGTGCTTATATATGTCGTGTGACAAAGCACGTGTTGAGACCCAGTGAAAATGGCGCCTCGAGAAGCATCGCCGGGTATCGCTGGGTCACGCTGGGCTCGTCAAGGATCGCGAGGCCTCGTTTTTGACTCTGTCCTCAATTTCACATGCTCGGAATCCTCTTGCTTTTCCTACTGACGTCATGAAGTTGGTCTTAGAATTTTGAAAGCTACCTCGACCAAACTTCGACTTTGTGCATTTGACGGTGCGGAAGTCGGAACCGAAGAGTACCGAGTCTGTGAGTCACTGTGACGTGGCGCTCTCTTCCGCTTACCACCATAGCCATCTCCTCCTGCTGGTCTGCTGAGACGTGTACCTGTTTTTCTTTGCTGGCAGTCACTGGGCTGGATACTCTCTAAGACTAGGACTTCTGCTGGTTCTCTCTGGGCTCTGGGTGTTTCACTCTGTGGACTGGTTCTCCTGGCTGTCCGTACTATCTTGTCGCATGCTGTCTGTTTTTTTTTGATACTGAGAAGTATGTTTTCTCCAACATTCCCTGATCTGGGCACTGATACATTCTATCCAGCACGATTCCGACGCCCAAAGGAACAAGGATGATATGCAGACGGCCGCGGATTGGCGGACGGAGCACGGAGACGGGCGATGCTCGGCAGATTGGCGTGTGATGCGGGCGGGCGACGGGCGATGGCCGCGGATTGGCGATGTGTGCGGGCGGGTGAGGAGAGGGAGCGCGGCAAGGTGGCGGGGCAAGCAGGTGGGCGCGCGGAGGCCCTGGGAATGGAAATAACATATTTTTATTATTCCATGCTATTGCAATACTACACGATACCTCCCGATCCGAGTATCTGAAGGCATCTGAGGTGTCCGGAAATAGCTGCGTGTAGCAGCGTCTGGGATCGGCGAGCATCGCGGGGCATCCGAATTGTGAAATTTGACTATGACGAGGCTGTCCGAGCCTAGCCGATACCCGGCGATGCTTCTCGAGGCGCCGTTTTCACTGGGGTTGAGACGCGGGAGACAAGGAGGAAGCTTAAGAAACAAGGAAGAGATCGGTGTTCGGTCCCGAACACCGTGACTTCCGCTCGCTTGTTAACCGCGGGCAATCCCACCCACACACATATTGCCCACCAATTCGTTGGCTTTACGAGATTATCCATCGCACCGGCTTTGACTTATTAGGTGCAGGTGACGGGCGAGTGGAACAACGTTTTGAGTAGTGGATGAACGGTAAAAATTGGTGCGGAATCTTTGAATGAGCCCTGGAACGAGCGAAGGTAGAGAGGGGTAGAAGTCTGTTAAAGACTTGGGCCCGGTAAAGTGAGTTGCAAGAGCACCTACGCTCCACTGTGACCATTCTTCCCACTTGTTTCTGACACTCTGACTCGCCTCACTATGAAACCTCTTGTCTTGAATCTGCGCGGGTGAGTCTGGGGCACATTTTGGAGACTAAATCACTAGGAACAAGGAACGATCACTGGAACAGTGATCCAGGATGCCCTATGAGGCTGTGGATGCGACGAAGTATGAGGCAGCTTGAACATCTGCCGTTCATAGATTGGGTGTGAGTCTTGATGGTGCCGGATGCTGAAAGGGTGGGTGGGTTTCCGTGCAAGTTCCCACTTATCATCGGGCGGTCCGCTCCTTTCCCTCTCTTCAGCAGGTTTCTATCCAGGTGGACACGAATGATATTCTACCAGGCGCTATGGAATCTGGGAATTGTCCCACAAAACACGGAGAGCACTGGCTAGGGTGGTATCCTTCGCGTCGATGTCGTACGCCCAGGGTTCAGGTGCGTGGCCGTAGGGGGTGTGGGTCAGCAGCTGCCCTTCTTCAGGCTTCAGGAGGGATACATTCTTTCTGTCGGCTTGCCTAGATCGACAGACGGGAGTTACGATTTTGGTGATGCGCAGGTGGACAACTCGACGCTGGGCGTACCGCGGGTGGGTCGCGGGCTCGAAGCGGGCGAGTCCTGAGCCTGACAAGGAAGTGATGAGTGAGCGATTCGGGTCGGTGAAGAACCGGCGCACCAGTCCACGGAAAGTAGTGTTTACGTTGGGCGTAGGCTTTGAAGATGTGACAAATTTGGAAGGAGTGCAGTGCCTGACCTGCAACGGTGAGGGTGGAACCCCCAGAGAAGTTGACAGCAAAATCCTGGTTCATGCGAAACAAGTTATTTGACGGACGAATCTTGTCTCGGTCACCGCAGATGGTAAGACACTGCGAGAGCTGTTCTGCCGCCACCAGATCCTCCAACAACAATTGGGCGCGGAACCCGGCATAATTCGTACGGCATGCCACTTGCGCGAGAGTGACCTGCCATGGAAGTCCAGACGGCAAGAGCAGGTCATGGCCATGCTGGAACGACGATGGCGCATTCTGTGATGTAACACGGAAACGGACGCTGCCTTCCAGTGGCGCAGCATCTCGATCTCGGTAGTAGTGGAGAAATCCAGTACATGCGGTCGGAAACGCAGTATATCCGAGCCCCGGCGATGGATAATAGAGCAGTCGCTGGGCTCGTTTGGCGCCCCGAGACCTGGTAAAGGATATGCAGGGTTCTTTCAGCCGCGATAGATCCAGGTAGTCTCCGGGGAGAAGGGAAGTTGGATCCAATGTCGAAATGATACGCCTCGGACGGCCATGCGATGATCTGTATGTCTTCTGTTCAGTCGGGCAGTCAGCGGAACCTGAAAACCGCACCGGACCGCGTCAGTGTCGCGCCGCTTTCCGTGGCATGGACGGAGTAGAAGCGAGGAGAGATCCGGTACAACGTGGGTTTCGAACAGGCAAAGATCATTTGGGCTGATGCCGGTACAATCATAACTGGACCAGCTGGACCGTTGTGGTGGATGAGACCAAACGCGATGTTGGGTTGAGCTTGGCAGTGAAGTGACATACTGATGATTGATCGCGGATCCCGGCCCGCGCAACCTAACTTAGTTTTCAAGCGCCTAGTACTTACATACTCTGAAGTGAATTAAAATGGATTTGGGGCATAGTGTTATTGAGAAATATGCCTAAAGAAATTTGGGAAAAGATTGCAGAAAATTCCCCTCCCTCAATCCATGGGTTGTCCATGGGTGTCATGCTTACACGAGAACGACGCTGAACTGTGGTGCGGGCCACCGCTACCGAGCCGTCCATCACCTTGTTAAAATTGAGTTGGCGGAAGTGTTAACTACCGTTTAGAACAAATTACTTCAAGAGAAAAAAACACTTACATCAATGAATGTCTCGGCCCCGAGTCGAACGGGTGTCCTGTCCAAATTCGCCCTATGAGTCGACATGCAGTGCAGGTGCAGACGTCCGCTGCCGAGCCGTATGAGCTCGTGTGTTTGCTCAGAAGAACAGATGAACGAAGAACCTCAATATGGGTATGGGGCAGTTCACCTTGGGTTCAATCCCGAATCGGTGAAGTAGGGTGCGACCGGCGTGAACACGGTAATTTTGCGGTAGTCTCCGCCAGATGCGTGTTGGCAACAGTGAAGTTGGACGTGAACAATGGAAGCGGTGACTTTGCGGCAGTCTGCACAGTTGTAGATGATGTGGGTTGGCTAGAGGTGTATACATGTATCAGCATTCGATTCTGAAACGGAACTAGTAACCAGAACAAAATAGAATGAAGCCTGGAAGGGACCTACGAATTTTGATTGCACAGTTCCGGAAAGAGAAAAGAATATGATTCCGATTCATCCGCGGGTGTAGTACTTGGTAGCAGAGATGATCTGACTGTCCTCGCAGTCTAGAAGTGTTTCAGAAGCCAAATTAAACGAGAGATTTGAATCTTGCTTTCAGATATACAATCGTTTGTCGTTCACGGATCGCTTAGTCCCCTCACCTTGAAGTCGGAAACACGGTAGGCTTTCTACGCAGTGCCAATATATCATGGGAGCTCAAGGCCTACAAACGCATTCGCCGACAGAATACCAACTTGAAAGAACGAATGATCGCTGACCGGTCGCCTTCCATGTTCAATTCGGATTCAACTTTTTTTGAACGGTCTATGTGCACTCCGGGTCCGTATCAATCTAGTGTTAGTCGAAAATCGTGTAACTTCTGTGTGTCGGCAAGTTCAACAAAGCCTTGTCTGATCTACATCCCAATGCTCAATTGGAACCACTTTTTCCGAGTTCTTCAAGTATTCTTCCTGTTTTTACCATCTCAACGGATACTCTCGTACCTGGGGGCGATCCAATTGAATACGAAAGTGGGTTGATTGTCAGATGTTTCCCAGAATCTCCACTTCCCGCCATGTCCAAAGGAATTGAGCGATTTTTCCAGAGATTCCGGGGCCGAGACTTCTCCAATGCGCGCTCCGCTCGAGCTGATGTGTGCAGGATATTGGACTTTATAAATTATTGACAGGTCAAACTCGAAGCGGATTTTCGCACCGCAGACAAAGCTCAAGCCACATATGGGGGCCTGTATGGGGCGCAAAACTGAAAGCATTCAGGATTGAAACGAGGAATAATTTCCGCACAACGCAAAAGTCGGCTTTATTCGGCCGAAGGTTGAAATTTATGCCCTTGACCCAAACTCCACTCAGCGGTTGCTGAGCGGCAATTCCGGCGCTCAATCCGATGGTGGCACAATGTTTTCATGATGTGTTTGAACAGCTCTTTGGTGGACAATGCGAGATTCGAGACAGCAAAGCATGGAACAAAGGAAAAGAAGGACAATACGAGTGGGGTGATGAGTCAGCTGATCGCGATGTCACGGTGGCATGTGTGACGGCCATTGTGACTCTCTGTATCCACTCTCCGCTTCCCCTCGTCAACCGCCCGTCCTAAGCCCTTTTCGCGACGAATCTCCATCGATAACGCCCTTCACCACCCTCCAACACGTTGTGTTTTGCTGCGCCGCGGCCCCGGAGTCTATTTCACGGAACCTCCACATTTAGTCAGCAACACGCGTTATCCTGGTCTGAGCGGGTCATTTCTGCGAGATGGAGGCAAGCAGATATCCCACTCTATGCTGTTCCCCCATCTCATGTACTCCCGGCAGGCTCTGCTCGATTTTTCCCGTCCCTTCGATGTCTCGTTGATCGACAAGGTCGCGATGACCTTTTACACTGGCGTGGGCCAGGAGGTGCGTGCTCGTCTGTCGAAAGCGCGTCAACTAACCATCGTTTCAGCAACAAATGGCGCAGCTGGCTTTGACCCAATTCGAAGAGCATCCTGAGTCGTGGACACGCGTCCCTGAGATCCTCGAAAAATCCACATTCCCCCAGGCCAAGGTGCGTTGTATCCTATCTTGCCTAGATGAGCGCTAACCACAAAGCCATTGAAGTTCATTGGCCTCCAAATCCTCGAGCGGCTAGTTACCACACGTTGGAAGACTCTCCCGGAGTCACAACGGCAGGGGATCCGCAACTTCATCGTTGGCGAAACAGTCAAGGTGGCATCGGACGACGTGTCTCTCCGCAGGGAGCGGACGTACCTGAACAAGCTCAATCTCGTCCTCGTCCAAGTGCGTTATATGTGTTAGACGTGTCGAAGCCTCACACAATGCGAACAGGTCCTGAAACAAGAATGGCCGCACAACTGGCCGACGTTCATCTCGGAGCTTGTCCAGTCCTCGACCGTCAATCTCTCCCTTTGTGAGAATAACATGGCGATTCTGAAACTGTGCGTGCCCTGAACGGCGACCATAATCTTGACCTAACAGCTGCATAGCTTATCCGAGGAGATTTTCGACTTCTCGGCGGAGCAGATGACGCAGACGAAAACCAAGAACCTGAAGAACCAAATTTCGGGCGAGTTCTCCGAGATCTTCAAGCTCTGCTGCGAGGTCCTCAAGGACGCGAACAAGTCGTCGCTCATCAAGGCGACCCTCGAGACGCTCCTGCGGTTCCTTAACTGGATCCCGCTCGGCTATATCTTCGAGACGCAGGTCATCGACCTATTGCTCACCCGCGTACGTTGTCGTTCTTCCTTTTATCACCTTCCCCGGCTGACTGACGCGCTTGCAGTTCCTCGAACAGGTTGAGTTCCGCAACGTCACGCTCAAGTGCCTCGCAGAGATTGCCGCACTCGAGGTTGGGCCGGAGTACGACCAAAAGTTCGTCATCCTCTTCGCGATGGTCATGGCTGCCGTGAACCGCATGATCCCGCCCAACACGGACATCGCGCAGGGCTACGCCGAGTCCGACGACGACGTTCAGGAGCTCATCCTCAACCTCACGCTCTTCCTCACCAACTTCCTCTCCGCACACCTGAGTGCGCTTGAGGCCGAGGCGAACCGCGACGCGCTGCTCAACGCGCATTTGTACCTGGTGAAGATCTCGCAGGTGGAGGAGCGCGAGGTGTTCAAGATCGCGCTGGAGTACTGGACGAAGCTCGTGGCGGAGCTGTATGACGAGGTGCAGGCGTCGCCTGTGGGCGAGTCGGGCCTGCTGATGGGGCTGAATCTCGGCGGGGGGAGTGGGGGGTTGCCGGGCATGCCGCTAAGGAAGGAGATCTACCGCGACATCCTCTCGAACCTGCGACTTGTGATGATTGGGCGCATGGTGAAGCCCGAGGAAGTGCGTCTCTACACTCAATTCCACATTTCCTCCAACTGACTCATTTGGTTGTTTGCAGGTCCTGATCGTAGAGAACGAGGAGGGCGAGATCGTGCGCGAGTTTATGAAGGAGAGCGACACGATCGTGCTGTACAAGTCGATGCGCGTCGTGCTCGTGTACCTGACACACCTGGACGTCGCGGACACGGAAGCGATCCTGACGGATAAGCTCGCGAAGCAGGTCGACGGCTCGGAGTGGTCGTGGCAGAACATCAACGCGCTCTGTTGGGCGATTGGGTCTATCTCGCAGACTATGAGTGCGTCGCGTCACCCTCTTTTCTTTCCTTCGTTCCTTCCTTCCCATCCCTCCGTTCATTGCTCGCTTTGTTTGTTTGTTTGACTACGTAAGTGATACTGATCCCGCGCACAGACGAGGAGATGGAGAAGCGCTTCCTGGTCACGGTCATCAAGGAGCTGCTGGGGCTCGTCGAGCTGAAGCGGGGCAAGGACAACAAGGCCGTCATCGCGTCGGACATCATGTACATCGTCGGGCAGTACCCGCGCTTCCTCAAGGCGCACTGGAAGTTCCTCAAAACGGTCGTGAACAAGCTCTTCGAGTTTATGCACGAGAAACACGAGGGTGCGTTGTGTTGTCTCTTATCCCTCACCTCATCCACCGAATACCGGATGTGTACCGAATGCTAAATCTGAATGTGTGTTGTTTAGGCGTACAAGACATGGCGTGCGACACGTTCATCAAGATCGCGCAAAAGTGCCGAAGGCACTTCGTAATGATCCAGTCGGGGGAGACGGAGCCGTTTGTGGACGAGATTCTGCGCTCGTTGTCGCGCATAACCGTCGATTTGACGGCGCAGCAGGTTGGGCTTTTTCTTTGACTACCTATCGAGTTGGGCTGTTCGATTGACGTTTTTTTTTTTTTCAAACCAAGGTGCACACGTTCTACGAGGCGGTGGGGTATCTGATCTCCGCGCAGCCGAACAAGGCGCTGCAGGAGCGGCTCATTGCGGGGCTCATGGAGCTCCCGAACAATGCCGTGTGTCCTCTTTCGGTCGCCTTTGAATGTCTGTTGAAATGACCTCCCAGTGGGATTCGCTCATGGCCCAAGCTGCGCAGAGTCTGGACGTGCTCTCGAGCCTGGACAACATCAAGGTCCTGTCTAATGTGCTCAAGACGAACGTATACGCATGCACGTCGATCGGGAGCTTCTACCTCCCGCAGATCGCGCGCAACTTTGTCGACATGCTGGGCCTGTACAAGACTGTCAGCGCGACTATCAGCGAGTCTATCGCGCAGGAGGGTGGGTGCCTTCGCCTCCGCGGCGCTTTCGCTTTCAACATTAATAATATTAATGCTAATAACAACGACTTGAACTAGGCCCGGTCGCGAGCAAGACGCCCAAAATCCGGCAGCTGCGCGCGGTCAAGAAGGATGTGCTGAAGCTGATGGAGACGTACATCAAGGCGGCGGAGGACCTCGACTCGGTGAACACGCACTTCATACCCCTGCTGCTCGACGCGATGCTCGGCGACTACAACCGCAACATCGCCGTTGCGCGGGAGCCGGAGGTGTTGCACCTCATGGCGGTTATCGTTGGTCGGCTTGGGGTGCGTTTATTTGCCGCTGGTTGTGTTTATCTATTCTCGACTTGATGGCTGATGATGCGATTGCTGCAGGCGTTGCTGACGCTGCAGGTTCCGGCGACGCTGGACGCGGTGTTTGAGCCGACGCTTAATATGATTAACCAGGACTTCACGGAGTTCCCTGATCATCGCTTCGGGTTATATAAGCTTCTGCGGGCGATTAATCAGAAGTGCTTCCCTGGTGCGTCCCTCCATCTTCCAGCTGTGGTTAAGTAGCTGGTTCTCACTTTCGCTTTCGGGTAGCTCTGCTTGGGCTCCAGCCAGCGCAGTTCAAGCTGTTCATGGACAGCATCATGTGGGCGATAAAGCACACCATCCGCGACATCGCCGATTTAGGACTGAGTTGTAAGTTGTTTCTTTGACTGTGCTGTATGTTATATCGCAACACAACTAATCAACGCTGGCGCAGTGTGTCTAGAGGTCGTGAACAACTTTGCGACGTCGCCGGCCGAAATCTCTGGGCAATTCTTCCAGCAGTACTTCCTCAGCATCGTGCAGGACATCTTCTTCGTGCTCACGGACACGGACCACAAGAGCGGGTTCAAGCTCCAGGTGGTCGTTCTCGCGCGCATGTTCCAGCTCGTCGACACGGAGCCCATCCCCGCGCGGTTGTTCGACCCGGCTCAGGTCCCGGATCCGAATATGACGAATTTGGTGTTCCTGCGCGAGTATACTGCGAATCTGCTGCACGGCGCGTTCCCGCATGTACCGGCGTATGTGTTTCGTTTTTCAACCCATTCTATTTCGCATATGTAGATGCTGATTTTCATTTTTTCGACGATAGCTCCGACGTACACACGCTCGTCGAGGGGCTGGCGACGTACCACGGGGACAGCAATCGTTTCAGACTGTCGGTTCGGGATTTCCTGATCCAGCTAAAAGAGTTCTCGGGCGACAACACGGAGCTATTCCTCGAGGAGAAGGAGGAGGAGGTCAAGCGGAAGGCGGAGGAGGAGCGGCAGGCAGCGATGCAGATTCCGGGCATGCTGAAGCCGTCGCAGATGGAAGACAAAGAGGAGGCGATGTAAGATATGCGATACGGTACGATTTACTTCACGGTTTACATAGTTGCTCTCGAGTTCGGGTGTACGATACGATATGTTGTGGGTGGCGGAGGAATTCAATCGAACGCTAATTGACTCGGCAGGTCCGAGACAGTAGACTACAATACATCGGAATTTGCTCAGACGTAGGCTTGGTCGACCCAGGAAGTCCAGTTACTTCCGAGGACGTCTGCCGCTGTGAATCCCGCGTTCGAGGAGAGTTTTTCCGAGAACGAGGCTCGCGTGCCCGCTGCTCCCGCACCTGAAATGAAGTTACGTCAGAATCAAATATCCCGTGGAAGCGGTTTGCCCAATCACCAGTGTTCGCAAACTCAGCGAAAGTAACGTCGGCGGTGTTGGGGGTGGCGGTACTCCATATCTCCCAGCCGGCGCCGTTTATGTGGGCACCAAGAGCGCAGGAGGTGAACGCGACCCTGGAATAAGATAAGTGGAGGGTTCAGGTGATTATTATTCTGGTGTTCTCACTTTGCCCATTGGGTCCAAGGGCGACCGAGGAAGACTTTGCCGGTCAGGGCGGAGGTAGCAGCGCTGCTCGTCGTGATTGTGGAGTGGTTGATGACGAACAGACTGGCATCCGTGGCGGATGTTGGACCATCTGCGGTGATCGTTCCGGCGTCCACCGAGGCAATGACATTGCGCTGGAAGAAAACTCTTGCATGCTGGCCGAAGATGAAGTCCACGGTTCCCTCGATGTAGCTGACACCGAAATATTGGTTTCCTAAATCAAGAAGCGTTTAGTGATGTGCGCAAGAATTGTCCTCTCTATGCATACCTTGATTCGCAAGGACGGTGTCTTGATGGCTGTTCAAAAATATATTCAGCCCCCGTCAAGCGCATCAAGCTCAAACGACGACATGAACGTACCCAAAGAATGCGCAGCCATAATAGCCGACATTGGTACCGTACGAGCTCAGAGCAAGAGCCTGGGATCCGACTCCGAACTGTGGAACGTCAATTTACATTACTAGCTAGAACTTGGAATAATATTCTTACAGTGTTCCGAACATTGATGTTGTAGACCGCGAAATTGTCCTTGTGCACGCGCAATGTGCCACTCAGATCGTCACTTCCAGCCGCTGCCGCAGAAAGTGAATGTGTGATCGTGACCGAGTTTGAGGTGTAGCTAGTTGTGTCTGTCGTCGAGCCGAGAATCTAGAATTGGAATGAGGTTCTGCGGGCAGATGTTTTGGCGCGGAAACGTACTGTGGTGGGCCCAAGGCGGGTGATGGAGACCTGTTCGGAATATGTACCTGATGAAAGCTGTGTTAAGGCTTTCTTCCTACCACAGCTGGAACTGCATACCCGGGAAGATAAAAATGGTGCGAGCTGAGCTGTCATTCGGGAGGGAGTTGATCGCTGCTTGAACGGTGGAAAACTGGCCCGATGCAGCGGGGTTCTTGACGACCACGGCTCCAGCAGGAGGTGTCGTCCGTGAAGCCCTTTTCTCCAGAGGGGAAGCCTGAGTAACTAATAGAGCCGCAAAAGCACCGAGAAACAAGCGAATTGGGCCGAACATGGTGGCAGGCACTGAATGGACTGATCTCTACTCGAATGACTTAAATACCTGGTCGAGGGCAGCGGACCGGATACAAAGATGTGACTTCAGCGTGAAGAAAATGCCTTCTCTTTGGGGAATGATGTTTCACTCGGAAGAACTTAGAGAAATGGGTAGTCGGTCACAAGTCTCGATGATTTTCCGCGCCCTTCAGTGACCGGGATGATGGCGCGGCAGCTTTGGCGGTAACTTCTCAGGATGCTGGGCGCCGTGGCAGAGCAAATACCTTTTCCTGAGTTCACAGTAGATCCGACACCAGAATAATACTATCAGGTGGTCCAGCGGCGGACCGTGAGGCTTGCGTGACGTTGAGCTCACGTTTTAGTGCTGCGCTGTGCCGGTGTGGGCCCGAGTTTCACGAAGCAGAGACTCCTATTAAAATAGAGGCTCGCCCGAAGCGTTTGGTACAGCAGCCAGAGTAGTACGATGCCATGTTGACTCGAGGAGCGCCATCCAGAGTGGAGGTAGCTAGCCGACAGGAAGGATGTCCTCAATGGGGTTATCACAACTACACCTAACACGTAAGCGTCTTGTTAATAACTACTCAGCGGAAAATAAATATTATACAGAAAAATACATAGCTAGAGTGTATGCAGGACAAGAAGAATGAACACATATGGCCGGATGGATGTGAAGTGATCAGTTTCCAGAACTGAACACATACTCTGGGGGTACGTCTTCCGCAGGGTCAGGTTCCCGGTAGACCCTCAATTGCCCTGCACGCGCCGCCAAGGAGTCGAATTTCTGTTTCTGCGCCGCATTTACACTGTAACCAGTGCTAAATTCAGACTCGGATCCGTTTAGGCTAAAGCCCCTCAACGCGTCTATTTCTTGTTGTAGGGCGCGCGTCTGGTGTTCCAACTGTGCCAATCGTTGACTCTGGCAGACGTTCGGGTCTTCTCCGGCAGAATAACTGAGAGGGGATGTGTTAGCACCGGTACTTGACATTTGTTCGGCCGCCGGGGCCGCCTCTGCATCGAGCACAATCCGAGAACTGTGCCCACTTTTCGACCTCGGCCTTCGCAGCAGCCAAAAGATGACTGCAGCTACTACCGCGAGAAGAATAGCTCCAAGAGCAATTCCGATGACAGCCGGCCTGGGTAGTCCGAGTCTTTTGACAACCGGTGTCGTATCAGCCACAACGGAAGTATTGGCCGGGCCATCCGTAGTCAGGGACGTCGGCGAAGGAATAATAACTGCGCCAGTACTGACAGCGCTTGACCTGAGAAACCATTCAATTCTTCCGCTCGTGCACAATGTAGCGAAGCCGTGACGTACGCCGTTTCACCAATGGTACTTGAACTACGCGATTCTTGGTTAACAGATCTGGTAACCAGATTTGAGACTTACAAGGAAGGAGACGTTGATGTTGATATCGCGCTTGAGGAAAGCGCTGCACTTGAAACCGTGATTGTAGATATTGGAACTGGCACCGTAGTTGTGACTCGGACCGTAGCGACTGGTCCTCCAGTCGTCGGGCCTGGTATTTCAGTAGACAGACTTAAAACTGGCCCGACTCCGAATTCGGTAGGGAATGAGAATGAGTGTGAGGAAGTGAGTGTCTGTTCCCCGGCAAGTTGCGCAGCTACGACACCCAGTCGAATAGCAAGGGAAAGTGGGGTTGCAAGTCTGGGGAAGTGATTAGACAACCACCGCCGATCAAGAGTCGGTCTCGTACTTCATGGATGAGAACACGAATAAAGTGCGTTAGGGAAAAAAAGAAAAGACCCAAAAAAACAATGAAACGAAACGGCGAGGAATGGAGGGAAGAGGTAATCACAGAGTATGCATATATATCCAGTCAATAAGCGATGATCATGATCCCGTATGAGGTCCCGCACGACCGTCAAGAGTAGAACAAGAGGGTTATTGTTCTCGAATAGGGCGGACCCACAGTCCGCCTATCGGTGGGTGATGGCTGATGGCCGCAAAATCACAACTGGTTCGCTTCAAAAAGTTCCGAGGATCAGCCAGATCAGCCACACTGGGTCACGGCAAACTATGAGTTTGCCGAGAGGTCGATGAATGATGGCCGTCCATTCTCAGGACCCGGAACCCGGTTGTTGAATTTTCCACGATCGATTTAAATCCCCTCCTAGCTCGCAGAGAGAGACATCCATTATTGATTGCCCTTCCGCCCTTTTAAAGTTATTTTTGGGGTGAAGTATCGACGCGCAGAAGTTGCAAGGGAGCCAAGTAAATACCTGGGATGAGCAACATTAACATTCCGCTCGATTGCGGGATAGTACGGATATATGTGTATTGCACGAAATAAAAAAGAGAACACAAAGGTCTTTTTTCGCGCACTCTAACCCGATGTTGGCAGTAAGTACCGGCCAGCATCTGCACAGAATCATCCTTTCTTCAAAGCAGCGCCGTCGTGATTGCACTTTAAAAGTTTAATCCTTGACACACTGTACAAGCACGGAGGCGAAGATTTAAGATATTCGGAAGCAAGTCTGTTGAACCGCGGGACGATCGAACTCGATTACAAGCAGAATACACGTCAATCTCAGGGATTGAACTTTGCAGAGGGCGCGACACCAGCACACCGGCTTCAACATCGGGTCAAACCCGTGGGCTATCTACCTAGTGGTGTCCCGCCGGTTGCTGGAACAACACGGTACGAAATGCAGGTGCACCTGTAGTGCAGGGAAAGGAACCAATCTGAATGCCTAGAGTTCTCTTGCGATCGAGAATTTGGATACAATGATTACCCCGAGGTTGAACGAAACAGCAGAGTCATGTTGAAACAAGTAATCTTTTTAGGCAACCATATACATTTAATTCAGGAAGTGCCTCTCGACCGGAGCTTTGGCCATTGTATTTGATCTTCCGACCAGACAGCATGCACGAGATCCTAGGAAGTATTTCGCACCCGGAATATGGCGGCCCTTGGCGGGTAGTTGAGCTGTAAGGGCCGTGCGCCAGCGACTCGCCGGCAGTTCATTTACGGTGTACCATATGGACCCTTCCACAATGTCCGTATGTTCTGATACTTCTAAGAATTGTGGCCCAGAATTGGCCATTGACCCTTAATGAATCCAGCCGGAGGATGGCTCGAAACATATTAAGTTCATCGCCCCGGTTAGCGTAGGGAATTCAACTGGATGCCTATTATATCTGCACTCCGCGTCCGGTTGTGTGCTCCCTCGCCTGAGGGCGACGACCAACCATATGTGGTTTGACGTCCAAACGCCGCGATTGTGGCGGAACCGCAATCCTACCCACAATAAGGTTCAAAATGCGTTCAACGGTGTCATGTGGTTCAACCCCTACGGCAATTTCCGGGACCTCTTCTGTCGTCTTCTATCCATCCATCAAATACTTTGTAACGCTGAGGAGGACTCTTGTGTGGGTGCCTTTTATCACTCACTCAGTTTGATTTATCGCAAGGCGACCATCACGTTGGAACGAGGCCGATCAAATCTGTTGGCGGGTTTGCGAATCCTCTCATTTACCCTATCCTACGCTAGAATACGCCGAGAAATTCGCCCTAGAGGAAATCTGGGAAAGGAAGCAACACCGGGAGCGACAGAGACTTCATTTCGAACTCAGCCATAAAAAAGCGAGATTCAAGGATAGACGTTCAAGGGTCTGCAGTCCCCGAGGATTCATGGCACTGAGCCACGAAACCAACCGGTGTAATGTGCTATGTAACTTGGATGTAGTGGAAGACCACGCAACCCTCATCAAAATTTCGGAATCTCACCGCATCATGCGCATCACCCCTCGCCATACCACACTGAACAGAACCTCGGCTGTTCAACTGAGGGATTTCTTTCATGATATATATAATTGGATTGTGCCCAAGGCATGGGGACCTTCATGACCAGCGCATTAATATATATGTGTGTCTAATCTAATCCTGAAAGATCGGGTGTAGAAATCCGCTATACCCTGTACACACCTGGAGCAAGATAGCCGGCACCTCGCAAGCACTTTCATGGAACCATCGGTGCCACTGTCTTGGAGGATGTTCGACATCTGACCCGTACAATCGAGCCGGTTTTCCCGAGCCTCATGCTGCTGGTGCATAGCTGTCCAAACCAGTCGAAGTAAATGGTATAAATTGATTTTCTGTGAGATAAATTCATAATTCGAGGTAGAAAGTGATAAACCCCAGTGTATTCCCCCCAGATCATGCAAGAACCTGCAGGTTCGGACCAAAAAAATCACACCGGAGGCGGGGGACATTTACTGCTGACTTGTCTGATTCCGTAATATACATGGTAATCAAATGCTGAACAAAGGTCCGACTCACCCTATTCCTTCTCGACAACCGCTCATCTCAAAGTTGGTGCCAGATGTCATCGGGATACCGGCCGGGTGCCATCAAGGTGCACGTTGGGTGCCACTCCGGCATCCAAAAATTGGGTGCCAACTGTTGTGCCCCCGGTGTGTGCGGGAATCGTTCCAGAACCGTACTCGGGGTTCAAGTACAACACCACATAAAACCGCATGGTAGATGGATATCGGTGCTCACTTACTGACTGGATCCTTCCCGAGCCCGGGAGAAGGCCGGTCATTGTACATGTGTTCATCCGAGCATGCAAAGCACTGAGGTACGAGCATGATTCTGTTTCCATCCAAGTGTTTAATTTTGTTTTCCGGTGTTCATCGATCTCAGGTTTCCCTACTGTCGCGAATTCTCTCACGCACACATGGAGTCATCGACTGCGACCTTCACCGACCAGATCAGCGCAACGCCTAAAGATGGCCATGCATTCCAATGCTCAACGATTGACCTGCTTTCATCAACTTCTTGCACACCGATAGCTTCGCATCATGATTCTGGTTGTAATGAAGTTGTTTATTCAAACGGTTTCCCCTTGCAAGATGGAAACGCGCTCATAGGCGCCGAGGTGAATGGCATGGGGCTAGACATGTGAAACCACTTTTCTTGGACTTCTCGACCGTGAGTCGGACCAGTGACTGTCGCCCAACGGCGTTACCCTCTTTATAAATTTAGCATATCTGTCTGTCCGTCCGTCCGAAGCCTTTTATGCTCTGCTCAAGATTTGATTGGTCATGCCGGCGACGTCCGCCTGCACATTTTATTCAGGTCCGCCGTGCCGATGTACCGGCCTCACGGCATTACGCTTCGATTTCAAAGCGGTTCGCTCCTTTCTCCGCAATTCTGTTATTTGCCATACTGTGGCGGCTCACCGCGTCTTGTTTAATATTAAACGTTAGGTGTAATTGGATTCAAATCTACTGGATCAGCGCCAAAGTTTGAATGGTTCCATCAAATACTCATGCTTGATCGATCGATCAAAAATCGGCCGCAGCAATCACGCAATCATTGAAGTCGCCGGGCGGTGATGGGCGGCGTTTTTGGCCCCGACCGTTGACGCTCACTTGTCTTTTAAAATGGGCGCCGTCGGCGTTTGTTGCTCGCAAGCGACCGTAACATACACTCTCCCACCACCATGACAGTTCTCGATCTCTTCAAGAGCAAGGCTGCGACCTCTGGACCACTGCAGCAAGCATCTTTCGTGCAACAGGAAGCTGGCCTACTAGTCACGGAGCAATTGGACAAGGCGCTGGAGGAATCGAAAGCAAAGGTCGCGCGCATCGCAAAGGAATGCCGTCTCAAGAACAGGAAATTCCGGTCAGGGATATGTCGATTTCAGAGCCTTAGTCGAACTGACGCACTTTCCGGACTGTTGCCAGAGACATTGAATTCGACATCGAGAACGATCGTGAAAAGTGTCTGCATGGGCTATCGGGCGGGACCTTCAATCCCTCCGATGTTCAGCGTGTTACGGATATCTTTGAGCAACCGCGCTTCTTTATCGATGGCGCCAGTTCGAGTGATATTGTGCAGGGCGCCATCGGAGACTGCTGGTTTGTGTCGGCGCTTGCCACGATCTCGACCGCGCCTGGGTTGATAGAGAAGTTCTGTGTGGCGGTGAGTGGTTTCAGTCGTGTTTGTTTTTAGCTCAATATATCATCACTCCGTCAGCGCGACGAGCAAGTCGGCGTATATGGATTTGTCTTCTTTCGCGGGAATCGATGGGAGAGCATAGTGATAGATGAGTGAGTACTTGATCTTTACCGTCACTTCAAGTTTTAAAATCCTAAATAGTCTGCTCTATACATCAATCCCAAAGTACGAAGAATTGAGCTGGGCGGAGAAACAGCTCTATCATAATGACAAGGACAAGTACACTGCATCGGCTCGCAAAGGGACCAAGACCTTGTACTTCGCGAGGTCTGCCACCGAGGGTGAAACATGGATCCCTCTCATTGAAAAGGCGTACGCCAAGCTTCACGGTCAGTTTCCATCATCTCGACACGCTCGCCATTGCTGATTTGGTCAGGGGACTATGCTTCTTTATGCGGGGGAGAGGCATGCGAGGCAATTGTGAGATTTCCGTTTTTAATGGCTTCTACTAACCCTAACCGCGTGTCTGAAGGAGGATCTCACTGGGTAAAATCCAAACCTTTTCCGGTATTTCCTACTCAATTCTTTCGTGTCTTCAGCGCCGTATCTAGTTTCATTCCTTCCAAGGTGTGTACTCCCGGCTCTGCAATCTCAACCGAACTCCCTGACCCCATCTCCAAGGACATTCTCGATATCGACAAGTTCTGGACAGAGGAGCTTCTCAAAGCCAACAAGGACCGGCTTTTTGGCTGTGCCTTTGACTCTCTCGATGGCAGCAGGAGCGGCGACTGGGATGCCACAATCAATGGGCTGCACGGGAGCCATGCGTATTCGGTTCTGCGTGCCGTCGAGGTCAAAGGAAAGCGCTTTTTGGTTGTTCGCAACCCATGGGGCCAGTCAGAATGGACGGGGCCCTGGGCTGACGGGTCCAAGCAATGGACGCCCGAGTGGCTCGCGGTACTTCCTGAACTTGGCCACACATTCGGAGACGATGGCCAGTTTGTGATGGAATGTACGTCGACGCCGTTTTTATGGCCCACAGGCGCTGAATCCGAGCAGACAAGGACTTTTTGGCCAGTTGGTCCGACATCGATCGTGTGAGTGCAATACGATTCCACCCATGACTCGGTAATTCCCATGCCCCAACAGACGATCCTTTTTGACTCGAGCTGGGTCATGTCCTCTCAGTGGCTTGAGGTCACCACTCGTGTTCTTCCTGCCGCCTGGAGCTTCGGAGATGTTTCCTGTGGGCTAGTCTTCCAACGTTTGTGCGACTTGGCTCACTCCCTACTCAGTTACGATTTCGATGGCGAAACCTTCGTTTACCATGATCGTCTTGTCTCAGTTGGATACACGATACTTTCGCGACATCAGTGGTCGTTCACGCTGGTCCCTCGACTTTGTTGTCTACAAGCAAGGGGAAACGGAGGCCATTGCGGAGTCTCTGCACGCCCGCTATTTCTCGCGTAGCGTGAACCTTGAGATACCCCTCGAGGCAGGCGAATACGTGGTCCATGTAGGCTGCGTTCCGCGATATAATCACAAGTCACTTATTCGCCATAGGTTCGCATTGACCGTGAGAACTACCGAGAGAAGGTTAATTTTAATCCTTTGTAGTCTCGCATGGTCTGACTCCTTTGCAGGATTATTTCGAGACCGCCTCTGTTGATTGGAATGAGCAGAAACTAGCCAGAGTCCTGACGGAGCGAGCTCGAAGCCAGGCCATCGCGTCCAGTACGTTCGAGTTGCCCATACATTTGTTCAGTGCTGATATTTCTGGCAGACTTTAAAGCCGAGTATAAACTAAATCTCACAGTCGGTTTCACAAACTGACTCGTACTTGACAGGAACCAGACGGATAGTCTTCCCATTCCTTTGGGCATTCTGGCTGGACAAACCCTCACTCAGCTTGAGGAGAAGGCCGCAGCGGCAGCCGCTGCCCTCAAAGCAGCGACAGGAATAGATGAAAAGCCAGCGATAACAACCACCAAGACAACCAAAACGACGACCACAGTCGAGACCGTCGTCGTCACCACCGGAGGTGAAGGTCCCGCTGCCGTCGAGGCCGTCGTCCTACCTGCAACAAAGGGGAGCACCGTCCAACCCAAGGAGAATGACGACGACGACGACGACGACGACAGCGTTTCGGATAATAGTCTGAACCTGGATCCTTTAGAGAATCCCTCTGATGGTAGCTTGACGCAAAAGAAGGGTTTGAAGGATCCCGCTGATCGAGGTTCGGTCTACCTTGGTCTGCGCGTCTACACCAACAGAGATGCTCCGGCCGTTCTTGGTGGTCAGCTGCGCCATGAGATGGCCACCTCATTCGCTGGTTTGGCGCTGGCCAGTGTTTAAATTTAGCTCTCGGGATTTTGTAATGTAGCTATCTGGTTCATAATTATAATGCTGAACAACGCGCCTTTTCTTCTCCGTTCTCCATAACTCCGAAACTGTCGCTCTATTCCTGTCCCGATCAATCAAGTTCGCTGACAACCTGTATTAGGTACGTGAATGGCGTGCGCAACCTGATGTAACCCAGGGCGCTGATTGTGGGCGCTGATGGAGAAGGACAACGTTCCCTAATCATTCGAACTGTGCCGTGTCATTTACTGATAACCTGGCCCGATCAGGCCCGATCTTCACGCGGTAAGACATAATGATTGCCGCCCGCCACTGTACATACTTAACGCCTGGACAGTGTAGCCACGCCGCAGCACATCTCTCTCTCTCTCATACACATAAGCTTCGATGCCTCTGTTCAACCTTTTCAAGGCGAAGACAACAGATCCCGCACCCAATCAGGCCTCGTTCGCCCAGCCCGTCGGCACATCCGGACTGGTCGTAACCAGTGAGCTGGACAAGGCCTTGGAGGAGTGTAAAGCTACGGTTGCGCATATTGCAAAAGATTGTCGGGCCAAAAACCGAAAATTCCGGTGCGATTCAAAACTTCAAGCAAAGTTGTACTCTGAAGTCTCACATGGTCTGAAAAGAGATATCGAATTTGACCTCGAAAACGACAAATATTAGTACGTGTCTCTCTTCCGTTGTAATTGGAGCTGATTATATCGGTATATAGCTGTCTAAATGGCCTCTCTCCCATCCCCGACGAAACCTACACTCCATCTGACATCCGCCGAGTCTCGCAAATCTTCGAGAAGCCCCAATTCTTTGTGGATGGAGCGGACAGCAACGACATCGTACAGGGACAACTGGGAGATTGCTGGTTCCTCTCCGCGCTGGCCACCATGGCTACAGCCGACGGACTGGTGGAGAAGTTCTGTGTCGCAGTGGGTTCACCTCCGAATAAGTATGTTGTTTCAAAACACTCACAATCTCTTAGCGCGACGAGGAAATTGGTGTTTATGGTTTCATTTTCTTCAAAGGCAAAACTGGCCGTCCTCCATCCGATCACTGACCTGATATCGAAGCAGACGACCACTGGGTTCATGTAATAATCGACGAGTAAGCTAAATCCCTCGGTTGAATTTACGAACTCTTTATCGATCCAAATAGTTTGCTTTACACCGCCATACCCAAGTTCGAGGAACTCAACTACAACGAGAAGACCTTATATCACAATGACAAAGAGCTTTACAATAAGGCCGCGCGAAAGGGAAGCCAGACGTTGTATTTCGCGAAATCCGGAACGGACGGGGAGGCGTGTATATGCTCGCATCTTCTGTGTCAAGTGGATTCTGAATATTGAATAAGACGTGGGTACCGCTAATTGAAAAGGTATGACCGAGCCTCTGTTGTATCTTCCATATGTTCGCTTACGGTTTTTAGGCGTATGCAAAATTGCACGGTGATTATGCGTCACTCAGTGGAGGATATGCTTGCGAGGCAATTGGTTAGTCGTCGACTCGTCATTCTTCTGTCCTATCTCGCTCTGATGACTGCATCCAGAGGATTTGACTGGGTAAATATAATTTGTCTTCTCGTTTCCTCCTTTAACCTCTCTGTCAGAGGCGTCTCAAGTTTCATCCAGTCCAAGGTACGGAACCGTATCGACTTTTCCGGTGCAGCACTGAGAATTTCCAATCCAGGATATCTTTGACATCGACAAGTTCTGGACAGAAGAGCTCATGAAAGCCAACAAGGACCGCCTCTTTGGCTGTTACTTTTACGGCCTCGATGGCACTCGCAGCGGCGATCCACAAGCCAAGATATTCGGTCTGATTGGCAACCACGCGTACTCCGTGTTGCGCGCGGTAGAAGCGAAGGGGAAGAGATTTGTGGTGATTCGCAATCCATGGGGAGATTCAGAATGGACTGGACCTTGGTGGGCGCACTCTCGGTCGATGCTTGGTTGTTAGCAGCACTTACCTCGCTCAATAAAGGTCGGATGGCTCCAAGGAATGGAACGCCGAATCACTCGAGATTTTACCCATACTTGGACATGTTTTTGGGGACGACGGAGAGTTCGTTATGGAATGTAAGTCAACTCGCAGCCACTGCCATCGCTTTCGGGCCAAAACTTGATATAGACTCTGATTTCTTGGAGTGCTGGGACCAAATCGACCGGGTTAGTAATATGATTTACCTTCTTCTGTCGTAAGTTCTAACCTAGCATGCACTCCAGACGCTTCTGTTTGACGCAAACTGGACCTCGTCATCGCATTGGTTGCGCGTTACCGCCCGGCCACTCCCCTCTGCTTGGACCTACGGCGACGTCTGCTGTGCGTGGCACAGTTCAACTCCCACAGCGATCGTTTTGCCTAATAAATATGTCCCAGTTACGATCACCATACCGAAGCCATCCTTCACCGTGATAGTTCTCTCGCAGCTTGATTCTCGCTACTTCAAGGACATCTCCGGGCGCGCCTACTGGACTTTTGATTTCTTGCTCTTCAAACGGGGACAGGCTGAACCAGTAGCTACCTCCTCTCAACCGCGATTTTACTCGCGAAGTGTGAATCTCGAGCTCGACCTGGAGGCCGGAGACTACATTGTTCATGTGCGCAACATTCATTCTGCTGCACTCCAGTTCCAGTTGACGAATCCACGCCGACAGGTCCGCTTGGATCGTAACGTTCGCGCCGACCGCGAAAAGGTATTATTAATCCCGCTCTGTTTTTGTTGCCAACTTTTTTTCATGTATGCGTGGCAGAACTACTTTGAGACCAATTCCGCCACTTGGGACCAGCGGAAGCTCTCGCGGGCTCTCACGATGAAAGCTCAAAGTCAATCTATTGCCTCGAGTGTGTTCATTGAATCGACCTTGGTCTGCGTAATTCTGATCATCGTCTCTTCTATAGATTTCAAGGCTGAGTACGGTGTAGTAATTATACTCTTCAAGAGACCTATTGACTCTATTTCAGATCCCAGGCGAAGAATCTGACCATCCCGGTCGACGCCCTCGCAGGACTGAACTTTGCAGACATGGAGAAGCAGGCGATCGAGAAGGCTGAGGCTCAGAAGAAGGAGGCCGCCGCTGCTGCGCTGCGTGCAAATCCCGTTGTAACCACAACTACCACCACCACCACCACAGTCACCACCGTTGCGGCCGACGGCACGAAGACGGTGACCACCAGCGAGAAACCAGCTGCGGACGGGGTGGCATCCGAAGCAAACAAAGATAGTGTACCTGTGGCTGACGCGGTCAAGGTCGAAGCGCCGGCTGATGGTGCTCAAGTGAAACCAACTGATCCAGCTGCGTCTCCTGTGCCCGTCCCGGTTGTCTCCCCTTTTCCCCCCGCGGAACTAGCGCCAGAGCCGGAAGTATCAGAGGATGACACCATATTCATGGGCCTCCGTGTCTATACGGACAAGGCGGGTGGAGCGGCCACGATCGGGGGGCAGCTGAGGCATGAGATGGAGACAGCTTTTGCGAACTTGGGCGTGAAGGCCAAATAACTTATCTACCTTTTGGAAGTATAGTAGAGAAAAATCAGAGGGTTATTTTTGACGGGATTGGGCAAATACTGCAACTCGTTGACAGCTAACGCCAAAACCCTAGAGCACCTTCAAAAAAAGTTCGCATACGATCAACTGACGTCACTGTCCATTTTTAGTGGCCAGCTCCACTCGCCACACTTTCCAGGAAATAGACAAGCTTTATAGGATGTAGTACAATGATTACGCTGCCAGTCCTCTAGATGACGACGCGCACGGAGGGAGAAAATATATACGACAGACTCACCACATGAAATTTGAATCCAATGAGTTACAATAATCAACGCTATGCGAACGCTCAATTTCTCGGAGCGAGTGGAGCTGGCCACTAAAAATGGACAGTGACGTCAGTTGACCGTATGTGAACTTTTTTTGAAAGTGCTCTATGGTTTTGGCGTTAGCTGGAAACGAACGGTTAGCTTGAACTTGGGTTGCAATAGCGTGGGACAATTGATCGGGGCTGTGTCTGGTCGGCCATTTCGTCCACGTGCACCATCCCGACTCCCGAGCCTCCCCGAAATTGCTCTAAACGAATGTCTAGTCCATGTAGTCCACGGTGGTTTGCGGCACTTGGCTTGCCTGGCTTTCAAAGTACAAAAACCTTGCCTGATCAGAGACGGGCGCAAATTGGATCAGGCATAAAGTCACAGAGACACTCCTATCTCTCCCAGCTCTTCCACAAGACATAGACACTCCTATCTTTCCCACTGCGGATATAAGAGGGGGGACGGCGCACACCCTCATCTTCAATCTATCTACCATCCTCACCTTCACTCTAATGCACGCCAATCTCTCAATCATTCGTCATACCAATCCTAGGGTTCTCTTCGCCGCCTTTTGCTTGAGCTGTATTGGCTACTATACTGGCCGTCTATCGACATTCTCAGAGTGGCCGACATATGACGGACGACTAGAGTGGAAACTCGCTGAGGCGGAGCGCGTCACCATTACTGTTCAGGCGCCGCAGGTGACTGTCCAGGGGCCGCAGTTGACGGTGCATGCGCCCCAAGCCACTGTCACCGTTGTGCCCAAGGCACCAGAGGTCGCGGTCCTGAATGGGCCTCCAACAGATGCATTCCAAGGTATGCGGTCCCCACCAACGCCCTTCGAAAAGACCGTTGAATTCAATTCAGATAACTTGCTGCCTGATGTACAGTACATCACGACGTGGCCGGGCGCTGGATTCAGTGAGTCGCTTGCACATTCTGCGGCCGACTTCTGACAATCGTCTCCAGCGAACGATGTCATGTCATTCGTATGTCACATTTCCTCGGGACGCTCTCGCACTCACATCTTGCTAGATGAACCTGATCTACCTCGCGGTATTGGCCGGACGCGTCCCGATATTGCCCTTCTTTACACCCAGCCACATTTCTCTCATTTCCCCCGTCGATGTACCCGACATCGACTTCGGACAAGTCTTCGATGTCCCTCGGCTGGCGAAGGCACTAAGAATACCGGTCGTCGAATGGTGGCAAGTCAAGGTGTGCTATGTGTCCGTTCCTTAGGCTAAATCTACTCACTCCGGGACCTCAGGACCGTAACACTGCGACAGTCGATCCTTTGGGATGCTGGAATGTCTGGGAAGCCGTCGCAGAACAGCACAAGACGCCGCATTTTTCGACCGCCCCGCAGAAACTGAATCTCGGTGAGCGAATCGTTTTAGGTCAGGGCGAGTGCAGCCACTCACCGCCGGCAGATATATCCTATACAACGGCGCCAAGCTGGATCAAACTTTACGACGGCCCGCAATCAGTTAACGATCCTCACATGCGGTTCACGTCCCTGATGGCGCTCTCGTTCCCTGAGCACCGCGGCTATAATCTCAGAGAACCTGCAAAGTCCCCGCTTCTCGGCGCCTCACTGCCTCCGGATGAGCGTCTTATGTGTATCGACAACATGTACTGGACCGCCAACGTCGAGGTGCGGTTCGCTCCTGCCTTTTGCAATTTAGCGAGACTAACACACGCTGGCGCAGGGCTACGAGTTCCAGCACGATCACAGCGCTGCCTGGCGCTTAGTTGGCCAGTATCTGCACTGGAACCCGCGGATCGAGGTGCTTGCTCGGGACTACATTGGCCAGGCACTCGGACTCCCTGCCGACGCTGCGATTCCGCCCGTTCGTACCTTCTCCACTCTCAATCCCTCCATTCGCCGCTAAATCATCCGTTTTCTGCTGCTCAGTACATCGCCATCCACGTGCGGCGCGGTGACTTCAAAGACTGGTGCCACCGGCCTGTCGACGAATGCTTCGCCCCATTATCGGCCTTCGCGCGCCGCGTCGACGAGGTCAAGGAGGAGCTGGCGCGGGTAAAGGGGATCGCTGTCGAGCATGTCATCCTCACTTCAGATGAGAAGGACGAGGGGTGGTGGGCGGAGGCGGTGGGGTACGGGTGGCACCGCATCGACCACAGCACGACGGTGGCGACGTACGGTGCGTGGTACCCCGTGCTCATCGACACGGCAATACAGTCGGAGGGGCACGGCTTTGTGGGGACGGAGTTGTCGACGGTGTCGCTCATTGCGGCGAGAAGGGTGACGGCGTGGCAGAGGGGTGTGGTACGCTCGGTGAAGTGGGGGAAAGTGGGGGCGGACGACCATTAGTGGCTTGCGCGTTGTCGAGTCGTGAACCGGACATCCACTCCTTTGGATTTCATGTGATGTTAGGTACATTAGGCCCCGAATGGTGCAGTACATACAATATTAATCGTTTCTCGGGGTTTTATAGTTATTGGGAATGGGATTCGTGTTAACCGTTTGCGTGCGTGGAATATCTCCCAGTCCAATCCTCTTGCGTTCACCGCTCAGTCTTGTCCGTTTAGATCGAAACACTTGCACCAGTCTCGTTTCACCACTTTGAAGTTTGAAACAGTTCCCCATACAGCCCCCCCCAAAAAAAAACTCAGCGGGGCAGGGGACCGTAGTAATTCCCAGACGAATAATATCAGCATCGTTTGGGCCGGAGAGATATCAGGCTCAAACCTGTCCAACCAGGTTCAAATTAGTTTTCAACCTTTCAGCCGAATTGATACGAATGATCCGGAATGTCTCGGCAATCTCCGCCCTCTCCCACCGAAAAAAAAAAAGATTTGGCTACGCGTGCCGCTTCCCGGCCGAGCCGTCACAGAGGCTCTTGTCTCAACAACCTGACAACAAGTAGTCATCCAGCCATGGAGCGAAGCCCCTGTCCAGGTTGACAATGACAGGCGGAAGCAAATTCACTTCCGCCTAACCCTATCCTGCACTCCGGATTGTTGTGCCTGCTTCTGTCTTTGTCTTCGACCGCGATTCCAATGTACTCCTCGCCCACTGCCTTTCGGCGCGCCAATGTCAGGGTTTTCTGTGCCGTCGTTTTCTTGAGCTGTGCTGGGTACTATATCGGCCGTCTCTCGACACCCGCACGTTGGCCGGTACCCAGCGACAATGGACTGGAGTGGAAAGATTCTAAGGCAATGCGCGTCACGTTTACTGTTCAGGCGCCCCGAGCCACTGTCACGGTTGCTCCCAAGGCAGAAGAGGTCATGGTCTTGAATGGGCCTCCGACACAAGCATTTCACGGTGTGCAATTCTCGCCCTCGGCGTTTGAAAGACCCGCTGAATCGGGTTCAGATAACTTGCGGCCTGACGTTCAGTACATTACGACGTGGCCGGGTGCTGGATTCAGTGAGTATCATCACTTTCCAACTCGGCGAGTCAGTCGAATTCTGACTATCCTCTCCAGCGAACGACGCCATGGGATTCGTATGTCGGTTTTTCCTGTACGCTCTCGGACTCAAATCTTCCAGATGAACCTGATCTATCTCGCCATGCTGACCGAACGCGTCCCGATAATTCCACATTTCAATCCCACCCACATTAGTCGCACGTCACCCGATATGGATGTAGTCGACCCCAACTTCGGCGAGGTATTCGATGTCCCCAGACTGTCCAAGGTCCTCAGAATGCCGATCCTCGAATGGTGGCAAGTCAAGGTGTGCCCGTTCCCCCTCGCCAAAATTGGCTCATTCTCACTCCCTGAAGGACCGTGAAAGCACAACCGTCGATGCCTTGGGGTGCTGGAACGTCTGGCAAGCCGTCGGAGAACATCACGAGGGACCCCACCCCAGCCCCGCGCCGGACACGCTCAATATCGGTGAGCGAGCTGTTTCACGGCGGCTTCGTCCTCTCATAACTCATAACTGCCAGATATCTCGTGGACGATTGCGCCGAAGTGGATCAAGCTCTACGATGACAAGGACGCAGGCGACGAACCGCACATGAAGTTCACTGCCCTCATGGCCCTCGCGTTTCCCGTGCAACGCGGCCACAATCTGAGAGCGCCTTCCATTTCCCGCCACCACGGACTGGTGCTGCCGCCCAACGATCAGCTGCTGTGCTTCGACAACCTGCATCAGGAAAACCAGAAGTTACTTGACAGTACGGCATAGCACTCCATAGCACTCCATAGCACTCCATAGCAAATTTGTGGCTGTGATGTACCTATGGCCCCACTATGGAGCACTATACAGTGCTGCATAGTGCTGCATAGGCTCGCATAGGCCCCATAGGTACATCTCGGCTACGGTTTTCCTGATGTGTACTACGCGGCCAACGTCGAGGTGCTCCTGGCAGATTTTACATCATTCCTCAGACTAAGAACCCGCAGGCACACGACTTTGAACGCGACTACAGCACCGCTTGGCGCTTGGTTGGAAAGCACCTGCACTGGAACCCACGGATTGAGGAGATTTCCCGGGTGTACCTCCGCCGGACGTTCGGACTCGGTGCTGACGCTGTAATTCCGCCAGTGCGTTCTCTCCCCCTCTCCCCCTCTCTTGGGCATTCCTTAATCCTTCCTCTGTGTTGACGCTTATATATGCTAAGCAGTACATCACCATCCACGTCCGGCACGGCGACTTCAAAGGCTGGTGCGACACGCCCGTCATTGCCGAGTGCTTCGCGCCGCTGTCTGCCATAGCCCGCCGCGTCGAGGAGGTGAGGGAGGAGCTGCAGCGAGTGAAGGGCATCAGCATCGCGCACGTTATCCTCACGAGCGACGAGAAGAACAGGACATGGTGGGAGGCGGCCGCGGCGTACGGCTGGCACCGCGTCGACCACAGCGCGACGGCGACGACGTATGGCGATTGGTACCCGGTCCTTATTGATACGGCGATTCAGTCTGGGGGGAAGGGCTTTGTGGGGACGGATAGGTCAACGGTGTCACTGCTTGCGGCGCGCCGGGTGGAGGCGTGGAATGACGGGGTGGTGCGCTCGGTAATGTGGGGGAGGGCGGGGGCAGACGATCACTAAGGAGTGGTCTTTGACCTGTTTGCGATTCGAAAACGTATGTAAATTTGCGAGTGGAGATTTGGAGAACATAGAACGAATGTATCACAATTCAGAAGGTCGCGATTGTAGCATCACATGTAGGTGTAGGCCCGCAGCCGAGCCAATGAACTGGGGTTTGTTGCCCGGCTGCGGCGGATTGCAGCCCGAAGTCGCAACAAAAATGAAGGGAGAATAAAAAGAGCATTCCAAACCATTTACTTCCAAGATTCGGAATTGAGATTTCGCGTTGGCTGGTTGTTTGGGTAGAATATCTTCCAAGGCGATTCTCTTACATTCACCTAGGCCTGTCTGCTCAGATCAAAACTTCAGTTGTGTTCCTTGTGCGTCTCACGATCTGAGAAGTTTGAAGTGGTTCCAAATATGACCGCTGGCAAGAATTCTGGAGCGAATTTCGGCGCACAACCTCCGAAGACCAAGTTAGGCACGAGTTCCTTCTGGTTCGAAGTAAATCAGTTTTTCTGGGGTCGGAGAAATATATTTCAGGTTCAATCATATTCAACCGGGTTTAACATTTCAACATGTGTTGATACTAAGTAGTCTTGTAGCAATCACGATTGCCTTCAAGTTGAGCTACGATTTGATTACGTATGGCTATCACTTTGGAAAATGTGATGTCGCGGCTGATACTGCCGCTGATACGGCTTTACGGCATCTTCGGATGCACGTAAATTAACGCTGATACGTCGCGTATCAGCCGCAATATTAGTCACTCCTAAATTGCGACTGAATTGGGGAATATCAGATGGCCTGGAATTGTTTCTTGTACTTCCCATACAGGTTGCAGTTCCAATGCTACATATTTGTTGGATATCAGGTACAATTTCAAGCATTCTTATTTTTGTTCATATACTAATGGTATCAGGAGCATCTTCAGGAGCACCAAGACATCACATTTTCTGGAGTGTATGCTGCAGAATGCTTTTTCCTTCGTACCACAATGAATGACACCTCTTTATATCTGAGAATATTTGCGTGGATTTAGTATGCGGTGATGAGTATTTGTCTCCGCGGAAGTTAGGCGACCAATCTCACAGACATTCCAATATTAATATGAGATCAGGTTGAAATATGATCAATTTTTTTGTCTTCGCAAGCTGATCCCATATCACCACAAGGATTGAATGAGTTGCTTAGCTGTAAGTGGGGGCCTCTGTTCTTCTTGAGCTGCCTATATGCCTGAATATTTCGAGATTTATTGTGGCCGAAGACGTGCTGAAACACGGAATACATCTTGATCGTCATCCGTATATCTATTATCAGTTCTGTAACGGAGACTATGTTGATACATTGATCGGATGGTCGCAAATGATCCCTCTCCTCCCATCATGCAAGCCACCGAACACAAAAAATCGAAGATTCCTGGCAGAGACTTTCGAAAATTCCCCGCCCCCCGGAGCCTGCCTCAATAAGGTCCAATCAGGTCCAATCAAATGAGGTCCAATCTGTCCCCTGTTGGTCTGCTGCAAGTCCGCTGTATTCACGAGACGGAAGCTTCCGAAGCTAGCTTGAATTCGCTTCTCAATTCGGCTCAATCTTGCCAGTCTCAGATCCTGTCTTTGTCTCTGATCCCAAGCCCAATGCACTCCTTTTCCTCAGCCATTCGTCGTGTCAATCTCAGGGTTCTCTTCTCCATTGTTTTCTTGGGCTCCCTTTGCTACTATGCTGGGTGGCTATCTCGTTGGCCGGCACCCGACAACAGTGAACTGGAGTGGAAAGACTTCGAGGTGAAGCACGTCACGATTACTGTTCAGGCGCCTCAAGCCACTGTCACGGTCATCCCTGAAGCAGAAGAAGCCATGGTCTTGAATGGCTCTCTGACCGATGCATTCCAAGGTATGTCGGTCTCGCGCACAGGATTCGAAAGGTCACTGAAGAGAGTTCAGATGACCTTTACGACATGGCCAGGTAATGGATTCAGTAAGTTACCAAACTTCAATGGTGGTAGCAGAATTTTGATCATTCTCACCACTGGCAGCAAACAAGGCTATGTTGCTCGTATGTCGGATTTCTTTTGCACTCTCGGACTCATGTTTTCTAGATGAATCTTATCTATCTCGCTATGCTGACTGAGCGTGTCCCAATACTTCCAGTCTTCAACCCCTCACACTTTAGTGGCGAGTCGTCTGATACCGAGGTAGTCGACACCACCTTCGGAGAGGTATTTGATGTCCCCAGATTGGCTAAGGAGCTCAGAATGCCAATCCTCGAATGGTGGCAAGTTAGGAACCGTAAAAGCACAACCGTGGATTCCTTGAGATGCTAGAACGTCTGGCAGGCCGCCATGGAACATAGCTCGGGACCCCAATACAGCCCCACACCGGGAAAGCTAAATATTGGTGAGCTAACTGTTTTGTGCTGGGTTTGGCCTCTCATTGTATCCGCCAGATATTTCATGGACGACTGCTCCGAAGTGGGTCAAGCTCAAGCCTGACGCCGCCGACGAAGCGCATGCGAAGTTCACCGGCCTCATGGCCCTCGTGTTCCTGGAGCAGCGCAATCGCAATCTCCGAATGCCTTCAAAATCCCCTCTCCTTGGCCTGTCCCTGCCGCCCAACGAGCAGCTTTTGTGCTTCAACAACCTGTACTACACCGCCAACGTCGAGGTGCTCTCAACACATCTTGCATCTTCCTAGATACTAACAACAACCTGCAGGGGTTCAAATTCGAGCCCGACTATAGCACTGCTTGGCATTTGGTTGGCAAGCACCTGCACTAGAACCCTCGGATTGAAGAAATTGCGCGGGGGTACCTGCGCCAGACATTTGGACTTGGTGTTGATGCCACAATCCCCCCCGTTTGTAGCCCTGTCCTCGAGGAGTCCTTTCCCCGTATTGAACGTCCATCCTACCCAGTACATCACCATCCATGTCCGGCACGGCGACTTCAAAGGTGCGTGCCACATCCCCCTTGACGAGTGCTTTGCGCCTCTGTCCACCATTGCGCGCCATGTCGACGAGGTGAAGGAGGAGCTGCAGCGCCTCAAGGACATCACGGCCGCGCACGTTATCCTTATGAGCGACGAGACGAACATCACATGGTGGGAGGAGGTCGCAGCCTCGCAGGATACGGGTGGTACCGCATCGACCACAGTGCGACGGCACCGACGTATGGCGCGTGGTATCCGGTCCTCATCAACATGGTAATTCAATCGGAGAGAAAAGGTTTCGTGGGGACAGACCAGTCGACGATGTCGCTCATCACGGCACACCGGGTGAAGGAGTGGCACGATGGGGTTGTGCGCTCGGTGAAGTGGGGGAAGTGGGGGAAGGTGGGGGCGGACAATCATTAAGGAGTGATCTTCGGCCACAAATTTCCTTGGCCTCCCCCACTACGCCTTTCCAAAAAAGAAGGTGCCATCAAATAACGAATGGAGGAGCCCTGCGGACTCCTCGGACTGTCCGTCAGTATATATGCCCTCTGAGAGGGGATGGAGGATCCCAAATAAATTATTTGATGTTTTGAGTCTGTTTTTTCCTGTCAATACATGTTCTAGGGCATTTATAACAAAATTACTGGAAAAGATGAAGGGAGCTGAATCTTCTGGCACAGAGGTAGTAAACAGTATGTAGCCCAAAATATGGTTTCAGCTGGATAAACAAGAAATCACAGCTTTAAGGTAGGGCAAGGCCTTGCCATTATTGTGCAGGCTGGACTGAGCTGTGTGCACTGTACTAGCCATCGAGAGTTGCAGTGAAATAAAGCAATTGATATATCCAGTTGATTACATCCCGGGCGACGTACAACAGATATAGGCAGTCGGGGCGGGGAAGGAACGGAAGAAAGTAAGAAAAACAAAAGGATTAGGGTGCGTTTGGATCATCCTGACAACAGGATCAGGATCAGGATCCAGGATCGGCGACTCGGTGATAACTTGCCCGATGCCAATTGATAACAATAGATAACAATAGATAATGCTAGATAATGCCTTACCGCCTGTATTTCCGACTTCTCTGCATTCTCCAGGGCTCCTGGCGATGAGGACGGAATGTGGATTGATTTATTAAACTACTCAGGAGCCGGTACATCTTTGCAGTAATTCGGGGCATACCCGAGTGCCATACAAACCCATGTTTTACGCTCCAGCGAGCCCTCACGCACCCATGACATGGACTTGTCTGCCATCTGTCCCTTCCCAACTAGACCTGCAAGTCGGATTCGGTCAGGGAACCGGAGCCACCGTCCTTGTGAACGACTTCAAGTGCGCGAGTACGGCATTCGGGACTGGAGTTGGTATTGCCGGTACGAAGAATGGCTGTGAGGTCACGGGTTGCGGTGCTCATTCATTCGCATCAAGAGAACGGCTCACTGAGACTAACGCGTCTTGAGCATTGACACGCGCTTTGTTAAACTGAATCGCCTGCTGATGATGTCGCTGATGACGTTGCCCGACAATTTGATGCCACAGACACCGACGGCGTCGAGGGGGTGCTGGACCTGGTTGACGAGCCGACTGAGGTGTTAAGGTTGAGCATGGAAGCGAGGAGGACACGTCGAGGCGGAAAAGACAAGGGGATTCACTACATTCACTACGTGACGACTGTGACTACGCTACCGGACCGTGTCGCCGATCCTGGATCCTGATCCTGATCCTGTTGTCAGGATGATCCGAACGCACCCTTACGCCCCCAAAGAATCGAACATAGATGCATCATACAACCAATGATGCAATCATCGCCCCGAAGCACACACATAACAGTTAGACTAAAGTAGCGGCTCCAAGGTTGTAAACCAGTATGGCTATGCCTGCCAGGCGGGGAGATTTCTTTTTATGGGAATGCGTAGTTGGGGGAGGGGTAGCTCAGCTTTCGGCCACTTTGCAAATTCGCTCGCGGAGATTTGTATGATGTGTAGCTCGCAGATGAGTGGATGTTTGGGGGGAAGGGGAGATGAGGAGCGAGAAATTGGCGGGCAGGAACTAAAATCGGCACACACCGTGCAAAACAAAGTTTCTCACAGGCAGAAAGAAACTTTGTTCTGAGCGGTGTGGCATCTCAAGCCTAGTCTCTGTTCAGACCAGAAACGGATGACGATCAAGATGTATCCGTATTTCTGAATCGATCCCAAAGGTTCAAGAATCAACGTGTGCTCAGATCTGAGGCTGGTTGAGTGGTTGGTGGTAGGAGATAGTTCGCGGCATTCTCGGATGGGATGACCCTTCTTGCATGAATATCTGTGCATATTACGAGCTCAGAGAGACCGGCAGAACAATATCTGGTTGGAAAAAAAGACAATAATTAATTCTGGTTGTACCACCTAAAAGAAAGAAAGAAAGCAGTAAAAGACAACTAATTCAAATCTATCGCAAATTCCAAGCTGCTAATATCCAGCGTCACAGGGTCCAGCGTCACACGGCGGCGCAGCCCGCCATCCAGAACATATTCCTCCAAACACTCGTCGTGGTCGGCACCCGCGGGACTGCACAGCGCCCTCCAAGGGGAGTTCCCGTCGTGCCTCACCAAAGTACAGGTTGGAAGCGTCACCCCCTTGACCCGGAAGTTGATGGTCACATCCTGTGCGCCCAGACCATGGCACACGAACGCGATGTTGGCGGTAGAGTACCCAGCAGTGCCCGGGGGGACATCATCGAAGATGTACGATCCAGCGCAAGAATCAAACAGCGGGTCAATCGCCAGCCCTTGCACGTGCGATCCACCAATCGAGGTCCCCGAGCCCACAGCGTAGAAATCCTGTAGCGGAAGAATTAAATGGGGGGCGAGGTGAATGCGGGGAGACACACCGTATTCCCAGAGCCCATGATTTGTACGGCGCCATTTGCGCTTCCAAACTGCAAAACTCCGACCGGGGCCAATGTGCCAGCAGGCACAGATTGTACGTAGGCGATGGCGCCTGCTGTTCCGGGAACGTTGCAACGCGGCGATTGCGGTGGTGGAGGGAGGAGATTCTACGTGTCGAGTGAGAGACACTCCGGAACATATAGGAATACAAATCATTACTTGTGGATTGAACGTGGACGGGTTATACTGTTCACGGTGTGGGTATGAGGTACAATATGGTTTTGAGATAATCAAAGGACAAACCGTGCCGTGAGAAAAGAGTTCGTAGCAAGCGGGCACCGGTCGTTGCTCCCTGAGAGAAATAGCATTCATGGCGTTGACATAATAGTTCCATGCATTCTGGCCCCGCGACCTGGAAGTACAGATTAAATCTGTTGCGCAATAGGAGAGGTAGGAAAGCCACTTACGTGCACCCGTTGGGATATGTATTCACCAAGTTCGTGAGCCAGTTATTGAACTGCAACGGTATACTGGAATCACCGTCGATGACGTCCGACGGCGTAATCTCCGAGAGCAGATCCTGTACTCGCAGTGCGATTTCCCGGAATATCGGTGCAGTGCCGCCGAAGTCTGGAATGAGGCCCTATTAGTCTGAACATAAATCTGGTATTAACCACGTACATTGGCCCACCGCGGCAAGATGGCGCAAGAAGTCCCTGGTTCATATTTAGCGGATACGGCCAAATTAGAAACGGAGTACTCACTCGACCGAATATATCTCCTGGGCATCATTGTCGAATTCCCCGTCCTCGAGGAGGAGGCGCAGGGGTACCAGCTGCGGTGGATGGGCGGCGTCGGCAGAATTTTGATTCACAACATTGGACTTGGCTGTTAATGCCAGAATAATCAGATCGGTTCAGCGGCTAAGAGCCCGTGTAGACCTTGGTTTAGAGGTTTGTCGACCCATCTATACAATAAAAGTGTATTAGCTGACGCCTTGCAAACTAAAGTTCGGTATAACATACACCATATTGTCCACCTAGTCACTCGCGGTTAAGAAAAACGTGACTCGAAAGGGTGAACGCAACGAACCGAATCGATAGTCCGGATGATGGCGATTCCCATAGTCGTGCCGTCCGCACGCACATAGTCGAAGAGATTCTCGCGTATCCTATCCCGATCTCAGAAAACTAGCACACAGTATCTTGCGCGAATAATAATACCAGTCACAGTCGGCATTGATTGGCGCCGCATTGGTGAATTGACTGATGTAACCTAGCCTAAGCCGCGTTAAACAATTGTATGTGGGACACCAGAAGATCTTACTCGAAAACATGTTCCTCTGAAGGCATATAATGAGCGGCACACTCAGAGCAGGATGTGTCACGCACGGTTGGTTTCGCCTGCAACGGTGGGCTTGCTGCGCACAGCCTGGGATATGAGAATGGTCTCCCAATTTGCCCGGCGCGGATCCAGAGTGATGTAATTACCCTCGCCCAGCAGCACGTTCGTGGGTGAGTCGATTTCAAGAGCATCACAATTGGCGATTTTAATGTCTAAAAGCGTCAGTGAGCCCTGACTTATAAGGAGAGGGGTCAGACGTACGGCGGTTGCGACGGAATAACAGATGGCTATGGGTTGTGTTGATTCGCTGGAGATCGTATGTCGCGTTGAACTCTTGGAGGCTGCGGCGGGCGGCCGGAACTGAAATATGTTATACTACGACAAACACCCTCGAAGCAATCTGAGACTCACCACGCGGAATGATCTGAACATCTCTGCGTCGCTCATCAGGGTCTGAGCCTTCGTCGTCCCAATCCGCGTTGTCGTCATCGTCGGGGAGATCGAGGTTGGCGGGCTTCGTCGGGCACGCGGCGTCCGAACTGGAGGAGCTCGACGCCTGGCTCGTCGTCTGGTCATCATCTCCGCCGCCGGGCGGGGGCGGTGTTGGCCGCGGGATTGGGTTCGTCCAGGGCCCACTCCACCCAGGCGGGGGGATGGGCACGGGCGTGATCCCGCCGATGATGCCGACGTCGAGCGGGAGACACGGGTGGATGATCAGACCGAATAGTAGTGACCAGAAATTGAGATCGTTGCACCGATTCTTGTCGCCCGGTGGGCCGGTGGCGGTTGCTTCGGGCGAGTCGCTCTTGGGCGGGACCGGAACTGTGGTGAGCCAAGTAGGTGTCGACGTAAGTGGGCCAGTGAATGTTATGATCGATGCACCGGGGGGAGGGATGATGTCCTGCGCTGTGAAAGAAGACTGTGAGACCGGGATCGTTTAGCGGGAACTAGAACATACACCAGCTGGGCAGGATGCCGGCTACTTCTGTGCACTGCGAGGCAAGCGGCCCGTTGACGGGCGTGCCGCCCGAGTTCAGCACAATTGTTGCGCCCCCTGCGCTAATGGTCTTTGTAGCCGTTGGGATAGGGAAGCTCGTGGTCGTCCCGGCGCAAATAAATGTTTCCGAGGTCGCACCCGGTGGCGGGAATGGATTCGGGTCTGAAAATTGTTATCAGCATGCGGCAAAGGCGAGTGAATCTGCATTCATACTCCAGGGCACCTCCGTATTCGACTGCACTGGTTGCATCGTCGTAACGCTCTGGCAACAGAGTCAGCATATTTTCTGAGACGATGAAAGTTTAATACTGACGTGCGGGAAGATGGGATCTGTCCACGGACCCAACCAGCCAACCGGTGGTACCGCAGTCGGTGTCGTCCCGCCGGAGATTCCGATGCTCGTTGGCAAGGTCCCGAGAATCGAAGCACCGGAGCTACCTGCAGTCAGCGTCCAAACTGCGCCAGCGGGACCCGTAATGGTGACGGCGCCAGTAGTGGGAGAAGGCACGACAGTCGAGAAAGTCTCGGCTCCCGAGAGGGGCGCAGTGAAGGTGATACTCGGGACGGACGTCGGTGGTAGGATGTTGAATGCTGCATATGACCTGAGTGGAGTTACGAGCCATAGAAATGTGACTTACTCCAAGTGGGTGTGATCGCATTGGGTTCAGATATCGTGGACGGTATAAGCGCGTTGACGGGTGTACCACCTGAGTTCAAGGTAATGATCGCGCCGCCGACGGTGACAAACACTGTCGTAGTGGGAATGGCCACGACCACAGAGCTTATAGCGCCGACGAAGGTCTCCGATGCCGCGCCTGGGGATGGATAGGGGTTGGGATCTGGGTAGTGCGAATGAGCAGCTGGACGGGCAAGGAGAAATGACACGAACTCCATGGGATGTCCGAGAACGAATCAAAGCCACCCGAGCCACTGTCTCCTGGACCACCAGATCCATCACCCTGTTGAATAAATCAGTACTGGAATCCTGGCGACGCGTGCACACAACGCACATCTGCTTCCCAGAAACTCAAAGTGCTCGCAAAGCCGTTGATATTGTCAGCCTGCAGTGCGACGACATCACCACCGGTGTAGGTGATCATATTGGTGGTCCCGGCAGTCGTCAGCTGGTAAAGATAGATACCCGCAGACCGTGAATCCACCAAGATCATCGAGTCTTGACAGTTGCGATTCGGCACACACGCCTGAAGAAAAGTTACACTGGCAACTGTGGGGCACCAGGGGGAGAATTACCTGGCTATATGTCTGGGATAGGTACATGAGCAACAGTACTGTGTGCAGCACAAAGAGACGGTGTTACCTGGAAGAAGCTGTAGAGGCCTGCACCATACACGTAAATCTGGAACGAGTTTGTGACAACCAGGCCCCATGCATCGAGGCTCGCGCCCGCAGGGTCTCCGTACGTCGGATTTATCGCAAATGGAGTGGGTGGCTTAGGAGTGGGCTGGAAATAAGGTGTTTCCGTCTGGATCAGTCCCGCCCACACGTTTTGGGCGTTGTTGAATGCGTATTGGTATATGACCTAAGGTGGGGCGTAAGCAGACGAGCGATACCATTCCGAGAACATACATGATGCTCCGAGGCCGTGCCGACGAGCCACACAGGGCCTAGTGCGGATTCGACCAATATGCCTCGTCCGCTGAAGACGTTAATCTGAGTCTGATTCGGGTCGTCCAAATCGTGGTCTGCGAAGTGGGATGTCAATTTAATTCCTACAAGAAAGCAAATACCGCACCTGCATTCCAAACCCATACATTCTAGGACATACATCAGCAAACGGTGTGGAATAAACAGAAGTACTGACTTCAAAATATCCCGAGCCCGTCTTCGTGATGTGCAGGCCGAGGAATGCTGAGGCACACTTCGTTGCGTCTGTGGAGGAAGTGGGGCAGTTGGCCGCGTTGATGTTGGTGCCCTGCAGGTCCCGTGTCAGGACATGAACATTACGGACGCGATTTCACGGGAATACCTTCGCGCCGCCAAGGCGAATATGCACGTCCCAGAGCCCTGCCGTCCCCTGCGCGCTTGCTCTGAGGTTCCACTCGATACCAATGGCGCCGGCCGACCCGCCCGTCGTCGTGATTACCAGATCGCTCATCTCTACCTCCCCAACATCTCCGGGATTTCCGACCTACACCATATTAGTGGTCGCACACAGACTTTTCGCGCCTCAGTAGAAGTACCTGGATGACAGGCCGGGGGTTTTTCTGGTCGGCGAAATTGGGCCCGCTGCCCATAATGACAGCATAAAGATTTCCAACGATCTTTGTCCCGGCAGGGACGAAGATGGTGTCGGTGACGAGGTATGTGCCCGTCTCAAATACTGCACGACATGTAGGCGGTTGCAATAGCGTTGAGTAGTAGAATCTTACTTAGGATAGCGCATCCAGAATACTATCGACGCACCATGCTCAGTGATGAATCTGGATATACGAAGGAACACTGACCTTTGACAGGAACGTATTAATCGCAACAGTATCGTCCGAGACTCCGTCTCCTTTTGCGCCGAGTCCGATCGCCATGATAGAGAAGAATTCTGCGCACGAGCAGTGAGATGGAAGGAAAGGTAGAGCAATGGGAGGCATACGTATGTCCTTGTAGGTTTCATACTGTGGCCGGGATCTGGAGAAGAACGCGCCACTGCCGTCGATCAAAGCATTTGGCCGCGAGCCGGAGGGCGTGTATGCCCCGCGCAGATAGCGTTTTGACGATCCTGTCCCGTAGTGTCAGTGAGGACCGCCATGCAAGAAATGAACAGTACAGACCTAAGTACACGTTTCCCTGGAACCATTGCGGCACGTTCGCGGCGTTCGCGGCTACAACCGTGCCGGCGCTGTCTTGGATGTTCGCGGTGGATATCCCGGTGAATTTGACGTTGTCGAGGATCACCGAGCCCGCGAGACTTGACGGTTGGCTGCTCGACATCTATGTATCGAATTTGAGTGATCCCTGACCACATGGAAAGGAGAGGGAAATAATACTCTGATTCCGATTCCAGTGCCTGAGATCGAAGAGTCGACGATGAGGACCCCACCGGCGCTCTGAGCAATGCGTTAAATATCGCCGGAATGTGATAGTAAAGCGTGTTTCACCTGAGTCGGCTGGGTCAGCCCTCCAGTGTTGAGGTCGAACCCAACCTGGCAGTTTCTGTCCTTGTCGTCAGTCGGAGATCCATCGAACACCAAAGTCCGTACGAAATTTGGATGTTTTGCCAGGTGAAGCCCCAATTCCACTGTTGGTAAATAGCGGAGACGGCGTTGGTGATCTTGACGTTGCGGATCGTGAACTGTTGGTTTGAAATCCACATGCCGAATGCACCGCTGTGCAAGAAGTTAGCGGTCTACTTCTCTCCGCAGCAGGGCGCAGATCATACCCATCGAAAGTGAGGTCGGACATGAAGCCTCCTGAGCCGTTCTCCATGAATACACTGAGTGAATTGTTGATTTGTGTGCACGACACGGTAAATCAAATATGCGTACCCCTGGTGCTTTGTACCGGCTGCTTTCGACATTTTAAAGTCTATATTTATCAACGAAGTCGCCTGTTTTTGTAAGATGAGGCCTCCTGATTGAAAAAGGAACATGAAGAAAACTGGCCTGGCCAACTTGCCAGTGGATTCCCGTGCTGACGAAACAGTCAGCGTTGTAGTGGACGCAGTATTCTACAGGATATACGTACCCAAATTGATCGGGGGGCATCGCCGTGACATCGATAACAAAGTTTCTGACAGAGCGGAAGAAATTCTGCGGCCCAAATTCGGTGGTGAGATGTTTTTACCACACAGTGAGGATAGACACATACATTCTGGTTGGTCCACCAATTCACACCGTTGCCGTCCGGGCCCACCTCACCCGGGATATATGGGTCAGCATCTAAATCAGACCGGTGAGAAGCCAGGTTAGTATCCAACTAAACGACTCACCGATGACAGCAATGCCTTGGAAATTGGCATCTGCAACGAGTGTAGGTTTGCTTTTGTAGTCGCCAACGCTGCATTATTGCCCATGGTCAATACTAAATAGCTGCTTTCTACCATCGAAAAGAGCCACACTCACAGAGAAGTGTAGTAGAAACTGTAACGGATTGTCAGGAGCGAGTATACATGAGAGAAATTACGCACGGGATGATTGGTTTGGTAACACGGTACTATGGATGGTGAGCGAGCCAATACACGACCAAGCGCGCCACCTACTTTACCGGGAGGAAAGAATATGATTGCTGGGGTGATCTGTCGGATTCGATTAGATTCATCGGGGAGAATGATCATAAGAGCGCACAGTAGAAGAAAAACATCCTTGTCCACAACGGCCGCCATCTGTTCCATCTGTTCAGCGAGCCAGCCCGCTGAAAATTTCAGGACATACCGGCAATCGCCTTATTGATCGCATCGGTGTCGTCTGCGAAGGAGTCGTAACTTGCGCGCAGAGCCTCGAAAACAAGACACACCAGCAATCCCATCTCCCACAGCCTAACAATTCGCTTGTCAGAAGGGTAATGCTAGAACTGGAAACACGCACGTGATAGTCGGTTTTGACGTTGCGGAAGACCTAGAAATTAGAACATTGCATGAGCGCTCCAGCGAGCCTAACCCACACGCAACATCATCACCTTGTAGCCTGGGTTATATGCACTCTTGCTAGCCACGCTCAGCCCGCCATTCTTCATCCAAAATGGATCTAGACATCCGTCAGCCAAGTGAAAAATGAAACAATACAGAGACATACCAGACGCAGACGCGGATCCGATGATTCCAGCACATCCCGAGCGTGCAGAGTGAATGAATATTGAGAGAGCGGCGACAGATGCAAAAAATCGGATCCGCATATTGCGGGATTCTGAGTGCTGGCTACCATCGGCTCTTGAGAATCGTATAAATAAGTATCGTCTTGAGCTGATGCTTTTCCCGCTGCCGGCGCTTGTGGCTGCCCTTCCCGCTCCTTTCCATATGCTTATAGTTGCATCCCTGATAAGTTCCTGAGCGCCAACCCTGGCTCGGGCCGCTTATTAGGATGAGGAGCGGAGGAGAAATCGACCGGTATGGGCCGAAGCACGAAACTCCGATCAAATTGTGATGGCACGGGTATTGGCCGAAGGGTCCAGTTTCTACGGATAGGTGGTACTCAACTTGCGGGGCCCACTTTGCACTAAAGAAGGTGCCTCTTCGTTGATGGAACGGACGGGAAACAAAGGCCCTATCGTAAAAAGTGGCGCTGAAATTGGCGCCGAGCTACAAGATCGGCTGCGCAACACTGCGGCCAGTCCCGCATCTATTCATTGAATTCACTCAACCCATTCGTGATCGGGGACGCAAAGAAAAATCTAAGCTTGCCCCATTGCGCGGGCCCCTCATTCTGTATCATAGGCTTGGCGCTCGAGACTGCGCCAGCCCTGGAAATGTTGGGATGGAGATCCGAGGGATGCGCTACCGAGGATCTTCTGGCCTGACATACTCCAGCATACTCCCGTTTAAACTTTAACGCCTAATCAGCGCCTTGTGCAGATCCCAAACGCGGCCGAGCGCGTCCATCACACGCCCTCACTACTGCCTGCGCGCGGCGTCAAAGTTGCAAGTGAGTTCTGTCTTATCTCGCGGGCGATATATCTGCTCAGGTTGCGCGCGGAGCCTCAGACGGGAAGTTTTGACACAAAAAGGGAAACAGTTCCTAAAGAACATCAGCAAGGATTGTGCCAAGCAACGCGTCGGTGCAGGGAACCAACGGGCCGCCCGCCGCAGTCACCTCACAAATGCTCCCACGGGAGTATAATATACCCGCCCAGCCCCTGTCAAGTATTCGTGTATTCCGATGGCCCATCGCACACACTATAGTATTTCGTTCAATTCTAACGCGCTGTGACCTGTGACAGAAAAATCAGAACTTTGAAGTTCTAAAATCGGCCGAGAACCGTGTGACACCTTTTTTTTTTCATATATCAAGAGAAAAGTTGGAGTGCCTCTCAAAAGTCGACTCGCGATTGCTGCCCCAGGGACCACGATGTTTTTGACAAGCCACGGATGAGGGGAAGATGAAAGGAGTGTACTTCCGCTTTAGTTCCACTCACGTCAAAAGCGGCATTTTGTGTGAACCCCTTGGTGCCATCGACCACCACACATCACTGCTGCACCGCGGAGCAAAAATGGGCTTTTTTGAGCATTTTTCAGCCATTTTGTGACCTCTTTGGTACATTCTAATGTGCCCTTGGTGACCCGTGACAGGTAAGAAAAAATTCTTATATTTTGGGTCCTGTGACGCGTGACATAAGAATTGAACGAAATGGTACAGCAATCCGGAATTCCTCGAAGAATACCCGAACGCGCTAGACCAAGACGGGTTTGTCGTCTTCAAGAGGGCAATATTAATATCTATGGACGGGTCGGTCCGGACCGTCTCGATGGATCTGGATTGAGATGTTTAAATGAAAGCTCTGCAACTCTAGATTTTCGACTTATTAAAAACTCCCCAGCGCCCCACTTGACTTATTTCACCTTGATTGCGAATGTTCAACGCCATAGAAAAGCCACGAAATATGAGATAAGGCTTGCTTAGCCTATAAGTCCGCGTGAATATTAGCTAACTGACTGAATAATCATAAGAAACCCAACGACGAACCCATACCACCACCGACATCAAAATCCTCGTACTCAATACGTGCCTAGTGGTCGGGGGCCATAGCAACTCAGTCGTACAATAGATTCAACATTAGATTTGTGAATAGCGGAGATTGAACAAGCCCGAGATGCCCGATGGGCCGATGCACTGACCGCTCGTGTCATCCTAGGCATGTCATCTACTTGTTTCTATCCAAGTGACGCCTGTATGTAGTACGGGCCCCGGTTGTTTTATAACGGGACCGCTCCGGAATATACCTTACCTTACTATCCAGGACATGGGCGGCAATGGTTTGCTTCATATACTGTGGCGCTCATCAATTGTTGTCATCTCACCAACATCTCACAACTTTCGACGCGGCCGGCTGGGTTCGATTTTTTCTACATGCCTACACATAAAGTACCATGGACTCAGCCCAGTTGGACATTCGGAAACTGAACAAGGTTCGGTCTTTTGATTGACGCGGCTTTAAGCTTGTACTGTACAACCCGGGGTGGATTTCCCATCTTCGAGCACCGCTCAGAACTATTTTGCAAGTTACTCCGAGTTAGGGACAATGACACAAGATACTCCCCCGGACCCATAGTTCAACCTCCGGGGGGATGTATAAGTCCCGGAATCTACGTGCAAAAGACCCAACCAAGTACGATTCCATACAGGCGTGCCCTAACCCCTTGGTCTTTCTATTTTGAACAGAAGTCAACCTCAAACATCCCGATTCCGGAGTCGGCATGATGTCATCCTCTGAACCATGTGATCGGGGAACTTCTCTGCTGCTTCCTCGACTTGCATTAAACTGCTCGAGGAGATGGTTTACTGGGTCCATTACACGTCGCTTCATGAGGCTGACCTGCTAATAGCGCTTCCCAATCTCCTTCTGAGCACGGCCAACTCCGAGCTGTCTGTAAAAAAACCTGAATTCTGCCGTGGCACGCTTGTCGCTCTTTTTTGGATGTGCATACTGGTCAACTGGAACTAGGACTCTCATGGCATCTGGAAGCTCTAGCCGCGGGAACTATGCAGTGGCCGCGATTTTCCCGCACACTTGCGATCAAACCCCTCCGAGTCTGTCCTTCGTGGTTCAAGTACTGTATAATTACACAGTTGCACAAAGCTGGCGGAAAGCCAACGGGAGCTGGCAATTTCTCTGTCCGGATACGGACTCGCTGAACAACTTGCGGACCCTTTGATAGGTAGCTGATTTTATCCATTCGAAACCCTGGTGTTTGACGCGCAAGATAGATGGACAGGCTATAACATACGAGTTCACGAGCACAATTTTGTTATAGCGTCTGTCTATGAGAGACCAGGCACATCCTGCACTGACGATCCCGTTCATGACTTTATGACCCCTCTCCCTCTGCTCTGACTGACCTCCGATTCAAGTCTGATTTCCCGCCTAACTTGAAGCTTCGCACGGGACACCAACTGCGCCTTTGCTCGCCTCACTCGTCTCCGAATTCGACGATTGCAGAGTCTGATATCGTCCGCTGCAATGTCGATATCTCTCCGGGTGTCTGCCAATCGATCTCTCCGGTCGCGTGCAACAGCCGCACGTGGTTGCCCCTCGTCTTTGCATCTCGTAACGGCTCACCCATGGGGCATCCGCCCCTGGACGGCTTCGCAGGTCTGCTCAGCCTCTTCGGCACCGAACTCCAACCATCTATTTTGATTAGTGATGTTCTGGTTTGGTTTGGTTTTCAAACCATGGTTTTGGTTTGGTTTCAGCTGGTTTTGGTTTCAGAATCCTCAAACCAAAACCAAAACCATGGAGCATGGTTTGGTTTGGTTTGGTTTTGGTTTAAACCATGGCTTGCCCACCTTTCTGCCATCAAGAGATCCAGGCCCATATTGTAAAGGATTTTTGACTGGATGAGGCTAGAATCTTCATCTCGCAACTCTGCAGCCTGGTCACTTCCTATTTGCAGGTCATGTTCATGGTTGGCTGAGGCTCTGGGCGGTAAGCCGATCAGCTGACATCAGCTGCATCAATTAATTCTACGGCTTAAGTCGCACAACCTACCACAGTGCTTCGGCATGTGAAAGTTGAGCAGGTAAATGTATCTGTAGTGGGAGAAGAATGAACCAAATACCCGGCTTAGTCCAAATACTACCGGAAATTTTTATAAGCTGGAAACCATGGTTTAAACCATTGGTTTTGGTTTCACAGGCTTCAAACCAAAACCAAAACCAGCATCAAACCATGACCTTGGTTTGGTTTGGTTTCAACAAACCATGGTTTTGGTTTGCTGGTTTCTTGGTTTCAAACCAAACCAAGAACATCACTAATTTTGATACAGTCTGCGATTAGACCACGATTCGACATGATACCACATCTATGCACTTTGGCTGCGCAGCGGCAATTGCCCGATGTGGGACACGCTGCGAACGAGGGGAGGGGTACATATATATCTGCTGGCCGAGGTACATACCGACAACATCGTCCAGGGGAAATTGCGATTGAATCGGTGGAAAGTTTAACTTTGTGGCCACCCCTGACTTGAGGCATGGATGCATTTAATTTATTCGGTTTTGGCTGTATGATTCTATTTCTACACATTTTAACCTTCCCAGTCCGTAGCTTTGAGCTCAGAGCTGGGCATGCTCTATCTGGTCCAGGCTGGAGAGTTTTTCTTCAAGTTCATCTTGGTTGGTTTTTTTGTGCACAGCCAAGACCTACAGTTCAGGTTGATGTTATTATCCGTCTACTGCCATTTTTTCTGGGCCTCCCGCGCATTTCCACGCTATCTCTGCGTCTGCGTTCAACTTGATACGAAGCGGGGGATGTTGGAACTTGGAAGTCGTTTGTAAATTTTTCCCGGTTAAAATTTCACGGTGAATATTATCAGCTTCCTCCAGCGGCTGTGCGCAGGACATCAATTCGGAGCACGCCATTCAACTCTTATTATTGGGTCCTAGAACAGACGATCCTTAACCGAGCCGAGATCAACGATGATTGATCCAGTGATGGCCGCTCAAGGAAAAGGTTCGTGCCAACTCATAGCTTTCCGCTCCCGGGTTCATGTGTTCCAATTCAACTGGAGAAACTCATTATGATTGGTAGTTCCTTGGGTCGAGCCCTTAGTCGGTTATATTTTGCGGTGGGCTGCTAATTTAAACGAGATGGCTGTCCACTGCCGGCGATTCAAGTTGACTCGAACAGACCCAATCTGAGCCCTCAGCGAAGTCGCGTCAAGGGACTACGACTCCATTCGGGATTGACTGGTTGGAAGCTTCGGGTATGTACAGGTGCGATGCTAACGGGATGGGTTTGGAATGGTGGAAAATTGTCAAAAGCACTTTCTCCCCACGAGCCCATATCGAACTGAGCCCTAATCTGCGGTCTCTCAGAAACGAGTGGAACTTGGAATTGCATGGCCTTTTCCCGAATTTTTGCCTCCGAACCAGCACTGCATGAAATCAATCTCAATCCAACCACCCGTTTGCCCTGATCATGAATCATTATTGATCCTCGATCGGCCGCGGTACTATTCAAATGAATTTCAACTCACAAGTCAAATTCTCGAGCCGCAGTATGATCACACGGGTTTCTCTTACTCGTAATGACTGCGGGACGAAAGGTCCCAAAATTGAACCAGGAAAAGAAAACCGACCATGACTGAATGCTAGGTTTCATTCTTTCCCCAAAAAACGGGGTCCTGTTCCCAGCGTTCTCCAAAAGAAAAGGACAAGGCACCGCGCCTGACTCGTGTTTGGTGGAAAAAAAAGGAATCGCAACGATCAACTCCGACAAATGGCGTCGGTAAGCACGTGCAAGCAAGTCGCCTTTCTTTCTCCCTCATCGCGTTTTCTTGGGCCCGACGCGCAGAAGCCAATAAGGGCTCACAAGGCCTCGTAACGGTGGGCTAGGCGTTCACGCAACGCCTTGAACGGAAGCTCCCGAGTCTCACAATATTCCGACTACTTGCGCTCGCCCGCCCACCCAGTCACCCGCCCACAGCCTAGTAGCTACTAGCTATTGTCATGCAAAGCCCGCTGCTGCACCAGCTCTCCTCGCTCAGAAACTCGCACACCATGCACGACGATCCCATGAATTACCACCCAAGCACATCTTCTAGCACCCACCCGAGGTTTGCTCTGCGTCCCCGCGCCCTCCAGAGCGCGGCGGCCCTCCCGCTGTCGAGTCTTGCCCCCAGCAGCAGCGGGGACAACATCCTCGCCGCCACGCTCCTCGACATCTCGTCTGCCTCGTCCATGTCTGCGTCGTCTTCGGGGGACCAAGCACAGCAACCGCAGTCCAAGTCCGAGCAGGACCTCGCGCGCTACCTCGCTACTTCCAATCCCACCCCGCAGGCGCAGGGGGACGCGAGCCTGAGCCGCGAACAGACACTCCTGAACCGCGACTCAGAGTGGGGGCCGCACGCGAACTCGCTCGGCGGGGGGATGTTCAACAGCAGCGGCAGCGGGGGACTGATGGCCATGTCGCTCTCGTGGGGCGACATCCACGGCGCGAATACCACCGTCACGCCCAGCACGAACACCGTTCCCATCCCTAGCCCTATCCCTGTCGACCCCGCGAGCGGCTCTCAGTCTCAGTCTTCTGCCCCCTCCGCTTCCCCGAATTCCGAGTCGTCTCCTGCTGCGTCTGCGTCCGCTTCTTCCCCCCAAGAGCCGAGTATCAACCGCTACACCCCGATGCCGCCGTACTTTCCCGCACCCCTCCCCACCGTCCCCGAGTCTCGCCCAGGCTCCGACTACTCGCACTCGCTCTCCCCTGACTCACGCAGCCCGGGCGCAAGCGGGGCCGGGAACGCCCCGCTCTCCCTCCCGATGCTGAGCCCGCTGCCGCGCGTGAACGTCAACACCGGCCCGCGCGTGCCCATCGCGCCCCACATGCGCCCTGGGTCCGCCCATCTCGCCTCGCCGCACCTGCACCCCGCCACCCTGCACGGCACCGTCAGCCCGGCGCGCGTGTACGCGGAGCTGCACCCGCACGCCCACCCGCCGCACGTCCACCCCGCCCAGCTCGCATCGCCGCACCTGCACCCGCACCCCTCCGCGGCGCACGCTTCCGACACGCACCCCGCCGCCGCCGCCGCCGGCTCCGTCCTCGGCCAGAGCCAGTACGCAGCGCACGCGCCCTCCCCGCACGGGAGCTCGCCCTTCCCAGACGACCTCGAGCTCGCGTACCCCGCCTCCGATTTCGACGCAGACGGGGACGGGGGCGGGGACGGGGGCGCGGTGCGCTACGTGAACCTCGCGGACCTCCAGGGGCCCGCCGTGGCGTCCGCGTCCTCGTTTTCCCCCACCGCCACCGGCGGCCGCAAGCGCTCGGCCTCCCCGCACGCGGACGCAGAGGCGGGGGCGAAGCGCGTGCGCGTGGAGGCGGCGCTCGCCGAGGAGAGCGGGGGCGAGGACGACGACGGAATCGGAAGCGGGAGTGGGAGTGGGAGCGAGGAGGCCGAAAGCGAGGACGATGAGTCGGACTTTGACTTTGACGCGGACGACAGCGGGGAGTTCGTCCCCGGGCGGCGCGCCTCCGCAGGCTCTACGCGGTCGCGGCCGGCGCGCGGGCGGCCTGTCAAGAAGGAGGGCGACGAGGCGGCCAGCGGGGAGGTGAGCGTGTCGTCGCAGCACAAGCAGAAGCGGCCGGACGGGAAGGGGAAGGCGCAGCCGAAGCGGAAGTCGAGCGGGAGCGGGAGCGGGGAGAAAGCGAAAGCGAAAGGGGAGAGGAGGAAAGTCAAGGGGGAGAGGGCGAAGAGGAGGAAGCACACGGGGAGCGCGGCGGAGGCGTTGCGCGTCGTTACGGAGCTTGCGAAGGTGTCGTCGGCGGTGGCCGGGCCTGCTCCAGCTCCAGCTCCGGCGGCGGCGGCGGCGGAGGCGCAGCAGGTCCCGCAGGACAAGCTGAAGGCCGAGGACGAGGGCGAGATGACGCTCGTGAAGAGCGAGGGGGACGCGGCGGTGAGGTACTTCGGGGACGCCGCAGGCGCGGGCGAGGGAGGGCTCCCCATCGCGCGCGCGCCGTACGAGTCTCCGCAGGGGCAGGCGCCCTTCGGGTACCCCGCCGCCTCCGCCTCCTCCGCCTCCTACACCCCGAGCTACGCCGGTTATAGCAGCAGCAGCACCCCCGGCCCCGGCCCCAGCTACACCTCCATGGCGCCATACACCCCCCTCCCCCCCAGCGGCTACACCAACGCCAGCGGCGGTATTCCTCCCTACTACGACGACGCCCTCCGCGCGCGCAAGAACAGCGCCATCCCACTCCCCGTGCCCGTGCCGAACCTCATCAAGAAGAGCCGCGGGCGGCATGTGCCTGCTGTGGCCCTCCCCGCGGCGAATGCGTTTTCGCCGACGCCTGGGCCTTCGTCCGCCGGCGCCTCGTCCTCCTCTGGGGGCGGATTGGGGCGCACGGGCAGCGCGGGCAGTGTAGGGGGTGTAGGGGGCGGGGGCGCGGAGCGCACGTTCGTGTGCGCGGTGGAGGGGTGCGGGAAGTGTTTTGTGCGCGGGGAGCATCTGAAGCGGCATGTACGGAGCATACATACGCACGATAAGCGTGAGCGGCTTTTCCTCCTCGTTGAGAAGCAGAGCCTGAGGCTGACGACTTTTCTTGTTGGGCAGCGTACAGATGCCCCCACGACGGGTGCGGGAAGGCGTTCAGCCGGAGGGACAATTTGGCGCAGCATACGCGGGTGCATTTGCCTGCGTAGTCGTCCGTTCGTTTCTCGTCGTGTCCCCTCCTCCCTCAACCGCTGTTGCTTGCATCCGACTCGGCGGCGACGGCGGCAATGACATCATCGTCTCTTCCCGCCCGTCCTACTCCCCTCGCTCCCGACCCCCTTGCATTCCTCCCCTCGGACCACCGCCGATCGCATGGCCAATCCAAAATAGAAGAAGAATCTTGTTGTATCCCGGCGCACCATAGCACCACTGTGTTATATTGTATTTCTACCTCCCGACCTGTACCACTACCCTTCCACCCATCCATCCCATCCCGGCGAGCACCCATTCCAATCCAGCTCGGCTTCCCGCTCGCCATTCTAGTTTACATTCCTATTCTATTACTACCACTCTCCATAAATACCCTAGCAGCACCTCTTTTTTTATCATACGATGCGATACGATACAGATTACTTAAAGCTACGTACCTCGAACGCACGAAAGTACTCTACTCTAGCTAGCATTGGGCTGCACGAAGCGGCATGTAGATCGATAGGAATTCCATCGAGATTGCCGTTTTGGGCTGGTGCTGGAGCGGGGAACGGGGCTATTGAGGTTCGATACCAGGGTCGCCTACATGCTCAACAATTCCTCATTTCCCGCGCGTAACACTGGTCTGTTGCACTCGTAGCCTTGTGCGATCGGGAGAAAAACGTTCGTCCCGTCGTCCAGGGTGTATTTTTCTGTTTACTCGCTTGGATCACCGCATTTATCAATACATCCTCATCGCTGCAGCATGAGCGGAGCCCTCATGATGGACGTTACGTACGGAATTGACGCCTGCTCTTCCGATGACCAGTATATCAGCATCGCAGAAGAGGCAATGCATGGCTTGTCAGTCGTGAGCATTCCCGAAGCTTTCCTTGTTGTACGTTGCCTCTCTCCCGGCAGTGCCAAATTTATGAACCAGACACTGGTTGGATTGAATCTCAGGACACAATTCATGCATTGAAATATGTACCGGACTGGGTGCCTGGTGCTGGTTGCAAGCTCAAGGCAAAGGCATGGCGGAAGGTCACTAGAGCTTTACAGGAAGTTCCGTTTACTGAAACTAAACGAAACATCGTGCGACAGATTCCTCCACCTACGAGACGAGTCCTATTGATGTCTTATCCATAGGCCATGAGAGCTGCTAGGACATCGTTCACATCGTTGAACCTACGTTCCTTAGAGGAATTGAAGGGCAGTGATAAGGCAACACAAGAGGCTGTCTTCAAGGCGGCGGCGGCGAGTATATATGCTGCGGGTTCAGACACCACAGTTTTAGCACTTGGGACATTTGTTCTGGGCATGCTCGCGAATCCGGAGGCACAGAGAAAAGCGCAGGCGAAAATCGACTCAAAGTTGTCGGCGCTGGCCAGCTTCCGGATTTCACTGATGAAGCTGCCTTGCCCTACGTTTCTGCGATTGTGAAAGAGGCCCTTCGATGGAAGAGCGTTACGCCCATCGGTTTGTTGTTTATTCAATCCGTGGACTTTCTGGACTGAAGGGCCTTTCAGCTATTCCACACTACCTTGCTGTCGAGGATGAGTACCGAGGATATAGAATCCCGGCGGACTCTGTTGTCGTCGGGAACGCATGGTGGATTATTTGACGAGATTTGTTCTCCTCTTTCTTCCTAATTTTCTTGTAATTTTCTGTCGTGTTACCGGGGCACTTCTCCAGGACGAGGTAAATTCCACGATCTTGCCGTGTTACTCCGTTTCTCACCCTTTGAATAGACCATGTATCCCAATCCAGAGGCGTTTAGACCTGAGCGCTTTCTACTTAACGGCAAGCTCAACCCGGCCATCAGAGATCCAGAAACGGTTAGTGATGGCAAGGTCCGGTTCGGAAATCGGTTCGAACCTGAACCGAACGCGAACCGGACGCCAGGTTCAGGTTCAGGTTCAGCTGATGCCTGAACCGAACGCGGGGTTCAGGTTCACAGTTCACTCCGGTATAGAATATGCTGAACGCGTTCGGACCGCGTTCGAACGCCGAACGTGAACAATTTCGGGAACATCCGGTGTTTCGACGTAATTTATGTAACCCCGACTTCTTGCTCCCAACTATCAAGATGACTATGCGATAAACTCTCCTCTCACTTGCGATAGTGTTATATTCGCGTCTAGCGGCGCTTAATAGGACTGGATGCCTTTTCCTGGCTTACTCAGTGGCCCGATGGTGCCGTTCGACTCGCTGCTTATTCCTTGTTTACACTGTGCATCCATGCGTTATTCGGCGAGCTCGAGTCCTGGCTCACCTTATAGCACCATTTCTATTGGTTCAAGTCCACTGAGCACTTGTGAATTATTTTTATCTGTCTTCAAGCGACCCAAAACCGTTCTTTTGTTCTCCACGCCAAGGCCACCCTTGTGCGAACAGTGCACCTTTCTACCTAGTCTCTGTTACAGACCAGAAACAGATGACGAACAAGTAAGTATCTGTATATGGTCTGTTAGTAATCACGACCCCATCAGGAAGACACGGACTGATTTTTGAACACCGCGTCGCGGCGCATACTTTGCAGCGATAAATCTAGAAATATTTGGAGACATAGAAAACTCGAAAATAGTCAGGGTCTTCACTGATCTCTAAGCAGCTCATCGAGTGCTTGCAACGATATGGGATCAACTTGCCAAGGCAAATTTTTTGATCAAATTTCAGGCTGATTTCGTATTGAGGAATTGGTCCCCCCGTATGGCTTGGCTGTCGCAGTAAGAAATGATTATATATGCCTCCTGTATGCGCATGAATATTCTCTGATTTATCCAGCGCCTTCCGGCTGCAGTACAAAGGAAAGAACGCCTGGTGGCACAGCCACGCAATTGCGTAATCAGTCGGTGTCTTCCCAAAGGGGTCGTGATTACTATAAGACTACCTTTCTACCCGGTCTCTATGCCTTCAATACTCCTTGTGGTCCTACCCGCCTTTCCGCAGTCCCGTTTTTCCGGCAAGCGAGCGTAGGTACGCGGTTTTTACACCATTCAGGTCAATTATGTGTCGGTTTTATAGAGGCACGACTTTCAGCTTAGCCTGAAACCCCCAAAACACTATGGAAGAGTCTGGCCTTGGCTGTGCTCAGAATTCAGATGGCTCACTCTGTGAGGCTGCCGACATCCAGTGGTTCAACAACGTGGATGATGAGTGACCAATTTCCGGCCCTTCATCAGGTACTTCGACTTCCACTGCCCCGTTACATCTTATTTTCACGTCTCTTTGAGGCACTCCAGTTGTTGAAAAGTGCGTATCGTAACGGTCATATCAGCATGGGGGAGAGTGCGGGCAGGCATATTGATGCCCTTATTGCGGAACCGGAAGCAGATTTAGGGTATCCGGCTGCAGATGAGACTATGGACGATTAGAGTACAATATTTTGTTGTTCCTATATTACATGGAGGCCTTTTTTTGTTGCACTGCGGAATTTCTGGTAGGGGAGCGGAAAAAAAGTGTTCAGTTCAGTGTTCGAATGCTGCTGAACGCCGAACCGAACATGCTGAACCTGAACACTGCGTTCAGGTTCAAGGTTCAGCATGGGCTTGAACCGAACACCAGGTTCAGGTTCGGGGTTCTGAGAAAAACCCTCTGAACCTGAACCGAACCGAACTTTGCCATCAGTAGAAACAGTCGCCTTTGGGTTCGGAAGACAGTCAGTGATCCAGTTTCAACATTGAGCATCAGCACAGAGCCAATTAATGTACCTTGAATGTAGGATATGTCCGGGAAAACACATGGCCACATCCACTCTCTGGATCACAGTCGCTTCTATTCTGTCTATTTTTGAGATCAGAAAAGCCGTCGGGAAGGACGGGGAGGTAGTTGAGCCGACATATGAATATTTTCCGGGACTAATAAGTATCATTCGTCTGGATGTTATTTTTTCATACAAATGCTAACACGGGTAGGTAGATCCGCCCCTCCCTTTTGAATGTTCAATTACCCTGCGGTCTTCACAGGCGGTAGAGGTTATTCAAGCTACGAGTTCATAGATTTGGAGCTTGATTACATATGCATGTATGTAAGTACTTTTGGACGTCCGGGAATACCAATCTTTCTCAGTCTATTCGCAGCGCATATGACGATGCAAGACAACATTCACAAGAAAGCATTTGCTAATAATGTAACTCTTTGTTTACTTTTTTTGAGCTTCAAGTATAAACTTGATCATTCGCGAAAGTCAAACTGGGAAGCAGATATGAAAGAACATAAAATATGCATGAGTTTTGAGTCGGCAAGCCTGAGACCCTAGTTTTCCGAAAAGTGCGATATCCCTGATCTCAATCATCCATCTTCAAACCGTCGAGTGCCAGAATGGGCCTTTCAGCCTGCGCAGAAATGCGCGCCCCGTGGCGGTGGGCTTTCAAATGAGCATAGTCCGACGTAGCGGTGTGAGCTGTTGTACCTGCGTCGTCAACGGAGATGGACATGACCAAAATATGAGGGAAGGAGATGAACAGGTAACACGGTTATCCTGTATATGAGGTTGACATTGGTGAGCCAGTGCCGTTTGCAATTAGACAAGGATTTAAATCATGAAACGACCACGCACCCAAACCACAACCGACATGGGTTCCCACTTAATGCGCACCTGGTGGTCGGTGCTCATTGCGACGTGATCGTAAAAAAAATTCAACAGGAGATCTGTAAATCATCAAATATCGGCTAGCTGGTGGTCCAATACACACCTGACTCCTCTCATTCCATCCCAACAATTGTGCGTGTCATCTATTTGTTCACATACAGAGCTTCCTCACCTGTAACCGGGTGTGGCACTCGACTGGATGCACGGTCTCAATGGGCTCCTGCCGGACCATCCCACTGCACTTGGAGCACATGCTGTTGACTGCTGTGTGCATGGCCTTGAGGGTGCACAGGAAGTTCGCCATGGTGGGAGAGAGACTCTGGAGGTTGAGAACCTGTGTGGTGTACAGCATGTCCCTGCCTGTTTTGGGCTGTGAGAGGAGCCAGAAGGCAGTGATGCCAGCGGGTTGCAGCTTGAAGGAGCAGTCTGTTGACAGTAAAAGAAATTAATTGACCTTGAGTGATGGGGATCTTATAGGATAGGACAAACCCGAGTGCCACACGGTCGTGGTTATGCTATCCATGGTGTTGAAGTGTGAGTTGGCATCCCTTACGAGCGTGAGCATGAAACAAATCAGAAGCCTTTCAAAGCTATTTCCCTTACTTGTATACCAAGTGAATATCTGGATACCCCTCTGGATGCCCTGCCAGTGGGTGTGCATGCAGCGGCCCAAAGTACCTGCCCCACTCAGTATAAAACTTCAGCCCCCAGTTGATGAAGTCCTGCTGGTTGTGGAGGACAATGACCCCGTTGCACGCGACATTGAGTGCAAGCTGGTCCTTCCCCTCCCCATCCAACTCCGCCAAGTTGAGTCTCTGCACTTCGGATCTGAATGCTGGCATCATCTCAACGACATTGGCGCTGTCAAGGAAAGTGCGTGGGTTTGCGTAATTGAGGGCCCGTGAACTGGCATCAACATGCGTGAAGGGTTGCAGAGGCGGGGATTTTTCGATGGACCAGGTTTTCATGAGGTAGGTGTAGCGGTAGGGCTCTTCGGCAGGTTTGGCTGGTGCATCTTTGACGTGGTCACTGGTCACCATTGAACACTGGCTCTGTGGTGGTCATGGTCGCTGACATGAATGATGGGGGAAGTTCGTAGATTTGAAAAGCTATGTAGTCCTGAAGCTACTCATCCTTTTTATTGAGGGAGCTTGCTCCCCTGATTCTATATCAAATGCATGTCAATGTGCTTGTTTGGTTTTGTGGCGGTGCTATATGTTGCAATACTGTACGTACTTGTAGGGAGGTGACGGTCACGGTCACAATGGGCCCCGTCGCGTCGCCGACTTCTGGGTGGGTCACGGTCACAACCAGTCCCGTCGTCAAAAAACCTGCGTGACAGCTGCAAAATAGATGAAAAATTTCCAAAATTTTCTCTGGTGGTTGCCAAAATTGGCGACGGCCACAGTCACCCCAACGCTTGTCATGTCGCCGGCGTCAATTAGGCCCTGTCACGGGTAACGTCTCGTCACCTCCCTACAAGTATGTACAGTATGCGAGAACAGAAAAGTTTGCGGCCTCAGTGGTTTGAACTCCTATGGTCTGCTGTTATAAATTACAATAGAATTTGCATGTCGATAATTATTGATCACCATGCCAAGAAAATGAGGCACCGAGGAACATGTCTTTCACCACACCAATAAAACTTCTCCCCCGACTCTCATTCTCAAAGGTGTGTTAATAAATATTGAACCTACTGCCTCACATTCCATCTCAGTGGTTCAGAAAATAAAATTTGAGGACACTGGCTTCTGTTTATCTAGGGATACTTGGCAACAATTCTCGGACTCTTGGCGTTCTCCCTCTCACCAGAAAATATTATCTGTCAATGCACGATGTCATTTAGCATTTTGGGTTACCCACTAGCCTCGAGGCCTGCAGACCCTTGTAGGTGATGGCCGCTACTCCTGACAACCCTCTGGTTTTCCATTTACCTCCATCTCATGCACACGACACTCTTGTCCATTCGGGGGAACCCTGGGGTTCTCTTGAGTGCCTTTTTCTTGAGTTGTAACACAACCATTCTGTAAAGTCGCACAATCAGTTGGAGTCTATTGTCATTGAGAAATGTGCGTCTACTTAGATTCGAGATGCTCAAGAAAACAAGAAAGACAACGGAGAGACAAAAAAGATGGGTGGTTTAGACAGTTGAAGAGATGAAGAAAAGGCAGTGGGAGTGGTAGAAGATCGAGATGCGAAGAGATGAGATGAATAAAACATTGACGGTATGTATGTCGAAGGGCTGAGGGAGGAGCGTGAGCCAAGATGGCGGAAGAAAGCAAGAGGGGCAAAAGGTTGTGGCTGAGTTGGCAGAAAAAGGCTATCATCAGTCAGGGGAAGAGGGAAATAAAAAAATGACAGTCACTAACGGTCCGTTTGCACTTTTATGGCACACATACTCTGCAAAAAGGATTTACATGTTCACACGGAATCTAGATGCAACTTGACCAATTGGTCAACAAAAATTAGACAACTTGCCTGAATTGCAACTTCATGTTAGTGCAAGTTGCCATCTTGTGCTTTCGGCGTGAACACAAGTTGAGGGAGCTGCAACTTTGGTGAGCAACAACTTCGAGAAGTTGCAGCTTTGAGCAGTTGCAACTTCAGGTGTGTGTGGTATTGAAATGTGCAGGTTTGGTCTCATGAAAATGCAACTTCAGGCGGAACAGTCACAACTTGGATTCTCTTTGGCAGCAAGTTTAAACTTATCAATTATTTCAACCGTTGGGGCGACCGGGTTATCGAAGCAATAAGATTCCGTCTATTTATAGAGGGAATCCGGCGCACAAACCTATTGATTTTGGGCCATTTCTGAGGGAATCAGGCGCACAAACTGGCGCCTGATTCCTTCAGACTAGCCCATAGGCCATTTCTATTACACTTTGTGCGCATGAATCTCTCTATTTATAGGTTTGTACATCTGATTCCCTCAGATTGGTCTATAAGGCGGGTTGTGTCCTTATAGAGGGAATTGTGCGCACAATTCCTGGATTAGGTAGATAGGGTGCTGTGCAATTCATCATGAGCTGTAAGTAGGTAGCCTTACACGGCACGGTCCGAATAACGAACTCCGGTTTCCAGGGATTGTCCCGGTGTACAAAGCAAGTAAAAATACACCTAGATTCTACCAGCCTAAACGATGCTGCGCGACACGATAACGCCACTGCTTACCATTCTTACGCTTCCGACGCTCCGCAAACTCGCAGTTGGGGAGGGATTCGGAATTTTCCTCAATACGATTATATCGCTTGCTTCTACGTCGGTATGCGGCGTGGAGCGACTACATGTTGTTCGTGTGCCTGGACAGCCGACCAACACGATTGACGTGTACCGCGCAGCCTTTCCAGAGGTTCCAGTATTCTTATTTGATGATGGAGTGACCGCTGACAGAGAGTAGAATTCGGATAAATTCACTTATTTTCCACTCCCCACCCAGCCAAGTGTTCAATATTTTATTGTGCTGATCCTTATCTTTCCAGAGCTCTTGTATCAATCGCACCGGGAATATTTTAACTACACGACTCCGCACCTTTCTGGCATGAGCTAGACAATCACTCAGCCCCCTGAGACCGACCTTATTCTACGCCTCAAGTCGTGATATGGCCAAGATATTTGTGGATCTGGGCACAGGGATGCCGTGAGGAACGGTTCGTTGGTTGAATTGTTCAAGTTCTTCCACAAGTCAAGGAAGTTGATCTTCTAAAACTAAGTACGGCTTCGGCCAGGCCCAACACGAGGTCCGGGCCATCGACTTCTACGGGGATCCGCGCTGTGCCCATCTGACCAGTTGGTCCCATTCGGATACTCTACTCGTCTTGGAGGCCCGCGTGGCCACAGAATTTACTGCAGGAGAGGTGGAAGATGATCCATCAGATAATTGCCTACCCACGTCCTCTGCCAGATGGGTTCTGTTCCTGATCACTTTGAGAACAGGTAACTCAAAAATAGCCTGTCGGTTTGGTTCGTGATGCTTGTCGTGCTCCCGGATTATTTAAGCCTCGTTACAATTATCTTAGTCTCCGAGCTAAGGGCAACGACGGGCGTCCTGGGACCACCCACCCTGAAGAGGAAAGAAATATATTTCAACATGTGCGAAGTATGTTGTATTAGGATGTCAAATAGACATTCGCCCGCCATCTGATGGCCGTATGCTAATACTTCAAAAAGTCTGATACCCAAGTCAAAGTGGAGACTGAACCGACGTTGACTTGAGGCACAGGGGTGAAGAATCTGTTCAAAGTATGCCAGGCACGTTCAGGACATGCTTCTTTCACAAACCAGCCGGGACAAACGTGGCCATATAGAGGTGTCTCCTGCGTATAAAAGCTGGACATGCCTCTCTCCAAAGGATCCGGCAATCGTCTTCAATGCAGCTGATTCACATCCTCACCGCAATCCTCCTCGCTGCCTCTGGCGCGCATGCTCAGACCGTACGCAAATTCCCTCCACGGCAGTTGTGTCCTTTACTAATTGTTCACTGTCTAGGCTTGCAGCAACGTACCGGGCGACGTCGCCAGACAAGTCTCGGAAATGCAGACCTTCGAAAACAGAGTCCCGGCGCCGTCCTCGACCACCACTATCGATTGCTTGATGGCAAAGAACCTCAAGACCGGGATTGATGACTATCGCAGTGGTTTGGCCTCGCACATTTCGGATGGTTGTATTGTTAGTCATTTTACATTAATTCGTTGAGTATTACCGCTGCTGACATTGTTTTTTGCGACAGGGCGTGTACGCTAACACGATCCTTGCCGGCGGGGTGTTCAATCCTGCGTATACGATTTTGGGCAAGTTCGTTGCGGCGTGTGTTGCTGCTGGACATTAACGAGTCAGATGAATAATCCTTCTGGTAGTCGAGGTTGTTCTATATCGTCGAGTTAGTTTGGGCTGTCGTATCAGGGTTGAGTGGAGTGTCAAAAAAAAAAACATCATGTTGAACTGTCTACTGTACCAAGTTGTAGGGAAGCAACACATTGAGGACAGTGACAAGGCTGTTGCCTATTTTCTAGGCAACGGACCCCTCCGTGATCGTGACTGTTGCCTGAAAAAGCAACCACAGAGTAATTTTTTGTGCATTATCCTGGGCTGTAGGCTGTATTCTGGGAGTTGGAGCGTAAAGCTGCTGCTCCAGTTGTGAAATTATTGCTTTCCTTTCATTTTACCCTACTGATGGAGCACTCATATTTTTTTCAAAATTTTCTCTCATTTTGTCACGATTTTTTCAAGGCAACCGACTTCATCGTGACCGTGACCCGACAGGAAAAAGGCAACGCAACGAGCGGCCCGTGACCGTGACCGTTGCTTCCCTACAACTTGGTACAGTACTTTGGCTGAATTCTATATATATTTATGGCACACATACTCTGCAAAAAGTATTTGCATGTTCACACACGGAATCTAGATGCAACTTGACCAATTGGTCAACAAAAATTAGACAACTTACCTGAATTGCAACTTCATGTTAGTGCAAGTTGCCGTCTTGTGCTTTCGGCGTGAACGCAAGTTGAGGGAGCTGCAACTTTGGCGAGCAACAACTTCGAGAAGTTGCAGCTTTGAGCAGTTGCAACTTCAGGTGTGTGCGGCATTGAAACACGCAGGTTTGGTCTCATGAAAATGCAACTTCAGGCGGGAGAGTCACAACTTGGATTCTCTTTGGCAGCAAGTTTAAACTTACGGGTTATCGAAGCAATAATTCCCTGCTATCAATTGTGATATGCCTCAGGTGCATGGCTCTGTAATCTTCTCTTTCACTAAATGCTAACAAGGCTATTTGCACTAGGGAGGTTGAGAACTCAATGATATGTTTGCAGAATACAACAAAACAAATTCAATTATTCCTCCATTACAGCAAAATAATCTGTTGTGATGCGAACCGCTCTGTAGTAAGTGTCGATCCCCCAGTTTCCATTGTCAGCAAGGTAGTCAAAATTCCCAAATGCCGTCTCCATCTCCTCGACCTCGTCGTGGACTAGTCTGTTGTTTACCGCGGGGCTCGGATTGTAGTAAAACCTTATTACCTAATTGATGGCTGCACTTTCCATCATTTTCATGTTTCCTCCATATACAACCTATAAATATGGGCTATTCTGCATCCAGGAACATTTTCCCAAGTACTAGACACTCTCTTATTTTTCTCCGATTTTTTCAGGCAAGTCTTACAGTGTTTGCGGAAAGGGTTGGCTGCACCATTTTTCGAAAAAAATTAATTAATTAATTGATTGCTGGATCGATATGCTAAAAAAGTTGTGAAAAAGTTCATACCTGTCACTTCTCGTTGCCCTCATTCCACCCTGTTGGCTTCAGACCATGCTCTGTCCTGCCTCAAGAAAGCTTTGCAACCTCACACCACAATTGATACCTCCATGTAAATGCAGAATAATCATTGGGACAGTCCCAGGCACCCCGCTTGTCGTGCAAAGTGAATATATATAGTGCACCGATCCGGGAATCAATTATTTTAAAAAAAAACTTCGAAAAATGGTGCAGCCAACCTTTTCTGCACACACTGTAACTGATTTTGTGTCTCAGCCGAAGTTCGATCCATCAATCACGTGGCACTTGTAAGCCAAAACAGCTTGTTCTAGTGAGTGCATTAGACCTTGTATTTAAAAATTCTGAAGCGGTAAGATGAGTTAACCACAGCAGAAGACATCATCCCCCAAAAATTCCTGTCAAAATTAGTGTTTCCCATGCAGCGGGAAGAAAATCGGAATCTGATTACCTAAAATTACATAATAAGCTTTTATTGTGATCCAACCCCATGGTAAACAGCAGACTTCAACAAGCGAGGTACGAGCTCACTTTTGTTGAAGCATCTGCCTAGGGGAGACTAGTTGTGGACAGTATGTTGATCCTGGGCTGCTCTCCCCTGATTGCTCATCACAGAAAGTGAAGACATATCACTTTTTGACCACGGAGTTGTTGTCAAAGTGATACAAATCAGCCCAGACCGGCCCAGACAGCTTTGCTTCACGTATGCAAAAAGACTATAGCCCAAACGGTTCCCATATCAAAAAATCTTACATGACTTGCAGGATCAGGAAAGTGAGGCAAAGTAAATTATATGCTACAGAGGGAAAGAAGTATTGTTATACTTATATCAGCCATGAAAGACTATTATTCGGGTATAAGTGCGGAGAAATACTCAGTTGATGACCTGACAGAGGGGATCCACAGCTTCATACTGATTCATACAGTTTGCTTCAGACAACAGTGTAACTGTGTGGCATGGAATATGGCATTGTAATACAGTTGCGGTATCATGACCAGGCTGACTGGCTTTTTCCACATGGCACGGACACAACATGGTTGTCATCCGTGTTGACCGTGTCCGTGTAACCATTATGGCTGTGAACACGACCCATGAGATTTTTTAGTGTTGGCTGCACTTAGCCAGCCGCACAACACGAACCTTGGTGAAACAGAGTTACCTTGTTGATGCTCCCTTGTAATTTCCACGATGCAATGACTCAGATGTCTGCCACCAAGAAGCCCATGCTATCCTCATTGCATGCCGTTTTTTGCGACATACAAGAGTACCTCCGTACACTTTTTAAAGGGCTCCCAGACAATGTCGACCCTACCTGTAAAAAGGCTCTCACAAGTGTGCACCGGAAGGTCAGTGGTTACTTCTACAAGTTTGATCAGTCTAAGTATTATACTTAGGCTGCTCATAAGTGCCTCCTTTCAATTTTTAAACTTCTTCTCACTTTCAGTTCTCGATCCTCGTATTTCTTATGCGGGGCTCCGTAAGGACTACTTGGATGATCCTGACCTCCTTGAGGCTAATGACTTCCATGGACTGTGGAGAGACGGTTGTACAGGTGCATGGTCGTGTTGGTTACGGCTGTGACTGTATACAGTATGGTTGCTGGCCTACTCCTGATGATAGTATGGAAATACAACAGAAGTATGGAGATAAATCCTTTTTACCTCCGAGTCAGGAGCGCTGGTGTTGCACTGATACTCTTTTGTGAGCCAAAAATAAGAAAACAATGATAAGCACTCACTGGCACTGGATGGAATCAAGGCACTCACATCCAAACTCTGGGAAGCCTTACACAAGCTTACTGGGGTGAAGCTGAGGTGTCTACATCCTACAATCCAGAAACAGATGGAGGCAGTGAATACACCAATAAAACAGTTGTTCAGGCTATTCACTACCTGTAAGGGCAACCTTAAGTTTGGCACGGGGCGCGGAAACTAGCAGGGGAGTCCAAAGTATTAATAACTACACTTGAATACAGGAGTGGAAATGCTACGCACCTAGCGGGGGAATCCAAAGAGAAGAAAGGATGAGGATTCCCATGCTAGGTGCGGCCTTAAAAAATTAAGCTAGCCAGTAGCATGTGTCTGGACTGATGAACAGATGATGGGTGTGATGGGAGACAGTGGGAGGTGGCTGTCCACCTCATGCGGACAGCCACAGTGATCAGATTGATTGGCAGTGGTCTGCAAGGAATGTCATGGGGTATGATGCACAAGTCATAAAGTTGTAGAACTTTATGTTTTGTGTGTCATCGTGACATCATTGGAGTGCTTGGCAGTAGTCCTGGGCCTGGTCACAGGCCATATGCCAGCGTGAGCGCTGGGGTTTGACCTGAGGAGGAAGAGGGTGGAGATGGGAGCTAGGGTGAAAAGGTGAAGTTCCCCTGACACTACCATGTAGATCGAAACCAGAAGGGATGGTGTGCCTCACTACTACAAGTATGCTTTTCCATAATGAAGTCACTTAATGCATCTGCTGGATTTTCACCATTCCAGTTGAAATCTGGTCATTCACCTTGGATTATTCCAGCTCTTGCACCTACCATTGGTGGAGAGACTGTAGAGGAGTTGGATGTTCGGTCATTCATCGAAAAGCTTGAGTTGGATATACGAACAGCTCAGGACAGCTTGACAGCTGCTAAAGTCAGACAGGCTTATCATGCAAATATGCATTCCACAGCTGAAGATGTATACCAAATTTGTGACCGAGTTATGCTCTCAACTACAAGTCACCATTGTGATTACAAGCGAGCTGGAGCCAAACAAGTAGCCAAATTCATGCCTTGAGATGATGGTCCATATGAAGTGGTCAAGGCCTTTCCAGAGTGTTCTGAATACACTTTGCAACTTCCAAACAATCCTCAACTGTTCCCTGGATTTCATACTCACCTATTGAAACACCACATCCCTAATGACCTTATACTCTTCCCAAGTCATGAACCAGGATAGCCAGGTCCAGTCATTACACCTGATGGTGCAGTAGAGTGGACAGCTGAGAAGATAGTGGATGAACACGGATGTGGATGAGGCAAGCAATACTTGGTGCACTGGGAAAGATATGGTGCAGAATGGGATCAGTGGGTCCCTGGTCAGGACATGCAAAACACAATTGCACTTGCTGTGTGGGAGGAAGAAGAAGAATTGTAACCCATTCAAATTTTTTGAAGTGGGGGAGGGCGTAAGTCTGGCACTTACTTACAGTGATTGATGAAATCCAGTCCAATTATTACTACCCATCTTTGATGGATGAACCCAGTATTTAAACCTTTCTCATCAGTTGTACTTGTTTATCTTGTCTTTCACTTATACTATGACAATCTAGGTTACAATTTCTTTTCATGCATTCCTATCTTGCCTTCCACTTACACTACAACAATCTAGATGACCGTTCCTGTCTTTCTGTCAGTGAGGACTCATTGCTGGTGTCCTTTCAATGTGCTAGCACCATGGTTGATGAGCACCTGTGCAATGTCAGAATGACCCTGCTTCAATGCAAGGTCCAAAGCAGTCTTGCCCTCCCTGGTGGCTAGGTTGACTGATGCATTGTGCTTAATGAGCAGCTGTACAATTTCAAGCTGACCCTTCCTTGATGCAAGATGCAGAGCAGTCTCACCATACATGGTGGCTAGGTCAACAGATGCATTGTGCTCAATGAGCAGCTGTGCAATGGCAAGGTGACCCTGATACAAGGCAATATGCAAAGCAGTCTCGCCATATGTACTGGCTAAGTCAACAGATGCATTATGCTTGATGAGCAGCTGTGCAATGTTGAGAAAACCCTGCTTTGAAGCAAGATAAAGAGCAGTCCTGCCATATCTCGTGACTAGGTTGACTGATGCATTGTGCTCAATGAGCACTTGTGCAATGGCAAGGTGACCCTTAATCAATGCAAGATGCAGAGCAGTCTCACCATCTTTGTCGGCTAGGTTAACAGATGTATTGTGCTCAATGAGCATTTGTGCAATGTCAAGTTGATCTTGCTTCAATGCAAGATGCAGTGCAGTCCAGCCATCCTCTGTGGCTAGGTCAACAGATGCATTGTGCTTAATGAGCAGCTGTGCAATTTCGAGATGACCATGCTTTAATGCAAGATGCAGTGCAGTCTCACCATATCTGTTGGCTAGGTCAAGAGATGCATTATGCTCAATGAGCAGCTGTGCAATATCAAGGCGACCATGCTTCAATGCAAGATGCAGTGCAGTCTCACCATCTTTGTTGGCTAGGTTAACAGATGCATTGCACTGAATGAGTAGCTGTGCAATGTCAAGGTGACCATGCTTCAATGCAAGATGCAGTGCAGTCCAGCCATCCTCTGTGGCTAGGTCAACAGATGCATTGTGCTTAATGAGTAGCTGTGCAATGTCAAGTTGATCTTGCTTCAATGCAAGATGCAGTGCAGTCGAGCCATCCTCCATGGCTAGGTCAACAGATGCATTGTGCTTAATGAGCAGCTGTGCAATGTCGAGATGACCATGCTTCAATGCAAGATGCAGTGCAGTCTCACCATTTCTGTTGGCTAGGTCAAGAGATGCATTATGCTCAATGAGCAGCCGTGCAATATCGAGGCGACCATACTTCAATGCAAGATGCAGTGCAGTCTCAGCACCATATCCAGTGGCTAGGTCAACGGATGCATTGTGCTCAATCAGCAGCTTTGCAATGTCAGGATGACCCATCTCCAATGCAACATGCAGTGCGGTTTCGCCACCTTCATTGGTTATGTTTACAGATATATTCTGTTCAATAAGCAGAGAGCGCACTGCTTGAGTGTAGCCTATTTCAGCACACATAACCAATGCAGGTGGTGTGGGCCTGTCCCAATCACGGGGGCGAAACCAAGGTTGAGGACGCAATTGGTACAGAGCAGTATGTTGACTGCTTCTATCTTCCAGGAGACACATTGTCAAAGGAAGTAGCATGTCTTGATCTTGGTCATCACAAAGCTGCAGGTGATGGAACCAAAATTGTGCTGCATACAATGCAAATGGGTAGTCTGGGAGTGTGTTCTTGGTCATCACATGTTTGGCATCTGCAAAGAGGAGGAGATAGCGGACACAATTTTGGGTAATGAATCTGTGGGAGACACTTTTTGTAAGGTCAATTCTTGAGCCAAATTTGTGACGGAATTGCAGGGAAAGAATGTAATCCTTGACAGATGAATGGGCAAATTCAATTGTCAGTTCATCCAAGCCATTTTTTTGGAAGATGATCAGACCCTCCAACAACTTGAAGAGGCCAAAGTTGCCTTGACGTCTATTTGGATAGTAACTAGATTTAGCTAGGTCAGAAAAGTTGAATGCCAGGTCATCCAAGCGAAAAGCAACAGCATCTGCCAGCTCATCTACTGTGATTTGTATGGCAGAGAACATGAGCCACTGGAGGATTGCCTGGATAAAAACTGTTCTTTTGGAGGTGTCTGTGCCCCGGGTCAGGAAACGGTCATAAATCCCAAACAGATCAGCTGGGAGGGCTGCAAGGATTTCGTCCCAGTCATCTTCCCAATCACAATTATGCAATTCAATGAGGAGACATGCAGCCATGCGGAACCTGGCCATGCAAGTTAGCTCCTGGTCAAATTACACCACAATCAGAGGACTGACATTCCATTGCTCTTCTGCACAATCTGCTTGGTAACATCTTTCACATACTTGTCATCACTAGCCCAGTTGCCAATCTCTGGAACTTTGCTGCTAACATAAGATTTGATGTCATTGGTTGTAACTGCAGAACCAAGCTCAATGACGGTTACATCCTTGAATGCTTTCTTGAATTCCTCAAGAGGTTGACTAGTAAACAAAAGATGTAGCAAATGTTTTGCAGGATGGCACAGGCTGTGAATGAACTTGAAAAGAGGCTTCCAGTCTGCCTTGTTACATTCATCAAGCCCATCAATAAAAACATATGTCCTACTGAACTTTGAAAGTAGATCCTCGAGGACTTCTTGCAGATCCTTGGGCTGTGGCTGTATAGTTCCATTTCCCAGTTTTTCATACAGCCTATGAAGAGCACCATAAGGAGAAGGAGACAGTTTAGAGAGCTGCCAGATGATTGATCGTAGCATGATGTCCATGCGCTGCTGCTGCTCATTCCTAAAATCAAAATAGAAAAACACAACTGCAGACTGCTCAGGACAGGTCTTGATAACTTCTCTTATCACTGTTGAACTGCTCACACCGGTATTGTCAATGGCAGAGTTTCTATATACTAGCAACACCACTCACCTTAGTACACTTTTTCCAGTACCAGCTGTGACAAATTATCAGACAAGGAATTGGAACAGAATGAAATTGACTTACAGATTCCGTTGATCCATAAAGTGCCGGGGGTGGCCTTCCATCTGGTGAATCGCGCATCACCCAGGAGCCAGCTGCCAGTGTCTTTGTGATGGAGGCTCTGCAGGTGGTACTGTCTGTCCTTTGTATCCGGAGGAGACTCCAACCACTTGTTCAGGACTTCTTCAATGCTAGACACAATTCAGTTTACAAAGTATTTGACACAGAATTTTGATTAACCTATAACCCTGGTTCACACTGCCGTTGTTGAGAAAAGAGTCTGAGAAAAGGAAGGGGACTTTACCGACATACATATTGTTTGTCATGTTTTGAACTCCTTTGATATTCACAGTAGGACCCTCCCCCGTACCGGCAGCGCCACCCATTACGCCGCCTACTCCACCCGGTCCCCCTGTTCCTCCTGAGGATACAAGATCATGATGCTGACATCTCCGACAATTTCCCTACGCACCATAAATGTTTGCAATGATGGTTGTGGATTTATTTCCCTGGGAAGACATGGTCGGTATGGATTGTTATGGTATCAATCTGATGTAAATAGACCACTGAGAGGCTGTTAGCTACCGGCGACGACTTCACATCGGAACAAGCCACTTACAGAAAAGATGAGGATTTTTTCCTGGTCCGGGGACTTGGGGGTAGAAGACAAGCCGGGTACCTTGAGCGCCTCGTGTAGAACAGCAGGCACTTTGACACAATGAATGTCCGAGGAGTGGGAGCCTTCCGAACCGGCGACTCGGACTACGAATGAGCCGGTATGTCAAGCTATGCTTGCTTCTCCTTTTCCTACGCCCACCACCGCGTCTTTGATCGCATTGTGTCAGCCCTACGCCGAGTTCCATATCAAAAGAGCCATAAATCTCGCGGAGTCTGACTATAGTGAGACTAACGCCCAGCGTCGCCGTCGAGCAAACACCCGCGCACTTCACCCATGCACTATCCGCCAGCCAAATGCCCTCAGACGCGTGCAGCCATGTCACTCTCATGGGGCGACATCCACGGCGCGAACACCACCGTCACGCCCAGCACGAACACCGTCTCCATCCCTAATGCCGACCCCGCGCGAGTATCAACCCCTACACCCCGATGCCGCCGTACTTTCCCCCACCCCCGCACGTGCCCATCTCGCCCTACATGCGCCCCGCGTCCGTCCATCTCGCCTCGCCGCACCCGCACCCCGCCCCCGCCGCAGCGCTGTCCCGCCCCGGCTCCGTCCTCAGCCAGAGCCAGTACGCAGCGCACGCGCCCTCCCCCCACGGGAGCTCGCCCTTCCCCGATGACCTCGAGCTCGCGTACCCCGCCTCCGATTTCGGCACGGACGGGGACGGGGCCGGGGACGGGGACGCAGTGCGCTACGTGAACCTCGCGGACCTCCAGGGGCCCGCCTCGGCGTCCTCGTTCTACCCCACCGTCGGCCGCAAGCGCTCCGCCTCCTCGGGCGCAGAGGCGGGGGCGAAGCGCGTGCGCTTGGAGGCAGGGCCCGCCGAGGAGAGCGGGGGCGAGGACGACGACGGAAGCGGAAGCGGAAGCGGGAGTGGGAGTGGGAGCGAGGAGGGCGAGAGCGAGGACGACGACGAGTCAGACTTTGACTTTGACGCGGACGACAGCGGGGAGTTCGTCCCCGGGCGGCGCGCCTCCGCAGGCTCCACGCGGTCGCGGCCGGCGCGCGGGCGGCCTGTCAAGAGGGAGGGCGACGAGGCGGCCGGCGGGGAAGTGATGGTGTCGGCGCAGCGAAAGCAGAAGCGGGCGAACGGGAAGGGGAAGGCGCAGCCGAAGCGGAAATCGGGCGGGAGCGGGGGCGGGGAGAAAGCGAAAGCGAAAGCGAAAGGGGAGAGGAGGAGAGTGAAGGGGGAGAGGGCGAAGAGGAGGAAGCACACGGGGAGCGCGGCGGAGGCGCTGCGGGTCGTTACGGAGCTTGCGAAGGTGTCGTCGGCGGTGGCGGGTCCGGCTCCAGCTCCAGCGGCGGCGGCGTCGGAGGCGCAGCAGGCCCCGCAGGACAAGTTGAAGGCCGAGGACGAGGGCGAGATGACGCTCGTGAAGAGCGAGGGGGACGCGGCGGTACGGTACTTCGGGGACGGCGCAGGCGCGGGCGAGGGAGGGCTCCCCATCCCGCGCGCGGCGTACGAGTCTCCGCAGGGGCAGGCGCCCTTTGGGTACCCCGCCGCCTCCGCCTCCGCCTCCTCCTACACCCCGAGCTACGCCGGTTACAGCAGCAGCAGCACCCCCGGCCCCGGTCCCGGCTACGCCTCCCTAGCGCCGTACACCCCACTCCACCCCACCAGCGGCTACACCAACACCACCGCCAACGCCAGCGGGATGCCCGGGCGCGCTCCCTACTACGACGACGCCCTCCGCGCGCGCAAGAACAGCGCCACCCCGCTCCCCGTGCCCGTGCCGAACCTCATCAAGAAGAGCCGCGGGCGGCATGTGCCTGCTGTTGCCCTCCCCGCGGCGAATGCGTTTTCGCCGACGCCTGGGCCTTCGTCCAGCGCCAACTCCGGCGCCTCGTCCTCCTCCGGGGGCGGATTGGGGCGCACGGGCAGCGCGGGCAGTGTCGGGGGTGGAGGGGGCGGGGGCGGGGCCGGGGGCGCGGAGCGCTCGTTCGTGTGCGCGGTGGAGGGGTGCGGGAAGTGTTTTGTGCGCGGGGAGCATTTGAAGCGGCATGTACGGAGTATACATACGCATGATAAGCGTGAGCGGCTTTTCCTCCTCGTGAGGAAGCAGAACCTGAGGCTGACGACTTTTCTTCTTGGGCAGTGTACAGATGCCCCCACGACGGGTGCGGGAAGGCGTTCAGCCGGAGGGACAACTTGGCGCAGCACACGCGGGTACATCTGCCTGTTCAGGCTGTAGCCCGTCTCTCCCCGTGTCGCCCGTGGCGGCGCTCTTCCCCCGACCACTCTTGCATTCGACTCGACTCGACTCGGCTCTAGCCTACGACTCCCTCCTCCGACCTCAGACGCAGGACTCCAATCCAAAGTAGAAGAAAAATCTTGTTGTATTTCTACCTCCCTACCTGTACCACTACCCTTCCCATCCCGGCTACGAGCACCCATTCCAATCCAGCTCGGCCTCCCACTCGCCACTCTAGTCTACATTCCTATTCTATTACTACCACTCTCCATAAGTACCCTAGCAGCACCTCTTTTTTTACCATACGATGCGATACGGTACAGATTACTTAAAACTACATACCACGAACGAACGAAAGTACTCTACTCTAGCTAGCATTGGGCAGCACGACACGGCATGTAGATCGATAGGAATTCCATCGAGATTGTCGTTTTGGGCTGGTGGGTCGTTGTGCTGGAGCGGGAAACGGGGCTATTGAGGTTGGATGCAGACTTGATACCAGGGTCGTCTACACGCTCAACAATCCCTCATTTTTCCGCTCGTAACACTAGTCTATTGCACTCACAACCTTGTGCGATCGGGAGCAACGGTCATACACCGTATTACAATAACATGAAGTCTAATCCAGATGATAAAAATTACACCATGAGTCCACACTAGCGGACGGCCTACACACTTCTAATGGTCGTCCGCCCCCGGTGTCCCCCACTTCACCGAGCGCACCACGCCACCCTGCCACGCCTTCACCCGAAGGCCCGCCATCAGCGACACGGTCGACAGCTCCGTCCCCACAAAGCCCATACCGCCCGACTGAACCGCCGCGTCGATGAGGACGGGGTGCCACCGGCTATGGGTCTCCTCCGTCGCGCTGTGGTCGAGGCGGTGCCACCCGTACGCCGCGACCTCCTCCCACCACGTCGCATCCGTCTCGTCGCTCGTGAGCACCACGCGCTGCACCTCGATGCCCCGCGCGCGCTGCAGCTCCTCCCGCACCTCCTCGACGCGCCGCGCGTATGCGGACAGCGGCGCGAGGCACTCGTCCACGGGCCGCGTGGTCGGGCACCACCCGGCGAAATCGCCGCGCCGGACGTGGATGGCGATGTACTGCGGTGCAGTAAATAGAGCATAAGCAAGGGGAGGAGAAGGAAAGCACGCACGGGCGGAAGGGGGGCGCCGGGAGCGACTCCGAATGCGCGCCGGAGGTACACCCGGGCGAGCTCCTCGATCCGGGGGTTCCAGTGCAGGTACTGGCCGACGAAGCGCCAGGCGGTGCTGTGATCGTGTCCGAACTCGTGGGGCTGCGAGATGGCTTGATCTCGGGGACTGAGTCGGACGAAAAGAGTGGAATCGCACCTCGAAGTTCGAGGTCCAGTATAGGTTGTCGAAACACACCATCTGCTCGTTGGGGGGCAGTGACAGGCCTAGAATAGGAGACGCTGAAGGCGGGGCCAGATTGGAGCCGCGCTGCTCGGGGAACGAAAGTGTCATGAGGGCCGCGAACTTCATGTGTTGGTCATCAAGCTGGTCTTGGTGGAGCTTGATCCACGTTGGAGCAATTGTGTAGGATATATCTGACGGCTGTGAGCGCGTCAACCCGCCGTAAAGTAGATTGCTCACCGAGACCCAGTGTTTCCGGCGCGCCCCAGGTCTCATGTGGCTTGTCATTGGTTGGCATGACAGCTTGCCAGATGTTCCAGCATCCCAAGGGCTCGACTGTTGTGCTGTTGCGATCCTGTTGGCGAAAAGTGAGTGAGGTCAGGGTGAGAGAACGGAAACTCGCTCACCTTTACTTGCCACCATTCTAGCACAGGTGTTCCCAGTGCCTTTACCAGCCGTGGGACATCAAATACTTGGCCAAAGTCGATGTTGGGTGGCTTGACAGCGAGGCCGACAAGAATGTGTGTCGGAGTGAAGAACGGCAGTATTGGAACGCGTTCAGTCAGTATGGCGAGGTAGATGAGATTTATCTGGGACGGGTTGAATGCCAGGGCGTCCCGGAGAAACGAGACATACGAATGTCATGACATCGTTCGCTGGAGAGGATTGTCAGCAGTCGGCCGCAGAATTCGCAAGTAACCCACTGAATCCAGAGCCCGGCCACGAGGTAATGTACTTCACCTCAGGCCGCAAGTTAGCTGAAATTCACTCAATGGTCGTTTTTAGATGGGGTGCGCGAGAATGGCGTACCTTGAAATGTATCGGCTGGTGGTCCGTTCAAGACCACGGCCTCTTTTGGCTTGGCGAAAACGGTGACAGTGGCTTTTGGTGCATGGACCGTCACCGTCGGGCCCTCGACAGTGACGGTGACGCGCTCTGCCTCAGGAACTTTCCGCTCCAGTTCTGTCGGCTCCCGTGCGGAGAGCGACAGCCGCCCAGTATAGTAGCCAACACAGCCCAAGAAAAAGGCGGCGAAAAGCAGCCTTGGGTTAACACGAATGGATGAGGGCGTTGTGTGCATTGAGATGGAGGTAGCAGACAGGGCCAGGGTCAGGAGTGGCAGCCATCACTTCCGACAGGAGTGAGGAAGGAGACTCGGTGTTTGCCGGCCACAATCCATCAAGCATCCTTCATTTGTCCTTCATGTCGAAAATCTTTCTTCCGTTGAACATGTCAATCTGTGTAGTCTATCGACTGCTTGTTTCGAAAACCCAGAAGGGTTCAAATCTGGCGAATCGTCCCTTCTTTATGTGTTGATCAAAAAAACGTTTGTTAATCTCTAGGATTCGAGCAGAGTCAAGGCGCTCATCACGCACGGTTTCTGGTGTACACCAACGGATGGCTTGACTCAATCTCGGATCTCCTTGAACCCAAGTACTGCCTACCGTCCTTTGACCAAGGTCTCTTTCCCAAGTAATTTAATCTGGGTGATGCTATTGGTCTTTTCGCAACGCCTACCACACCAGATTCGATGCTTTACCGGGCTGTGTGGCTAGAGTCAATTTCTGGATTCATCAACAGCCTTCTCTTTCGAGTTCCAACAATACTTCCACCTGTCAGCCGGTGATATACCTCAAGATGAAAGATCCGCGAAACAATCCTAGTTCTCGTCATTGGCTGTCCCCACCAATTCTCCGCCGCTCCGAAGAGCCCTACCGCTACGCACACCTTAGATAAACCTGGTCTGAAAAGTCCCCACCACTGCAACCCTTCACCCCCATCGACGCCGGCTCGCGCGCCCTCAATCATGCGAGGCCGCGCGCTTTCCGCGAGACACTGTTGTTCGGGTCCGAGGTGCAGGGACTTAACTTGGCGCGGAGTTGAATGTGGAGGGGAAGGACTAGCTTGCGTTGGAGGCTGCGCGCCGCTAGTCTCTCTAGACTGACGCTGTATATCTTTCTGAACTCGTACCTCGTTGATATATAGCGCGCCGCGTCTAATGGTCGTCCGCCCCCAGCTTTCCCCACTTCACCGAGCGCACCTCACCATCCTGCCACGTCTTCACCCGAAGGTCCGCCATCAGCGACACCGTCGACAGGTCCGTACCCACGAAGCCGATGCTTGCCGACTGAATCGCCGCGTCGATGAGCACCGGGTGCCACGCACTGTGCGTCGCCACCGTCGTGCTGTGGTCGATGCGGTGCCACCCGTACGCCGCGACTCCCTCCCACCACGTCGCGTTCGTCTCGTCGCTCGTGAGCACTACACGCTGCACCTCGATGCCCCGCGCGCGCTGCAGCTCCTCCCTCACCTCCTCCACGCGCCGCGCGTATGCGGACAGCGGCGCGAAGCACTCGTCCACGGGCATCGTGCGCGGGCACCAGTCTGCGAAGTCGCCGCGCCGGACGTGGATGGCGATGTACTGGTGGCAAAGGGGGTGAATAGAGCGAACGCAAGAAAAAGAGACACGCACATGCGGAAGTGGGGCGCCGGGAGCCAAGCCGAATGCGCCCCGTAGGTACACGCGCGCGAGCTCCTCGATCCGGGGATTCCAGTGCAGGTACTTGCCTACGAAGCGCCAGGCGGTGCTGTAGTCGTGTTCGAACTCGTGGGCCTGCGGGTGGTCTCGGTCTCGGGAACGCGAAAGAAAAGAAAAGACGGGGCACGCTCGTACCTCGAGGTTGGAGGTCCAGTACATGGAGTCTAAGCAGAACAGCTGCTCGTTGGGCGGCAGGGACATGCCGAGAAGAGGGGACGTTGAAGGCGTCCCGAGATTATGGCTCCGCTGCTCTGGAAACGCGAGAGCCATGAGGGCCGAGAACTTCATGTGGTACTCATCGTCTGCGTTTTCGTCGTTGTAGACCTTGATCCACTTCGGAGCGATTGTCCACGATATATCTGGTGGGTGTGAGGGATGGCCGTTGCGGAGAAGTTCACTCACCGAGATTCATCCTTTCGGGCGAGCCTCGGGTGGGATGGTGCTCGTAATGGTTTGGTGAAACAGCCTGCCATACGTTCCAGCATCCTAAGGGCTCGACCGTTGTGCTGTTGCGGTCCTGGCATAGGCAAGTGAGCGAAATCAGAGGGGGGAGGAAGGGAACTGGCTTACCTTGACTTGCCACCATTCTAGCACCGGTATTCTGAGCGACTTTGCCAGCCGAGGGGCGTCGAATACTTGTCCAAAGTCGATGTCGGGTATATAGTCGGAGGAACCGAGAGCAATGTGACTGGGTGCAAAGAAGGGCATTATTGGGACGCGTTCGGTCAGTATAGCGAGATATATCATATTCATCTGAAAAGATGTGAGTGCAAGAGCGTCCCGACGAGACCCGACATACGAATGACATGACATCGTTCGCTGGGGAATGGTCGTCAGAATTCGGCCGCAGAATTTGTAAGTCACTCACTGAATCCAGTACCCGGCCACGTCGTAATGTACTTCGCCTCAGGCCGCAAGTTACCTGAAACCCATTCAACGGTCATTTTAGAATCAGATGGAGGCCACAAAAACGGCACATACCTAGGAATGTATCGGCTGGTGGTCCATTCAAGACCACGGACTCTTTTGGCTCGGAGGAAATGGTGACTGTGGCTGTTGGCGCATGTACCGTCACTTGGGGGCCCTCGACAGTAATTGTGACCCGCTCTGCCCCAGGAACTGTCCACTCCAGTCTTCCGGCGTTGGACATCGGCTCCCGTTCGGATAGACGACCGATATAGTAGCCCATACAACTCAAGAAAAAGGCACTCAAGAGAACTCCGGGGTTCACCCGAATGGATGAGGGTGTCATGTGCATGAGATGGATGTAAATGGAAAACCAGAGGGTTGTCAGGAGTAGCGGCCATCACCTACAAGGGTCTGCAGGCCTCGAGGCTAGTGGGTGAACCCAAAATGCTAAACGACGTCGTGCATTGACAGAGAATATTTTCCGGTGGTGAGAGGGAGAACGGAGTTTGCAGGGTCATCAATTCAATCAATCATTAATCATTCGATCTCAATGGTGACGACTGACCACCCTCGACTTTCTTTCCTCTTCTCTGGACTTCCCATCGTCTAAATCCAAGAATCCTCTGCCAACCGCTTTTGAGGAGCCAGATCCGACGAATCTGTCTCGCTTTCTCTGTGTCTTCAGCAAGATGTCCGTAACATTCGGGGTGGATCACTATCATGCTCGATTTCTAGGGACTGGCTCAATCTCTGCTCGAACTCATTTCCAAGCACTTGATTCGGCGTTTTTTCTTCCCTTCATAATCTCATCTCGGCAATGTTATTGAACTGTCAATTCTTTTCACAACTGCCTTCCATCCTCGCCCAAATTCGGTGCTTCGTCGGGCGCGAGCTCTTCTTCCTGGGATAAATATTAATTAGGGGCCAGAGTCAACTTCCGTATATACGTATACGTCGTCAGTCTTCTCGTCGAATTCCAAAAATACTTTCAACCCCTGTCAGTCGATGGCATACTACGAGATGAAAGATCCACGAAACAATCCTGGTTCTCGTCATTGGTTGTTCACATCACCACCTCCTACTGCCCTCCTACCAATTCCCCGCCGCTTGGGAATCAGATATTTGCCCAAGGATGTGTTTTCAACGCATTCAAGGTAAGCTCCACACCGTATCACCGTGAAAATGGTTCTGATATCGGGAATTATTTCTTGGAATCTCTGGAATGTCGGAGGACCACTCGATTATTGCACTGGGTCAACTATGGGTCATATAAGGCTATGGTAGCAAATTTCCCGACATGTCGCGAGCCAGGCATTTATTCACTGCATTCAGGCCATTCCGCGGCGCAGCTTGCCGAGCTGCACCGCCATGACGCGTGCTGAGCCGAGGTGCCGCGATGATGGCGGCAGACCTACGACGCGCTATACCGCCATGCGCCGAGACGAGGTCGGCAGACTACGCCGCGCCTTGTGTCCCACCTCCGACCGATCTCGGCACACCCTGCCTACCTTCGCTGGACCTCTCCTGCCCTGCGTCCCAGCCTTGACATGGTATGTGTTGTTGACTGCCTGGGAATATTCTCACCGCTTAGCTTTGATGAGGACTATTTGAGGACTCCGTCATCCCTGGTGTTGCTATCGTATCAGTGCAGTGGGTGGCTGCCACTCGCGCACGCTCTTCCTCTTCCCCTCTGTGCTTGATTCACTGGAATTGAGGCTGGTATTTATTTATTTATTGCACAGGTATCCGCCGCCACCAACTGCCCCGAGGTCTGATCTAGCAGCTATGAGAAAGGAAGTGTCGGCTGTCTCGGTGAGATCAGCTGATGATGTGACAGTCTGATGTCACTCAGCTGGCAGGATGCACAGAACCTGTTGATGGTGAGTACTTATCTCACAATTTGAATACCAGATGTGGATTTGGAAATGGAGGCAGACCGCAGCGGACTATGTCCGCCCTCAGATCAGTCACGCTCAGCTGCGACGCCTCTGGTGCACCCTGGGCCACAGTGGGGTCTGAATGCAGTGATTGTCCTGTAAATGGTGGTTTCACTTGGACCATAAAAAGGATGAGTAGCTCCAGGACTACATAGCTTTTCAAATCTATGAACTCCCCCCACCATCCATGTCGGCGACTATGACCATCACAGAGCCAGTGCTCAATGGCGACCACGTCAAAGACGCAGCAGCCAAACCTGCCGAAGAGCCCTACCGCTACGCCCACCTCATGCAAACCTAGTCCACCGAAAAATCCCCGCCTCTGCAACCCTTCACGCACATCAATGCCGGCTCGCGGGCCCTCAATCATGTGAACCCGCGTGCTTTTCTCGACAGTGCTGATGTCGTTGAGATGACGCCAGTGTTCGGATCTGAAGTGCGGGGACTCAACTTGGCGGAGTTGGATGGGGAGGGGAAGGACCAGCTTGCACTCGAGGTCGCGCGCCGCAGGGTCATCGTCTTCCACGACCAGCAGGACTTCATCAACCGGGGGGCCGAAGTTTTATACCAAATGGGGCAGGTACTTTGGGCCACTGCACATTCACCCGCTGGCAGGGTATCCAGAGGGGTATCCGGATATTCACTTGGTATACAAGTAAGGGAAAGAGCCTTGAAAGGCTTCTGATTTGTTTCATGCTCACGTTCGTAAGGGACACCAATTCACACTTCAACACCGCAGATAGCTTAACCACGACCATGTGGCACTCGGGTTCGTCCCATCCTATAAGGTCCTTGTCACTCAAGGTCAATTAATTTCTTTTACCATCAACAGACTGCTCCTTCAGGCTGCAACCCGCCAGCCTCACCGCCTTCTGGCTCCTCTTGCAGCCCGAAACAAGGCGGGGACACGCTGTAGGCCTCACAGGTTCTCATCCTCCAGAGTCTCTCTCCCACCATGGCGTCTCCTTCCCTCATATTTTGGTCATGTCCATCTCCGTTGACGACACAGGTACAACAGCTCACACCGCTACGTCGGACTATGCTCATTTGAAAGCCCGCCGCCACCATTTCTGCGCAGGCTGGAAAGCCCATTCCGGTGCTCGACGGTTTGAAGATGGATGATTGAGATCAGGGATATCGCGCTGACAGACCTGGTATTGGGGCACCCGGGCATTTATTCAAATCTGCTCGAGTTGCAACGTACTACAATGTACTTCATTACATTACGACGTCATCTCACAAGGGCTATTGCTGGCCTGAGCAGTTAGCTAAAAGGGATATAATGTGTCTCGAACCATTAGAAAGGCGCTGGACAACGATCCTGGTAAAGGGTTGACGTGGGAAGCCGCTAATGGAGCAATCGCGGAAAGTGCCTTACCATCCTGGAAACGGATTGGGGCTACTGCACATCCCTGACTAAGGGCGTATTACGAGGGATTATCCATCTGAACTAGAGGGATCACTGTCAGGCATCATCTGACGTCTTCAGAACTGCCAAGAGAAGGCTGGACTTGGTCGATCTACCAATTGACTAAGCAACCATACTCAGGTACTGGGAAGCGACGGCTATCACGGTTTTCAGACAAATCACTTGAGTGGTTCAAAGCGGGACCAATTAAGCGAAGGGTTACCAAGGAGGGTAACAGAGTGCTGACGAGGAGGTCGGCTAAAAGTTGACATATCAACAATATCCCATCACGATCGTTCTAAGCGATGTAGATCTTGACTCATCGCTAAGCTCGGCTGGTTGATATTTCTTACAAATCTCTCTCAATTTTACTAATCGCTTGATATCCGACAGGAGTTCATCGGCTAGCTGCTATACCACTAGTCATATACCCTGAACCCTATTGCACGTTTGTATCTGTCTCGTTTATATTTAGAATCCTGTAACGTATTTAAGGGGATGGTTATGGGAGGAACACCAGTGAATCTCACCCCACCTGTTGGACGCGAAGTTACTAGACTTCACGCTTAACAGGTTGAGTAGGCATTCATTCGGAGACACCCAGAAGCTATACCAAGTTTCGTTTGTTTTCCCTGTTTGAATATTATCTGTGTTGGATTTGGATCTTTATAAGGACGCGTGGACATATTGGATAAACGGAACGGACGCGTGGAATATAAGGAAACAGATCGGACTTGACAATTGGTTGTAATCTCACAAGGATTAGCAATCGCGGATACTATTGGAATTGGGATTCATAAAGAATCATTTGCGTTACGCATCGGAGTACTATCTCCAAACCTAGACCCACACTATACAAAACCGTTGAACATAAAATCTCGTCTGTCTATCCGCGATTGCGCCTAGAACGGATTCGAGCAAGTTTTATCTATACGACTTGTAGACCTATAAAGTCTTGCTTCTCAAAAGAGAACTAAAGTTCAAATTGCCACAATCTATACTGGATTGGAACCCCGAACTTGCGCGAGGACTATAGTATTTCATGAATCCTTGTAATTTTCCGGTCAGTCTTCGACGCGGATGGTCCGAAGGAAAAGCCATACCTATTGTGAAGTCCCACCCCATCAACATCAACATCGGTAGGTGGGCCCTAGTGGCGTCAGTGAATGGAGCTCATGTCACAAAGCATGAACATTGACTTACCGGTCGGAATACAGGGAAGAGCGCCGCTCGAACAGCTCTTTCACAGCTTCCATTGAAGATAAAACGACAACAGACGTTCCTGCGGCATTTAAATGGATGATATCCGAATCTAAGTGAGAATTAATTCGGATGACAATGTCAGAAAAGAAACATGCTAAATTGTTTGCTCCCTTGGAGATACGTCTCCCACTGGCGCTCCGGAGGGATATCAAATAGATTCCCAACAAGCGGCAACTTTTTGGGTCCAGGTGGCAACGGAAGTTGTGAACGGCTGCGTCGCCAGCGAAGTCCGTAGAGTACGATCAAGAATATGACGACAGCCCACGTAGACTTGTTGGAGGCGAGAGGTAGGAGTTGGATCATGGGGAAGAAACTTCCATTGTGGCTTCTGCAGCTCGATGTATAACAGCCCCAACTATAGGCACCACAATAACTCCATTCAGGGGATGCAGTGTTGTGATGTAGTAGGAAGTTTGTGGTAAATCAGAGAATACGGGCGGTTTAAGATTGAGGACAATTAGGTAGACATCGGAGCCGTCCCGTGGTGTCAAAGCCCAAAGGACCGGACTCCAAACCTCAGATGATGTCGGTGTTGTGAGTAATCGAATGTAACGAAGCTGGGAATAAATGTCAATCGACCGGCGATCACAATAAAATGAACAAACGAATCAAGGGATCCGCCATCCGTTGCAGGGTTGTTTTACTCTTTCGTTTTGAACGGCGTAATGAGGCTGAAGACAGGATACAGTGTATCACATGAATTCCCGCAAACGCTGCCGAAATTGCGGGAGAATCCCAGACGTAACGTCCAACGGTGTCTCAGGCTCATACCGAGCAATATGATATTCACCTTAGAATAGCATTACACCACACGGCCCGCTCAGGAACGTCGGTTCCAGCAGGCATCGCATCGTTTCTGCGTCCCCGGAAAATTCCCACGCCACGGCCGTTTGAACAATTCAAAAGACAGAGGAGAATAAATTTGGAAGTCGCACCATATGTCGGAAAAATCATCTTGACGTCATAATGTCTCGTAACAACCTTGTAAGCTCTTGTAAGACAAGCAATAAGCAAACAAGCGCTTTTGCAAGATGCAAACAAGGTGGGCCTTCGCTTCGCTCCAGTATCCAAGGTCTAGGGTTTTAGGGCAATTTAAGCCACGCATATTATTCCAGGCAAATCTTTACAGCACGAAAGACTCTCACACAATTACTTCAATACAGTGGATCATTGATGGTCAAACAAAAGAAAAGAAAAAATCCTTCGGCATAAGAATGCAATGTTATAGATGAGAGAGAAGTTGAGAACAAACAGCTAAACTGCTGAGGCATTGCCATTCATTCCTCTGTTGCAAGCATCATTCTCATCCTCACATGCTGTGGATTGATAGCATATGCATTGTTGCTGAGGTCTGCTGTGGTGGATAAAGACTTTCCCTTCCAAACTCCACTAACATCTATTGTCATCCACTGGACCTCCACAAAGCTTTGGATCAAATCACAGAAAGTCACTCAACAGATCAAAAAGCTGCTGCATGGTTCTTGTGTCTGCTCGATTATCTTGCCTCACATCTATCACTCATGGGAGCTGCCTTGTTTCAGTAGACAGCATACTCGCAATCCAAGCTCCAAAGAGCCAAATCCACTACTTGATGTTGCCCTTTTCAAACCCTCGCCTGAGGTGTCTGCAGTATCATGGGTTTTAGAGACCTCAACAGATCCTATAACAGTTTTGTGGGCTGCAGAGATGGTCATAGACCTGCAGTGGCCAAGTACAATGGATGTTCAGTCCCAGATGAACTTCAGTCATGACTACTGTCACGGCGGTGTGGTGTTACATGATATTGCATGTGTTAGAGCTGAAAAAGGAAAGTGGTGATTCAAGGAGCCATATTACACTGTAAGACTCGGTAGTGCCAAAAATTCGATAAGAAAAAGGCCCTGCATCGCAATACAAGTCTGCCAAGCCATTAACCAGCTCAAGGTCGGCTCTCGAGTACTGTGTCGGCATTGTTACGTCCCCTGAGCGAGACAGAGCACAATGTAGAACCATGTCCTTACTGAAGGCTGGCGGCTGTGATTCAATCCATCAATGATGCATCAATACACAACTTGACGAACCAAAGAGCCGCTGAACAATGATTTGCGGGGAATGGCGGTAATACAAGGGGTGCGGTCATCTGTTGGCTGGCGTATCAGAAGGCACAAGTGCTTGTGTAGATTGCGACACAAATTTCTCACGTATGAATATTTTAATTGTCAATTTTGGTGCCTGAAATTGTGTGGGCATTGTCACACTGTTGAGCATCAGTGGGGGAGTTGGGCGGGATGTGGTGGTAAGAACAAAAGGTAAAGCACAGCTGCCACACCATCGCCAGCCACGCATGCGTGCGGAAGTGACGAGCTTTCACCAGAATTTAGTCGAGGTGGTGAGCTTTCCCAGTTGTTTGTAGAAATGACGAGCTTTCACGCTTTTCCATCAAACTCACGAACTTTCTCGTTCCTAAGCGAAATGATTGAGGATAAGGCCGCAAGCGGCAGGTGCCGAACCTTTCCAGTTGATCTGATCAAGGCAGTACGGCAGTCCAAATACGGAATGTGGGAATTGTGCTGGACCACACACGTCGCATCCCATAGCCCCCACACAGCCACTCCAAATACAGAACGTGGGAAATGTGCTGGACCACACATTCGATTCTGAAGCCAAACCTAAAGGTTCGGCCATAAGCGAAGTGACAAAGTGACAAAGTGACAAAGTGACAAAGGTGGGTACGACTATGGCCAATCCTCTCAGACGGGAACAAAAGACAACACACGCGACGTCGATGGCATTGAGGGAGAATCCAAAACCAAATAACTCCTGTTGGGCAAAAAAATGAGGTGAGCCGATGTTGTCCAATTCCACTTACCAGAGTTGTGAAATGACGCCTGAGGTCTTGCTTGTATCCTAAGCTCGCCAGGATTGTCGTGTCATCCGCACTTTTAGAGTCTCGGTTCGACGTGGGGAGAGGGAGTCGGAAGACATGGCGAGAATGGCGAGAATGACAAAGAAGCATGTAAAGTCACCTGAAGCACTTATTTATAAACAGTATCACTTTCAAGTTCCTATCACTTCCATTCCCATGATTGATAAACATCGGCTTTTTTTGTTGTTGTTGTGAGGGCGGAAAGAAACGGGAATAAGGGCAGGATTAAGGTATGCAGAGACCGTGTCAGTCAGTGGCTGCTGAATTTCGAGCCGATGCCAAGACGATGCCGTTGTTCAGTGGGTCGTTGATGCCTTGAAGATGAAATGCGTGAGACGGTGACTTGAGCCGTGTTTTGGGTGGGGATGGCCGCGATAACAGGCCACGTCGAAGTCAAGCCCCGAGAATCGATTCGGGGAAAGAGGTGAGGTTGAAAGATGTCACACGTCACAATCATGTCACAATTCGCAGTCTCGGATCGGATGCTCCCGGCTCGCACCCTCCCTCTTTGACTTCTGCTTCATCCTTTTTACTCTCTTCTATGTCAAACGTGCGACTCTCTTCTGTGCTCGACGGACACTTGTCCCCGATTCGCATGGATCGAGCGCGCACATGGCCCACATAACGGTTCGCGCGTCTGAATGGACACTAGAATCTTGATGTATTTGCTGCTCGGAGAGTTAGCTATTTGCCGCTTGGAGGTTCTCAATACCAAAGCGTCATCCTAATTACGCATAAAGGTGCTTGAAAAGATAGCACCCTACCCTAACGTGGACCTATTCAGCACACTAATGGACGGTGCAAGTGACGACAAGGTCGAGATCGCTACTTCGCTGGCGCAAGATGATGTCGACGAATACCCCGAGGGTGGCCTGAAAGCTTGGGTTGTCCTGTGCGGAGTGTGTGGTATATTCACGACAGACCGTGCTGGCGTTGATTTATTTCGCAGGCAGTGTCGGGTTTCTTTGCGACATTTGGCTACGTGAATTCTTGGGGTGTAAGCCGGAATTTTTACTCATCACGCTACATAATTCATCATTTCAATTGCAGGTATTCCAAGCATATTATCAGCAGAAACTGCTACATCACTCCTCTCCGTCCGAAATGTCAGCCCTCTTTGTTGATTTATTGCTTTTATGGCAAATTAAACCTTTCCGCCTCAAGATCCTGGATTGGGTCGATGCAGGTTTGTCGCCGACATAACAGTGTCTAGATTCTGATGCTCAGCGTGTACGAAGCATGCCATGATTTTCCTCCCTGCGCTTATTGTTGGACGGCTCTTTGACATGGGCTATTACCGCGTTCCATTCGCCGCTGGTAGCCTACTAGTTGTCCTTACAACCTTTCTCGTCCCCCAATGCAAAGTCTACTGGCACTTCATGCTCTGCCAAGGATTCGGCGTTGGCGTGCGTTACTCTTTGAATAACATTTAATTTTAATAATAATAATAATAATGATAGATTGGCTCCGGCCTGATGTTCAGCACGATGCTGACCGTTGTCACTCAGTGGTTCAAGAAACGGCGCGGATTCGCGCTGGGAGTGACCTGCTTTGGGGGTGCGCTGGGATCTACCGTCCAACCCATCATTCTGCGGCAGCTTATAGCAAAAGTCGGGTGCGTTAGAGAGATCCCGAGGTCGTATGTACGGCCAAAGCTGAGATCCATCCAGATTCGCTTGGGCGATGCGCAGCCTAGGATTCATATTGGCCTTTGTGCTCGTCATCACGAATGTTGTTCGTTTTGAATAATAAGCAGTTGTTCATTCTGCGATTCAATACTGATTCTCCGCTTATAGTGCATCGCGCGGCGTCTGGGCCCTGTCAAGGCACCCGGGGGTCTACTCGGTCTTCACGCGTTTCGTAGCAGCAGCGCACTGTCTGTTTTCGGTGTCTGCACATTCGTAACGTTCCTCGGCCTCTTCACCAGTGCGTTTGCTTTGTAAAGTCATTACTTGTCCTTTGTCGCTGAATCTTTGGATCATGACCCTAGTGTTGACCTACATCAGCAGTAGCGCGATCGCGTTCGGGATTTCGCCCAACTTCGCGTTCTATCTCGTCGCTATAGTCAATTTCAGCTCGGGGATCGGACGCGTGAGCTCAGGACTGCTCGGGGATCGATTTGGTAAGAACTAAAGCTTCCCCATACCTTATTCAACCCAGCTCCCCCCCGTGTTGCTGACGATACACACTCACAGGAGCGATGAATATCATGACCATCATGACTGCCAGCGCGGGGGCCGCTACCATTGCGTGGCCATTCTGTCGCACAATCCCAAATATCACTGGAATCTCCGTTCTCTACGGGTACAACATCCCTTTCCTTTCCCCAACAAAAATCTTGTAAATGAATTCTGAGAGTAGATTCACCTCTGGTGCCTGGCTCGCCCTCATCGGATCCACAGTCGGGCAGATGGGCGGCATCGAGGACCTCGGGCGCCGGCTGGGCGCGATAAACACCATCGCGGGCGTCGGAACGCTCTGTGGGCCTCCCATAAGCGGTCTGTTCGCGGACTCGAGGTTGGGGTATATTGCCGTGGGGTACTTTGCTGGTGAGGATATCGTTTAACTGTGAATTTCATTTCTGACGTGCTGAATTCGCAAATATGCAGGTGGCGCGCTCCTTGTTGGCGCCTCTCTGATCTTCGTATCGCGCTGCCTGCTTGCAGGCTCGGGCATCGGGCGAAAATATTAATAATAATTGGGTCCTGGAATGGGATGGCGTGTTTTTATGAGCGGTAACTTGAATGTGTCCGTGATAACAAAAATAGGGCGATTTTAAAAATGCTTCCTGCGTTCCTGGCGGAGGGAGGAAAAGAGCGTCAATAGCATTTAGAAAAGCAATTCAATAGTCTTGGGACTCCCGAAGTCGAAGCGCGGAATGCGTGCCGTCAGTGCCGGATTTAACCGGACAACGATACTCACTCTTAAGGAACGCGGGCGCCCGTTCCCCACTCATGGCTGAATCACCACATTCCGAACGCGAACAGGCTCCATTGCGCATATTCGTCGTCGGGGCGGGGTTGGGTGGACTTGCGGCTGCAGCCTCGTTGCGGAGGCAAGGTCATCGAGTTGAGGTTCGTTTTTCTTTGGTTTTGGAAATCCAAGTAAGATCCTGACTGGGATATCCCCACGTGAACCAGATATTCGAGTCCTCGTTGATGAATAGGGAGATTGGGGCAGCGATCACGGTGCAGGCGAATGCTATGCGGGTACTGGAGTATCTTGGCTATGACGAGAGAAACCTCAAGGGCGTCGATTTCTTCGGGGTATGTGTTTCTCCGTTTGTTTTCTTTTGTGACAGTGGTTAAATAAGTTTAAATAAGACTGTTAGATTTAGCGGCTCAGGTGGGGAGGGCCAGACGAATTTGTTCCTCATCCCTCGAAATTCCATGGGTCGGGTAAGCCGCGACGGCAGCCTTTCGTTGTGATTGATGAATGGTAACCATTGCTTTCAGGCGGGCTGGCTCTGTCACCGGACAGACCTACATGACGAACTCAAACGATTGGCAGTTGGGGAAGACGGAGCCGGGCCACTGGCGAAGCTGAACCTCGGGCAGGAAGTCGCGTCGTGCGACCCAGTTGCAGGGACGCTGACGTTGAAAAATGGTGAGGTCCACCAGGCGGATCTTATAATTGGCGCAGACGGTATTCATGTGCGTCTCCTCTCACCCATTGCTTTCACCTCGAAGCTGAACGGTAGATAGTCTGTCATCCGCACTAGCGTCCTGGGCCATGTTCAAAAGGCACTACCATCTGGGATATCCACCTTCCGATGTCTCTTCGACTCTGCGAAACTTGAGGGTCTCGCAGATTTGGAGTGGTTCACCGGGGGAATATCAGGTGCAAAGGTATGTTCAATTCAGAATTCGCACTTGAAGAGCCACTGGACAGCTCATTCTTCCTAGGTGGTAACCTCACCTGAGCAGCGCTTTCGTATGCTGTTCCTGTTCCCGTGTCGCGGTGGGACGCTCATTAATGTGGTTGCCCACCACGTCGATGACAGAGATCCAGATCAGCACGGTAAGATATATCATTTCTCTTGCCCGACTCGTGTTGAGTGAGCGCCAGAGTGGAATACTAAGGCCAGTGTGGAAGAAGTAAGTATTTGTAGCACATTTCGGGATAAACGTGGGGCAGAAATTAACGATTTGATTACCAGGTCCTGGATGAGTTCAAAAGCTTCCATCCTCAATACCTGAAATTCCTCGAGCTGGCAGACCCACCGATTCTTCGGTGGCAGCTGCGTGCTCTTCCAATTCTCGCAACGTGGATCAATGGGCGAACTGCGCTCCTCGGAGATGCCGCACATGCGACGCTCCCGACGCTTGGACAGGGCGCGGGAATGGCGCTCGAAGATGCCGCTGCGATTGGCTGTCTCATTCCGTTGGGCACCAGACGGGAGGACATCCCGGTGAGACTGGAGGCGTATCAGCATCTGCGTAAATCTCGCGGCGAGTTCGTCAACCAGGAGTCCTTGGAGCAGGCGACAGAGCCGTCGAAGAGGGGGAAGTACGCGAGATGCAAGTATTCGTGCGATTAGATTTGCGGCGCCCTCGACTGATCCTCTATCCTTTCAGCGAAAGACATGCAGGAGTTTTTAATTGGATATGATGCGGTTGAAACCGCTCAGAAATATTATGCCCAGCATTTTAGCGGGAGGGAGGGTAAAAGTGACTTCTAGAGTTTCGCTCAATGAAATTTATGCTTGTATCCCCCGCATATCCGTTGAGTATCGACAAGAGGCTTTTCAACCAAGTGTCGAATTCAGACCTGGACGTCTGATCGCCCCTCTTCGACCCAGATTTCGCTGAAAAAAAAAGAAAAAGTACGACAGTGGGAATCCCACGGCCTCTGAATTTGACGTGAGCGGGCGGACTCGGATTCCACCGTGTGCGGGAAAACCCCCAGACTCTGTATTTGCCGTGGGCATCCAGCTATATTGATACTTACTTGTTCGTCATCAATATAGAGTATCTGTCACAGAGACTACTGTACCATTTTATTCAATTCGTATGTCACATGTCACAGGCCCCCAAATTTACGATTTTTTTCGTACGTGTCACAGGTCACCGAGCGATGTACGAATTCTGAGAAAAAGTCACGAAAATCGCTGGAAAAGGGCTAGAAAATCAAAATTTTCGCCTCTGCACGCGCGGAACAGGCCGCGGCATGCGGCGTTCGCACGAGTGCCAATTGTGACACCAACGGAGGCAGATCGGTAATCCCACTTGAATCCCACGATCCCACAGCTCTTCACTCACCGCCGACTCTGCGCTCGCTGGATGTTCTGGTTCCTCATTTTTGGCATGGACCAGCCTTATTTCTGAATAAAAAAACAGTCCAAACAAGATGCTACAATACTCTACCAATGCCGCTATCTACTCGGGCACGTCAATCCCCGGGACATCCAAATCCTCGTTTTTATCGTTGGCATGCCTCATTGATACGGTGGATTATATTATATCATGCCCGCCTAATTTAGGCTATGTCCAGCCGCTTTCAAGCGGTTTTACATTCTCTGTGAGGTCTCTACAGGTGTCTAAATAGCAGATTTGACTGTCGGCGGCTTTCCCGCTACTTTCCGCCCAATTTACGAAAGAAAAATTGGTGTCACACTCCCCCCGACCGATGTACGAAAAATGGATTTCGTATAGTCTCACTTGTAGTCAGACTCCACGGTATTTATGACAGTCGATAAATCTTTTATATGGAGTCTGATTTCGTTGGCAGGTCCGATCATGGACCTGAGTTTTTGGCTGACACGTGATTACTTCCCCACGCCCAAATTCGGACAATCTTGCCTCACCGGAACTTTGGGAACCTGAATTATTTCTGAATGCATTCGGGCAGGGTAAGTAATCAATTTTGGTCTTTCAACTGAGTAGGTTGGATCCGAAATGCACTCGAGAGGTGTTGTTCATGCATTTGAGTAGAAATGGTAATAGTACACCGAGCAGGACCTCAAAACTTTCGGAGACTTTTCTGGTATTTGCTAATAACTCTAAATAAATGTTCCATCTCGTCGAAATGGCTGCCGGGCCGTTGCAAGTGGCCGAATCTCAAGTCTCGACCCGATTTGGACGTGAGAACTCGTCACGTTTTCCATCAAAAATCCAGGTCCTTGATTGCACCCGCCAACAGATTCAGACTAGATTTCGTACATTGATGTCACAGGTCACAAGGCCGACGAATTGAATGAAATGGTACAGTAGCATCCAGCCGTGTCTGACCGCTTTTCCGTGGCGAAGACACGGGTATGAATACACTTGTAAGCATAGTTGAACACAACCGATCCGGATCGAATCTTATTGAATTATTGGGCCGTGCTTCAAGCCCTAGGCCCTGACACAGGGAGGCTGAGGGCTTGAGCGGGCCCAGGGCATGGGTTTGACGAAGTTGAAGCCCAGGCCGTGGGCTCAAGCCCGGGCTTCGGCACCTGCTGAGAGAATCAGTCCGATGAGCCTTGTTCCGGCTCAATCGACGCATTTCTTCGACGCGTCCTCGGTGCGACTCCCTTTCGGGGATTCAGTCCTGTGATCGCCAGCACATCAAAGACGTGCTGGCGCCAGCGCCGCTTTCCTCAGTCGTTGTCATTCTACGTGTACGTCTGAGGTATGGACTCTCTAATATTGCTCACACACGTACTTACCGTTGGACTAGAACCGTACTTATGCCCATTTCTTATTAGGTATAGTTTATTCCCAATAGAGTCGTTGTCACTTGGTTGTCACTCTATGTGCACGTCTGAAACCGTACTTACGTCCATCTCTTATTAGCACTACCTCTGATACAAGTTATCGGCTTGGATTTTGATCGGAGAAGCGGTGTAAAAGGTCAGCGTTTGTTTTACTTCCAAAAGCTCAAAAAAACATCTCACCTTGATCACACCCACCAAATATTGATATTGAATGTTCAAAACTGACTTGAAAGCGGCACAGAAGTTCTTATAAAGGGCCGGTGACCGATCGGTTTCAGAGTAGAGGAAAGGATGTATGACCAGGAAAATCGAGGGATGGGTAGGTTAATAAATCCATGAAAGAAGAGGGTATCTGTAGGCCGTGAAAATGGACCTGTGCGTGTGTAGGCGTGAATGTGACGTTTCGTGGGGATTAGCACGCCGAAGTGCGTACTGCGTGGTTTGGTAGTCGATAGATGGAGACGTAAAAGACACGTAATTTGGGCGCTAGCCCGCACTGGTCCGCACAGATGAGCGTTGCACGTAGGATGGTGATTTGCTGGCGCCGTGGGCGCGTGTTTACAGTGGAAACAATGATGTAACTAAAAATAAAAATAGAAACATGGTAGAGCCGAAACCAGCGTGTGGTTGCCAGTGGATGTCCACGTGCCGGCCATATGACCCTTTCACAATGGGAAGGTTTGAAAGTTGAAAAGTGCAATCAGTAAGCGTTCTCATATATATCGAAGCATCTTCCGACCATTTGCATGCCTTTTTTGTGTGCCCTGTATCTGTTTCTCAGCCAGCAACTCAGGCCCGGGCTTGAGCCAGGGCCTTAGTTTCATTAGAATCGATGTCAAGGTTTACCTCTGGGTCACTGTAAGCCAGGCTGGATTTTGCGGGCTCAACTCCATGACTATGGCCACGGACACCGCTGAGAATGTATTTAAGCGAGGTGGCTCCTGGAGAGCCAGGATAGGACGAATATGATGGATGCCAAGCCATTGAACTTGTGGAAAGAACCGATTCAAGTTAGCTTGGCAATCAAAGTTCATTCACCATTATGAGCCAGTCTAACTCAGTATCAAAGATTTCTTTTGAACACGGCAGAATCATTGTCACAACTGGTAGCATAAGGCTTTACAGATCTGAACCGCCTTCGCTTGCGGCGGGAAATGCATCACTGACTCAACATCACGACTGAAGATCATGAATGATCTCGCTTTTGCGATGCGGGACAATTCTAATCAGCAATCCCGCCTGCCCAAATGTCACTGATGAGTACCGTTTCGAACCATGAATTTTGATTTGCGCTAAACCGCATCACCTTCAAGTTTTCTATTGCCCTAGTCTTATCAGCCACGAAAAAACACAAGTTGTAAAGGAGGAACGAGCATGACTTGATAAATGAATCCGATGCCTCCGCTCAATTTCATGTCTGTGTGTTTTCAAAAATCGTAAAATAACAAACAAACCAGACCACGGCACTGCCGTAAGATCGATATCGACATCCTTCGAGTTAGGGAAGCTCCGTCGCGACCACTGGCGATCTCCGCATTGTTAACATAGTTATTTCCCTTGTACTTAGGAGCCAGGGAAGTGGTGGTATATTTTCTGCTGTTTTGAGGGCCTTTCGAGAGACATAGTAAACATTGCAACGCTTGAAAAAGATAAGGTCGGATGCTGGTCTTATACAAACGGAGGTGCTGGTGTCTCGCATATGGGACATGGAGTCTGGCAGCGGGTGCGACGACCAAAAATAGAGTAGTTGCAGTGGGAGAATATTCACTGACAATGAATGGCGAAATAAGCTACTGTTGGGCTTGTTTCGACGGGTGACGCGGAGGACCTCGATGCGGAGGTTGCAGTAGAGGTCCCTGCCGATGCTGAAGCAATTCCAGAGGGGGAGAACAAGCGCAAGCGCCGCCCCAACACGAGATATGCTGATTTTTTGGCGGCACGCGAATGAGAGGATCTGATTTTACCCGGGATTTAGTACTAGTGTACCGTACTTGCGGTCTTGAATGAATCTAATTTCAGCGACGAATCGTCCGGGTGAGCCGTCCAGTAGTGCCAGCGTTGAGTGGGAGAGAGAGCGGGATTTACTCCTGATCCCGATCATGTCAACGAACGACATGGCAGTTTGATGTCAGTCGTGTGAGCCTTAGTCCCACTTGTAGTCAGACTCCACGAGATTTATGACAATCGATAAATCTTTCATATGTGAGCTCCACAGCAATAACCACTCCGAGGCACCCCCGAAGAAGAAAAAATGCGTTTTTTGCCTCATTTTGCACGTGTTTGTGACTTTTTTTTTGCAAGTTCGTGGTCGGCCTCGGTGACCCATGACATCCACGAAAATATTCGTGGATTTGGGGGCCTGTGACCCGTGACCACCGAACTGAATAAAATACTACAGTACTGGCAGCAAGCATACGTAGATGAAATAACGTTAGTCAGTATCAGATGATCATGTCGAAGACTGCTCGTTGACGGGAGGGCAATCATGGTGTGGCACGGTACATTTTACAGGCCGATGTATTGTAACCGCCTATTCAATGGATATGATGATTGCAAAAAGAGTTGATGGACTGATCGCAAAATTATGCAGCATATAAAGGACCGCAAGCCGGACTCTCCTCTGCAGCCTTTTCTTTCTTTCCTGCTCGCCTGTTTTCCACATTCTTCTCCTCCGCACTTTTGTGTTGAATCTTTCATTGAATCGCCTTATCCTGGTTGATATGATGATGAAATTCGCTTTCTTTACTGTCACAGCTGCAGCTGCGCTGACGGCTGTAGCCGCTGCTAGCATTCCCCGCGACGAGTCAGTCTTCCCCTGCAAAATAATCACAATAGCTGACCATGCACAGCTCCTGTGGAACCGCCATCGAAAATCTCGCTTCCTCTTCCAACCCAGGGTTCAACTGTCTCGCCCCCACCCAGTTCAAAGACGTACTTGCTCTTGGGAGTAAAAACTCGTCCCTCGCAGAATTCAAAAGCACAATGGACACTTGGCTCACCGCGTTCTGTGGTGTTGGGTCCTGCAGGTGTGTCCCACAGGCTGCCAGTCCGGTGCATCTCAGACGATATCGTTGCAGCGCCGATACAGTCAGCCAGATCTCCAGTGGCGTCAACGCGACGTGTAGTGTCGAGGCTTTCAATGTAACGGATTTCGACAACCTCCGCGAGGTACTGTGTCTTAAGGAGTAAGCCTGCACCTATTATCGTTGCCCCGCTAACGCCTACGTATCCACAGCACCACGACAAACACATTTTGCACAACCGAGGGCTTTGGGCAGGGTGAGAATGCGACGGACACGAGCGACGCCACGAGCGGTCCTGCTGGGATTATGGTCGGCATTCTCCTGGTCTCGTCGGACGGTTTTTCCCCCTGCAACGAATGCGCAAAGGCACGGTACCAGCTCAGGGCGAAGTCTGGGGATACCGACTTCCAAACCCTCAACAGCTCCTGTGGCGCAAACTTCACTGGCGAGTGGCAGTTCCCATGACGGTCTACATGAATACTGACCGCTGGGTATTACAGCGACCTTGAACAGCACCGTCGTAGGTGTCACACAGGTTGCCGTCGCGGGCGAGTTCAAGAATAACGGCGCGGGTGTGCTCACGCCGACCGCAAGCTTGCTTCTTCTCGCGATATCTGGATTATTTGCGCTGTTCTAGGTCGTGGAAGGTTGGGGGAAGGGGTTCGAAGGGAGCTAGATACCGGCCATTGTCGCACCGGCTTTGACGCCATGGAAATGAGCTCCATTGTTGCTGTAGCCGGCATTACTATTAGGGGAGCTCAAAGTAAAGGTTCGCCGGACGTCAGGCGATCAGCGACGTCGAGACTTCGAAATTTGTAATTTTTCGGGACCTGTTGGTTATGGCTTCCCCATGAGGTTCCCCACAGTTTAAGATGTGAAGATTCGGTAGACACTCAGGCTCACGTTGGACTCCCGAGCACGATGCCCCCGATTACGGTAGGCGGGATGGCCGAGCTTGAATTTGACATTTGACATTTAGATTCGGCAATTTCGGCACTGGTGCTGCGTATCGGGAAACCATCCCGAATGCCGATACGTTGCCCCATATGTATTCTTTCTCTTCAAACCCCTGACGGACGTGGATCTGAGTAACTCTAACATAGTCTGGTCTCCTCACTGAGCCAACATGTGTACCCAATTTGGTAATGAGCCTGAATTAAATTAAATTTCAAAGCGCCGCCCTCGTATACACAGCACGCAATTGTATTAAGTCAAAAGATTATATTCCTTCACAGGAATGATGCTCCGATTTTCTGTTTGACTCATTTAACTGCCCACCAGAGGTACAACCCTCAAGTGAGACACATTGTATTGTGAATTCACCGAACTAATTTCACTGAAATGGGCAAGTATTTGGCAAATGTGGCACCAGAATAAACTCGGGAGCACATTGAATGCATTTGCCCATTATGTGTACCTATTCAGCCAGGAACCGACCGTCCTTGCTGACCTTCAAAGTGTGTTTTTTCTTTTATTTTAGATCCCTTTCTTATGTTCCATCGTGACCAATATCCAATATTCTCCAGCTGCCACAGCTGTCAATAAGAATGACCAAGGCATTGAGGTTCTGTTTTACATGATGACCCACACAATCAATGGGTATGTTATCTTCATATGGACTCCTCTCAATTTCTGTTCGGATTCTCAAAGTTCCAGCGGGGTTGGTGACCGTGGGAAAACCGGCATCAAGACATTCCTCAAAAAGCATGAATGTGGGAACCAGTGCGCTCATCTCCGTCTCAATTGCGAGGGATTACGAGCAACTCGGAGGCTGTCCCAGACGAATCTGATGATTATTAATTGAGACCATGGAATGCATGTCCGTAGCAGTCAATAGAACACGCTCTCAGCTGAATATCTGTGCTTTCCATATTTACAGGTAATTCACGGCGATATCTAAGTAATCCCTAAAATGTGCATCTCTGACAGTGTTCAGCTTGTTATCCTGCATATTTCATGGTAAACAGTGCTCAAAATTAATGCAGAACAGTTGTTGACACAATCTTAGTCTCAAAAAAAAAAAAAAACACCGAACAATTTCATAGACTCAAGATAAATAATCACATAACACGCTGCAAGAAAGGTAATGTGTGTAATGTGTGCCTGGGAGTGCGCGTCTGCACGTGATCGTGAAGCGAAGGCGCCGGAGTAACAGTCGGCACATCGGGAATCATCGGACCGAGATGTCAAATGTCAAATTCAAGCTTGGCCATCCCGCCTACCGTAACTCGCTATGACGTAAAGTGACTGGATATCGCCAAAATCAAAGCCAATATATATTTTCTACAGTGGTAATTGAAGGACCAAGAGCCGCGCTCCTAAAAAAGGCGATTTAAAAGCGCGGGGTAATGTCAGGCTCAGATGAGAGAGATACGAAGACCCGTAGTGTTGGGCGCCTCAAGCTGGCCTGGTTCTGGTTGGGCTTTGCCCTCTGGAGCGCACGAGGAGATTGGCCAAGGCGCCGCCACTCGCCCTGTCTTCCACGGATGCATCTGTTATTTTCCGGCATTTTCTCACCCGTAGAGTCGGCGCACCTGTTCGTTTTCCTTCTGTTTGCTCGCTTATACCGTTCCTCAGCGGAGGCACAGAAGCCTAATGCCTCGCACTCAAAAGTCCTGTGCGTATTCCGATACACTACACTTTGATGGTTCCTCGGACCGAGCCTGGACCCCATCAGTCGAGATATGCCGAGCCGTTGCCGAGGTACCTCGGCTGACCTCGAGACAGCCGCTTGAGTTTGCCGAGGCACCTCGGCAAAGCCTCGGCATATCTCGGCTAAAGTGGGTCCAGAACCTGTCAAAATGCAGTGGATGCTGGGATTTCTACCCTGGCATCGTCCGCGTTCGTCCACCACCCGAAGCCAAAACTCTGACTTTCACTCCGAAAGCGTGCTCAAATGCCACATGTTTAGGTCGGATGTAAATCTATCGTTGGTCGTGCTGGAGATAAAATGCGGCCGAATCTTCCAACTTTGGCTTCCGACAACCTCGAAGGACCCCAGGCCCCAGTACCCACACTCGAGCTTCGACACGTATGGCGAACAGCCAAAATGAATAATTGAAATACGGAAGTCCAAGTGGATATCTCCTTTCGAGACAATTCAAAGCCGCTTATTTATTGTGCAGGTGAAATAAATTCGACGAAAGACCAGGGGTCAAGGCATTATTTCATTCCGACTCGAGTCTTGGGCTGGCTCCGCAGGATAGCTGTTGGAACGACGTTCTTGGCGAAAAAAAAGCGCCCAAGATCCCGGTAACGTAAGTACCTGGATGGCATCAACCAAGTAATCCTTTTGCTCGCGACCCATTCTAGCCTCTGCTTGCCGGTGCGTCCTCTGCATAGGTCGACTTCTTTTTCTCTTTTTAGTGCGCAGGAGACTTGCCTGGCGTGCGGAAAGGCAGGTCGAGACTGCCCTCCTCAACATGGTCACTGGGACTTGATTTATTCACTCACTGTTCGTCAACGCTTGGCTGCTTCGCGCGCACAGAATCCCACTGCTGTTTATCTCTTTGGCTTACCCAATCATTCCTCCGCGGTCGCGTTATCAATACCACCGATTCCTGGCCTTCAGCTCACCACAACATCGGTGTGTATAAAACACTACTTGTTCTGAGTCTTGTCTGCGAACTTGTTCTTATTTGGCGCCATTGGATTGTCCAAATTCAAGTTGCAGAATGTCTGCTCCGTCTTTTTTTCGTCCTTGTCTGTACCATTTCTTCCGAATCGGCGACACCAGAGACCCGTGCGACCGAAGAACTTAAGTTACTTACCATCAAGGCTCGGCGTTTCCCGCGCGCTCACCTTTCGAGCCACACGAACGGCTCACCCGTATATCTAGATTCGGTCTGCGGTTGTTTCTGGGTACTGCGACCGCATGTACATGTTGTAAACTTTGCTCTTGTATTTCATTCACTGTGGTTGGAATCATGCCCCAGTGTTCCGGAATCCGAACGTGTCGATTGCAAAAGGGAAGATCGTCTCACATGTGGACGAATCGCACGGTGTGCACCGAGAGCTTGACTTCACACATCTTTTGACAACCCGCTTCGCACGGAGGAAGACCGATCGTGTGAGAGACCGCGTGAGAGAGCACGGGTATCTCTATACAAGGTCTTCACACGGTGAGCTCTTCCCCTCCTGCCACCATGGCCTCCACTGAGGACTCAGACCTTCAGCCCATGAGCGACAATGAGAGGTCCAAAACTTTTTCTCTGTGTGCCTCTGAGCTGACAGAGCTCTTTGCCAGACTTATCAACACACTAAAAGCATGTTTCACGGATTTCCTCAGAGAACAGAAAGAGCAATCAAACCGGTACTTATTTATATCTATTCTACCCTGTAACAGAGAATAACCAAGTCCTTGAGGCTTATGCAAGAGCTGAAGCCAAAAGCATTGCCGGCAACACTGGACAAAAAGACAGCATTCTGGAATGCATACAAGACCCTCGCAGATGAATATGACAAGGAGCTCCTTCAAAGATATAGCACTGACCTTGACACATCTTTGATTTTTGTACGTAGTTGCTTCTTGGATTGTTTAGCATCTACTAATTGTTTATCTCAAGGCTGGTCTTTTCTCCGCCGTTGATTCTGCATTCATTATCCAAATCCAGCCTGAAATCCGGCCCCATGATGCCCGCTTCATTGTAATTCTCGCGCAATGTCTGCTCTACATTAGTCTTTTTTCAACACTCCTGGCATCATTGCTAGCTGTGCTTGGAAAGCAATGGCTTATGTACTACTCAGCGGCAGGTGAGAAAGGTAGCATCAAAACACGGGGACTGGAACGCCAACGCAAACTAGATGGTCTACGGAAGTGGAGGTTTGAAGCAGCAATCCAGATGTTTCCCCTTCTGCTACAATTTGCACTGCTGTTACTTTGGACAGCACTTTCAGTTTATCTATGGACCATTCACTCCTCTGTTGCAAGCATCATTCTCATCCTCACATGTTGTGGATTGATAGCATATGCATTGTTGCTAAGGTCTGCTGTGGTAGATAGAGACTCTCCCTTCCAAACTCCACTAACATCTATTGTCATCCACTGGACTTCCACAAAGCTTTGGATCAAATCACAGAAAGTCACTCAACAGATCAAAAAGTTGCTGCATGGTTCTTGTGTCTGGATGAGCTCGATAATCTTGCCTCACATCTATCACCCATGGGAGCTGCCCTGTTTCAGCAGACAGAATACCCGCAACCCAAGCCCCAAAGAGCCAATTCCACTACTTGATGTTGCCCTTTTCAAACCCTCACCTGAGGTGTCTGCGGTATCATGGGTTTTAGAGACCTCAACAGATCCTATAACAGTTTTGTGGGCTGCAGAGATGGTCATAGACCTGCAGTGGCCAAGTACAATGGATGTTCAGTCCCAGATGAACAGATTGCGTGAAAGCTTCCTTGGATGCTTCAATCATGACTACTGTCATGGCGGTGTGGTGTTGCATGATATTGTGGATGGAATGCACCACCGTGCTGTCCAACTTGGGTGTGCATACCACTGGTTAAACTGTGTGGCCCCAAGTTCAAGTCTTGAAATCATGGTGTTCCCAACCACTTTCTACAAGTTAAACTCAGAACTACAGCATATCATTCAACTTATGAACCCGGACACCATATTGATTTTCAAGCATTCAGAAAATATGAAATGGCTTTTGCATGTGCTTCCACTATACAGTTGTGATCTAGTTAATATCACTGGTTTGCCATACTTTCTCCTCCAAATGAGGTCCAATACAAGAAAGCTAGATGCCTCAGAGTTCTCTGATTATCTCTTCTGCGTCTATGCCTTCCTCTCAGATTGTTGCATCAGCTTTAGTGATTTGGTGTGCACAGACAAGAGGTGAGAGTCATTCATAGTTTTCTTCCAGGCTAACTACAACTTATGACAGCCCATTTCAGAAACAGCTACTCAAACAACTCTTCACAATGATCATTTCTAAACTCAAATCAAATGGACTTAGCATAGAGATTACAGTTCAGATCATAAAAACAACCCACCAGTTGGCAAGTAATTCTCAGGACAACAAGATATGGACACTGCATGTGCATGATCGACAATTACTGGTCTACCAATTTTGCAATTCTCTTCAGCAGATCAATGGTTGGGTCCAAGTTGCACTGGCAATTGGCCAATTCATAGATGATTGGAAGGTTGATTCAGATTCCCAAGCAATGGATGCAACCTGGATCCATCAAGCACTCCAACATGATATCATCCCTGCAGAATGGGACCTTGAGACTCAGGCCGGTGTTTCTGCTCTTCTGAATGTTCTTTATTATTGTAAGACTGCTCCACACAAAGACAATATCCATGTTATACTTCAAGCACTCTCAATTGGTGGCAGAAGTTCCAGATCTGCAGGGCTTATACTACTACAAAATGATGCTATAAACTGGTCAGATCCTGAGCTGGCCCCACTTCTGGCTCCCATGTGGGGTTTATTTTTCCAGATGTTTACACAGGATCATTACGAGATGTTGAGACAGGATCATTTGGAGGGTCAGAAAAAGGCATACATATCTGTGGCCCACAGACTCTCAGAAATATCTCATTGGCGACCATATTTGCACCGGGAAATATGTTCCTTCATCACAATATTCTTTCATATGCAATGGTGGTGGTGGGAGATTGACAAGTACAACTCTCTCCTTGCCAATATTACTAGCCCATCTATTAAATATTCATTCAGCGCTGCCAATGGTGAAGCTCTTGGGCAAACATATGCTGTGTTATCTGATGTTTGGGAGACATACAATTTTTCGGAACCAGAAAAAACAGTGTGTTGGTTGCGCTGCAGTACTTCGGCAGTACTACACTGTGGATACCCAACAGAAAGATCATTTGGAAATGTTCCAATCACTGTGGAATTCAAAGAGGCCTCTATACGGCTCCATAATTCATTTCTCAAGGCAGCAGTGGCAGCTCGGCAGAAAGTTGGGTCTCCAATATCCCATGATAATGGGTGCCTATCACAGATGAGGGTGACAGTTATGGAAAACATTGCAAAGATCCTGGAAGACCTGGCAAATAAAATGCCCCAACCAACAGATCCAGAGAAAGATGTAATGTACTGGGATGAATTGCAAGTCCAGTTTGAAGAAGAGATAAAGACTGTAGAAGGATTATTGGGGAATCATAATCTTTGTGGGGAAATGGACAATGCAGCTTAATCATTGGGTGCACTATATTCTAACCTGTTGAAATTTCAACAATAAAACATGGTTTCTCTTTGTGTTGCATTCCACCCACCAACCTGTTCCGGTGTTGGACCAACAGGCCTCTCGCTCAAATACAGATCAAATATCTATTTTTTTTGGTGACAAAGGTCTGTAAATGAAACTGGATAGTGTTTTTTTTTGACCATGTAAGCAATCTTCAAACTATTTCATTTGTTTGGCCTGTAAGTTGGCTAAATTCAGCAGTGCAACAGTGTTGTATTTAAGGCCCTTATTAAGGGTACTCACTGCAATTAAGGCCTTGACACTTATTAAGGGTTTGTTAGGGGCTTCATATTGAGGGTCGATTAAGGATTAATTGACCAAAAGGTGAAAAGGTACTGCTACCCTTGATAATCATCTCCAGACCCTCCCTCAGCCTCTGCATCAGGCTCATCATCACTATGTTCAGCTGTGAGAAGCTTCATGTGTAGTGTGTAATGTCTCCTCAGTATGGAACTGGAGGGACTGGAGGCAGGGGTTCACCTGACAATAAATGGCATGGTAAGTTCCTCATGTCTTTGCATGCCATCTTGGTACATCAGATGGCACTGGATGTTGGTTGCTCTATATCAACAATGTAAGTACCTATTCTGTCTTCCATTTTGCCCTCACATATATGACCCACCATGGTATCTATCTATCTGGTGTCTTGGGAGCTTCTTATGATCCCAATGTGCACACTGCAGTCAGCTTATCCTCGTTTCAATAAGCCTGCTGTCCCAACTTCATATTAACAGTGAGTTTTTCTTGTATCTATTATCACTGATCTTCAATTTCAGAGTACCCTGTGTTCTTGTTATTTTTTGCACCTCCATGTGATTGATGACCACCTTATTTATACCTGTGCTATTACTTTGCTGGCTGTTCTCTCCTCATGTACAAGTCAAGCCCCATGTGTGGGCTGGCTCTTTCATAAAACCTTGACTGGTTGCTGGTGTACTTCCCCGAAGTGTCTAGTTCTTCAGATACTGAACACTTGAGTGCTTGTTCTGCTTCTCCAATGTCAATATTTGTTGTGCAGCTCAATCTCCCATTGAGGTTTGATTGGCGGAAGCAGAGATTTATACTTGGTGCACTAGCATCTGGTGAGCACGTGGTGCACCAATGAAGTGGCAGTGCTGTGGTGTTGGGTAGATGGTGTAGACACTGCACACTCAAATTCAATCTTGTCCACTGCCTCTAGTGTTGCCGGTCTTGGGTTCTGAACTGATGCTGAACCTGAACCAAACCCCAGGTGCGGTTTAGGGTTAAGCAAATTCTGGATTAAGGGGGCATCACATAAGCAATTGATGACACCACAATGGTGGTCAGTCGAACTTTTTCTTTACTGAACATTGGGTGGGCCTCCAGGACCTCCAAGTGCACTTCTGTACCCATTCCAGAGCTTATATGAACTTCTAAGGCCTTTCTTGAGTGTGCTTGCCCAATAAGAGGATTCTGGCATGTGCACAATGTTTGATATGTGGCAGTGCTTGCATAGTTTTCAGAACATTGCTTTTTTTTCTCTGTATTCGGTACAAGCAAAATCCTCAAAGCCAGGAAAGAATTATGTGGGTACTTTGAATGTGTCCAGTGTTGCTTTTGACTAGCATCCTGCTCTGGCAAGTATGAGTGTCTTGTATACTGCCTCAAACATTTACCGATGCACTGAGGCAAAAGAAAATCAGCATGAACATCCTACAACATTCCCTGGATGTTCCAGATAGATAAGCTGCGACTTTCAATTGCTGGTTGGCCCAATATGGGGCACTACGGCGGTTTGGGTGATTGGACCACATGTGAAATAGCCTTATGGGGTAGGATTACATCATTCGGTGGTTGCCGTGGTCAGCTGGTCGAAGCCTTATTGTAAAATTCAGCATGGTATCATTTTTTTTTTTTGCTGCTCCTTGTTCTGGATTTTGCCAGACCTGTGTGAGTATGTTTGAACTGATGGCCAAAATGGTGCTTATTGACTCTGTTAGCCATATACATCAGCTATGCAGTAGACAGCGTAGCGCACTTTCATGTAATGGCACAGGCCCCTTATGTGTTTGCAATATAACCACTATGTTCTGAGCCAAACACAAGTTCTTATTCTTCCTCGTACCTCCCAGATTGATACGGGCAACTACCGGCAGTGGATCATGCCGACAGACTCCATTAAACACCTGAAAACTGCGATCATTTCACTTGAAATGCAGCCTACCAAGAGTATTGCATCCAGGATGTACTGCAACATTTCCACAATCAAATATGCTTGCGATGGCTGAACTGATGGGTGATCGAGGTAGGAAGAAATTCCCGGATTTGCTGTTTCAGGGTTTTCCCCACCTAGTACAGTGTCAAAACCCAGATCTGAAAAAAAATTGTTTGTCGGCCATTATCGGAGCACAAGTGCAAATTTCATTATTCCAAATGTATTATGGTAAACTAGAGACCTTTGAATGTATGCACAAATATTTTCAAGATTTTCCATGCAGCCGTTATGCCCAGTGAAAACACGGTATCGGGTGGGATTGCCGAGTATCGGCTAGGGATTGCCTAGTATCGTGGAGCATCGGAATAGCAAAAATCCACTCTTCCAATACTGGACAATACTAGGTGATGCCAGACGGTGCCAGACAGTGCAAAAATGGGACACCATAGATAATTTTTATCCTGTGGTATTGCACAGTACAAAATATACAATACTTCACAATACTTGCTGCTCCGCCGTGCTCCTGCTCGCCCTGTGCTCCTCCTCCCTGCTTCTGCTCGCTGCTACCCACTTCGTCCCTGCCCCCGCATCCGACTCTGCCCCTGCTGCTCCCTTTCCAGCAGCCTCGCCCTTGCCGAGCAGGAGCGCTGGTTGTACGTCCTTGACCTTGACCTGCGTGTTGCGCAATGCGGGAATCTGGTTGACAATGCACAGCCCGTTGACGGGCACACTCTTGGTGTTCTGCACGGTGATGCACTGTGTGAAGCGGTGTGTTGCGCTCTTCTTATAGAAGCTGGACTGCGAGAGCTGCTTGCTGATGGGCGGGTAGGTGATGCGGATGGAAGGGTCCAGACTGCAGTGAGCAAATAAGCGGACTACATACATTCAGGAGAGGAAGAGGAAGCGCACCCGAGTGGGCAGTCGAGATTCTCCTGCAGGCCGGTGGGGGGGACCATGGAGCGCGCAATGAAGCTCCCGTCGACGTACATGTTCGCCGTGCTGCTCAGCAGCGTGTAGTCGGACGCATTCGTGATGTGCGCCTGCAACAAGTCAGTCTCTAAGTACACAAGAAGGATGAAGGCGGGGCCTGCCTATGCACAGTCAGATGCGTGAGGCACGGCTGAAGGGATATTAGCAACTGTTCTGGGTTTGAGCTGTGCACACGGACCATAAATGAGCGTGATCTCGATGTTCCCTGGTGTTTGCGCGAAGACACCAATAGCGGCCTTGTTGTGCAGCCTGCTTTGCTCGGGCGGGATCGCAATCTGCGTGCGCTCAGTCGCAATCTTAGTGTCAATGCGCTGCAGTTCGCGAGTTAGTTCCTTCTTCCTGGCATCCATTCGCACGCTGGTCGTTTCATTATGATGCGCAGACAAACACAGAGAGTCGAGACAGCCAGACAACCGGGAAACAATAGCGTGGGGGTAGTCAAAGAGAAGTGTCGACACAACACGTCACGGCCGTGATGTCATTCAGTGCACCGACCATATTCCGCCAAGTCCAGTTCGACCTACAACTTCAAACTGGCAAGTCAATTTAAAACTTCAAATCGGCACTCTCGAAAGTCGAGACCTAGAAATAGTGTAAAAAATTGACTAGATTCCATGACATCATAGATAACTTGAACATGTCGCTAGCTCCACTTTCGAGCCCTCAAGATACAAAGACGATACCCACAGAGCCCACACAAGCCAGCCAATACCCGGCGATTCCACCCGATACTGTGTTTTCACTGGGCGTTATGATAATTGCTTTATTGGCCTGTTTTGGGTTTTGACCCGGATCCGAAAATCTCGTCCAGAAACATTGTTTCATTGCATATCTCCGCATTTTCTTGGCTCAACACATTTATACATATTCTCCGACACCTACCCCACACAACACCTCAGGGCTTTCAGATGGGAAAACCCCTCGAGGGATCATTGAACATCCTGCATTTGAAATGCTGCACCAAAGAGGATGTGCTGTCATTTCTGCCTCCCGCACAGGATGGGATGATCAAAAACATCATAGCACTATCCAATCATACAGTGGTTGCTTTGGGAAAGGTGAAAGATGTGCAATGAGCCCTTGCGTCCTCAGGATACATCACTTTTGGCTGGCATGGTTTAGATTTAGTTGTTTTGCAGTACTGTATGATTTTCTGCTGGGGCCCAGTTGAATTATTGTAGTGTTTTTGTGGACTACATTACTCATAGGTCCTCCAAGTGTCCCGCCAAAAAAAATCGGGCTTCAAAACACCCTGTCTCTAGCTCAAAACATAATTTTTTCGGATCCAGGCATTTTTCAGATCCGGGTTTTGGCACTGTAGCTCAATCTGAGCTTGTTCTGCTGGAATAAAACTTACATTGTGGAGTATTTAGAGGCTTCACAGGCCACAGAATTGGCTCCTGATGCGTGGGAATTTCTTCGGTTCGAACCTGTCCTGAACGACATCAGCAACGCTAATCGCCGCATCAGCCCCCGCGCAGCAACACCACTGACTTGCGGACCTGCCCCGAGCCATCGTAGACGGCTCCATCGGCAGGAGAGAACTCAAACCAAACCCAATTGGGTTTTACCTCTCTGTCTTGCAACACAATGGCCGGTTTATTCCAAATTCTTGGGCGCAATTGATCTTGGGAGTGACTGAGTCAGTGCAAGTCGTGGGCTAGGATTTTATTTACTTCGCATCGCACAGGAAGATCGGTGTGCCCTTTGGGTGTTTCCCGGCTTCGCCACCTCGTCACTGGTTGTCGTGTCGTGGTGTAGTGAAGGTACATATTTAGGCCATAGCTTTACCAGTACGAGGTGTGATTTAATCCGACTTAACCGACTGATTCATCAAAATGATGAGGGACCCTCTGTTTTAATTCTCAGGATGGCTGAGAGCAGCTGGATTCCTGCAGATCAGGGCTTCGTTGCATCTCCGCCCCATACCGTCTGTATCCGAGGATCTCCGAGACGGGTGATGCCCGTGATATCCACCGGGAGCAATTTATCAGGTGCAATTTTGAACTGAAGCAGAAAGCAGTTTTCTATTTTTCTACTACATAGCTAAGTAGAAAGGACAATTTACCTGGCATCCAGGGGACCGCTCAATACTCGGTTAATGGAGGCCGCGGCGTAGGAGCGTCTAATAAAAAGTTTGTCAGACAGCGAATCACATGTCAGTTGCCTAGAAAACACATGCACTGGCGATTTCTTTCCGTCTTCTTCCCACCCACACAAAGTCCAACGTCCACCACGAACCCAAGACGATGGATCTGCAACTCGAGGACGAAGATGTCCGCATCGCCGTCCGCGCCCTCGGCCAGATGCGCAACGGCGTCAACACAAAGCTCCAGCACCAGGCGTCGCCCACCGCAAGCACAAGCACGAGCCACACCCCCGCGCTCTCCCTCAGCCTCACGTCGACGCACCCTGCCGAATCGCCCCCACGGACCCCGATCGATGGCGACGACGGCGACGGCGACGAGCAGGACGCCACGGGGTCGCCCGAGGCGATCGAGGAGGATGCCGGCGCGGGCCCAGCGTCCGCGTACCCCTCGCTCGCACGGATGCAGAGTCTCCCGCTCGTCAGCGGCGCCCTCCGCGTGTACGATACCGCGAAAACGAACTCGAGGGTGGTCCAGGTGCGTGGTCCCGTTTCTGCTCTTCGTATCTCACATCTTGCTCACCCGATTGCGTGGATGCAGTACACATCGTCGCTGGTGAGCTCCTCGCTGCGGCACGGCACGAGCCTCCTCCCCGCTGGATCAGGGGAGCGTATCGACGAGTTTGCCGGGGGAATGCTCGATCGGGTGCGTCTCATTTCATTTGTCCCGCCTCCTATTTTGTCCCACTTTTCTTGTTCTTTCTTGCTTCTGTCGCCGGCCGTTCATCATTTTTCATTTTGGTGGCGCGCATCTGCCATCGAATCGACGCGAGAACCAAGATGCACGTCGCACTGCGCTAGCTCTCTGCTCTCCGCATGTGATTTTCGCCGGGACGACTGTCTCCTCCTTCTGCAGTGAGCAGGGAAGCGTCTTGTATTTCTCATGTCGTCCGGTTTGGTTCGAACGTTCGTCTTATCTCGTTTCGCCTCGTATCGGGGACCGCGCCCCCCGTGTCATTTTTCCTCGTTCTCTCCCGGCCCTACTTTGGTGCCGGATCCGCGCGCGATCGGTGGTTTTACTGCTACTGCCTGCTGCCTGCCTGGTCTCCCATGCACAGCGCCGGGTCGTCCTGCATGCCGTTTTGAGCTGCGTGCTTCCTGCCTTGTCTCGACTCGGATTCGAGAAGGGATTCACGCAGCTCTGGACGTGATCTTCTTTCTTTCTTCCTCGGCTGGACTCGATCTTGGGCATCTTCTCTTCCCATCGGCCCCCGTACATCCCCGTGAAAGCCTCAACTCCGATTCTGCGCGGGCACTTGATTCTTTGCCTGGCTGCGATCGAGGATGGACGGGCATGTGATTTTTCGTCGGCGCACTTTTTATTTGTTTTTTTGGTGGTGCTGTGCCAGGGGCTCGGGGCTCGGGGTCGGTCGGGGCGCGCGGTGTCGGCGCGGGCGGGACGCGCTGTCTCGGTTTTTCGGGGAGGCGTCCATCGTCCTACTCGCAGTAGGGCTGAAGTCGCCGTTGGATTGATGTGTGCGCGTATTCACATGCGTGTGGGTGCAGGCGACTTGTGATGAGACGGGCTCGGAGTATGGGGAGGGTTGGGTTGGGCGGTTATCAGCCAACCGGGTTTGATTCCGACTTGGTCTCTACTCTGCTCTGCTTTGCTTTCCATTTACCGCGGCGCGGCAGACGGAACATCCGATCGCAGGCGGATAGAACGAGGAACGCACCAAGAAAGCAGCGAGGCAGGATAGGATAGGATGTCCTACCTCGATTTTCGGGTTTTCCCCGCTTTTGGGGCGGCTGTACGTGTGTGGGCTTCTTCCTCCCTAACTTCCTCCGTTCCTCTGTACCTCGCTGTCCTGCGTAATTCACGCGTCTTTGGTGGGCCGGCGGTGTGGTGCATCCGTCTGGATAGCCTGGACGGCAGCCTGGGATGGGGGTGGCACCTCTTTTGCCTGACATACGCGGTCGTGCGCTGCCGTCGTTTCTTCGCCGTTATCATGATCCGCCGCCCCTGCGGGCTTGCCTTGGAGGCCTGCGCGCGCGACTCCACGACGCGTCCCCTCCAGCCGGCGTGGGCGGGCGCTGGCTGTCTTCCCAACCTGCGATCTTCGAGATCTTCTTTGCGCTCGTGTCCGCTCCCTTGTCGCTCGACCGTGCGTGCGCAGGCGCTGGAGACCGTTATGGTGGTACGACGCCGGGCGCCGCGCTCTGGGAGGTTTTCCGCTCCTGCACCTCTGCATGTTCCCTTTCCTGCCTTTTTTTTTTCCCTGGCTTCATGCATTTATTTTCGACTGGCTCCCTCTCCCGTCCTCCCGTCCTCTTACTAACCCTTCCTTCCCTCCCCAGCTCGACAAATACCGCCGCGCGCCCTCCGCTGCCCCACCGACTCCTTCTTCCCACCCCCCGCCACGCTCTCCCTCCAGAGCGCCGACAACGACGAAAAAGAAGACCCTTGACGGGAGCCCGCACGAGGACGGGGCGGGGGGCGGGTACGCGGACGGGCCGTTTGATGCGCGGGGGGACTATCCCAGGGATTATGGCGGCGCGCGGGGGCCCCGGTCCTACCCTGATGACCGCGACGATGGGGTGGCGGCGAGAGAGGGGGGTGAGAACGGGAGGGGGCGGGGGAAGAGGCGGTATGAGGAGGAGGAGGAGGAGGAGGAAGAAGACGAAGGGGAGGGAGAGAGGGGGGAAGGCAGGGATCGGAGGGAGGTGAGGGAGAGGAAGAGGGAGGGGAGAGAAGGAAGGGAGGGGAGAGGGGAGGGGAGGGTTCCGGGGTGGTTGGAAGGTAAGTTTTTGTTTGGTTTTCGCTTCGACCCCGCCGTGCGGAAAAATACGAGCTGGATCCGCGTCTGGGTCTGGCCACTTGGGAGTGGAGTGGCGAGCTTGATGTGGTCGTGGTGGCGAGTGTGACGGTTTGCATATACCCGCCCCGCGTCAGTGTATCATGCGGCTCGTCACCGTGTGGGATGAAGTACTCAGGTGCTGCTGCTGGCGCGCGTCGTGATATTCTGGCGTTTCTTCGTGTCTTTCTCGTTGACCCACACTTCGCTGAGACTGACGTCCTCCCCTTCTCTTCTAGCGACATCACCATTCGTCTCTCCCCCAGGCCCGCCGCCGCCGTTCCGCCGCGAGGCGCACGATTCAGGTGACCTTCCGCCCGCCTCCGACGTTCACACAAACTAATGTATGTGTATCTGCAGGTGGCCCCAATGGAAATGGAGTGGGATCAGGAGGAGGAGCCAGGCGAGAAGGAGACGAGCGACAGGTGGCGCAGCGGAGTCGGTGGCAGGCGGTGCTGCTCGAGGCGGGTGGGCTAAGCGCAGCACTGAGTGACGAGAGTATGCGGAGGTTGCGCTATTGTCTGAGTTGGTTGCAGGTTATACCCTCTCTTCTCGCAACGACATAATGCTGACCCCACCACTTTCTAGTACGCAACGCAACACATCGACTCGCAGATCCTCATCCTGCGAGACTTTATCGCGTCCCTCCATCCGCACCCTCCTCCCAGCAGTTCCCTCGCCATCTCAACCAACGCCCCCGAACCCGAGCTGACGCCCGACCACCTCCGCACGCTCGCGCACCTCCGCAGCGACATCGTGCACACCATCCGCCAAGTCGTCGGCGTCGTCTCGAAATACGCCGGCGGCGCGCTCCCCGAGCCCGCCCGCGGGCGCGTGCGCGGATTCATCCTCGACCTGCCCAAGCGGTTCAGCGCAGAGAGCAGCGGCAGCGGCGGGATGAGTCCGGGCGCAGCGGGATCGGCGAGCGCGACGGGGGTGGCGGCGGCCGCGGGCTCCGGTGGGGCGTCGCGGAGGGGTGCAGGGGTGGCGGGCTCGACGCGCAGCCAGCGCGGGACAGGCGTGAGCGGGGGGGATGCGGGCGGGGTGGGGAGCCCGACGCCCTCGGCGCCCGGGAGCCCGCATGCACATTTACGGCCGCTGCATCCGCATGCGCATAGTCGGCGCGGGTCGGTGCAGGGCGGGGTGGAGCCGGGAAAGGCGCTGGCGGCGGCGCAGAAGGTGCTGGTGCTGGCGACGGAGAGTCTGGATATGATGCGCGGTGTGACGGCGGTGGTGGCGGATAGTCTGGACCGGGCGGATGCGTGAGTCGTCTTTCTTCTCCACTTCTATCCAATGGCAATATTGACTTGCACCTGGCAGATGGGTCGACCGCCTGCGTACGGTGGGCATCCAGCGCGGGATGGATGGGTTGGCGCTCCCCGACGGCAGCGGCGAGCATGGGCACTGGGCCGGCGCGACACCTACGTGGACCGCCGGCGCACCGCGCAGCCCGGGCGGGTACACCTCCACATCGGGCACGCGCAGCCCTGCGTACGGCTCCGACACGCGCTATGCGTCGGGCGCGCGGAGTCCGACGACGTATGCGCCCTCAGATGGACGCAGCTCGACGTATGTGTCGAGCGCGCCGAGTCCGGCGGCGTATGCGTCTGGGTCGGGGGCGCCGAGTCCGGCGTTTGGGATTGGGGGGATGAACTTGGGCTCGGGGTCGTCACGGTATCCGACGCCTGCGCCTGGGGGTGAGGAGGAGTGCGAACGGGAACGGGACGAGGGGCGTATGGAGGTGGATGGATAGGCGCTCTCCATTTCTCCCGCGGTCCAATGCCCCGAGAGGCTTCGGTGTGCGTCTTGCTTTCGCTTTCGTCTTGCTCTCCTCTCGTCTGTCTTCCCATTCCCCGCACGATCGACCACACATTCATTGTACGAGTACCATACACATACATACTCTTGCTCACCGCCTGGCATCCCCTCATTGACTCACATTGCCCATTGTAGCACCGCACGCATACCCACTGTATATATGATATTCCCCCCTTTTCTTTCTTTCTTGGTTTCCTCTCTCTCTTGCATACCAGTAGTCACTTACCCCCTCACTCCTTTTCTTGCATACAATTTTTGTTGTTTTTTGATTCCCTGTGCTCGCTCTTTCGTGTTGTACATGTACGCGCCCATGGTTTGGCATATACATAATATCACTAGCTACATTGTATGCACCACACAATCCTTCCCTCCCCTTCTTGTCGGTCTCACTCTACCTAGACTACGTAGTCACTAAAATAAAATAGAAACCCTATAACTATCGGAATTAACCCGACTAATTTTTGCCATTCAATTTCCTGCTATAAGCGCCAAACTGCGATGCCCCGCCGCGGCCAGGTGGATGGGAGAATGCTGCCCGATGTGTTCGACTGAATGGTGCATGTGAATGTCTTTTCTTTGGGGATTGAACTTTTGGGGCGCAGTCGAAGCCAAAAGAGTGTGGCGTTGGCGTGGCGTTAGCATGTGCTTCTGTGGGTGCTATCTTATCAATGTCATAATCAAAAGATTGTCCGATTCGGCAGATAAGATTGCCGACGCCTTACCAAACACGCAACTATGCCAGAGCACAGCTGCTATTCTCTTTCAGTCAGATATTTCAAAACCTCCCCGGCCGACCGACAAAGTGCTGGCCTACTTGCAGCATTTAATAGGATACAGTTTACACTCATCACGGTAACCTGTTTTAAAGTCATTGGCAAGCCATGTTAGTGTTGACATTGAAATCTGGTGCATAAGGACTATTCTATATTGCCTAATTCCCCACTGGGCAATAGTCTCTGTTACACCAGAAACAGATGATGAACAAGTATCCGTATATGGTCTGTTAGTAATCATGACTCCAAGAGGTGGGCGGCCGAAAAGTCCGTGAAATCGACCTCCCTTTGGACTTAGCTCGGAGTCCGGTCGGACCGTGTTTTGGGCTAGAACGGCATCTGATCCAACTTCTGTTTTACGACTGCAAGACGAACCTAGCCATAAAATATAACTGAGAGACCCCCCATTTTCATATCCTCTGAAGAGATCTATCTAGTTCTCATAATATTTTGGGGCCGTCAAGGGTCAGTATTCAAAAATTACATCGGACCGGACATGCAATGTTGACTGATGGCAAGTTGATGTCCTGACATTCGCCGATCGAAGGAAAGCTGAAATGGCTGTGGACATTGGTCCGTAGGCAGTCGGTCCGTCACTTAGAGGGAGGGGGGGGGGGGGGGGGTACAGCCACCACTTAGATTTCGGAGGTTGATTTCAAGAGCTTTCGGCCCGCCCTCCTCTTGCCTCTTGCATGACCCCATTAGGAAGACACCAACTGATTTTTGAACATTGTGTCATGGCACATACCTTCCAGCTATGGTGGACAGGAGCTACATGGTTCAATTTCAAATTGTTCCAGCCCCATGCAGGTTCAAATCACGCGACAACCAGGTTTTCTAAGAGCGTAGCTAGTACTTCTGGGATTTTAGGGATGGATGCAGCAGGGAAGCAGGACTTGGAAGCGTGGCTGGGGACAGGAGACAATGATAATATATCACTAAATTAAATTACACTGCTAAGACAATGTTTCTTTCTCAGGGACAGTATCAGACCCCTCAAAGCAAGGTCTCAGTCAGCTGAGTGCCTTCTTTTACTTCACGGCTTCTCCTCATTTTCCTTGTTCCCATCTTCCCCTACCTCGAGCTTCAGAATTTGGGTGATCCTCTTGTTAACACTGGCCACCACCTTCGCTGCCAACCCCTTTTTTCCCTTCCCCTGAAGTCTGAGTTTTGCGGTTACCTCTGCAAGAGTGAGACATCGATGATAGAACTCAGGCACACAGGGATCGCCTTTGCAATACATTATACTGAAACAGCTATCAGCATGGGCAAGGGATGAGGATAGGAAGCTTATATGTCAGGCCTGCGACCTTTACAGGAGTTCCTGAAAATAATGTCAAACACATTTCTTTTTCGGTGCGGTTCCCAAAAAGGAAATTCGGCTTTGGCTCTTCCCTACATCCATCATGGTCGATCACCACATTAGCTCGGACCTCAAAGACCACACCCTGTTCCTCTGGGAGGCTGGATGGTCCCCCAAGGACATTTGTTACGCTTTCAACGTGTCACCATGCAGTCTATACCGCTGGTGTGCGATCTTCGAAGAATTCGGCACCGTCACAAAACCTCTGTCTCCTCTCTGTGGCCGCGACCGTATCATCAGCTTGAGAGTGCTGGACGCAGCCAAAGAGATCTTCTTCCATGACCCTTCTGTTATGTTGGACGAGTTACAATGGCATCTTGCTATCCATCAAGATGTGGCAATCTCCATCTCTGCGCTTCAGGCGACGTTGGTCCGTGCCGGGCTCACATGCAAAATGATGCAAAAGATCGCAAAGGAGAGGAATGAAGCTGGAAGAGATGACTACAAGGCCTGTATTCGTGACCCCAACACCTTTTCTGGGACAGGACTGGAGTTCGTCACAGTTGATGAGTCCAGCAAGGATGAGCAGATGCTTGCATGAGACTACGGACGATCTCTGATTGGACAGCCTGCAGTTTACTCGCATCAATTTGTACGCAACAATTGCTACACCAACACCACGGCAATGAGTGTTCAGAGATACATTGTGATGTGTATCGTGGAAGGATCGATGGATGCATTCGAGTTTTTTTATTTCATTGTCAAAAATGTGGTGCATACACTGTGCTATCTTCATATTGCATTTGCTGATTCCAAAAAGATTCCCGAGATGAACCTGTACCCGGACGTGCAAAGTGTCCGCGTCCTGGACAATTGCAGGATCCATCATACAGATCTACTACAAGAAGTCTTGAACGAGAATGGTGTGTAGTTATGATACCTTAGTGGGCTCTCTCTCACGGGTTTTCAGGAATAATGATCCTCTACTTACCTCCATATTCTCCTGACCTCAACCCGATAGAAGAATCATTCTTGACATGTATGTTACATCCCTCTCTAGCGATGTATGTCTGCTGACAAGCCACAACAGAGAAAACATACCTATGCCGCCATGGAGAAATTATACATGAAGCTGAGGATCCCATTGCTGCGCTGTTAGAGTCAATGTTGTGCATTACACCCGAGATGGCTGAGGGGTGGTTCCAACATGCAGGATGCATTTGGTAAAGTTCAATACAATTTGCAGTTCGATATTTGTAGAATACAGATGATCTGAGTGTAATAATAATGACAATGCGACAATACCATACAATGCGAGAATTCAGTGCGACAATTCGGGACAACAAGTGAAAAACAGCGTGTAGCAAAACAGATCAATTGTATTTACCTGCCGCAAGGTCTGCTTTGAAGCGAACATTGGCATTGTAAATGCGCTTCCAGCTAAAGAATGTAAATCCGATCTTCTTCAGCTCTTCGTCGAGCATGGTCTCAGTTGGATCCCCTGGACGAAAGCCTACCTCCATCAAAAGTGCAGCATCTCCATCCTCCAGGTTATAGTTTTCAGCAAATTGGGCAAGCGAGACAGTGTGTCATTTCACGGGGGATGAAGGTGCTGAGCGTGAGTGCGGAGTGGAATTTGCAGGGGTACAGGTGCCAGAGCAGCAGAGGGAACAGGATTCAGGTCCGGGATCAAGGCTGCAAGCCCGCCACTGCTGGGCTGTGATAGAAGTGATGCAAATAAGTGGTCTGTGATGGAAAGCAAAGAGCCAGCGATGGCAGGAGCAGTAGGGATGGCAGGGATGGCAGGTGCCAGTGTTGGGGCAGGTGCCAGTGTTGGGGCAGCAATAGCTGGAACAGTCTTGATGCGCTGATTCACATCAAAAAATTTGGATACAGGTGGCATATTCTCGTCTGTTTTGCCTTGAGCCTGTTGGTCCATTCAAAACATATCCGAATATGGAGGAATGAACAGACCATTGCCGATGCCCACACGCCTGACCATGTAGTATTGAGTTTGTAGTAGAAGCCAGTACTTGGGTCGCGATAGACGCAGAGATCCGGGAATTGTGGATAATTACCAACTGGATACTTTTCTTCCAGCTTTGCACGCTCATCCTTAGTAGCCTTATTGAATGATTGCTGTTGGAACCAATTAGTTTGACGCAAATAATTGAATAAATGCATACTGAACCTTTTGGGCTATGATTGAATCGCTTGGAAGAGTTGGCTCAAGTTCAGAATAGTCAAAAGAGGGCTCTGGATCGCCATCCGTCTCCCATGGCTGCCCGTGGAACAAATGCTCAGCCAGGGGGCCATGATATAAAATGTCAATCAGCGCACCTAAGGATGGTCACGGGTATGGGTCAATCCGGCGGGGTCCCGGGTACGGGTGCACCGGGTATGGGTCCCAGGTTGAGCCAAATGTCAACCCGGAGATACCACGTACCCGACCCGTGGTACTACGGGTATTCACAGGCCCAGAACAAGCGAGCACCTATAAATTAGCTGAGATCCACGCTTGATCGCCGCTGTCGATCAAAGACGTCCACTGACACACACAATGTACTTTCTTCCTTCCCGCCACCAGCACCGTCCTCCCCCTCCCCCAACTGGCTGTGTTTTCTATAACCTACTTGAAGTCTACTTCAAGTATCAAGTACGTTCGTTTGGGCTTTGTCCCTGGGAATGACTTGTTGCCGGCTAATGTAATTTCCATGATTCAAATTGACATATTTCCAACGTATTTGGCAGATACCCCTCTGTTTGCTGTGAAGATCCATCAGTATGTAGTTCTCGTTCGCCTGCACTGTCACCAACTTCTCCCTCCCCTAGGCTCTATGGATTATGGTAAGAGCCAAGAGCAACATGTTCACCACACTTCTTTGGATTCCTTTAGTGCTATCATTCAGCTATTAGTTGACTTCTCTGACGAGCCCCTCTATTTGTTCCATCACCCCTCTCCATCCGGTGAAATTCGTTGCATCAACCCCTGCTGGAAAAAAAAAGTGGATACCTAATTGAAATTTGTAACCGTCCACAGTATAAAGTCGCACCCATATTCTACTCTAGAGACATGGCACCCTCCTCTGTTGTCTCCTGCTCTGCAAGCGCAGTCTCCAAGACCGCTAGGAAACTCAAGAAGAAAGTCAGCCACATCATTCATTCCATCTCCAGTGGTCAATCTTCTTCCTCCACTTCCTTGTCGCTACTAACAATTTTTCATAGGTTGTAGTCGCAAGTCAAAGAGCACAGCATCGGTCAAATCGGAGAAGGTTGCAGAGTGATACCGGTGTGTTGATTCATTTATCATTCGCTTTTTTTAATAACAGAGTAGGGAGCTCAGACGACAAGCATAAATGGACATCCCCCATCTACACCTTCTTTAAAGACAACGTCGAGACCGTAACCGACTCCCACAATGGTCGAAAGTACCAGGCATTCAAATGCAACGCTCCTGGCGGATGCAAGAGCAAGTCTGGTATGTTCTCCATGCTCCTGCTGCTATTTTGTATTCTAACTCTGCCTAGATTTCTTCGGTGTCAAGCGCTACCAGACGAAGGTCGATGGGGACCCTCAGAGCGACCGTTTGTCCACCAGCAACCTCAAGAAACACGCTAAACACTGCTGGGGTTCCGACGTCGTTGAGGCTCGTCTCAAAGGAGTTGCCGCAGACACCACTCGCGATGGCAGCATTTTTGCAGCATTCGCTTGGTCTGGACAACACCCCGTCAATGTCAGTCATTGTACCCACACCAAGCCGGAGTTTCGGTGTGTTTTCTATCGTTTCTGTTCCATCAATCCCTAATTATTCCTCCTTAGTGCGTGTCTCGTTCGTTGGATCACAGAGTCAAATCAGCTGCTCAAAATTGTTCAAGATTGCCAGCTTGAAGACCTCCTTACCGCTGGTCGGCCTGAGCTTACAGTCCCGAGCCGCAGCACTGTCGCCCGTGATCTCAAAGCCGTATATGAGCGCTCAGCAGATCACGTCAAGAAACTTCTTGCGGTAATGGCTTTTTATCTGTTCTGCTGAATATTAATTGAGGAAATGTGGTTTCAGGAATACGATGGTCGCCTCAGCTTCGTAACAGATGCATGGACCTCTCCCAACCATCGCGCCTTTGTCGCCTGGACTGTTCATCTCCAGCACAAGGGTGAACCCTTGGTCTTTCTTCTTTTGGATATCTTCGAAGTCCCTGAGGTGTGTCTCTATTCTCCATCCCTTGTTTCTTCTGTTCCTTACCGACTTGTACAGTCACACATGGGTGAAGTCCTTGCGTGTGAGTTCAACAATATTTTTAGGCGCTTTGGGCTTCAGTGCAAGGTGCGACATTTTTATTTGGCTGTTTTATTTGTCTGAAGTATGGTGTAGATTCTTGCATGGACAGGAGACAACACCACATCTAACAACACCCAGAACACTGCACTGGACCGGAGCTCTGAGAACGACTTTGATGCTGCCAATCGCGTCCGGTGCTTCAGCCACACCATGAACCTCGCCGTCAAGGTGTTCTTGCGTCCGTTCCAACCACGTTCCCTGAGGAAGGATGCTTTGGGTAATCTCATCGAAGGTGACGACGATGCAGACCTGGAAGAGCCGATCCTCGACCTCAACCTCGATGAAGACGTCGACGACAACAACTTCATGCCCGACCTCGAAGATGCCAGCTCCATTGCGTCTAATGATGTAGCTAGTGATGCTTTCGATGACCTTGGGGTACATAAGCAGGCAGAGATATTGCAGGAAACAAAGGAGGCTAAAACAGCGATCTCACGGGTTTCTCGTCCCTTGTAGTTATTTAATGTTTTATTCATAATCTTATCAGCTTCGTAAACTCTCATTCGGCCTCATCAACTCAACCACGATCGGTCTACCTGCCTGGCGCCAAGCATGCACTAAGCATTGACTGCGCATCCGCTACATTCCTCGTGACGTACCAATCCGCTGGAACTCCACTTACGACATGATTGTCTTTGCTGTACGTTACAAGGCCGCAATCAACGAAATTGCTGGCGACTGCGACCTTGCTTATCGGACATATGATCTATCCAACAACGACTGGGTTATCATAGAGGATATGGTACATACACTTGAGGTGCGTGGTCCAGTGATCTGTCCTTTCCTTACTCATTCATTGCGGTTATTACCAGGTGTTCAAGCGCACCACTCTTCTCTTCTGCTCGGACAAGAGGAGCACCATTGCTCATGTTATCACGACCATGGACAAGATCGACGATATTCTTACCAGCACTATTGTTTCATCTTCGGGTCGTCGTCCTATCCATAATTCAGTTCGTAAAGCTCTCAACCTCGCCAAGACCACTCTCAACAAATATTACTCTCGCACGGACACCTCAAATGTTTATCGCATTGCAATGGGTGGGTTAATGTTACTCATTTTTATTTCTGTCTGCTGACACAACTTCAACTAGTCCTTCATCCTAGTCTCAAGCTCAAATACTTCCGCTTGCGGAAGTGGGATCAGGACTGGATCAACACGGCCAAGCAGCTCGTCCAAGACGAGTTTGACCTCTCCTATGATTCTCATGACAACGATGACAATGACGGTGACATGGAGATTGTTGACGGGGCTGATGCAGTGTGTCATAAACCTTTTCACCATTACGCTCTACTTACTTCCATTCCAGGTCAGCGTGAGCTCTAGCGCTGCCGAACTTGATCTTGCAGCGGACTGGCTCTTCGACATCGACGTCCCCTCGACATGCACCGGCAAAACTGAGCTAGAGCAGTACCTTGCTGAGCCCATCGTTGCCCGCTCAAATGGTGGTATGGAAAGCGAGACATTTGACTAAAACTGTCTTGCATGGCTCTTGACTATCACAGCACTTCGTATACATTTTAATTTAATTTGTTTCTCCAGCGCTAATACTGATTTTGATTTCAGCCACGTCCACAAGTGTGGAGCGTGTGTTCTCGCAAGGGCGCCACGTCCTCTTGTCCAGCCGTAATCATCTCACGGGCATCTCCATCCAGAGATTCTTGTGCTTGGGCAGCTGGAGCTGGAAGGATTTGGTTAGGGATGATGATGCTGTCAAGGCGGTAAAGCAGGTGACAAAGGGCAAGGCAAGGGTGGACGGTGATGCCGTTAAACGCAAGCAACCCGAGGAGGGCAACGAGGAAGGTGGTGGAGCTGGAAAGAAATCACATACATCCTAAGAAATCACTTTCATTCCTTGTCATAATAAATTAGCTAAATACACGAGAGGCTGTAGAACTTATGAGTCAGTACCACGGGTCAATACCGGTCATATACCAGCCGGGTTATACACGCGGGTACAACCCGCACAGACCCGGCTGAGTTCGGGTATGGGTCTGTACCCGAACCCTGATGAGGTATGGGTTTGGTGGTGTGATAAGGACCGCGGTGTCGGTATCGAAAGATATGTGATTCGAATTCGACTACGTTCGTCCTCTAGAGGGGAAGGTATAGTCGAATGATAGAGCGGAAGGTCGGTGCGCGAATCGGCCTTCTATGAGTGGTAGGTGTGTGTGAACGGTTATTCGTGGAGACCGTTCGTCTCCTTGGTGTAGTCGTGTGCAGCGGACCTGTTGTTAGTGGAAACAGTAAAGAAGGTGTGAATGCCTAAACCTGGTTCCCCGTACGAGAGTACTGGAGCCCTAAGTGCGTTGCCCTGTCTGCTTTCCTTCGTGCGCTCTTCCCCTTAGAACCAGCGCTGGAGATGCGATGTGTGTCGCTCAGACAATGGCACCGACGTCGTTCGATCGGCGGCGAGACAATTGGTCTTGTTGGCTACGGACAGCAATTTGTATGTGATGGCTTCTCTCCGGGCCTGTTTTCTACCGAGCAAAGCTCGTGAGAACGGTGATCCTAATCGAGGAAGCCTGGGATTGTGACACCGGGTTCGGTGAGAAGGAACCCTGCTGATGGAGGTGTGAGAGGTGAGACACCGAAGAATGAGCCAATATGAGATGTGTGGCCTGCCTCTGGCAGTGGGCAAGGAGGAGGGTGCACGAGAGGTATGAGGTGGGGGAAGGCTGGGAGTACCCCTTTAGATTGAGTGAGTGTGGTACAGAAAGTGGGGAAAACGCCCGAAAGCTACTTCTGCAGGCCGGAAGGTACTGACTACTCCTACTAAATGCACTCCCTTTTATACCTCCTCGACGACTGCCCACGTTTCCAGAGGCGCCATGTGGGTCACAGGTGTTTCCAGGGGGCAGGGGACAGCATGAGGCATTTTGGGGTGCATATACGACAGGAGACTCGGCGCCTCTGCTGAGGAGACCAATCGTCTTTGGGTGCGCTTGAGGTGCAGCGAGGCCAAGGGACCTCAGAACGTGTTTGGAGCTTCAGGCACGGCCAGTTGGTCACGTCGGAAGGTGCCCGAGCGTTCAGGATGAAGGAGAGATGAGTGGTCTCCCTCGGCTAGTTGATGCGTTATGTGAAGTGGGGGAGAAGGCAGTGTCAGGATAAGTCCTGCCTCGTCCGCTGGATCGGTGTCAGGCACGGGCAAGGTCCGCCCTGCGCGAGAGGTTGTCTGGAAACGGCAACAGGAGAGGTCGTCCACGCGTTCCGCCACAGGAGGGGACCGGTTGTAAAGTGTCGATGAGTATAGGTGAGATGCATCGTCTGTGTCGGCCAGGAGAGTTCTTGTTCGTCTGAGGTGTACAGAAGGTCGCTCGCCGTCGCGTCGTAGGGAGGAACTGAGAGTCTAGAACCGCCGTATCCTGCTCTGAGGATGGCGCGGAGGCACCAAAGCGTTTCGGATGGTGGGGAGAGCGTTGGTCTCGCTCGGAAGCTGCTTCCGGTAACGTAGAATCCCGTTATGGAAGATCCATCGTGTAGGTCCAAGCTTGTCCTGTCACTCGTGCAGATGGTTCGCAGGGGCCATGAGGCGACGAGCAGTGCGTAGCACGCTCGGAGACCTCACAGCGGGTAGGGGTCCAGTGTCGGCTGGTGATACCCGGACCCGGACCCGTGACCATCCTTAAGCGCACCGTTTGATCATCCATGGGTTTTGCGGGCGCTGGCATGTACAACAGAACCTGACGAGAGCCCTCCGCTTTATCCATCATTTCATCGAGCATTGCTTTGTATCCTGCAGCCTTCAAAAGTGGTAGCTTCTCCGCATTCTTGGGTTTTTTTGGCTTCCACATGACTTTGGATTCATTGATGTGCTCCTTGCAGCAAGGAAGCTCAAGAGCAATGGCAGAGAGGAGCGCAGAATAGGGCTCAGACATTTTTGGATGGTGTCGTCATTGCCGGTGGCCTTCAAGGCATTTCCATGCTTCTTAGCGGTAACGGCAGGGAGTTTGGGGATAAAGATGTAATAAGTGATGCTCAGAGGGGGTTCGTTGACATCAGAGTTGTTGGACTTTTTCTTTTTGCCCTTTGATTTTACTTTCGCGCTGCTGACAGACTCAGAGTTCACTTTGCGTTTAGTGACACACTTCTCCTTTGCATCCCAGGCTTTGGCCTGCTTTTCCATGATTGCGGGTGTCCTTACAAGAAATTTCTGTGCGGCTGTAGATAGAGGTAGGTCAGTAATACCCCAAACAAGTCAAAAGCGATGACACCTTCTGGGTACTCCGCTGCCACAGCCAGAATCATACCATTGATGTCGTTGTCGGCGTGCGCAAGCGGCCTATTGATCGAAATGATGTCTTTGTTGGAGCTGTTACTGTCCATATTGGTGTAGAAGAGGAATGAGGGACACAGGAGGACTGGAGAAAGACGCGACTGTGGAAGCAAAGAAGAGCCGAGGACAATCTCCTTTTTGGGAACCATGCCGAAAAAAAAAAAAAGGGTTTGACATCATTTTCAGGAACTCCTGTAATGAGATGTGCAATACCACAATAATCAAGAGGGCCTATGGTGAAATCTTGGGTGTACTGAATGATGTTATTCAGTAATGCCTTCTTGTGCGTCCCTGAGTCGCACTCGGACATCAGCATCAGAGAAGGTGTTGGTGCCAGTGGGACCTTGTTAGACATCGAACACTGAGGTTTGGGACGCGGTATGGGAGCAGAATTATTGGGGTAGGCAGGTATGACCAACCAAATGTTCGTATTGGATGCCCAATAGAGATGAACAAGAAGATGCAAGGCGCAGCAAGCCTTGGCACCCGTGCTTAGTTGTCTTGGTTTCCATCTTTCTGACTGATCAAGTCAGTTTCGGTCAATTCCTATTCAACTTCTGAATCAGTCCTGCACTCACAAGCTCAGTAGAACCTGTAGTAAATATTCAGCAGCTTGATTAACTATCCAGTGGCTCGATGCTGCATGAACTAATATGGTGGCCAGTGAATTATCTGGTAGCCCGATACTGTACTGTCGATCCTTATCATGCATGCCAGTCAGCCTTGATGTGAAGGTTGCATCTTTCTAGCAGCTAGATCTGCCCGAGTAACAATGGTAATGGTTGACTCAGTAACATGTCTTCAGTGCAATCCAATCAGTTGGACTTCCACCAGGTCTCCAGCAGCATGATATCCCAACTGGTATCCGGCAGTGTGGTATCATGCTTGACAATTCTATGTCAAGTAGCCTCATAGAGCCGGCCCTAAAGTAGTTGTACCAACTCTGTCTTCATATATCCTTCTTCAATAGTCATCAGACTATTTATTAGAGGCTGTTGAAGCAGCAAGTCAATAATTCTGAGTAGTTCCCTGATGTTCACCTCTAGCACATAAGACAATGGTTTACCAGCACTGTCTATAGCTCAGTATTGAATATCATAGTCAGGCCACAACAGCCTTTTGGGCTGCCTTGTCAAGTCTATTCAATCCTTCTTGGTTGGTTTGTTACACTGACTTTCAGTCATCAATAGTGTAGCCTACCACCCCAGGGAGGGTGTACACTCATGATCTAATGCCTCACTTCTGCCCACTAATAGGTTGAAAATGAAATAAAAACAGCTGTTTTCATACATGGTTTTGTACACATCCTATCACCGTTTCAGCAGCCTGACTATGACATTCAACACTGAGCTATGGACAGTGGTGGGAAACCACTGTCTTACGTGCTGGAGGTGCAGCAACAGGGAACTAAGCAGAATCATTGATTTACTGCTTTAGGTGGTCTCTGATTGCTCTTATGACTATTGAAGAAGATACAGATGTAAGTTGGAGTCAGATAGATGAAGCTGGAGTCAGCATACAACTCTAGGGATGGCTCTGCAGGTTGCCTAGCATCGAGCCGCTGGATACTCAATTGAGCCACCAGATAATTACTGAGCCAGACCACAACTCTAGGGCTCTAGAGCCAGTTTTAAAAAGCAGTGTTGCATTGAGCCACTATATATTTTATCACACTGCTGATTGATGTACTCAAAACCTATATAACAAACACACAAATAACGCCACTTGACTCGCGATCAGTGTAGAAACAGTCCTGAGACTGTCAGAAACAAAAAAATCAAACAGCGATATCTGCATGTTTCCAAGATCCCAATGAGTTACAGCTCCTAGTACAGGGCCTTGTAAAGGTTGTAGGGAGAGGTTCTGTATCTCAAGGAGAGATAGAAGAGCAAGATGCGAGTAAACATGTTTCTAGACATGGTGGAAACATAGTTTTCAAGCAAGAGGTAGATTTATAGCTTCACAGTGTGTGTGTGTGTGTGTGTGTGTGTGTATGTCCAAGTGACAGAGAAACATGTTTAAAGTAGGTAGAATCAAGGCCTCTAGTTTATAGGCCAAGTACATTCACAGAGTTTTCCCTAAAAGGTACTGTCTGAGCCCTGTACAGCAGTCACGTTTCCAGAGTTTTCCCAAAATGGTATTTTCTGAACCCACTCCACAACAATAACATTTCTTTCAACAGAGTCAGCTGATACAGTAAGTCTTTTGCAAAATACCATGATATACAGCGACATGGGGTTTTGCAAAGGCCCAGGCTAATTAGCATACAGCCACCATATGCCATATGTGGCTGTATATAGCAGTGTTTTCATATTTTATGGCCCAGATATCGGGTGTTTATTAATCCGACCGCATCAGACTTCCCAAGGCAGTCTGATGGCCCAGCCAGGCTTCAGGGCATGTCCATTTTGGGAAGGTGACTCAAGGCATATATTCGGCTGCATGATACCGGCTAAAAAATGACAGCAAAAAAGAGCACTACACTACATGTACATGCTTGGAGGCAGGCTGCTCCAGATGACCGGAGGCACCCACCTCACTTGTGCATCAGTGCCTGGTGCTTCTTGGTGAGGACCCAACTCACATCCTCCACCAACTTACTCCACCCCAGCGTGCCTTCCAGTGACAGACCTGGTACTGGGGCACCCGGGCATTTATTCAAAATCACTCACATTGCATCATACTATAATGTATTATAATATGTTAAGACATCATATCACAAGGGCTAATGCTGGCCTGGGCAGTTAGCTAAAAGGGATATAATGTGTCTTGGACCATTAGAAAGGCGCTGGACAATGATCCTGGTAAAGGGTTGACATGAGAAGTCGCTAATGGAGCAACCACAGAAAGCACCCAACCATCCTGGAACAGATTGGGGCGACTGCACATCCCTGACTAAGGGTGTATTACAAGGGATTATCCTTCTGAACAAGGAGCTTACCATTGGACATCATCTGACATCTTCAGAACTGCCAAGAGAAGGTTGGACTTGGTCAACCTACCAGTTGACTAAGAAACCATACTCGGGTACTGGGAAGTGATGGCTATCACAGTTTTCAGACAAATTACTTAAGCGGTTCAAAGCGGAACCCACTGAAGTGGATGGGTACCAAGGAGGGTAATGGTGGGCTGACGAAGAAGTTGGCTAAAAGTTGACACATCAACAATATCCCATCATAATCGTTCTAAGCGATGTAGATCTTGACTCATCATTAAGCTCGGCTCATCGATGTTTCCTATAAATCTGTTCAGTTTTTACTAATCACTTGATATCCGACAGGAGTTCCTCGGCTAGCTGCCATACCACTAGTCATATACCCTGAACCCTGCTACACGTTTGTATCGGTCTCGTTTATATTTAGAATCCTGTAAAGTATTTAAGTGGATAGTTATGGGAGGGACATCAGTGAATCTCACCCCACCCGTTGGACACAAAGCTACTAGGCTTTCCGCTTAACAGGTCAAGTAGGCATTCATTCGGAGACACCCAGAAGCTATACCAAGTTTTGTTTGTTTTCCCTGTTTGAATATTATCTGTGTTGGATTTGGATCTTTATAACAGGGCATGGAAATATTGGATAAACAGGAACATGTGCGTGGAATATAAGGAAATGAATTGGACTCAACAATTGACTGTAATCTCACAAGGATTAGCAGTCGCAGATACTATTAGAATTGGGATTTCATAAGAATCACTTGTGTTTCACATCAGAGTACTATCTCCAAACCTAGACCCACATGTCATGAATCACCCAGGTTCTATTTTTCGCACGATGTGTCTGTACGGATACAGATGTGTCTTAACAACACAAGACTCATTTGCCACCACATGACCTTCTCACGGTTGAAACCCGACCCCAATTCTAAAAAGCCGCAGACTCAGGGTAATCTGCACCACGGGATACAGAAGATGTTAGGGACTAGGAACCTGTACAGACAGATCCTAGTCGCTGGATGTGCCACAGCTGAGACAGAAGCGTACACAGAGTACATGACTGGTTGCAAATCGATCAGGGTTTCAACTATTGACTCAATCAGTTTGAACCACTGGAGACAACAATGATAGGGACTAGGAAACCCAAACATTGGGTCCCCTAGTCCTCGGGGGATATGAAAACCAACACAGAGGAGCACAGGAGTATCAGCATTAACGCTCCTTAATGCTGAGGTATCAGACCTGACTGTGATAGACTGTGATCGCCTTAATTATTTCAAAGCCTGTATAAGCTTGGTAGAATCTCCATGTACAGTAGATTCTACCTCGTCTAATCTCAGGCTTCTACCTTGGCTTGACATAGGCATTGTCTCCACCCTACCCCACTTCCTCCATATTGTACTATGAGTTGTATCCATGCCCCGGTTGTATACCTGAGTGGATACCATACCCTCTTTGACTTGTTCCAGGTTCCGCCTCATATCCTGACCTGTGACATATGGCCTCCTAGAGAGGACACTGTACAGTCAGTCCTACTGCTTGGGGAACACATGAGCTACTAGTGTCTATCAGGTTTATCCTGGTTGGGGTTCTCGCTGGGTTACTCACTGTTTAGCCGACCCAGAGGCTATTGCTGACATTATACAGCAGCTGGATCTCTAGCATTGTTTGTACCAGTGCATCAGCATCACACGAAAAAAGAGGAATCCAGGTTATTCATGACACTGAGACAGTCGAAGCCAGAGCCGATGATAAGCCAGTAATTGGGCCATAGTTAGATACATGTAATTTTGCGTGTTTCTGATTGTGCTCATTGCTGAAACTGTTGTTTCTATACAACAGTACTGGTTCCTGGTAGCTGTTGGGCGAACCACGGAGAAATGGGTGGGCATTCTAAGCAATTAGAAACGCCCATTGGCAAGTCTCACCCTGAAAACCGTAAGGGAAACGTGCAGCCGAATAATAAGTCAAGGAACTCCTTTTGACTTGTTTCCAACATTCACTTAAGCAACGGAAATAGGTCAAGGGAACTGGAGTTGGCAATGTGTTGTGTTGTGTTGAGATGCTAGGGGAGACGTGTTTGGTCACGAGTGTTTCGGTTGCCAGAGTTGCTGGTTTCCATCGAATGCGGATACACCGAAACAGGTGGTCGGCTATTCCGAGGATCCGGATCACAACTCTAAAGGCGTTCTAAGGTTCTTTCTCAAGAACCCTTTCTGGGAAACCCTAGAGAAACGGGTATCTACCGAGACCTACAAAGGAGTATTATCAAGTTCTGTGCTTGGAACCAAGGGGAAACCTGAGTTGAAGCAGAAACAGGTCGAGCGAGATGCAGTGCCGATCTATCGGTGATCGACACACCCTCTGAATAATACAGGGGTACTGCTGATGGGTTCCTGCCTCATAATTGGCAAGGGAACATGGCATGCTCGCAGTGGGGAACCAATGGGAGGTGACACTCGGAAGAACAACCGACGGAAACACGGTTAAAGAGGCAGATAAACAGACTTTTGACTCATTGGGATTGTGTTTTGGGCTTTGTAATTGTGTCTTGGCAGTTGTATAAGTATCCGAGGGTGTTTCTATGGTGGACACAGCATCATCCCCCAAACTAGTAGGCTATACGCTTGCGCATTGGGTTGATCTGGGATCCTCAGCGAACGCACTCTTATAGAGTAGCATTATTAGTCGAAATCTTATTTGTTTCTGAATCATATATTATTCTGGAAACGCACTTGGGCTCTGCCTGGAAACTGTTAGGAACTCTGTGAATCTGTTTGAACTGGGACTCTGTTGAAAGAAACATTATTGTTGTTGTTTGTGGAGCGGGTTTCAGAAAGTACCGTCTAGGGAAAACTTTGGAAACGTGACTGCTGTGCACTGCTCAGAAAGTACCTTTTAGGGAAAACTCTGTGAATGCTCTTGGCCTATAAACTAGGGGCCCTACTTGAGTCTACGGGACTACTTTAAACTTGTTTCTCTGTCGCTTGGACACGCACACATACGCTGTGAAGCTATAAATCTATCTTGCTTGGAAATTATGTTTCCACTGTGTCTAGAAACACGTTCTACTCAGCTTGCTCATCGTCTCTCTGAGATACGAAACCTCTCCCTACAACCTTTACAAGGCCCTGTACTAGGGGCTGTAACTCATCAGGATCTCTGGAAACGTGCAGATATTGCCGTTTGATTTGTTTGTTGGTTGTTGGAATAGTCTCTGGACTGTTTCTGTGCCGATCACGAGTCAAGTGGGGGTAATTTGTGTGTTTCTTATATAGGTTCTGAGCACATCAATCACTGAAGCAGGGGTTCCCCTGACAATCCCCACTGAAAGCCCAATGGGCCAAGGCCTGCCATGTAGGTTATAAAATATTATTCTGTGGAACAGCTAAACTGAAGCTTGTAGCCTGGAGAATATTATTCCTGTGGATCAGCTGAAACCAGACAGCTAGGTGAAATAATATTACAACTGCTGAAAAACAGATCAGCCAAGCCCAGGTATGTAGGGCAAATAATATTCCTGCACTGTACAGCCCAACCCAGGCATCTAGGCAGTAGAATATTATTTTTGTGGATCGACTGAACCCAGGCAAATAGGTGCAATAATATTATAGCTGTTGAAACACCAATCAGCCAAGCTCAAGTATGTAGGGCAAATAATATTCTTTCACACTGTGGCCCCACCCAAAAATCTATGCTATGGAATATGATTTTGGGGGATCAGCCAAACCCAGGCAGCTAGGCAGAATAATATTACTACCACTCAAAGGCTGATGGGCCCTGTCCTATAGTAGGGGACTTCACGGTAGGGAATATTTGGTGTTTGTGAATGAATCTATTCATTTGATCGGATGAATAAAATCATGTTTTCTGGAATAAATCTATGATCACCCTGTTTGGTTTCCACCATATATTTCCATTAATTATTTCTTCCTTCGGCTCCTTGGTGTGTGTTGGTGTCGGTGGATGTGTCAATTGTTGTCGCCCTCTGCACCGGTTGTCAAGAGCCTTAGGTTTGTTGTTGGATCACTTGGGCGGCCCCTGAGGACCTTTTTCAGACTGAGAGGCAGCAGGTTTCTTCATGTCTGCCAAACGAGCCTTGAGCTTGTCAATTGATTTGTTGTCGGGAACTTTACTTTTCCCCATGAGCGTTGATGATCAAGGCGGTAAGGGGCAACTTACTCAGGCAACTTGAAGCACATATATTCCACAAAAATATGTTTATTCCACAAGCAAGATTTAATTGTGCTTGTGGAATATCTTTATTTTGTAAAAAATAATCATCCCATCAGTTGAATATTTATATTCACAAACATGAAAATGTGTCCTAGCGTGAAGTCCCCTAGTGTAGGGCCCATAACATTATTCTTCTGAGCAGCTAAGCCTGAGGACCTGGGTGCTAAAATATTATTCATTTGATCAGCCAAATGCAGAGACCTAGAGAGTGTAATATTATTTTGCATATAGATGATCAGCCAACCCCTAGCATCTGGGGCAAATAATATTCTGTCTAGCCACTAATGGGGATCCTGGACAATAATCTTTCTGAAATGTGCATTCCTTTACCTTCAAAATATATGATGGGCTATATCCTAAACACTAGGGCAAATAATATTATTACTGGCTGAGAAAGATATTATTTCTGCCCTAGAGTCTAGGTTTTGGCCAAGAATCTGGCAGATATTGGGGGCTCCTAGGTTCTAGGTATTAATCACTCATAAGGGGTGTAGCAGCTAGGCAATTATGGACTGCGGGCACTGTGTTATCAACTTCACATTTTTTGTATACATTAACCTGAAATAGGTATACTCTATCATTGATTACTATGCAGCACTATGACCTTAAATCGGTGAATTGTAACCCTAATTACTGTACTGTAACCTCCAATCATGGGATTTCATATTTGGTTTCCTTCTTTAAAGGGCTTTTTGTGTGAAAGAAAAATTCACACCTGCTTACCTTTTTCAGCATCACAGCCTCAAATCATTATCAGGCCAGGTCTTTTGTCCATACTTACCCTGACCTGATATTGGTATAGCTGATACCAGTTGCCCTAACCTTAACTCATGCTATCCAAACCTGATGAAGTCACTGACTAGACTTTTTTTCGGCATCTTAACATTGGATTTCCACTGCTGAAAGTACATCCACTAACAATGTATGGTAAAGTTGCTCACGAAATACTGATCACCTAATAAAGGGTATATAAGGGGCCAATGTCAAAGTGTATGGTCAGACTCACTAGTGTTCATATCCATAATTTTCCACTGGTGCTCTGACCCTGGCACCCCACTCCATCAGTATTTGGACAATCTCTGTGTGGCCCCTTTGGGCAGCAGCCTGCGAGGAGCTCCCATATCTTCCCTCTGAGGCAGTGACATCAGCACCCTTGTCAAGGAGGATGCGAACAATCTCTGTGTGGCCCCCTTGGGCAGCAGCCTGCAAGGCGCTCCCATATTCTCTCCCAGCTGCATTGACATCAGCACCCTTGTCAAGGAGGATGCAGATAATCTCTGTGTGGCCCCATTGAGCAGCAGCCTGCAAGGAGCTCCTATATCCTTCCCCTGCTGCATTGACATCAGCACCCTTCTCAAGGAGGATTTGAACAATCTCTGTGTGGCCACCTTGGGCAGCAGCCTGCAAGGAGCTCCCATATCTTCCCCCTGCTGCATTGACATCAGCACCCTTGTCAAGGAGGATGCAGACAATCTCTGTGTGGCCCCATTGGGCAGCAGCCTGCAAGGAGCTCTGATATCCTCCCCCTGCTGCATTGATATCAGCACCTTTGTCAAGGAGGATGCGAACAATCTCTGTGTGGCCCCTTTGGGCAGCAGCCTGCAATGAGCTCCCATCTTCTTCCCCTGCTGCATTGACATCAGCACCCTTGTCAAGGAGGATGTGGACAATCTCTATGTGGCCCTCTTGGGCAGCAGCCTGCAAGGAGCTCCCATCTTCTCCCCCTGCTGCATTGACATCAGCACCCTTGTCAAGAAGGATGTAGACAATCTCTGTGTAGCCCCCTTGAGCAGCAGCCTGCAAGGAGCTCCCATATCTTCCTCCTGCTGCATTGACATCAGCACCCTTGTCAAGGAGGATACGGACAATCTTTGTGTGGCCACCTTGGGCAGCAGCCTGCAAAGAGCTCCCATAATCTCCCCCTGCTGCATTGACATCAGCACCCTTGGCAAGGAGGATATGAACAATCTCTGTGTGGCCCTCTTGGGCAGCAGCCTGCACAGAGCTCCCATATTCTCCCCCTGCTGCATTGACATCAGCACCCTTGTCAAGGAGGATGCAGACAATCTCTGTGTGGCCCCCTTGGGCAGCAGCCTGCAAAGAGCTCCCATGTTCTCCCCTGGCTGCATTGACATCAGCACCCTTGTCAAGGAGGATGCGGACAATTTCTGTGTGGCACCCTTGGACAGCAACCTGCAAGGAGCTCCCATCTTCTTCCTCTGCTGCATTGACATTAGCACCCTTGTCAAGGAGGATGCGGACAATCTCTGTGTGGCCCTCTTGGGCAGCAGCCCACAAGGAGCTCCCATATCTTCCCCCTGCTGCATTGACATCAGCACCCTTGTCGAGGAGGATGCAGACAATCTCTGTGTAACCCCATTGGGCAGCAGCCTGCAAGGAGCTCCCATATCTTCCCCCTGCTGCATTGACATCAGCACCCTTGTCAAGAAGGATGTGGACAATTTCTGTGTAGCCCCATTGGGCAGCAGCCTGCAAGGAGCTCTCATCTTCTTCCCCTGCTGTATTGACATCAGCACCCTTGTCAAGGAGGATGCGGACAATCTCTGTGTGGCCACCTTGGGCAGCAGCGTGCAAGGAGCTCCCATCTCCTTCCCCTGCTGCATTGACATCAGCACCCTTGTCAAGGAGGATGCGAACAATCTCTGTGTGGCCACCTTGGGTAGCAGCCTGCAAGGAGCTCCCATGTCCTCCCCCCACTGCATTGACATCTGTGCCCTTGTCAAGGAGAATGCAGACAATCTCTGTGTGGCCCCCTTGGGCAGCAGCCTGCAAAGAGCTCCCATGTCCTCCCCCTGCTGCATTGACATCAGCACCCTTGTCAAGGAGGATGCAGACAATCTCTGTGTGGCCCCCTTGGGCAGCAGCCTGCAAGGAGTTCCCATATCTTCCCCCTGCTGCATTGACATCAGCGCCTTTGTCAAGAAGGATGCAGACAATCTCTGTGTGGCCTCCTTGGGCAGCAGCCTGCAAGGAGCTCCCATCTTCTTCCCCTGCTCCATTGACATCAGCACCCTTGTCAAGGAGGATGTAGACAATCTCTGTGTGGCCACCTTGAGCAGCAGCCCGCAAGGAGCTCCCATATCTTCCTCCTGCTGCATTGACATCAGCACCCTTCTCAAGGAGGATGCAGACAATTTCTGTGTGGCCCACCTGGGCAGCAGCACGCAAGGAGCTCCCATATCCTCCCCCTGCTGCATTGACATCAGCACCCTTGTCAAGGAGGATGCAGACAATCTCTGTGTGACCCCCTTGGGCAGCAGCCTGCAAGGAGCTTCCATATCTTCCCTCTGCTGCATTGACATCAGCACCCCTGTCAAGAAGGATGCAGACAATCTCTGTGTGGCCCCCTTTGGTAGCAGCCTGCAAGGAGCTCCCATATTCTCCCCTTGCTGCATTGACATCAGCACCCTTGTCAAGGAGGATGCGGACAATCTCTATGTGGCCCCCTTGGGCAGCAGCCTGCAAAGAGCTCCCATATCTTCCCCCTGCTGCATTGACATCAGCACCCTTGGCAAGGAGGATACAGACAATCTCTGTGTGGCCCCCTTGGGCAGCCGCCTGCAAGGAGCTCCCATATCTTCCCCCTGCTGCATTGACATCAGCACCCTTGTCAAGGAGGATGTGGACAATCTCTGTGTAGCCACCTTGTGCAGCAGCCTGCAAGGAGCTCCCATAATCTCCCCCTGCTGCATTGACATCAGCCCCATTGTCAAGAAGGATGCAGACAATCTCTATGTGGCCCCACTGGGCAGCAGCCTGCAAAGAGCTCTTATATCCTCCCCCCGCTGCATTGACATCAGCACCCTTGTCAAGAAGGATGTGGACAATCTCTGTGTGGCCCCCTAGTGCAGCAGCCTGCAAGGAGCTCCCATATTCTTCTCTTGTTGCATTGACATCAGCACCCTTGTCAAGGAGGATGCAGACAATCTCTGTGTGGCCCCCTTGGGCAGCAGCCTGCAAGGAGCTCCCATCCTCTTTCCCTGCTCCATTGACATCAGCACCCTTGTCAAGGAGGATGTGGACAATCTCTGTGTGGCCCCCTTGGGCAGCAGCCTGCAAGGAGCTCCCATATTCTCCTCCTGCTGCATTGACATCAGCACCCTTGTCAAGAAGGATGCAGACAATTTCTGTGTGGCCCACCTGGGCAGCAGCCTGCAAGGAGCTCCCATATCTTCCCCCTGCTGCATTGACATCAGCACCCTTGTCAAGGAGGATGCAGACAATCTCTGTGTGGCCCCCTTGGGCAGCAGCCTGCAAGGAGCTCCCATATCTTCCCCCTGCTGCATTGACATCAACACCCTTATCAAGGAGGATGTGGACAATCTCTGTATAGCCGTAATATGATGCTACAATGATTGCTTGGTTGGCTGAATGCTGTGGCAAAACTCCTCCCTCCAGCAGAGACTTTGTGCTGTCCACAAGGTTTGTTGCTGCTGCAATCCATAATGCAGAGGCCTGTGATGGCCAATCTGGATAATTCCATGGCACAGAGTTCCATTTCCACTCCCAGGAGCCTTCAGTTGGATTCATTATTTTTTTCCACTGAAAACCCTGACCAAGAAACTTTAGAAGACTTTCCCTGAGTTGAACTTCAGGCTGTCCAGCAGCATGTACAAGGCAATATTGGGAATACTTAACAAGAGGGGGTACCATAGCCCTGTCACCAGTCCAAGATGAATCTGGGAATCCATCAAAGGCAAGGCATGTGAGCAGAGTCCGTGTTATCTCTGTTTGGGCATCTGGGAATTGCTGGGCCTGAATGCTGTCCAGATATTCCTGTGTGGTGTAGTGCACAAGTCGCACCACCTTAAGGTTTTCATCCACAATGACAAGCCCAGCACAGACAGCAAGAATAGTCTCAATGTCCATAACATTGTCCTCATCAAGCTCCTGTGAATCTGGCTCAACAGCCAGTGCAGTCTGTATTTCTGAGACTGTTAATGGCCTCTTTGCATTCAGAACCCAAGTAAGAGTTGAATAGGCAATCTGCTTGTTTTTGTTCCCCTGGTCTCCAATACGTGTCATTGCACTATCATAGGTTGCTTTCAAGCCCTCTGGTAGATGTTTGAGTGCCTCTTGAACTGCCTTTATGGTGGCCTCTTCGCGGAGGGATTCAATGTGGAGTCTGGCAAGTAGGAACCTGGTAATATGTGTCAGCCACTTCAAAGTAGTCAATGATTGCAACTTACATTCCAGCCACAGTATCAGTGATCTTTGCATGGATTTGCTCTTGTAATACAGGTTTCTTCTGAATGTGCTTGGACAGGCGTGGAGACAACTTGATCTGTGCATTGATGTATGCTTGAATATCTTCTTGTGCTGCCTGAATATCTAGTATTTCAAGATTGGGCAAGGAGGAGGGCTCTGGACAAATATTTGGCCGTGAAGTGATCATTAAGTTCACATTGCTACCCATTACTGCCAGTTGCTGGAGTAGAATTTCCCGTTGAAGCTCAGGATATTCATCCATAGCATCAACAATAATGAAGACCTGTGAAAACTCCTTGATGCTAGAGCTGAGAACATTGACAACTTCTTCCAGTGATGGTGCAGTGCCCTTCTCCCAGTGCTGCTTATATAAAATTTCAACAAAGGAGCCTATATCCCTGTCAACTACAAGCTGTCTCCAGAGACCTGCTAGAAGTTTGGTTGGTGGTTGCTGGTCGGCTTCCTTATGGTTCAAATAAATGCAAGCTACACCAATATCCTGGTTGTCTCTGAATGCAGCACGGAGATAATCCACAACCATTGATCTAGGATTGTCATAATTAGTGGTGGCCACTTAATGTGGAGAATAGACGCACACAAGGACTGTTTTCCCAGCACCAGCTGGAAATTTCAACTTGGTTAGTCTGGAAGCTATGAGGGTGATGAATTACATACGAATTCCACGGCACCAAAGGGTGCTTCCAGAACGGGATTCCCATTTTTGGAAGACAGGATCTGCAAGCAGCCATCCACCAGTTCCCTTCTCCCGCTCCTGTGAAATATCTGCCTGTCGTAGAAAGAAATTGATTGGTGAAAGCCAATTAAGGATGATGTCTCGGTTTTCTGCTTCCCCATGGTTGTGGATGTGCATAGTTCCAGGTCCAGTATTTACATAGGGACCATATGCAGCACCTCCACTACCACCTGTTCCCTGTCCAACTCCCAGTCCACCCCCACCACCTGCAGATCCTGGGTAATATAAATACTTATGTAGGTGTCCTAACAGATTCTTTCGCACCATAGATGGTAAGGTTGTGTTGGTCAGGCATTGTCATTCTGTGTAAGTGTGGATCTTATTGGGAGGGATAGCATTATTATCAGTCAGGTCGAAGTTCACATAAGAGACAGAACTGACCAAAGAACATAAATTGCTGCAGTAGACTTGGGGTCCTAGCACAAAGAATGTATTGGCAAAGACAAGTATAAGAGGAAGGGTTGGAGGAAGATGCGCAGAGCACGTTGCACTTTAAATTAGATAGAAGGCTGTGACGGGAGATCCGGGGAAGTGGTCCGCCTCATTGTTCTGGTCCAGTACATGACATGAACATCGAACTTAGATTGATCTGGCGATGACAGCCAGCCGACGGCAACGCTTCCATATCGGGCTCCTGAATGAACTGGTGCAATCCCGTTCGAAATGTAGATCAGTTGATTCTGCTGCCTAGTATTGATGAGCTAGAGGATTTTAGCTGCGTGGCCCAGAGTCAGCACTTGAGTGTGTCGCGTGGTCGCCGTATTGTTCGGGTGCAGTACTTACGTGGGTGCCTGACAGCGGTGCTTCCGCAATGACAGGAAGCTTTCATCTCGCAGTGACAGCGAAAATTCAATATTGAGCTCCCATTCAAAGACCGAAAATAAAAATCGAATATAGGCGGCGGAACTCCAGTACTCTTGTTGGAAATGGAGAACCTGTGAGACGAGGAGGTGCCAACAACTCCCTTTTCAATCGGATCGGCAACCGTACCGTTAATAACGCCGGCTTAATCTCCGACATTGATCAGACCCCAATCAATGGCATGTACCTCACAATGCATGTATTCCCGTCTCGATCCCGCGACCGCTGCGCTCGCCCCCGCTCTCTTCCACGGCCATGAGGACCACGACGGTGATGTGTGCCGGCCATTCGTTTCGGGCTTCGACAATGATCCAGTGATATCGAGCGCCGAGCTCCTAACGCTGCTCTGGCAGACTGGCGGCTTCCGGTTGGTCATTTCATGTTTGCGACCTTATCGATATGCGCTTCCATCCCATTTCACTTCCGGTGCATATCTCTCGCCAGACAGCCAACGTGCGTGCGTCTCAGTTACGTCGCTGCCGCCTTCTGCGGTTCCTCCTCGCAGGCCGCTCGCTTTTCTCTCCGCTCGCTCGCCTGCCCGCCCACGCACTCGCCTTCCTCCTGTACCCACCGTGCCCGTCTTGTACCCTGTGCGCCGCTCGCGCTGGTCGTTATGCTGCCGTCCTGAAGCTCTGAAACGACAACACCTATGAGTAGCGTCCCTCCTATCCCTCGGCCTATCCTCACTTCGAGCCGGATCTGTCAAGCGCGAGCGGTCGACCACGACGAACGGGCTCATCTTCCGCACTTCAGCGTTCGTTCCCCATGACGGCGACGGCGACTAGTGGCTGCGGCCCCAATTGAAGCACAAGCCCGCGTTTTCCGGCCAGGTCCCTTCCCGCATGCAACAGGAACGCGGGCTTGATCCGCGTCCTCCTCACCATTTCCCGTGCGCTTTCGGTGTGCATGCGCGGACACACTACGTTCGTTCTTCCTTCTTTCACAGAACCACGACTGATTGTGTTTCTGTCTATTTACCAGCTCACGCTCAACCTCAAGGGCTTCCGTGGCCGGAAGACGATGCAGCACGGTGAGGGTGTGTGGAGACAGAGCGTGAATGACGTGTTTGGTGTACTTCCCTGTGAGTGACTGGTTTCTGTACTTGTACTTTATTCGTTTCCCTTCTCCTTTTCTCTTCCCTTTGTCTTCTTCTCCCTCCACTGCGACGGCGCCTTCCTCTTCCCATGTCCACAGTTCTTGCCTTAGTCTTTCATTATCGACATTTGCTCCGCTTCGTATTCCCTCATCAACGGCAATTACTTGCCCTCGACTCGGACGTCACCCGATTACTTTCCTTCGTTGTACTTCGTGGTGTCGACAATTGCCTCTTTTCTCCCCATCTTCACCCATGTCGGCTTCATACACTAACCTCCTTTCTCCAGTAACGCGCACCGGTGGCCCGTATTCTCTCGGCACCGAGGACAACAAAGACATCCGCCGACGACCCGTTGTTATTTTTATTGCCTCTACCCGCCGCATACCTACATATCGTCTATACTCCCTGGCGCTTCACACCTGGCGTATCGTATTTGAATCTCTCCTTCCTCATATATAGATATGCGGTCTCATGCTCGTACATTCTCCGTCAACGCGAACAACCACAAAAAAAAATTCTTCTTTTTTGTATGCCCTATTCGCGCATAATCTGAATGAATATGCTTCACCGCTTTGGCGATACTTGCTGTTCGCCAGCGCTGTTGTCTCTTTTTTGCTTACGACCACCACCGACATCTTGCTAGACTCGCGATCCGTAAGTTTTAGGTAACCGAACCTTTCTTTGATCACGAGACAAGCAGGGGTTCAAAAACGTTCCCAGAACGACCGGGATCGGTCGTTTCCATTTTGGTAGGACGCGCCAAAGCTGATTTGGGACTTGATAAAATTATTGTTACTCACCTTCAAAAAAAAGTGTAAGAAACCTGAACGGCCTAACCAAGAGGAGATCGCAGTTGGACTGCCGGCTGCCCAAGATTGCACAAGAGAGGCTGTTGACAGCGCGAAATTGGAAAAAAAAAAAAGATCCGCGGGATCCATAGCACGCTGTCATAGATTGCAGGCAGGAGCATAAATTGGCGTGCAGACAACACCCGGCAGGACGCGAAAATATTATGGTATATACTTACCCGGTAAGGGAACTTGAAGGGTTCAAACAGGCGTTAACGGAAAATCGGTCATCCCCAGGAGCCAGAAATGACCGGAACCCCCTTCTTTTTCTTTACCCATGGCTGGTTTTGAGTCCTGCCGGCTTGTTCGGCCTTAATCGGTCGCATCGGTGGTCCCTTGGAAATCGGACTGGCGGGGTTAGTGTTGCCGCGACTTCCGACTCCGCCCCGCCAAGTCGACTTGGCGAAGTCGACTTGAGTCGAGTCGAGTCGAGTCACGAACACGACTCCGACCGACTTCTGAGTCGAACCCAAGTCGACTTGAGTCGACTTGAGTCACTTGAGTCGACATTGGTATATAGGTAAGGACAACAGGTACTGTGAATCTCATGAGCTCATTGACGAGGATATATGAAACCCGGAAGATTTATTTATTTCAGAGGAAGACACATCAAGATCAGAGCAGACACATTTCGCAATTGACCTATGCTCAGCAGAACCATCCTCACTAGCACTCAACACCCGGCATGTCAAATGTGAGCTCATTCGAGCGGTCAAAAGAAAGGATCCTGTGAGTCATGGTAATCCTGGTGCGCTCCCGGCTCCTGCGTCGTTGCCACACATCCCAAATTTGGCTCGCAACCAACCGACCTGGCAGTCACACGGCAATCTCCAAGAGGCGAAGATCCAAATGAATCGAGCGATGGTAAGGCTTTTGTTCGTTTTCTCTGAACACGCAAGATCGCCCGGACATATTCATACGTTATTCGAACCAAAGCATTGGAATTCAACTCACCGCCAGGCTTGAGCGCTGCTACGTAAATTATCTGTTCTTAATTCATTCCATTCGTATCTTTCACTGATAATTCCTCTGTAGACCATTCACTTTTGTTCTTTCCCAAATGCAAGACCACCCGGACATATCCGAACATTATTGAACCAAAGCATTGGAATTCAACCTTGCCGCCAGGCCTGAACGCCACTACCCGAATTCTCTGTTCTCTCTTTCATCGTGCCTCTCATCGCTCACTTGCCCCATTCAAAAGCTGCCCATTTGGTTACTTCTTACGCACTCTGGCCATTTTTTCGTTTCTTTTATGTACCCACAACTTTCTATATAATCCAGATAGTTCGTTTGTTCTAAATCAACTTCCGGCCACGCCATAGGCGTATCATTCGCATGTCTGCTTTCGTCCGCGAGCATATTGAATAAGGTGAGGCTCAGTTCACTGATTGAGTTTGAGTTCAGTTTTTTGATCAGCCCACAATGGCCACGAGACTCGTGGTGTATTGGCTGAAACTACATCCATGGCTGTCGGGTCCTCGATTCCAGGAAGAGCTCAGTTTCGGGAAGAGATACCATCTCTTTGCGGCGCGCTACTTTGAAGCCAGAAACTATCCGGACTTTGATGTTGTTGAAACATCATCTTTGTTCGAAATGCAAGGGCCTCGAAGATCTTCTCCAGGCCGCTGGGGAATCGGAGGTGTAGACATATGTTCTCTACTTTGTTTTATTTTATTTCATTCTTTCTGCCATATACAGTCGTACACCTGTAAATGCACTGTACCGTAACCGTAAGGGCCCTCGAAAGCATCGTTACGGTTACGGTTACGGCCGTAACCATATACAGTACGGTGGGGACCCCTAGAGCCGTCCGATGCTCCCCACGACAACATCATGCACGGACTAACTGGCGCACCTCTCAACAAGATATGCTCCGTCCACTCTCAACAGTAAGCATCAATTGAACCACCCGAAATGTTTAACGCATTCACTACGTTCCGCCGTCGGCTAGACTCAGTCTGCCGAGGTCCGTGTAGCCGAGTCAAGGCTGTGCGTGGCCGGCTACACAGAGCTGTGTGCTCTGTGTAGCCGGCCACGCACAGCCTTGACTCGGCTACACGGACCTCGGCAGACTGAGTCTAGCCTGTGTGCTCTGTGTAGCCGGCCACGCACAGCCTTGACTCGGCTACACGGACCTCGGCAGACTGAGTCTAGCCGACGGCGGAACGTAGTGATTATCTGTATTTCAGGGCAGTCCAAATACTCATGATGCGCGCCTCGGCACTCGCCATCTGCCTTGCCACCGGGGTAGCGCCATTCGGTGAAGCCCGCTCGCTTGTAAACCTTCAATGTCTTCGCAAACCTGAGCGACCGCTAGTTGTTGATGCGACGCAGGAGATTACCCGTGATTCTGGCCTTTGCACTGCGATGTCGCCGATCCTATAAAAATATGATCACCAGACCTTGAGCCCAGAGTCATGCTGCCCATGAGAATACTCACGAACCTAGAGTAAACTGACAACACAATTCACTCCACCACGCAAAGGGTACTGACCTGGGAAGGTTACAATCATCCAATGCCCTACCTCCAAATTCCCGGGCCGGCTCCTCGTGTGCGAAGTAGTTACACGAGAATTGCAGGGACGGCAAAATATGTGGGAGTTAATTGAACTACGTACGGTCCTTTTTTGGGGTTGGGATAAAGGCAAGAAAAACATGGGAAACTGCAAAGATGTTGCTTGGCCTATGATCAAAACTTGGCATGTTGCCCTTGTGTGGCGTGAAATGGACATGGCAAGATGGATTCAAATATCCCAAAAGCGGACCTGGATCCTTGAAAGTGGCTCGAAGATGTGCAGATCAAGTACTACGACTCTATCAGACATTGAGAACCAGCAACAATTGTACCCGTGTTCACCAAAACTCGTTTAATATCACTGCGTTTTAGGCGCGTCATGCCGGCACTAGAACTTTGATTTCGAGTGCACCATGTATGGTTCATCGAAAATTTTGATGTGTCCAGATTGTATCTCCTGCAAAGAAGAGCAGAACAGAGGAAAACAATACCTATTTCAGCAGCCCCAAATTCCAACGCCCAAGTCTCGGAATTTGATCGCTCTGCTGTTGGAATGGAGTCACTGTGTAGCCCATTAGGTTGGGTTGAAATTTGATTGACTGTGTCCTCCTGGTCAAGAAGTTTGCATACAAAGTCACTCACTCTATTGCAATAGAGGGGCCTCCCCTGTTCATTCGCTCTTACCCCGCTCAGGTTGACACTACCGTTTCATAACAATCTGTGTCTTTTACTTACCACTTCGGAGTCTACTTTTGATAGACGTTCTGATAACGAACAGCTTGTCAAGCAGGGGAGTTGGGGTCCAAGGCGAAGATATGAGGGGCTTATGTGCGTTGGGGAACTTTATGGCAGATTGGCAGTCAGTCCCGATCACAGTCGATGACGAGGATTGGCTTCACTAACTAGCATTGGTGGGTGAGCCTGACCAACAGGAAGCGATGCAGGCACTCACAGAAAACTCTGAAATGACCGATTCCTTCACCATTCGGATGCCGGAGGATGAAACAAGCATGTAGTTATTCCAAATCTAATTATATCGAGTAAACCTCCGCTCCCATTAACTAGTTATACCTGATATCAAGAGCTCGTCATTTTATTGTCATTAATTAAGAAATGTGCCAAAGAATTCCCGACTTCACCGACTCAAGTTGACTTGAGTCGACTTCAAGTGACTCAACTCATCACAAGTCGAGTCGATTGCCGCTTGAAATCGACTTATCAAGTCGTGACTCGACTTTTCGAGTCACGGCTTTTCGAGTCACGGCAACACTAGGCGGGGTTGCTGATTCCTAAACAAGCGCGGTAAATTCGCGATGAAGTACAGGAACGGTTCACAGGAAAGGCTAACGAGAAAGAGCTGCGGCAATGTCCGACGACGAAAAAGGCGCTGGTCCGATATGTGGGGCTAAATGAAAATGAAGAGGTGCGTCGGCTCGTGACAGAGAAAAAGTAAGAAGAGGAACAAAAACACGAAAGGTGAGTTCCAGACCAAGGAAAACAGCGGCGTCCACACGAAGTGCTTACTGTGTACCCCAGAAAGCCCGCTTTGCGCAAGCTCTCTAATTGTTATACGGCGGAAGTCTTTCAACATACAACTACTCCGCTCAGGGAAAAGTGCAGCAAATCAGTGCTACAGCGGGAAAGGTATCCGAGTATCCAAAGAAAAGGCGCACCTCCTCAAATCCAATCCTCCTGTGAACCCAGACACCGTGCATCTCCAGCATCCATAATGGCCACATCATATCCTTCTTTCTGAAACATTGAGATTCGCGTCTTTATGTCCGGCCCAAGCAGCAGGGACGAGCACTCTCTACAAAGGCGAAGCTGGGTTAAAATGGTGGGACGATTGAGAGTTGGTTGAAAACGGGATCGTGTCATGGCAACGAAAGATTCCTGCCAATGGCCTGCCACCGCTTGTAGCCGTACACGATCACTGAAAGATATGGCAGACGTCGGACGCTGTGCCAGATATGGTCATGGAATCGAAGAAAATGTCATAGAGTATATCGCCTTTATTTTGGAGTAGAAAGTGTGGCAGGGTCGAAAGATCGCGTAGGGCGGTCATGAGTTCCGAATGGACCTCGCATTCCCACAAAGCCAGCCTTCGGAGCGCACAGGAGGTTCGATGAACGAAAGGAAGGAGTTGGGGCATGACCTCCTCGGGGTGGATAAGGAACATAGATCTGCAAGCACCGGCGCTGCGAGGGCGAGGTATCTCAAGTAGAGACGACGAAGGTGGGCAGTGTGACTTTGGTATTCGCATGAGCATCGAGATGACCTGGGACGGTCATTGCACATTTGGGGCAGCCCTGAGGATCTCGAGCTGCCGGTCCAAAGGGGATTCTTCTCGATGGTTCGTGATCTGTGCCGACGGAATTGGGACGGGTCGCGACGGGTCAGAGGCATTCTACTCAGTCAAGATAACTTCCCGTAACTTGAGAGCAGAGGTGAAAATGTCGGGGAAGATGGTATAGCTAGGGTTTACCACTTCCAACTATTCCAATTGGTGGAGGTGGCCATTCACAGGGGGCAGCCAATCCAGCGCGCGTGAGGACGGACCGACATGGAAACACATGGTACGCCATCGATTGCAATGAGGAAGGACCAAGTCCAGAAAAGGGGGATCGTGAGCCGTATCTCGACTCTCCAGGAAATATCCAATGGCGCAGCGGTTGACCAGAGGAGTTGAGCCCTAATTTTGGACATCTCGGATTCCCGCAATGGCATGTTGGACGCGGTGATGGTGATGTAGAACCAGAGAGACGGATATGAGAGCGCATTCCACCTCCACGGGCGACAGATGAGGCCAAGCCGCCACAGGGCCGCATTGTTCCTGTATTGCAGAGCCTTGTCCGCCACCATAAGGGGAAGATTTTGCAAATGAACTCGGACGGAAGACGGCGAACCGAGAGTATTATCATGCTGGACGAGATTTTGTGTCCTAGTTTTCGGCGGTTAACAGGGAGGGAAAGCAAGCCCTCTATTCTAGACGATTTGGCCAATACAGCCTGTAAATGCGCCTGCTGTCCCGAATCGGAGGGAGGAGTCCGGCGTTAAGAAGGCGACAAAAATGCGTACTTGAAATCTTCCTACCAGCTAATCACGAGGAAACAGAAGCATACAGATGGGGCGACGTGATCCTTCGTATGACCTAGAGCGAGGCAAAGAAACCATGGTAATGATAGGAGTACCGCCCTAGAAAGTGAAAACCTGGGATGTACACCGTTTAATCTGGTTCATTGGATAGGCGCCAGATTCGGCGAGTTTAGGAGACTTCAGAAAAGAGCAATTCGGTGTAAGTTTGAACCCGAGATAAACCGTACCGAGTGAAAGCTAAATCATCGGGCAAGCCCTGAGCCGAGTACACAGAAATAGCGAACGAGTTCAGTTTGCAGAAGTGGTCCAGGTCTTTGGCAACGGTGCGAGAAAGATATGAAACGCCAGCGAGGAAATTAGCGTAGAGTCGAAACTGCGCCAATTATCGATGTTACTTTGACCATACTAGGATCAGAAATGACACGACGGCGAGATGGGACACTTCCCCGACAAGCTTGAGTTGGCACGGAGCAGACCGTGCCCATAAACAACATAAGAATAGTCGAGATTCGGCAGTCGGGCACGAGCGGAATCCTACCATTCGATTCGATTGGAATTTCGGGGTGATCCGATCGAATGTCACCCAAATCGTGAGTTTACCGCAAAGCCCTTCAGCAAACGCAGCATGAATCTAGAGGCGGAAGGCAATCAAGACGCGTAATGGCCAGAAACGACATGGACGCGAGAAACAGGAGGTTGACTCATCAATAAACGTATGCAAGCACGGTACACTGCCACAATAACTTTGCTTCTGGATAGTTGGCCTTGTATGAATCCTCAAATACTGGGGACCGGCACCGCCCTTGATCGGAACGGCAGCTTTGTCCCTGTTTGGTTCACGGGGACGCTCGGTTCCCGTTTTTAAAACCCTAAAGCTTTTCACCCCCTCACTTTAACCTCTTGAACCAAAGAAAAAGTCATGATTAAATTAGCATTAGAATAGTGCTATCAGAGCGGATTTTCCTTTTTCTGTCCTGTACATCAAATATGACGACTTTCTTGAGAATGTTGAGCAATATATCAGGGACAAAGGCCAAACTAAAAAATCCGACCCGAAGACCCTGTGAACCCATTGTTTAGCTACGACTTTCTGCGCGAAAGCGAGTCAATTCACCTGGAATTGAAAAAACCTTAGGATTTTTACACAATTTCAGTAAAATCAGCAACTACGGGCCACGAAAGGGGAAGGTTGTCCATTTTTTTTTCAGATATGGCCCTAGGTATACTCACGAAGACTTTATATTTCGAAAACATGCTTATAGTCATGCCAACGGGTCGGAAACGAGGCAAAACGCGGTGAAGGACTTGAACTGTGACAACTGTCACACCCTGTGACGACTTCATTCGCTCTACCAAATTTGCCGCCCTGGCCGCATTCCTCACCCATACTTTCTCAAAAAAAAAAAAAAGAAGGGAAACTCACTTGTTTGCAACGGATATGTGCATTTGGAGCTGTGATATCATGTTAGAAACGATTGAATCTTGAAAACATCATTTGGGACGGCATTTTCACAGGAATGCCAAAGTCAGTATTCACGAAACCATGCACAAAATAGCCATTTATACACGAGAGCTTTCCTCTGCATTTTTAATGAAAATTTCGAACAAGAGTCACCATAAACATCAGTTCCAACGTTCCAGACTATCGAAAACACGGGAAAAGTTCAAATTCTTGTGGAAATTTTTGCAGAACCAGACACTTTTGGACTTTGGTAGCATTTTATCTCGCTAAAATGAGTACATCCGGTGCTTGAGGAATTGAGTACACGAGGGAACATGCGAAAGTGAATAATGAAAGAGAATAAACAAAGACAAACATGCCGCTCCGATCAAGGGCGGTGCCGGTCCCCACAAACACCTTTCGATGGTCCTCAATGGGGCCCGACCAATCTGAAGTAATTCCCCTTCTAGTCAATAGATTATCTCTCGTCCGAGTCACGGTCCCAAATCACATAGATCCCTCGACTCGGGATGCCTCGCCGTGGCTACTTGGCAGTCCTTTCCCCGCAGGAAACGCGATTGGACGGAACTCGGTGCTCTCGCTACTATATCACTGGTGCCGCGCGCAGCCGCTCGCATTCATAACCCGTAGTACGGGCACCCCATGCCCACAACTGCGCGGTCTGCGCACCTTCCCCGTCACCTGCTCGACATCCACGCAATCCATCTATCGCGCTTTACCGCTATCATGTTCACTGCTCTCGCCACCTTCCCTTGGGCGCCCGGCCAGCGATCGAGACGGGTTTCTTTGTTGGGAGGCGCTGGGCGCGCGCATTTCGCGTGGCTGCTGCTGCTGATAGAAGTCGAGGGGTGTTGGGAGGCCGCTGCGCGTAGCTTCCTCGACGATTGATAGGGGGATAATCGGACCCGCTCATCTAGACGCTCTAGGCGTCCTCCCATTCGCTCTCCCCGTCTTTTTTCCGCCCTCGTACCCAACCACCTACGCCCCCGCCGGCGAGATCGATATCGATCCGGAGGAGAAGAACGTGCGATGGATGTGGAATGCGCGGGGAGATCCTCCCTCCTCCTTCGCGCGCCCTTCTCCCGGCTCGCGCGCGCTCCACGTCCCTCCGCTGCTGTGGCTCCGCGTCTCCTTCGCATCGCCGTCGCTATACGCTTATCCTCCCGCTCGCACTTCATCCGTACCACATACCCTCGCACCAGCCCTGCTCCGCCTTCCGGGCGTCTGCGATACATGCGAGCGGACGAAGACTAGGGAGTACAGTAGAGGCTCCACATGGGGAGTATGTCGTCCGTGCGGAGCCGAACGAGATAGACGTGGATGCACATCATGTACCCCGGGACTCGGGATGAGGTCCTTGGCGGCTGGCGGCGCCCCACATGACGTTCATGCTGGGCTTTGGCGATGGGGCCGCGTTCGGTGCTGGAGATGGAGATGGAGGATGGAGGAGAGCGGAAGCAGGTATTGGAGGTGGAGCGTAGTAGGAAGGGAAGCGATGGGGTGAAGGCAGGGTGGAGAAGGCGAACCGGGATGGCGCGGGCGCCGGACGCGCAGGGGTGCGTCGACCGCCCGACACTTCATTGCGATTGCTTATCGCTGGATACCTGTGCAAGACGGTACGTCGCCTGTCCACTCCCTACTCCCGTCGTGGCTCACCTCTTTTGTCTATCTTCAGCGTTGGCGTTGGCGCTCCCTCTGCCCGCGGTAGCTATGGATATTTGCGGACAACGGCCGGCCCTACTTGCGCTTCGCTCGGTGGGTCACCTCTTCCACCGCATCCATCGGCGCCGCTGACAGTCCGCCTGCTGCAGTACCAGTATTCCCGCGCGTCACGCTGCAGGGCGATGCCACGTCACGTCGACGACTCGTCGCTTGCTGAACGTCGCCGCTGCCTCTTCAGCGGGACGACACTATCAACGCATCAGCGAGGTCTATCTCCTCGAGCATAACCTCGCCGCTGCCCCGTACATCCCGCTGCGCATCTCCCGCTCTTTCGCGTCGCCCACCGCCGCCTGCCCTCATGCTAGCATCCCCCCTCCTCCCCCCCATTCGATATCCGCACTTCGCACAGCGGGCACCGTATGTGCATACCATCCCTCTCCGACTGCGGCTTTGGACCGGCTGCCAGCTGGCTCTTCGCACCGAGCATCCGCTGCCTGCTCCCCAGCCCCGGTCCTCTCGTAGCGCTCCCGCTAGTGGGATTTGCCGCAATGCAGGTATCGCGCGCGGCCAGACGGAGTGTACGCCCGGTGTACCTACTGGCGCTCCTCGTGAGCCACATCCAGACGTGTCCACCGTACGTTGGTGGGACATGGGGAGAAGGACGATTCACTGCGCTGGCGTTTGAATGGCGAGAGGGGGGACTTGCTTGCCGCGGAGTCGCTCGTACTGCTTTGGGGCTTCTGGTCGTACTTGTTGGGGACACGCCGCGATGGACCGATTTGCGGGTGGGGCGTAGGTACCATTGGTACGGTGTGGGCGTGATCGGTGAAACAGCTGCCACTGGGTGTGAGGTATTCGGACAGCAGGAAGGCGGCGAAACCTAGCGGGAGGTGTTACAGCTTGTCCACAAGGATCTTTGGAGGGTTACTGGTTGTTTGGGCCGTCTTGAATTGTATGCGTGGTCCTGAAGAGTCATCTATTAATATACAGTACACCGGAATCTTGTAGCTGTCGAATTTTGGGATTCACGATGTGGGTCTTAGATCCTTTTCATTTTCCCTTCCCTATGGCCCGTCGCTGGCGTAGGGTACAAATCGCTATACCCATTCTAAATCGCCTTTTATGGTAACTCACCTGTCATAAAAGGAAGGAGCTCTTGCTGATGATTCGCATTCACCTAATAATCCCACATACCACCCTCTAATAAAGGTGTCATACTGGGCTCAATGCCCCTTCTATTAGAGGGTGGAACCGTTAGCCCAGGGCTCCACGCAATAAGCCATGCAAAACCTCGCAAAAAAACACGCAAGATTTCGCAATAAATAAGGTGGGAGGACTTAGAGGTTTGAGGGCGGGTGTTCTCGGCATGTTCCGGCATACCCGCCATGCCCGATGTGTCGGTGCAATAAACCATGCAAAACCTCGCAAAAAAACATGCAAGATTTCGCAATAAATAAGGTGGGAGGACTTAGAGGTTTGCGGGTGGGTGTTCTCGGCGTGTTCCGGTGTCGGTCATCATCCCGCCCACTGCTGCCGGTGTCAAGTCAAAAAAAAGTCAAAAAAAGTCAAAAAGTCAAAAAAAAAAAAAAAGGGTAAAATGAATGTAAAGTAAGGGTCAATACAATGTGCGCCAAGTGCTCGTGTGTGCCAAGCACTCGTGTGCGCCTGACGCTGCCAATGTGCGTGCTCATTGCACGCCCTGATCCTGCCGCCCCGCCTGCTCTCAACGAAAAAGACCGAAAAAGTAGCCATAAAAACAAGAGAAAAAAACTGAGCAGGACAGAGCCTGAGTGCCTGTGGGTGACCAACACCACTGCCCCGCCTCCTCTCAACAAAAGGACCAAGGAAAAACATTTTACAAAAAACAAAAAAAAAGTGTCTAGTTGTCATCATCACTGTCATCATCACTGTCCTCGTCCATACCCTTCAAATTGAGTGCTTTGAACTCCACTGTGCCCGGTTGAATTCCCAGTGGGCCTTTGCGCATAGAGGGAGGGAGCTTGGTTGTGATTGACCCCGACTTCCCATTGGCCAATGCCCAGAGCTTGTCATGCATTATTGCAAATTCACCTATAAAGCCCACAGAATCACACTAGTTAGTGTGGGGACGGAGCCTCATTCCCTGCACTAGTTATAGGGAAATACAGGGTCCGCAGGCTAACTTCTATAATTCTTGCAATAACTTTGTATAATTTTCAATAACTTTGACATACAGGGGAGTAGAGGTAGTTCTAAGCATACTTCAATAACTTTCAATAACTTTGGGGACTTGGGTGATCTCTGGTGTTGGTTGTGGCCAAAAAAGGAAATTATTGTGCAGCCACTGTAAAATCCCCAGAAAATCACAAAAAAAACACAATTTATCAAATTCGCTATTTTCACTATATTATTGCACTATAATGGGCCTCAATTTGGCCCAGTCACCTTCAAAGCCCAGAGAAACAAAGTAATACAGTCAGGAGGTATTTATATTGCTGTATCCCCAAGATATCACAGCCAGGAACACAGTTTATCAAATTCGCTATTTTCACCCTACTATTGCACTATAATGGGCTCTGATTTGGCCTGGTTAGCTTCAAAGTACTTGGAATAACATTCCTATATGGTTAGATCATCCAAAATGGTGCAATCATGAGCCAGAGAAGGGCTAATGCAGGAAATTTCCTTTTTGGGCAAAAGGCGTTAGTATCCAAAAAAGGAAAGTGATGCTCAGATCATAGAGCTAATCAAGGGCCACAAGACTCACCTATACCATTTTCCCATCAGAAGCCTTGTTGGCCCACAAAATGCAAAATACTTTCCAAGACACAGCACTTTTTTGTGCCATTCCATCGGTTGTGGCCCCGGTATAGGCAGCCATCAATTGTAGAGCAGCTGTAAAACCCAGTACAAACACCCATCAATGTCAAGGCAATGGCAAGGGCCCATATGGGTGCTCATAGCCCCTATTTTACTGGTAATTGTTATTTATTTGGGCTTTAGGAGCAGAGCAGAGGGTCATGTGAAGCATGGGAAAGTTCCAGGCTCTAGCTGCATATGAGGCTTAACTGGGACACAGTGGTAAAATGTATGAAAGATAAGGATGTAACAGCTGTCTAGAGATATAATAGCTGACATTAATCCCAGGCTGAATTAGCTCCGGTTTTCTTCTGGGATTTTTTTTGTGATTTTCTGGGGATTTTCTGTGATTTTTCGATGTATTTTACAGTGGCTGCACAATAATTTCCTTTTTTGGCCACAACCAACACCAGAGATCACCCAAGTCCCCAAAGTTATTGAAAGTTATTGAAGTATGCTTAGAACTACCTCTACTCCCCTGTATGTCAAAGTTATTGAAAATTATACAAAGTTATTGCAAGAATTATAGAAGTTAGCCTGCGGACCCTGTATTTCCCTATAACTAGTGCAGGGAATGAGGCTCCGTCCCCACATTAACTAGTGCGATTCTGTGGGCTTTATAGGTGTTTTAGAAGATTCAAAGACCCTTTCAGTGCAATCAAAATGCTTTGTTTCTTTATAGCTGATTCTGGTATTGAATTTTCCGCTTTCTATTTGAGTTTCCATGCAGCTTGGTTTCACAATCTTAGTAGGACTGATTTTCACATAGATTCTTAGGAAATCTATTTGAGTTTCCATGGGCATTGAAATTTTGCTTTATTTGGTGTGTGTATAATTCTCTCTCGCTTCTTGGAATCCATATTCGGGTCTTATATTCTTTCTGGTCTCTTTCTTGAAGCTCTCGTGGAAACTTGGTAAGCAAGCTTCTGGAAAGGGGGAAATGTAGAGGAATTCTGTCTACCAACAGTATGTACTGCCGAAAATTGCATCTATGTTCGGTGTGTGATGGAATTGAAGTTCCTCTTAGACTCAAGAAATGTAATTGTTTCTTAAAATCCTCAAGTGTCCTTAATGCCTCAACAAATCTCTTTATTAAAGGAAAAGGTGCGTGAAATCAATTAACTAACAGGTGGCTTACGTAAGTGGAAGCGGTCGTAAGCGTCTCTGTAACAGCAATTGCGGCTTGTTCTGCAGTCAGGTCAGGTGGTCAGATCAAATCAAATGAAAGACTTCGAAAGAGGCTCAAGAACTCGAGAACTCGGACAAAAGCAGCTAAGAAGTCAATATTGGTCTGCCTAGTACAGAGTGTGGGAGGTAAACTACTTCCATTCTGCAGATTCGCTCCTCCTTATATAGCTTCCTGGTGTTTCCTTATATAGAATCTAGTTCCCTCAAGAAGCGTGTGCTTCTTTTGACTCTGTCTGACTCATTCTGACTCATTATGACTCATTCTGATTTGAATCAGTCTCTTGTGACTCACTCGTGATCCCATCATCATTAGTCATGAACACTTACTAATGAGTCTTGAATATTTATTTCTTTAATTCCTTTTACCATTCTTTATTGGGCTTGCGCGCATATTCTTGTCAAACATATTTCATATGGCACATCCGCGGCGAACAGAAAAAAATGACTGCCCTCAGTCACTCTATGCGCGCAAGGCCAAGAAAGAACTACATGTTTCAGGAAACGAGGCGGTATTGATCAGGGTAGTTCAACAAAGTTGAATCAAAAATACTTGTGCAGAATATGAGAGGTAGTCCAGAAGGAGCGATATATGAGCAGCATGGTAGTTACGCATCATCCAAAAAGGAACATGCCGCCCTCGTGGAAAATCAAGAGTCCTCCATCATGTGTTTTAGACTTCTTAGGGCGATGGCGAGATGGGGATCGTAGACTCAAGGCGGATTTCACCTTGTGAATAGTCTTGCGCACCTGGATCGCCAAAGTGGTGGGGTGGAAATAGCGAGCGGCCATCTTCAGAATGGTCTCCTGACCAGTGGTCTTGTCGCGAACCAAGATGTATGCCCACTCTTCCGGCTCCATTGTGCTCGTGATGTCCCATCAATGACTACGTCTCTTCTTTTCCACCATCTTCCAAATCCCTTCCAGCATCCCATAGCAGTCTATTTTGTCGCCTTTCTTGAAAACACGGCTGGGCGGCCCTCACAATTCAAAAAGATCAGGTTCATCTGCGCTACGCCAAACCAAATCCGGAAAGAGTGTGGTCTCGCACATCAAGGGATTAGAGGCTGCTGCTGCGTTCAAAGTCTCCAGATGCACGATCATGATCTGGAACGACTTCATCTGCCATACAATCTCGGCATTGGAAGTCAGATTGTTGGGCGGATGAATTCTAATGACTTTGTGGTCGGTGGGATGGATGTCGCGGAGGGGAGGCGCAAGCATCTGGATGGGTCCTGGAGAGAGCCGGCGACAGCGCAAAGCTTCCTCTTCACGAGCTGTTCGCAAGGCTTCAGGGCTTCCAGATTCAAGGTATGCCCCAACGTTATGGAGATCGGTGTGCTGATCATCTTGTTCAGGGGAAGGTGACCATACAGATCGTTCGAGATCGAGAGGCGTGGATGCGGGTTCATGTCCATATCCGAACAAATGAAAGAAAGGAAGGTCGGGTATGAGAAGGTCTGCATAAATCGCATCTCGGTGCCCAGTGGCGAGATTTGGTGAAGAATAAGTGCATGGACGGGAGATATCGAGATAGTCAGGGCCTGGGAGAGCATGTTGTTCAAAAATCTGGCGATGGATGTACTGTTCTCCCTCCAGATATTCATCCTGTAAACACAGAAGAAATAAAGGTCATGACAGTCGTGTTCAGAAAATATCAGAGGCATGATTACATCGCTATTAGTCAAAGTCTCTTGGCTTCCGGCAAGGGTCAGGGCTCTTCGCAAATGATCGGGATCAAGTATATAGGTGTCCATGGCTGGTTATTTTGAAAGCAGGGGATTCAACGGATGAAAAAGGCTGAGAGACAAAACAGAGAGACTAAGAAAATGTACGTGTTCATCCCTGGCAATGTTTTATATCCTTTGCCTGCAGATCTTCTTCTTCCGTAAATTGCACTTTTGTTTTGAGTTTGATGTTGTCTATTTGTGTTAATCCCTGCCATCCCTGGCCTGCTCCAATGTTCTATCTCGCGTAAATTACCCGATTCGCCCTAGTCATCTTCGGAAGATTCAAAATAGCCTTCCTCTTCTTCTTCTTCTGATTCTTCTGTGTTATCTTCCAACTCATTTTACTGCATAAACCAATGGTCCCGGGTTATATAGGGCAGCAACCTGAATGCGGCTGTGGGGTTACGTCGGAATAACGTCCCGTCCAACTCCCTCAAGATATATGCTCCGCCACGATTCTTTCGTTCCACTTCATATGATCCAAAATATTTATCATCTGTCTTTTTCCTAGAGCTGACCTCCATTTCGATCCCAATGTTTCTTACCAGCACCAATTCACCCTTCTTATATTCGTCTCTCTGCAACTTCTTGATGAATCGTCTTTCAAATTGTGCTTCAATCTAAACCTGGCCTTTTTCAAAGCTTCAGCGGCTCGTTTAATGTCCCTGGGATGTTTCGACAGTTGCTGAATTCGGAGAGTCAATAATTCAGCCGTCGTAAGGCTGGTGTGAAATCCACTTACCATAAAGGTAGCTTCTGCAAGATCAAAAGGCAATCAACTCCATACAATAATTGAAATGGCGAAAAACCTGTTACCCGGCTCACAGTTACTCTGTCTGCGAGTAGTGCAGCTGCGAGCTTCTCTGGCCACATATGAATCTTTCCGCCACATGACTTGGTAATTGCTTCCCTCAGTGTGAAATGTCCTTGTTCCACCACTCCCGAAGTGTGTTTATTTTATGGTGAGATTTTTACGTGCGGTATGTTCATATTTTTCATCAATACTCGAAATCCCGCTTTAACTTCAGATCCGTTATCTGTGACCACTTTCCGCGGACATCCACATCAACAATAAATGTGGACCCAGAAGAAATTTGCCAAGTCCTCTGCAGTCTTTGTCTTTAATGCCTGCGCTTCACAGGTTCCTGACAAATCGTCTCTTGCCGCAACGATCATCTTATATCCAGCTGCTTCAGGCATCATCATTATGTCGATGTAAATGGTCTGAAATAATACCGCGGGTGTCGTAGAGGTAACTGGTACTTCCAGTTCCTGAGTGCTCCTAACCTGACATTTATGGCAGGAAGCAATATGATGTTTGATATCGTTATAAAGCTTAGGCCAATAGAATCGGACTTTCAAAAGATCCCAAACTGGCTGAATTCCGTGGTGCCCTAATTCTTCATGTGCTTGCGTGAGTATCCGCAACCGCATTTCTGGTTCCATGATTACATTCAGAGGAGGTCCTTTCTTGTTTCGTTTTAAAAACTTCCCTTCATAAATCAAGAAGCGGGTTGCCTGTTGGATGAACCGCACATGCTTCTGGGGCGACTCAAAAATAGGAGCCTCTAATGTGCTTAGGAATCGAAAAACGTCCTTGAGAAAATCTTCTTGCCCCTGGCGGGCTAGCATGCAGGATGGTAACGATATCGCTTCATTGGAAACTTCTTCCCAGTTGATCTGTATGAAGAAAGCTATTTCATCTAGCCAGGAGTCATCATCACTTTCAACTGTCTCACCCTCCGCTGGTTCGTGTCGAGAAAGCGCGTCAGGTCCCTGAAACTTAGTTGCAGGTACGTGGATCAATGCAAAATGAAACATTAATATTCCCTGGATCCACTGATTCACCGCTGCGTCTGGCTGGAGGTCAGGGTTATTCAGAAGACCTTGAATGTATTTGGCATCAACTTCCACCTGCAATGTTTTGGCTCCAATAATGTACAGCCGCCAATGCCGAAGAGCGCGGTACAGTCCAAACAGTTCCAGTTTTGGCTGTGAATATCGGGACTCTTGATCGCTCATGGGAATTGATCCATATCTGGCTGGCCTTCGAGTTCCACGTTCATCTAGCTGAGACAAGATCATTCTTGCGGCTTCCTTACTTGAATCAATGGACAAAATTATAGCACAGTCGGAGTCATAGTTGATTGGACGCAAAGCCGGCACAGAGGCAACTAAACACTTGATCCGACTAAATGCCCATTCACGCCTCTCAGTCCATTCAAACTCATGATTTTTCCGATATAGCTCGGTGAGCGGCCGAATAATCTCTGAATACTTAGGAATCCATATCCTGACTGTTCCACATAATCCTAAAAATGACCGAACTTCTTGAGGTGTCTTCAAAACTGGCCAATTCATAATTGCCGATACCTTTTTCACGTCTGGAGCTCTTCCTTGGGCAGAACATCCTTGTCCAACGATCAATGCTTTTGGTCTACAACACTGAACCTTAACACCAGAGAAGGTTGCTCCGGCGCATCTGACTTTATGCATAATTCGGTGAACGTCTTGTGCATGTTCCTATATAAATCGCTGGATTTCTGGATTGTCTTCAAGCGTTTCTGGCTGACTGTTGGCATCCAGGTATGCGATTTCAGGTCCTTTAATGGGTAGATCGTCAACGAATATGTTGGCAATCCCAGGGATCTCGTCACGCAGTATGAACACCATGCACTTCTGAAACTCTGCTGGCGAATTGGTGTACCCAGTAGGCATGGACGTGATCCTCAGCAACCCTAATGGTGTCATGAAAGCAGTCATGTCGCAACTTTCGGGTTCCATTTTTCGTGCATCAAATCCCCAGTATAAAGCAATGACAGTGTAACATTGACGCCCTGCAAATCCTTCCACAAAGTCGTCCACTATTGGCAGCATTCCTGCATCCCATACTGAAACTTTATTTAGTGGCTGCAAGTCGTGAACAATACGGAGCTTCCCATTTTTCTTCAGAACACAGAACCATCAAGATCGGTAAGAAGATTGACACATTTCGCAAACACCTGCCTCCATCTTTAGTTTTAAGACTTCAATCACCTTGTGCAGAATGCCAGGCGGAATCGGAATGTTCTTGTATTCCCATGGCACATGCGGAACAATGGCGATCTTGTAAGGCGAAAAATATTCATCGTGAAATGTGCCTCTTTCAGAATCTTCAAACGCCAACGCTTTTTGATTCAACTCCATTACTCGGACGAATAACTGTTCTTCTTCCTTGGACAAAAATCCATCCTTGTTTATCTCCAATGTTTTCAACCGAGTTTCATTTAGTCTTTCACTTGGTTGAAACACCGGCGGGCGAGACTCAAGAACTGGTAATGTCAACAGTGGGTCTTCTGGAATGCATTGTTTCACTTCATAATCGGGAGAAAAGGTAGTTGAAACCAGTTTGACTTTCTTGTCAACTCGCTTATACATAGTAAAAATCTCAAAATTCGTTCCCGTATTATGAGCAACTTCTACGGGTGGGGCTGGCGGTGAAATAACCACAAAATAAACCTTGTAAATGAATACGCGGTTCGATAATGCAACTATAACAACTCAAACACTATAGTCCTCGTGCAAGTTTGGGGTTCCAATCCAGTATAGATTGTGGCAATTTGAGCTTTAGTTCTATTTAAGAAGCAAGACTTTACAGGTCTACAAGTCGTATAGATAAAACTTGCTCGAATCTGTGCTAGGCGCGATCGCGGATAGACAGACGAGATTTTATGTTCAACGGTTTTGTATGATGTGGGTCTAGGTTTGGAGATGGTACTCCAATGTGTAATGCAAGTGATTCTTATGAATTCCGATTCCAAATAGTATCCGCGATTGCTAATCCTTGCGAGATTACAACCAATTGTCAAGTCCAATCCATTTCCTTATATTCCACGCATCCGTTCCGTTTATCCAATATGTCCACGCATCGTTTATAAAGATCCAAATCCAAGACAGATAATATTCAAACAGGGAAAACAAACGAAACTTGGTATAGCTTCTGGGTGTCTCCGAATGAATGACTACTCTACCAGTTAAGCGTGAAGTCTAGTAACTTCGCGTCCAACAGGTGGGGTGAGATTCACTAGTGTTCCTCCCATAACCATCCACTTATATACGTTACAGGATTCTAAATATAAACGAGACTGATACAAACGAACAATAGGGTTCGGGGTATATGACTAGTGGTATGGCAGCTAGCCAATGAACCCCTGTCAGATATCAAGCGATTAGTAAAATTGAGAGAGATTCATAAGGAACATCAACGAGCCGAGCTTAACAATGAGTCAAGATCTACATCGCTTAGAACAATTGTGATGGGATATTGTTGATATGTCAACTTTTAGCTGACCTCCTCGTCAGCACTCCGTTACCCTCCTTGGTAACCATCCGCTCAAATGGTTCCGCCTCGAACCACTTTAAGTGATTTGTCTGAAAATCGTGATAGCCACCGCTTCTCAGTACCGGAGTACGGTTTCTTGGTCAATTGGTGGATCGACCAAGTCCAGTCCTCTCTTGGCAGTTCTGGAGACGTCAGATGATGCCCAACAATGATCCCTCTGGTTCAGAAGGATGTTCCCTCGTAATATGCCCTTAGTCAGGGATGTGCAGTAGCCCCAATCCGTTTCCAGGATGGTAAGGTACTTTCCGTGATTGCTCCATTAGCGACTTCCCACTTCAACCCTTTACCAGGATTGTCGTCCAGCGCCTTTCTAATGGTTCGTGACACATTATATCCCTTTTAGCTAACTGCTCAGGCCAGCAATAGCCCTTGTGAGATGACGTCGTAGTGTAATGAAGTACATTATAGTATGTTGCAACTCAAGCAGATTTGAATAAATGCCCAGGTGCCCCAATACCAGATCTGTCATCGTCCTCCATCTCTTTGAGTCGGCGATGAAGAAGGAAAACATTGTTATCGATGTGAGTGTTTGGTAGGAAGAGACACATGACACGTTGTTTATGTCACATGTGCTATGAATTCAAGCGCAATACTTTATACTAGCTGTAAGCACCCGTGTCTTCGCCACGGAGACAACTGCACAGTGGATTCCAAGCTCACCTGGATTCTGAGAGGCATGGCACACGGCACCTCCATGAGACCCGGCAGCAACGTCTCGACAGCCGGCAATAACATCTCAACAACATCACGTGAATTCTCAGGTGACTTTTCAGGTGACTTCTCACATAGAGGCTGTGCTCATTGTGTTTTCATATCTAGGATATATAGGATTTGTGGAGTAATTTCTAGGCCTTATGGGAACCGGTAAGCAGTAAACTACTCAGATTAAACTGTATGCCAACACATTTGGGACCCCTCCCTTATGCTCAAGAATAAAAAATGTCTTATGGAAAGTCAACCACTTATAGGTCCACAAGTCGTATAGATAAATTGGTTGAAACTGTTCTAGGTGCAATCATAGATAGTCAGACAAGATTTTATGTCAACGGTTTTTTGTGTGATGTGGGTCTGGGTTTGGAGATGGTACTCCAATGCAAAATGCAAGTGATTCTTATAAAATTCCGATTCTTAATAGTATCCGCGGTTGCTAATCCTTGTGAGATTATACACCAATTGTCAAGTCCGATCTGTTTCCTTATATTCCATGTGTCTGTTCCATTTATCCAATATGTCCACAGATAGTTTATAATGATCCAAATCCAATACAGATAATATTTCGAGGGAATACAAACGAAACTTGATATAGCTTCTGGGTGTCTCCAAATGAATTACTACTCGACTGATTAAGCGCGAAAGCCTAGTAGCTTCATGTCCAACAAGTGGGGTACAATTCACTGGCTTCCTTCCCATAACTATCCATTTAAATACTTTACAGGAATCTAAATATAAGCGAGACAGATAAAAACGCGTGACAGAGTTCAGGGTACATGACTAGTGGTATGGCAGCTAGCTGAAGAACTCCTGTCGGATATCAGAGATTAGTAAAAACAGGATGGAGTTGTAAGAATCATCAATGAGCTGAATGTTGCGATGAGTAAAGATCTGCATCACTTAGAACGATTGTGATGGGATATATTTGATGTGTCAATTTAGCCGACTTCCTCGTCAGCCCGCCTTTACCTGCCTCAGCAACCATCCATCTACTTTGGTTCCTCCTTGAACCCTTTGATTGATTCATCTGAAAACTGTGATAGCCGTTGCTTCTCGGTACCTGAGTATGGTTTCTTAGTCAATCAAGAGATTGACCCAGTCCCACCTTCCCTTGGCAGCTCTGAAGACACCAGATGATGTCAAATGGTAAGCCCTCTTGTTCAAAAAGATAATCCCTCGTAATACACCCTTAGTCAGGGATATGCAGTAGCCCCAATCCATTTCCAGGATGGTTGGGCACTTTCCACGGTTGCTCCATTAGCGACTTCTCACTTCAATCTTTTACCAGGATCGTTTTCTAGCGCCTTTCTAATGGTCCGATGAAACGCTGACTATGGGGCTGGCGATGAAATAACCACAACACAAACCTTGTAAATGAATACGCGGTTCGATAATGCAACTACAACAACTCAAACACTATAGTCCTCGTGCAAGTTCGGTGATAAGCCAGTAATTGGGCCATGGTTAGATACACGTAATTTTGCGTGTTTCTGATCGTGCTCATTGCTGAAACTGTTGTTTCTATGCAACAGTACTGGTTCCTGGTAGCTGTTGGGCGAACCACAGAGAAACGGGTGGACATTCTAAGGAATTAGAACGTCCATTGGCTAGTCTCGCACTGAAAACTGTAAGGGAAACGTGCAGCCAGATAATAAGTCAAGGAACTTCTTTTGACGTGTTTCCAACATTCACTTAAGCAACGGAAACGGGTCAAAGGAACGGGAGTTGGCAATGTGTTGTGTTGTGTTGAGACGCTAGGGGAGACGTGTTCTGTCACGAGTGTTTCGGTTGCCAGAGTTGCCGGTTTCCATTGGATGCGGATACACCGAAACAGGTGGTCGGCTATTCCGTGGATCCGGATCACAACTCAAAAGGTGTTCTAAGGTTCGTTCCCAAGAACCCTTTCTGGGAAACCCTGGAGAAACGGGTATCTACCGAAACCTACAAAGGAGTATTATCAAGTTCCATGCTTGGAACCAAGGGGAGACTTGAGTTGAAGCAGAAACAGGTCGAACGAGATGCAGTGCCGATCTATCGGTGATCGACACACCCTCTGAATAATACAGGGGTGCTGCTGACGGGTAGCGAACATGGCGTGCTCGCAGTTGGGAACCAATGGGAGGCGACGCTCGGAAGAACAACCGACGGAAACACGGTTAAAGAGACGGATAAACGGACTTTTGATTCATTGGGATTGTGTTTTGGGCTTTGTAACAGTGTCTTGGCGGTTGTATAAGTATCCGAGGGTGTTTCTACGATGGACACAGCATCTTCCCCCGAACTAGTAGGCTATACGCTTGCGCATTGGGTTGATCTGGGATCCTCGGCGAACACACTCTTATAGAGTAGCATTATTAGTCGAAATCTTATTTGTTTCTGAATCATATATATTCTGGAAACGCACTTGGGCTTTGCCTGGAAACTGTCTGAACTCTGAGAATCTGTTGGAACTGGGACTCTGTTAAAAGAAACATTATTGTTGTTGTTTGCGGAGCGGGTTTCAGAAAGTACCGTCAAGGGAAAACTTTGGAAACGTGACTGCTGGCGTTGCTCAGAAAGTACCTCTTTAGGGAAAGCTCTGTGAATGTTCTTGGCCTATAAACTAGGGGCCTTACTTGAGTCTACAGGACTACTTTAAACTTGTTTCTCTGTCGCTTGGACACACACACACACACACGCTGCGAAGCTATAAATCTATCTTGTTTGGAAACAATGTTTCCACTGTGTCTAGAAACATGTTCTACTCAGTTTGCTCTATTATCTCTTTGAGATACGAAACCTCTCCCTACAACCTTTACAAGGCCCTGTACTAGGGGCTGTAACTCGTTGGGATCTTTGGAAACGTGCATATATTGCCGTTTGATTTGTTTGTTGGTTGTTGGAACAGTCTCTGGACTGTTTCTATGCCGCTCTCGAGTCAAGTGGGGTTATTTGTGTGTTTCTTATATAGGTTCTGAGCACATCAATCATCGGGGTTCCAATCCAGTATAGATTGTGGCAATTTGAACTTTGGTTCTCTTTGAGAAGCAAGACTTTACAGGTCTACAAGTCGTATAGATAAAACTTGCTCGAATCTGTTCTAGGTGCAATCGCGATAGACAGACGAGATTTTATGTTCAACGGTTTTGTATGATGTGGGTCTAGGTTTGGAGATAATACTCCGATGCGTAAAGCAAGTGATTCTTATGAATTCCGATTCCAAATAGTATCTGCGATTGCTAATCCTTGCGAGATTACAACCAATTGTCAAGTCTGATCCGTTTCCTTATATTCCACGTGTCCGTTCCGTTTATCCAATATGTCCACGCATCGTTTATAAAGATCCAAATCCAACACAGATAATATTCAAACAGGGAAAACAAACGAAACTTGGTATAGCTTCTGGGTGTCTCCGAATGAATGACTACTCTACCGGTTAAGCATGAAGTCTAGTAACTTCGCGTCCAACAGGTGGGGTGAGATTCACTGGTGTTTCCTCCCATAACCATCCACTTAAATATGTTACAGGATTCTAAATATAAACGAGACTGATACAAACGAACAATAGGGTTCAGGGTATGACTAGTGGTATGGCCGCTAGCCGATGAACCCCTGTCAGATATCAAGCAATTAGTAAAATTGAGAGAGATTTATAAGGAACATCAACGAGCCGAGCTTAACAATGAGTCAAGATCTACATCGCTCAGAACGATCGTGATGGGATATTGTTGATATGTCAACTTTTAGCCGACCCCCTCGTCAGCACTCTGTTACCCTTGGCAACCATCCGCTCAAATGGTTCTGCCTTGAACCGCTTAAGTGATTTGTCTGAAAATCATGATAGCCGCCGCTTCCCAGTACCCAAGTATGGTTTCTTAGTCATTTGTTAGATCGACCAAGTCCAGTCCTCTCTTGGCAGTTCTGGAGACGTCAGATGATGCCCAACAATGATCCCTCTGGTTCAGAAGGATGTTCCCTTGTAATATGCCCTTAGTCAGGGATGTGCAGTAGCCCCAATCCGTTTCCAGGATGGTAAGGCACTTTCCACGATTGCTCCATTAGCGACTTCCCACTTCAACCCTTTACCAGGATTGTTGTCCAGCGTCCCTCTAATGGTTCGAGACACATTATATCCCTTTTAGCTAACTGCTCAGGCCAGCATTAGCCCTTGTGAGATGACGTCATAATGTAGTGAAGTACATTATAGTATGTTGCAACTCGAGCAGATTTGAATAAATGCCCGGGTGCCCCAATACCAGGTCTGTCACCGAGACACATTATATCCCTCTTAGCTAACTGCCCAGGCCAGCATTAGCCCTCGTGAGATGACATTGTAATGTAGTGTAGCACATTATAGTACGTTGCAACTTGAGCAATTTTGAATAAATGCTCAGGTGCCCCAGTACCAGGTCTGTCACCGCATTTGATAGAAACCAGCAACTCAAACACCTGATACACTTGTGACCTAACACGAACTTCCAGTGTCTCAACACAACACAATGCATTGCCCAAATCCCGTTCCTTTGACCTGTTTCCATTGTTTAAGTGGATGTTGGAAACAAGTCAGACAAAGTTCCTTGACTTGTTATTTGACTACATGTTCCCTTACAGTGTTCAGGGTGAGACTTGCCAATGGAAATTCTAATTCCTTAGAGTGTCCACCTATTTCTCTGTGGTTCACCAGACAGCTACCAGGAACCAGTACTGTCATATAGAAATAACAGTTCCAGTAATGAGTATAATCAGAAACACGCAGAATTGCACGTATCTAAGCATAGCCCAAATACTGGCTTATCACCGCTGGAAATCTTATTGGGCCACTGGATATCTAGTAGAGTCTCTAGTGTTGAGCCACTAGACTTTTATCGGGCCACTAGATATCTTATTGAGCCACTGGATATCTAGTGGAACCTTAATGGATTAGATTGAGCTGAAGATGTGTTACTGGGTACGAGCCAGCTGCACAGGATATCAGGATATTACTGTCACTATACCAGGCAGATCTAGCCACTAAAAAGATGTGACCTTCGCATCAAGGCTGACTGACATGATTGATGAGGTTCACTGGCGTCAGTACTAGGTTACCCATTATCAAGCCGCTGGATATTTATTAGAAGTTCTACTGGGCTTGTGGAGAGCAGGACTGATTCAGAAGCTGAAGAGGGATTGATAGAAACCGGCATGATCTGTCAGAAAGATTGAAACCAAGACAACCAAGCACAACTTATGACATGCCAGAGAAATGCATGTGGAGTAGGAGGCCATAATACCCATGGTGAAGAATACCTTCTATGTCATTGGCCATTCACTACTCAGTCTCCCACCCTTCACTGTTCCTATCCATTCTGTCTATCTCCTTTGTCTTTCTCTAAAATGTATAAAAGCCAGTAGTCCAACTTGTTTTAGCCAGTAAACTATTCTCCCAGATATATGGGCAATATAATAGACACTGGATTTGTGAAAAGATATCAGAGATTTGAAGACACACAGATAAAGATTGTAAGACATGGGACATTGACAGGACAATACAGGAACGGGTAAAGACAAAGAGGCCAGGAGCCGGATAATCTAGATCTGGTGTTGGTGCCGTCTCTGGGAGGCTGACGGATACACTTGGTGAAGCTCCTCGTTTGCCATTGAAAGGTCGTGGGAGGAAATCTGGGTGGGTGCAGACCGGAGTCTCTGCCGTTCGCCTTCAGGAATAGGATACAGCTGCTTCTGCCAACCTTCCAGCCGTGGGGAGGGCCTTGACGCAGATGTAATGGTGTACACGTGTTGGGAGACAGAGCTGTGCCCACTGGGCTGGTGGACGACTGCGCACTGCACAGTGGGACCAGCCTTGAGGCTAGCATTCACCTCGAGACTCCGCGTCAAAAGGTTGGTGTGCGAAGTCGCATACAAGGAACAACAGTGGGGTGAGACCCTGTAGTGTGGTGGCAAGACAGGAGCAGGGGTGGCCTGCTGCTTGAGGTAGGCTTGGTGGGTGAGGGTGCGCTAGTATTATGCATTGAACCTTGGTGAAGAGACCCACTAGACTTAGGTCTCATGCAATTCAATTATGAAGAGCCAGTTTAGAGCATAAACTCACACCTCAAACTAGAGTGGCCACTAGCAGTGTAAGCATCAGCGCACTAGCCCAGCCCTCACCATCTGTGTAACTGCACCCGTTTGTTGATTGCCACCATTCGTGCAAGAGAATTCCAAGTCAACTGTCTATTTGCTAAAAGTCTGCCTACCTATTCTGCTTCTTGGCTAGTTGTCAATTAGTGCTAGGATCTGATGCTCACAAGGAAACTAAAGATTTTGAATGGTTGAGGGTTTACTTGAGTCTTGATAGACTGTCGGTGCGAAGTCCCTGCTACCCCCACATTCCTTGTACTCAGGTCACATAGTTTGCTATTGAAACAAAGACTTATTCCTCCATTGCACACCCTGTTGTACCCCACCTCCACGAACACACATACACACACACATACACAAGTATTAGGGTTGGATTAGTGTTTTGTTTCGATTTTGCTTGGATTGTGATGAGTGACTACCTTGTTTCACTCTCTAGCTGATTTGATTAAATTACATGGCTGCATCCTAGTGTACCATTTCATCGTCCTTGTCTGGAGTTCAGGTGAGCACAGATGATGGATTCAGGGGGTTCTGAGTGGAACTCACTGCTGACATTGATGTTGGCAGTTTTCTCAATCAGGAACTTCACAACCTCAAGGTGACCATTTTCAGAGGCGGCATGGAGGCTAGTGTATCCATCCTTGTCTGAGAGTTGGGTGAGCACAGATCATGGATTCAAAAGTTTCTGAGTGGAACTCACTGCTGGCATTGATGTCTGCATGTTTCTCAATCAGGAACTTTACAACCTCAAGGTGACCATTTGCAGAGGCGGCATAGAGGCTGGTGTATCCGTCCTTGGCTAAAAGTTCGGTGAGCACAGATCATGGATTCAGAAGTTTCTGAGTGGAACTCACTGCTGGCATTGATGTTTGCATCTTTCTCAATCAGGAACTTTACAACCGCAAGGTGACCATATTCAGAGGCGGCATAGAGGCTAGTGTATCCGTCCTTGGCTGAAAGTTAGATGAGCACAGATCATGGATTCAAAAGTTTCTGAGTGGAACTCACTGCCGGCATTGATGTCTGCATCTTTCTCAATCAGGAACTTTACAACCTCAAGGTGACCATTTGCAGAGGCGGCATAGAGGCTGTTGTATCCATCCTTGGCTGAAAGTTCAGTGAGCACAGATCATGGATTCAAAAGTTTCTGAGTGGAACTCACTGCTGGCATTGATGTTTGCATCTTTCTCAATCAGGAACTTTACAACCTCAAGGTGACCATTTACAGAGGTGGCATAGAGGCTGGTGTATCCATCCTTGGCTGAAAGTTCGGTGAGCACAGATCATGGATTCAAAAGTTTCTGAGTGGAACTCACTGCTGGCATTGATGTCTGCATCTTTCTCAATCAGGAACTTTACAACCTCAAGGTGACCATTTGCAGAGGCGGCATAGAGGCTGTTGTATCCGTCCTTGGCTGAAAGTTCAGTGAGCACAGATCATGGATTCAAAAGTTTCTGAGTGGAACTCACTGCTGGCATTGATGTTTGCATCTTTCTCAATCAGGAACTTTACAACCTCAAGGTGACCATTTACAGAGGCGGCATAGAGGCTGGTGTATCCGTCCTTGGCTGAAAGTTAGGTGAGCACAGATCATGGATTCAAAAGTTTCTGAGTGGAACTCACTGCTGGCATTGATGTTTGCATCTTTCTCAATCAGGAACTTTAAAACCTCAAGGTGACCATATTCAGAGGCGGCATAGAAGCTAGTGTATCCGTCCTTGGCTGAAAGCTAGGTGAGCACAGATCATGGATTCAAAAGTTTCTGAGTGGAACTCACTGCTGGCATTGATGTTTGCATCTTTCTCAATCAGGAACTTTACAACCACAAGGTGACCATATTCAGAGGCGGCATAGAGGCTAGTGTATCCGTCCTTGGCTGAAAGTTAGATGAGCACAGATCATGGATTCAAAAGTTTCTGAGTGGAACTCACTGCTGGCATTGATGTCTGCATCTTTCTCAATCAGGAACTTTACAACCTCAAGGTGACCATTTGCAGAGGCGGCATAGAGGCTGTTGTATCCGTCCTTGGCTGAAAGTTCAGTGAGCACAGATCATGGATTCAAAAGTTTCTGAGTGGAACTCACTGCTGGCATTGATGTTTGCATCTTTCTCAATCAGGAACTTTACAACCTCAAGGTGACCATTTACAGAGGCGGCATAGAGGCTGGTGTATCCGTCCTTGGCTGAAAGTTCAGTGAGCACAGATCATGGATTCAAAAGTTTCTGAGTGGAACTCACTGCTGGCATTGATGTCTGCATGTTTCTCAATCAGGAACTTTACAACCTCAAGGTGACCATTTACAGAGGCGGCATAGAGGCTGGTGTATCCGTCCTTGGCTGAAAGTTAGGTGAGCACAGATCATGGATTCAAAAGTTTCTGAGTGGAACTCACTGCTGGCATTGATGTTTGCATGTTTCTCAATCAGGAACTTTAAAACCTCAAGGTGACCATATTCAGAGGCGGCATAGAAGCTAGTGTATCCGTCCTTGGCTGAAAGTTAGGTGAGCACAGATCATGGATTCAAAAGTTTCTGAGTGGAACTCACTGCTGGCATTGATGTTTGCATCTTTCTCAATCAGGAACTTTACAACCGCAAGGTGACCATATTCAGAGGCGGCATAGAAGCTAGTGTATCCGTCCTTGGCTGAAAGTTAGATGAGCACAGATCATGGATTCAAAAGTTTCTGAGTGGAACTCACTGCTGGCATTGATGTCTGCATCTTTCTCAATCAGGAACTTTACAACCTCAAGGTGACCATTTACAGAGGCGGCATAGAGGCTGGTGTATCCATCCTTGGCTGAAAGTTCGGTGAGCACAGATCATGGATTCAAAAGTTTCTGAGTGGAACTCACTGCTGGCATTGATGTCTGCATGTTTCTCAATCAGGAACTTTACAACCTCAAGGTGACCATTTGCAGAGGCGGCATAGAGGCTGGTGTATCCGTCCTTGGCTGAAAGTTCAGTGAGCACAGATCATGGATTCAAAAGTTTCTGAGTGGAACTCACTGCTGGCATTGATGTCTGCATGTTTCTCAATCAGGAACTTTACAACCTCAAGGTGACCATTTGCAGAGGCGGCATAGAGGCTGGTGTATCCATCCTTGGCTGAAAGTTCGGTGAACACCGATCATGGATTTAAAAGTTTCTGACTGGAACTCACTGCTGGCATTGATGTTTGCATCTTTATCAATCAGGAACTTCACAACCTCAAAGTGACCGTTTTGAGAGGCAGCATAGAGGACAGTGAATCCGTCGTTGTCTGAAATTCAGGTGAGCACATATGACAAATTCAGAAAATTCTGAGCAAAATGTACCGCTGGCATCGACATTGGCCGCTTTTTGGACCAGAAGCTTCACAACCTTGAGGTGACCGTTTCTGGAGGCGGCATGGAGGCTGGTGTATCCATCCTTGTCTGAAATGAATGTGAACACACATGGCACATTCAGGAGTTCCATCATTGATCATACCATCAGCATTGATATCAGCACCCTTGTCAAGGAGGATGCTGACAATCTCTGTGTGCCCCCCTTGGGCAGCAGCCCGCAAGGAGCTCCCATATTTCCCCCCTGCTGCATTAACATCTGCACCCTTCTTAAGGAGGATGTAGACAGTCTCTGTGTGGCCACTTTGGGCAGCAGCCTGCAAGGACCTCCCATATCTTCCCCCTGCTGCATTAACATCAGCACCCTTGTCAAGGAGGATGCAGACAATCTCTGTGTGGCCCCTTTGGGCAGCAGCCTGCAAGGAGCTCCCCCATTCTCCCCCGGCTGCATTGACATCAGCACCCTTGTCAAGGAGGATGCAGACAATCTCTTTGTGGCCCCCTTGGGCAGCAGCCTGCAAGGAGCTCCCATAAAATCCCCCTGCTGCATTGACATCTGAGCCCTTGTCAAGGAGGATGCAGACAATCTCTGTGTGGCTCCCTTGGGCAGCAGCCTGCAAGGAGCTCCCATATCCTCCCCCTGCTGCATTGACATCAGCACCCTTGTCAAGGAGGATGCAGACAATCTCTGTGTGGCCCCCTTGGGCAGCAGCCTGCAAAGAGCTCCCCCATTTTCCCCCTGCTGCATTGACATCAGCACCCTTGTCAAGGAGGATGCAGACAATCTCTTTGTGGCCCCCTTGGGCAGCAGCCTGCAAGGAGCTCCCATAAAATCCCCCTGCTGCATTGACATCGGAGCCCTTGTCAAGGAGGATGCAGACAATCTCTGTGTGGCCCCTTTGGGCAGCAGCCTGCAAGGAGCTCTCATAATATCCCCCTGCTGCATTGACATCGGCACCCTTGTCAAGGAGGATGCAGACAATATCTTTGTGGCCCCCTTGGGCAGCAGCCCGCAAGGAGCTCTCATAATATCCCCCTGCTGCATTGACATCGGCACCCTTGTCAAGGAGGATGCAGACAATATCTTTGTGGCCCCCTTGGGCAGCAGCCCGCAAGGAGCTCTCATAATATCCCCCTGCTGCATTGACATCAGCACCCTTGTCAAGGAGGATGCGGACAATCTCTGTGTGGCCCCCTTGGGCAGCACCCTCCAAGGAGCTCCCATATCTTCCCCTCGCTACATTGACATCAGCACCCTTGTCAAGGAGGATGCGGACAATCTCTGTGTGGCCCCCTTGGGCAGCAGCCCACAAGGAGCTCCTGTATCTTCCCCCTGCTACATTGACATCAGCACCCTTGTCAAGGAGGATGCAGACAATCTCTGTGTGGCCCCCTTGGGCAGCAGCCTTCAAGGAGCTCCCATATTCTCCTCCTGCTGCATTGACATCAGCACCCTTGTCAAGGAGGATGCCAACAATCTCTGTGTGGCCCCCTTGGGCAGCAGCCTGCAAGGAGCTCCCATATTCTCCTTTTGCTGCATTGACATCAGCACCCTTGTCAAGGAGGATACCAACAATCTCTGTGTGGCCCTTCTGGGCAGCAGCCTGCAAGGAGCTCCCATATCTTCCTTTTGCTGCCTTGACATCGGCACCCTTGTCAAGGAGGATACCAACAATCTCTGTGTGGCCCTCTTGGGCAGCAGCCTGCAAGGAGCTCCCATATCTTCCTCTTGCTGCATTGACATCAGCACCCTTGTCAAGGAGGATGCAGACAATCTTTGTGTGGCCCCCCTGGGCAGCAGCCTGCAAGGAGCTCCCATATTCTCCCCCTGCTGCATTGACATCAGCACCCTTGTCAAGGAGGATGCAGACAATCTTTGTGTGGCCCCCCTGGGCAGCAGCCTGCAAGGAGCTCCCATATTCTCCCCCTGCTGCATTGACATCAGCACCCTTGTCAAGGAGGATACCGACAATCTCTGTGTGGCCCTCCTGGGCAGCAGCCTGCAAGGAGCTCCCATATCTTCCTCTTGCTGCATTGACATCGACACCCTTACTGAGGAGGACCTGGACAATCTCAGTATGACCATAATATGATGCTACAATGATTGCTTGGTTGGCTGGATGCTGTGGCAAAACTACTCCCTCCAGCAAAGACTTTGCACTTTCCACAAGGTTTGTTGCTGCTGCAATCCATAATGCAGATGCCTGTGAAGGCCAATCTCGATAATTCCATGGCAGAGAGTTCCATTTCCAATCCCAGGAGTATCCAGTTGGATTCATTTTTTCTCTCCACTGAAAGCCCCGACTAAGAAACTCTAGAAGACTTTCCCTGAGTTGGACTTCAGGTTGTCCAGCAGCATGTGCAAGGCAATATTGAGAATAATTAACAAGAGGAGGTACAGTAGCCCTTTTACTAGTCCAAGATGAATTTGGGAATCCATGAAAGGCAAGGCATGTGAGCAGAGTCCGTGTTATCTCTGTCTCGGCATCTGGGAATTGCTGGGCCTGAATGCTGTCCAGATATTCCTGTGTGGTGTAGTGCACAAGTCGCACCACCTCAAGGTTTTCATCCACAATGACAAGCCCAGCACAGACAGCAAGAATAGTCTCAATGTCCATAACATTGTCCTCATCTAGCTCTTGTGCATCTGGCTCAACAGCCAGTGCGGTCTGTATTTCTGAGACTGTTAATGGCCTCTTTGCGTTCAGAACCCAAGTAAGAGTTGAGTAGGCAATCTGCTTGTCTTTATTCCCCTGGTCCTCAATACGTGTCATTGCACTATCATAGGTTGCTTTCAAGCCCTCTGGTAGATGTTCAAGAGCCTCTTGAACTGCCTTTATGGTGGCCTCTTCACGGAGGGATTCAATGTGGAGTCTGGCAAGTAGGAACCTGGTATTATGTGTCAGCCACTTCAAAGTAGTCAATGATTGCAACTTACATTCCAGCCACAGTATCAGTGATCTTTCCATGGATTTGCTCTCGTAACACAGGTTTCTTCTGAATGTGCTTGGACAGGCGCGGAGACAACTTAATCTGTGCATTGATGTATGCCTGAATATCCTCTTGTGCTGCCTGAACATCCAGTCTTTCAAGATTAGGAAATGAAGAGGGCTCTGGAGAAATATTTGGCCGTGAAGTGATCATCAAGTTCACATTGCTACCAATTTCTGCTAGATGCTGGAGTGGAATTTCCCGTTGGAACTCAGGATATTCATCCATGGCATCGATGATGATATAGACCTTTGACAACTCTGCGATACTAGATCTTAGTACATTGACAACTTCTTCCAGAGATGGTGCAGTGCCCTTTTCTTGGTGCTGCTTGTATAAATCTTTTGCTACAGAGCTGAGATCCCTGCCATGTGCGAGCTGTCTCCAGAGACCTGCAAGAAGCCTAGATGGTGTTTGGTTGTCGACTTCCTTGTGGTTCAAATAAATGCAAGCTACACCAATATCCTTGTTGGTTTCATATTGAGCAATGAGATGCTCCACAACCATTGATCTGAAATTGCTATAATAAGTAGCAACCACTCAAGGGAGAGAATGAGCATACACAAGGACTGTTTTCCCAGCACCAGCTGAAAATTTTAGCTTCATTAGTCTCGGAGTATATGGGGGCAATGAATTACATACGAATTCCACGGCACCAAAGTGTACTTCCCGAACCAGAAACCCATTTTTTAAAGACAGGATCTGCAAGCAGCCATCCACCAGTCCCCTTCTCCCGCATCTGTGAAATATCTGCCTGTCGGAGGAAGAAATTGATAGGTGAAAGCCAGTCAATGATTTTTTTGCGTTCTTCTTCCTTGTTGCCATAATTGAAATTCACAATGGGACCCTCCCCAACACCTCCATGACCACCGTGTCCACTGCCCTGTCCCTGTCCACCTTCACCTCCTGTGCCTCCTGGGCAAAATAGATATTGATGTTGAGATAATAATCAATTTATTTCGCACCATGGATAGTAAGGTGAAGTTCACTGGGTGGGAGAGGCATGTCTGTTCTGAGTAAGTGTGGATCTTACATATGAGGTATGTCAGCCAGTGCCAAAGGTCTCATGTAAGACAGAACCAACCAAAGAGGTTGCTGCAGTAGACTTGAGGTTGTAGCACAAAGAATGTATTCGAGCAAAGACACGTATAAGAGGAGGGATCAGAGAAAGACGCGTGGGCCACAGTGCGCTTTAAATTAGACAGAAGGCGGTGGCGGCAGATCCGGAGAAGTGGTTGGCCGCATTGTTCCCGCGCAGTATCTGCGGGAACGTCGAACTTTGATTGATGTGGCGCTTGGACGGTGACAGCCAGCTGACAGCGACACTTCCATCTTATGGGAACTGCTGCTCGAAATGTAAATCAGTCGATTTTTCAGCTCAGTGTTGATGAACGGGAGGGTAGTAGCTGCGGTGCCCAGAGTGAGGACTTGAGGATGTTGCTTGGGCGCCGTATTGTCCGGGTGCAGTACTTACGTGGTGTCAAACTTGGATTGACAGTGGCGCTTCGGCATGACAGGGATCTTTCATCTGCGAAGATTCGATATTGGGCGCCTAGGCCTATTCAAAGCTAGAAAAGAAAAACCGGCAATGAACTGGAATACTCGTATTGGAAATGGAGTCTAACCTGTGAGATGAGGAAGCGCCAACAACTCCTTTTCAACCGGATCGGCGGCCGTACCGTTAATAACACCGTCTTAATCGCCGGCATTGATCAAACTTCGATCAATCTAGCTCCTCGCTATTCCCGTCTCGATCCCACCGCTGCGCTCGCCCCCGGCTCTCTTCCACGGCCATGAGGGCCACGACGGCGATGTGTGCCGGCCATTCGTTTCCGGCTTCGACAATGATCCAGTGGTATCGAGCGCCGAGCTCCTAACGCTGCTCTGGCAGACTGGCGGCTTCCGATTCCTCATTTCATGTTTGCGCCCTTATCGATATGCGCCTTCCATCCCGTCTTACTTCCGGTGCATATTTCTCGCCCACCCTTATCGCCGATGTGCGTATTCCCAGACAGCCAACGCGCGTGCGTCGCTGCCGCCTTCTGCGGTTCCTCCTCGCAGGCCGCTTTCCTCTCCGCTCGCTCGTTCGCCCTCGCACTCGCCTTCCTCCTGTACCCTGCCCGTCCCGTACCCTGTGCATCGCTCGCGCTGGGCGTCCTCCCTCTCCTCCGCGTACTCTGCCTACGTTGTCGTCCTGAAGCTCTGAAACGACAACACAGCGTCTCTCCTCTTCCCTCAGTCTATCCTCACTTCATCGAGCCGGATCTGTCAAGCGCGAGCGATCGACTACGACGAACAGGCTCATCTTCCGCGATTCAGCGTTCGTGCCCCACGACGGCGACGGCGACCAGTGGCGGCGGCCCCAATTGGAGCACAAGCCCGCGTTTACCGGCCACGCCCCTTCCCGCATGCAACGGGTACGCGGGCTCGATCCGCGTCCTCCTCGCCCTTTCGGTGTGCACGCGCGGACATGCTGCGTTCGTTCTTCCTTCTTTCACAGAACCGCGACTAATTGCGTTTCTGTCTATCTACCAGCTCACGCCCAACCTCAAGGGCTTTCGTCTCCGGAGGACGATGCAGCACGGTGAGGGTGTGTGCGGAGGCAGAGCGTGGATGACGTGTTTGGTGTGCTTCCCTGTGAGTGACTGGTTTCTGTACTTGTGCTTCATTTTCGTTTCCCTTCTCCTTTCTCTTCCTTTTGTCTTCATCTCCCTCCACAGCGGCGGCACCTTCCTCTTCCCATGTCCACGGCGCTTGCCTTTGTCTTTGATTGTCGACATTTGCTCTGCTTCGTATTCCCTCATCAACGGCAAATGCTTACCTTCGGCCTCGCCGCAATTATTTTCTTTTGTCCTCCTTTGAGGCGCCGCAATTGCCTCCTTTCTCCCCATCTTCACCCACGTCACCTTCATACACTAACCTCCTTTCTCCAGGAACGGGTACCGGCGGTCCGTCTTCTCCCGACGACAAGAACATCCGCCGACGGTCCTTGCCGACCCGTTGTTGTTATTTTTATTGGCTCTACCCGCCGCATACCTACATATCGTCTATACTCCCCGGCGCTTCACACCTGGCGTATCGTATTTGAATCTCTCCTTCTTCATATATAGATATGTGGTCTCATGTTCGTATATTCTCCGTCAGCCCGAACAACACTTTTTTTTTCTCTCGCATGCCCTATTCGCGCAGAACCTGAATGAATACCTTGCTTCGCCGCTTTGGCGTTACTTGTTGTTCCCCGGCGCTGTTGTCTCTTTTTTGCTTACGACCACCACCGACATCTTGCTAGACTCGCGATCTGTACGTTTGAGGTATCCGAACCTTTGATCACGAGACAAGCAGGGGTTCAAAGATGTTCCCAAAACGACCGGGATCGGTCGTTTCCATTTCGGTAGGACGCGCCAAAGCTGATTTGGGACTTGATAAAATTCTTGTTGTTCACCTTCAGAAAAAGTGTAAAAACCAGGACGGCCTAACCAAGAGGAGACCGCATTTGGACTGCAGGCTGCCCAAGATTGCACAACAGAGGTTGTCGACAGCGTGAAATTGAAAAAAAAAAATATCCACAGGATCCAGGGCACGCTGTCATGGATTGCAGTCAGGAGCGTAAATTGGGCTCTTGTTCGCTCACTCCTACCCGGGACTGGTGCGCTCGGGTATGCTCAAGGCGTCGAATACCGCTTCTCTGTGGATCGCTAACGCTCTCATGCCCCTCCTTACCTCGTTCTCCTACCCTGCGACCGATTCGGTAGAGCCTCAGCTATACGCTATGCTCAAGGCGGGTCCAGGTGCCACACACACGGACGCCAACGGCGCGGATATTGGCCTGAAGAAAATTTATTATGGGTCTCCGGAGGCGATGGCGGCGCTTTGGAAGCACACAGAGGAGGAGACAACTGTTTCATAGAATACGAGTGTGTTTGTGTTGAATCCAAATCCTTTTTGTGGGTATGGGAACATGGCAGTCAGACTGTATTCGGAGCGGTAATGAATTACTTGGTACAACGTTCGCTGCCACGGTACAAAAACTTCCCACTCAGCCTTTCAGGGCTGCCCGGGATCTGGTTCAATCAAGCTTCCATGCCGAACAGGTGGCAGCAACAGAAGTTCCGTGCCGAGTGTAAGTTGCGAACATGGGTGAACCAATTTGTTTTGGATTCACGCGACTTGATTAGTCACAGTGGGTGGGCCCAGGGTGGCGAGCACTTGGTGATTCTCAACCCGACTCTCTTCTCTGCAGTTGATATTACAGATGTCGACAGCTCACCATACTTGTAATTTTCTGTCAGTTGTTTTCAAAGTCGAGAGACGATCGCATAACTATAGAATCTTTTCAGTTGCAACTCAATCGCAACTTGCAACTTGGTTGAATTCGGGGGCAGGGACTTTTGAATCCCTGGTCTCACAGGTGGCAAGAAGGACTCGGATAGCAGGCCCAATTTAGTAAACGAGAATCCTACCGTTTCTTTGGGTTAACGATATTCAACCACAGCATCCCGACTCGGCATGATACCATCATTGCCATTTCGTTCCTCGACTTGTCCCTTGAATTGCTCGAAGAGATAACTTACTGGGTACACTACCGTTCTCCATCACGATCATCCGATGACACGCCCTCCCAGGTTCCTGCTGATCACACTGCCAACTAGTCTCTTGCACTGACTTCCCACTCGCAACCTCGTTCTGAAGTCTGTTAGTTACCGCGCCTTGATTACCGTTGCTGAGGGTTATTATGTAATCCATCCGTTTTGGGAATGCACGTGGGCCGTGATAAGAGACACACAAACAAACAACTCATTAATCTCGACGCGACTCCCAGCCGTAGACGCGTTTTTTTGTGGGATCTAACCACGGAACACTCTAACAGTGGTTTGGCTTCAGTCTAGGACACTTATTAAGGTATGAATCCTCTTTCTGTGGTGCCGGTTCCAGAATGACGACAAATGAGTCAGATTTCACTTTCCCTCGACTTGCTGGGACAGAGACGGCAATATTCCCCACTGCTTCAGCAATGGAGTTCCATAATATCGACCCATCGACCTTCTATAGCTCTCCAGCCCCTAGAGCCAAATCTTCCCGTGCTCCACTCCAAATCCCCGCTACTCCTACTCCTACTGCACAGCTCCCCACTGTACCGCCCTCCACCCAGCCAAGGCTACGCGCACCTCGGAGAACCATTTGGGACAAAATAAACGACGTTTTGGGACACATCCACACAGATTTCGACGGCTTGGGCCACTTTCTCCAGATCTTGTTTTATATTCGGCCCCACGGTACCAAAGATGTTCGCTCGAGACGGCATGTAGCAATGGTCACCAGGTTTCTGCAAGGGCAATCCAACGTGACCATGGGCGATATAATCGAGCTCATTTACAATCATCGCCAGAGTCAGCCGCCGCCTGACTCCGAGCAGCGGCAGCTTGCATTTTCCCATGGGACTCCACCCGCCAATCTGCTCTTTGCACGTACCTGCCTGTCAAGTTGGGCTTTAATTCTTGTGGCGAAAGAGGCACGCCGCCAGATTGGAGCTCTCACACGAAACGATCCAACTGACCCAACTGATACGACTCAAATGCGGGCCTCTTCTAACGGCCGTGTTAATGGTGTTGTTGCGGACTGGGACAAACTTGCCGATAATCTGAGCATTCCAAAGCTGGCGGCCAAATATGCCAGGCGCGGCGGCGTACCTTGGTATCTCACAGAGATGATGACTGCTCCTACAAAGGCAGGGGTGGTTGTACTTCGCCAGAGACGGCCTCATACCACCGCACGTATCATTCATTTTATATAACTTCGATGTGTTTTCATTTGCATTCCAGGTCCAAGTTGGCGCGATCAGCAGCTTCATATTTTCCCGGAATCGCTATGCGACAGGCCACCTCGCGCTTCCGCTCGCCGTCTGGCAGTTTGCCTGTAAATCCCACGTCGATGAAAAGCGGATTTTCAGCAGATTTGGGTTCACAGTGCACGATTCAACTGCTCGGGCTTGCCTAAATTCGTTAACCGATACGGGCTTAACCAAACTGCGGGACTCGGTTGCGGCAGGCATAGCTGTTGGCCAGATGCGATGGCACTATGTTCTCGACAATGTACAGAAGTTCTGTCGCCAACGAGACCTTCGTCTCGGGCGGCAGGATGTTCTGAAAGTCGGGTGTGCAGCAACAGCAATTTTTCTCGAGGACTGTGCCCCTGGTGCCTTTGATCTGCAGGACCACCTCGATCGAGTCATGAAGCAAGGGCGCAAGGAGATGACAACAGAGTCATTGTACACCGACATTGACTGGGACTACATTCACAACTTGACAGCTTTGCACTGGGTGCGAATTCTTGTCACATTTATTCCCCAGCTCGCACACCTTCGAAAGACGGTGGAGCTAGAGTTCAACTCCGCCCGAATGACGAAACGCCGACTCCCCCGTAACCGTAAAACAGTCGTTCAGCCGCTTGGCACCAATGCCGAGAGGGAGACGGAAACACAGGGCATGATGCGCGCTATGCTCGATTTTGAGAAGCAGATGGGACTGGATGAGCCTGCCATGGAGAAACTCATCATTACCCCTCGTGGCGACGGCGCATCTATTGCAGCGATGTGGCGGATTAAAAAATATCTGTCAGCCCATCCAAATCACTACAAGGCTTTCCGCAATCGCGTCCCTCCTGGCCCCGAGATATGGCACACCCGATGGACTCAGCTCAATTCAATTTCAAGCAACTGCTATGGTCCTGCGGCATCAAAGGATCCATTTTCATTGTCGAAAAGTGCTACCGCTGCGGGTGCCAAACGCCCGACTGATTTGAAGAAAGTTGATTTCTGGCCAACATCCCGCAGTATGACACTATTCTTTGAAGCTCGCGTATTGGATTGTTGGCGGTATATCTTGTTTCGCTTTCATGAACGACTCTCAACTGATTCATTTTCAGAATTTTCTTCAAAGCCGATGATATCATTGCACATTTTGCGAGCGGTGATGCTTCGCTCCCAGACCTAGAGACACTCTGGGGAAATGCTCGATTATTGGTTCGCCGATACGCATCCCAGGAAGCGTACCATCAAGCACTCTCCCGCGATTTCTCCGACTCCGCCAGCGAGGAAATGAAAATTCCTCACGGCACGCCATGGACTACGCCAGCTGACATTAATCCCAACGCGCCGATTGCTGAAACCACGCCAGACGCTGACGACCTTGGGAACGGTGCTGCTGAGCCCGAAGTATTTGTCGAACCAGGAGAGGAGGCACCAGAGGAACAACTCTGTGACTCGGAGGAGACTAGCAGGAAGAAGACGAAGAAGAAATCCAAGAAGCCCTCTGTACATACGGAGGCCACAGATTTCTCAGGTGATCGCACACTCGCAAATGAGTGTTTATTTTTGCAGGATATGGGTTGGTGGGTGATAGCTGCACACGCCGTGCCAGACGGGGAGATTGGACGACTTTGGGAGGTCATGAAGGTTTCGTTGCAATTTATTCTCCTTGTATACAACCTGATCATTGTGCAGATCTGGATTTTCTGTTTCTCAGGATCGTCTAATCGCAATTATGCGGGCTACTTGCTTGAAACCTACTGTCTGCACCGGTACGAGACATCCCAGGACTTCTCCGATGCCATGCTCAACAATTGGCTTATCAATCTGAGCGGCAAAAAATACTCGGAGTGCGATTACAATCAGGAATGGTTCAACAATTGGTTGGAGGAACTGGTGGATCACAAAGGAGGCGACTTTGACGACCATTTCTACCGCCATACTCTGGCCCCCAACGTCTTCCATTTCCTTCGGTTCAAGGAGCACATTCAGGATGCTTTTGAGCTGAAGCATCGAAGCAAGACACACGGTGCGCCTCATTTGCGCAACGAGTTCCAACAACTACTCCGCATGCACAAGGAGGACGAGCTCCATTCGTTCCGGCCCGGACGCACTCTAGGACTTGCAGCCGTTAATTATTTTGGGCAGGGGTATGAACGGCTGGAAGATGGCCGCATGGACCAATTCATCGAACAGAGTACGGCGTACTCGGACATCATGATCGATGTTCTCCGGCCAGCTGCCCCTGTTCCAGACCCACCCACTGCCACCGACAACACAGAAGAGTTGGAACGAATGGTTCAATATGCTATCGACAATCCCGATTTGTTCCCCGAACCATTTGCTGACGGAAGCGACGATGAAGACGGAGAAGTTGAGGGCATGGACGACACCACAGGAGATATCGGCATTCATGGATTGGAATATTCCGAGGTGCCATATATCCGCGCCACTGATGATTCAGAGTCAGAGTCTTCAGACGAGGACGGGGAACAAGCCTCAGAACAGGAGGAGGAAGAAATGGATCAAGATTTAATTATGGCAGACGAAGACTACAGTACAGATGAAGAAAAACAATAGTAGTTACTGTAATATATTCTCTTGATTGAGAGGCTTCCGTGCGCGCGTAGTGTACTGCGGGCGATACGACTGCGCAACCACAGCGGCAGCCAGAAGTGGTGCTGCTGGTGCGCGGGTACGTTTGGCCTTGGGCTCGTCATTTGTGGTGTCCTCGAGGGGCCTGCGTTTGCGAGGGAGAGTGACGAGGGGATCGGCAGCCGGCACGGCGATGGGTAGTTCATCCGCAGGACTATCGTCTTCGTCGTCCTCGGGTATGTCTTCATCGGATTCGTCAACGCGACGCTTTGCCTTGGCCTTGGCGCGGTTGGCAGCATTTTTCTCCAGCCGCACGGTTTCAAATTCGAGTTCGAACTTGGCTTGCAGCCTCTTGATAAGCTGAAGCAGTGATACACCGTGTCGGGCATGGTGTTTCCACTTGGGGAGAATCATCATGATTCTTTCGACTGTGGAAATAGTGAGAAAATGGTCGAGTACTGATACGATAGCTGGGTTGGGGAAATACGACGATGGAGGTGTGTATCCATGCGAAGTTCGATCGCGCTCGGACTTGTGAACACGCTCACGGAAGAGCCGTAACTCCGCCTCTGCTGCGACGCGCATGATCTTTGTCAGTTTTCGATTCGTGCGCGGAGCTGCCGAGGACGTGGAAGCGGTGGAGAGAGGCTGATCCACGGACGCAAATGCGGCGAGAGGCGGGAAACCGATAGGGAGAGGAGATGGTGCGAATGCCAAAGACCCAATAAAGCGGGGTAGGCAGTTGCTGCACGGGAGGCGGCGCGCAGCTGTAATACAGTCTAGAAGCGCCGAATCGCCGCTGTTCTCGTATAGTTTGTTGAAGAATGCAATGAGGCAGCGCTTGACGGTAAGCATCAGCGCTTTCTCATTATTCATCGTCGTGAGGCTCTTGGAATTGTACTTGGCCTGGGCGCGGCGAGTGGGATCTGGAAAGCATCAACATCATCAGTGAATCAAACAGATATCGCCCTCGATCCATACCTTGGGCTAAATAATTTTCTGCGGCCTTGTAAGCGGTGGGTTGAACGAAAACAACGGCCCGGCTGTTCGATGTCTGGTCCCGGCCGACCCTACCGGCTTGCTGGAGCGTCTGAGCGACGTTCTTCGGCACACCAAGCATTAGGCTGTCGAGGAGGACTCTAACGTTGAATCCCTGGCCAAATGCGATCGTGGCAACGATGATTTGACAAGCGGGGTCATCCCGAATCATTTGTACCGTCGCCTCGTTCTCATCGGGCCAACACATGGCATGATAAAGACGTACTCTTTTGAGCCGCTCCCGTCCCGGAGGGAGCTGCCGCAGAAGATAGACGTAGACGCGCCAGCAGAGCTCGATAGTGGCGCAATAAATGATGGATTTTCGATTATCCTTCAAATATAGCAGGAGGTCGGGGAAGATGTCGCCGCCAAGACCGTGAGTGAGAGGCGAGAGGAGAAATTGAATGTTAGGGCGCTCATTAGAGCGCCGCACCAGATGGAACATGTTCTTCTGGAACCCGAGGTTACGGCAAATGGAATGTGTGGGCGCGCCAGGCTGAAGAGTCGCAGTGAGAGCGAAGATCGAGATATGGAGGGGACAGCGTCCTCGTCCAAAGCGTCCGATGTGGCGGAAGGCAGGCCGGAACTCGTTGCCCCAGTCATCCATCAAATGAGCCTCGTCAACACAGAGAAAGCCGAGGTTCTCGCGGAACAGCTCCGAGTCCGTAATGTGTTCCCATTGCTTCTCCATCAAGTGTTCAGGGTCAACACAGACCAGCGGCCATTTGCATTCAGCAATTTCTTTGCCCAGGTTGCGTCCGCTCTTGCGAGCCTCGGTGAGTGACTCTGTTGTACATGCAAGACCTTGAACACCCAGGGCAGCGAGCTCGGTAATCTGAACGAAACCAACATCAGACCGCGGAGTTCACTTCCACAAAATGGGATAGATACTTACCATGTTTGCCGAGAGTCCTTTCGTGGGTGAGATCACAAGGCCGACAGGTTTTTTGTGACTGATAAAGCCAGGGTATGCAGTGGGGTTCGCCGCAACTTCGAGAAGCACAACGATAGGTGCGGTGAACAGAGCCGACTTTCCGTCACCTGTCGCTGACACGCACAATACATCCTCTCCATCGAGAACCCACGCAACGACATCCAGCTGCCATGGGAAGAGACCGTCCTTCCAGACGGGGATCTTCTTTTTCACGATGTGTTGGATTGTGATACGCCCTTCCCGAGTATTCCAGCGGTGTCCTCGCGATGGGGCCATGAGAGAAGAGTGTTGGGTCGGGGGAGCGCGTCAACAGAGGCGCGTCTACACGTGCATTTGATGGACTACGCGACTACGCGACTACGCGACTACACGGCTCGATGGCCATCACCATTCAAAACTGGAGAATATTGAAATCTACTGGATATCTGGTGTCTCGCAGAGGCGGAATGTGACAAAAATATGCAGCAAGTCAGGAATTAGATCAACAACGGCCACTTACTACGAATTAATTGAGACGTGATATGCCATACAGAATGAGTATGGTGTTCGTAATATCTTTACGAGAAATTTGACGCGTCCTTATCTTCGAAAAACGCGTCTTTTGAAGGTTTGCGCGTCAATAATTAGCTTCGGTGAACTGGCGACTACACCACGTGAGTTCCCAAAACGGATAGATTATATAATAAGCCTCAGCAACGGTAATCAGGGCGCGGTAACTAACAGACTAACTGCCAACTCCGAATAGTCACTGCGTTCCGCGGGGTTGTCGGCCTAATTGATGCCGACCTCCGTCAGCCCAATTCGGCCGACACCCAGGTTGGCCGGCCATGCTACCCCCTGCCATGGGTCTTGGAAAAACTCATTTTTTGTCCTCTCAACGGTAACTACAAGTCTCTTGGACCCATAGAAACAAACTGGAGCTGACAGCTTGACGTAATGATTCCGTTCCAGAACCCTGGTCGACGGACGTCGGTCCTGCGTCAGCCGATGTCACTGTCAGGCCCAATTCGGCTGGGTCGGCAAGCAGCGCCGATCCTCGTCGGCTCTGCGTCAGCCGATGTCAGCACAGGCTGCCGACGGGGCCTCGGAACGCAGTGAGTGCAGGAATCTTAACTTTGCCGTTGCACCCTCGTTCTTCTCTTCACTCGTTCTGGACGTGCATACCTCTCGGCTGGAACTCGGACTTTCGCACCTGGAAGCACTGGCTGCGGGGAACAGTCAGTGGTCACAGTTTGCGCACACGCTCAAAATCAAACGCCTCTCTCCGGAGTCCGGCCGTTGCGGCCGGGGCCGATGCGGATGAGCTGCAGGTGGCAGAAAGCCGGCTGGAGCAGTCCCTTCGACCGGCACTGGATTCGCTCAAAAATTTCCGAACCGTCCTGTAAGTTTGCCATCTAATCGTTCGAATCGTGCTGTAACGCTGGCCAGATGGATATTCACATCGTGCCCCGATCAATTCCGGTGGACGGTCGAAACCGTTCACGGCTTCATGAGCTCCCTCGCTTTGCTGGAGGACTTTCGACTCGCATCTGATGTATCTGGCTTCGCCAGAAACTACGGCTGCTCCTTCGATCGCATCACTCATCTTCGAAAATTGAGTCTCACATCGTCCGATGCACTGTCTTTAGGGGGGCTCTGCCGGTCAGCATCCCATATGGTTGGCAACAACCCACACTTTTCTGCTCTTCATCTCGCAACAGATCATCATTGGGACCATCCGCTCCTGCATGACTTCACTGACTTCTTCGACACTGCCGTACAGCCCCTCCGGCTTGCTGAACTCCACCTATTTCGGTACGACCTGCGATTAGATCACGGCACTTCCTTCATCTGCGATCTATCCGGTCCCTTTCGCTGTTCAGAGGAAATCCAGAAATGTGGGACACCCTGCGCGCAGAGCGCATACCTCTGTCTGAGCTTCACACCGACCTGGTTGTAGAGGGGCTCTCCGAGTACATTTCCTCGTATTCTGGACTCGAACGCCTCACCATTGTCAATACGGCCGACGAAGACGTAGACCTAGCGCAATTCGATCGGCTCGCAGACAAGTTTTTCAGCGCATTGTCCCACCCTCAGCTGGAGTTTTGGGGGGCACAACGTCGGTGTACTGGAGCAGCTGCACAAGCTGCAGTCCCTCCGGGTGAATGTGAACTCGGTAGTCGCCGGGTACAAGCCTAGCGCACAAACGGGAGGGACTGGCAGGGGCGCACGCCCGATAATCAAGATCGAAAGTGACGAGGACGGGCGTAATCTGGTGGTCAGTCCCATGCTTATCGTTGCTGCACACCCTCAACGGTTATGTATATTCAGCATCGCTTCCTTGATTTGGTCGACAAGCTTCCTATATCGGACGCGGTTATAATGCCTTCGTTTCCAAAACGATTTATGCAGGACACCTGCGGAAACAACTTAGTAAGTACAGAGGTATCGTCATCGGAGAAATTGACAAATCTGTCCGAGAGTTCAAATCTCGAGGAAGCCGGACGTTAGGGCCTGCGATCCTCGCTGGTTGTAATTACTACAAAGTGGAGGGTAGCGAGGGCCTCTACTGTGCGGTTGAATCTGCTAATCTTTCGTGGCCATATTCGTATGATCACCCCTTCGGAAAGAGGAGCTGAGGAGTTCCTCCAGAAAATGTATTCTCAATCTCATGTGTCTATACATGTACATATATTCACCCATACCCATACGAGTAGCATTGTGGGCACTGAGTTCGGCTGCGCAGGTTTTATATCCTTATGTTGTGAAGTCTTGCGAACGGCTGCTCAGATCCCATGTCCATTGCAAAAATATTCAAAGTTGGACGCGCATAGATCAGTGCAATGCACAGAGATGTTACTGATTCCACTGGGAACTAGCCGCAATTTTTCAGTCACCAACACGACTCGCAACATCGCAGCTGACCAGTACTCGGCAGCCGATGACTGAGCTCCATTACGTGTGCGGCAGCAGAAAGGCAACCGTGCCTTCGGAGCAAGCCTATCTCTGCACCGGCGAGCCGGTGATTCCAATTGGTGGGGGTGGCCATTCACAGGGTGCAGCCAATCCAGTGCACATGAGGACTGACCGACGTGGAAACACACGGTACACCATCGATTGCAATGAGGAAGGACCAAGTCCAGAAAAGGGGGACCGTGAGCCGTATTTCGACTCTCCAGGAAATATCCAATGGCGCAGCGGTTGACCGGAGGAGTTGAGCCCTAATTTTGGACATCTCGGATTCCTGCAATGGCAAGTTGGACGCGGTGATGGTGATGTAGAACCAGAAAGATGGATATGAGAGTGCATTCCACCTCCACGGGCGACAGATGAGGCCAGGCCGCCACGGGGCCGCATTGCCCTGTATTGCAGAGCCTTGTCCGCCAGCGATAAGGCGAAGATTTTGCAAATGAACTCGGACGGAACACGGCGAACCGAGACTATTATCATGCGGGACAAGATTTTGTGTCCGAGATTTCGGCAGTTAACAGGGAGGGAAAGCAAACCCTCCGCTCTAGACGATTTGGCGAATACAGCCTGTAAATGCGCCTGCTGTCGCGAATCGGAGGGAGGAGTCCGGCGTTGAGAAGGCGACAAAAATGCGGACGTACTTGAAACCCTCCTACCAGCTAATCCCGAGGAAACAGAAGCATATAACAGGAACGAGTGGGGCGACATGATCCTTCGTATGACCTAGAGCAAGTAAAGAAACCATGATGACGATACGAGTACCGCCCTAGAAAGTGAAAACCTGGGATGTACGCCGTTTAATCGGGTTCATTGGATAGGGATCATTTGCACCGGATTCGGCGAGTTCAGGAGACTTCAGAAAAGAGCAATTCGGTGTAAGTTTGGACCTGAGACCAACCGTGCCGAGTGACAGGTAAATCATCGGGCAAGCCCTGAGCCGAGTACACAGAAATAGCGAACGAGTTCAGTTTGCAGAAGTGGTCCAGGTCTTTGGCAACGATGCGAGAAAGATATGAAACGCCAACGAGTAAACTGGCGTGAGAGTCGAAACAGCGCCAATTATCGATATTGTTTTAACCACAGTAGACTCCGAAATGAGCGACGGCGTAGTGAAATATTTCCCCGACAAGCTTGCATTTGAAGCCATTGAAGCACGGAGCAGACCGCGCACATATACAACATTTAAAAAAATCGAGATCCGGCACAGTCGGGCGCGAGCGGAATCCTACCATTCGATTCGATGGAAATTTGGCGGCTGATTCGAATTTCGGTGGGTGGTCCGAATGAGTGAAGGTTTCTCGAATGAGTTTACAGTAAAAACCCTTTAGCAGGGGGAGCACAAATCTAGAGGCGTCGAAGGCATTCAAGACGCGTAATCCAGAAACGACATGGACGCGAGAAACAGGAGGTTTGTTCATCAATAAATGTATGCAAACACGGTACACTGCCACATTAACTTTGCTTCTGGATAAGTAGTCGGCCTTGTATGAATCCCCAAATACCTTTCAATGGCCCTCGATGGGGCCAGGCAAATCCGAAAGGTCGATAACGCGACCCGTGCGTGTTGGGCATTTTTCTCGTTCGTGCCCAGCATTGCTAACTCGGACTCCTTCCCCTTCTAGTCAATAGTCTATCGCAGGCACTTGATTCTTTGCCTGGCTGCGATCGACGACAGACGGGCATGTGATTTTTCATCGGCGCACTTTTTTTTTGGTGGTACTGTGCCAGGGGCTCGGGGTCGGTCGGGGCGCGCGGTGTCTGCGCGGGCGGGACGCGCTGTCTCGGTTTTTCGGGGAGGCGTCCATCGTCCTACCCGCAGTAGGGCTGAAGTCGCCGTTGATGCATGCGCGTATTCACATGTGCCTGGGTGCAGGCGACTTGGGTGCGCTGTGTGGAAGATTGATGAGACGGGCTCGGAGTATGGGGAGCAGTTATCAGCCAACCGGATTTCTTGCTTTGCTTTCCATCTACCGCGGCGCGGCAGACGGAAGACCCGACCGCAGGCGGATAGACAGTGGAACGAACCAGGAAAGCAGCGAGGCAGGATGTCCTATCCCGATTTTCGGGTTTTCCCCGCTTTTGGGGCGGCTGTACGTGTGTGGGCTTCTTCTTCTCCGGCTTCCTCCTTTCCTCTGTAACTCCCTGTCCTGCGTAACTCGCGCGTCTTTGGTGGGCCGGCGGTGTGGTGCATCCGTCTGTGCGGTCAGCTGGGATAGCGTGGACGGCAGTCTGGGATGGGGGTGGAGATCCACAGTTTAGCACATCTTTTGCGTGACATGCGCGGTCGTGCGCTGCCGTTTCTTCGCCGTTATCGTGACGCGCCTCCCCTGCGCGCGCGACTCCACGACGCGTCCCCTCCAGCTGGCGTGGGCGGGCGCTAGCTGTCTTCCCAACCTGCAATCTTCGAGATCTTCTTTGCGCTCGTGCCCGCTCCCTTGTCGCTTGACCGTGCGCGCCCAGACGCTGGAGACCGTGTCTACCCTTGCTTTCTGGTGGTACGACGCTGGGCGCTGCGCTCTGGGAGCTTTTCCGCTCCTGCACCTCGGCATGTTTCCGTTCTTGCCTTCTTTTTTTCTTCTTGGCTTCATGCATTTATTTTCTACTTGCTCCCTCTCTCGTCCTCCCGCCCTCTTACTAACCCTTCCCTCCCCAGCTCGACAAATACCGCCGCGCGCCCTCCGCGGCCCCACCGACTCCTTCCGCCCACCCCCCTCCACGCTCTCCCTCCAGAGCGCCGACAACGACGAAAAAGAAGACCCTCGACGGGAGCCCGCACGAGGACGGGGTGGGGGGCGGGTACGCGGACGGGCCGTTTGATGCGCGACTAGCCCAGGGATTATAGCGGGGCACGACGTCCCCGTTCCTACCCTGATGACCGTGACGATGGGATGGCAGCGAGAGAGGGAGGCGAGAACGGGAGGGGGCGGGGGATGAGGCGGTATGAGGATGAGGAGGAGGATGGGGAAGAAGAAGAGGAAGGGGAGGGAGAGAGGGTGGAAGGCAGGGATGGGAGGGAGGTGAGGGAGATGGAGGGGAGAGACGGAAGGGAGGGGAGGGGAGGGGAGGGGGGAGGGGTGGTTGGAAGGTAAGTTTTTGTTTGGTTTTCGCTTCTACTCCGCTACTCCGCCGTGCGGAAAAATACGAGCTGGATCCGTGTCTGGTTCTGGCCACTTGGGAGTGGAGTGGCGAGCTTGATGTGGTCGTGGTGCGGGCGTGACGGTTTGCATATATCCGCCCCGCGTCAGTGTATCATGCGGCTCGTCACCGTGTAGGATGAAGTACTCGGTTGCTGCTGCCCGCGCGCGTCTTGATATTCTGGCGTTCCTTCGTGTCGTTTTCGTTGACCCACACTTCGCTGAGACTGACATCCTTCCTTTCTCTTCTAGCGACATCACCATTCGTCGCTCCCCCAGGCCCGCCGCCGCCGTTCCGCCGCGAGGTGCACGATTCAGGTGACCTTCCGCCCGCCTCCGACGTTCGCACAAACTAATTTATGTGCATCTGCAGGTGGCCCCAATGGAAATGGAGTGCGAGAAGGAGACGAGCGACAGGTGGCGCAGCGGAGTCGGTGGCAGGCGGTGCTGCTCGAGGCGGGTGGGCTAAGCGCGCACTGAGTGACGAGAGTATGCGGAGGTTGCGCTATTGTCTGAGTTGGTTGCAGGTTAGACCCTCTCTTCTCTCAACGACATAATGCTGACCCCACCGCTTTCTAGTACGCAACGCAACACATCGACGCGCAGATCCTCATCCTGCGAGACTCTATCGCGTCCCTCCATCCGCACCCCCCTCCCGGCAGTTCCCTCGCCATCTCAACCGACGCCCCCGAACCCGAGCTGACGCCCGACCACCTCCGTACGCTCGCGCACCTCCGCAGCGACATCGTGCACACCATCCGCCAAGTCGTCGGCGTCGTCTCGAAATACGCCGGCGGCGCGCTCCTCGAGCCCGCCCGCGGGCGCGTGCGCGGATTCATCCTCGACCTGCCGAAGCGGTTCAGCGCGGAGAGCAGCGGCAGCGGCGGGATGAGTCCGGGCGCGGCGGGAGCGGCGAGCGCGACGGGGGTGGCGGCGGCCGCGGGCTCGGGTGGGGCGTCGAGGAGGGGTGCAGGGGTGGCGGGCTCGACGCGCGGCCGGCGCGGGGCGGGCGTGGGCGTGGGGGGTGCGCGCGCGGTGGGGAGCCCGCATGCACACCTACGGCCGCTGCATCCGCATGCGCATAGTCGGCGCGGGTCGGTGCAGGGCGGGGTGGAGCCGGGAAAGGCGCTGGCGGCGGCGCAGAAGGTGTTGGTGCTGGCGACGGAGAGTCTGGATATGATGCGCGGTGTGCCGGCGGTGGTGGCGGATAGTTTGGATCGGGCGGATGCGTGAGTCGTCTTTCTTCTCCCCTTCTATCCAATGGCAATATTGACCTGCACCTGGCAGATGGGTCGACCGCCTGCGGACGGTGGGCATCCAGTGCGGGATGGATGGGTTGGCGCTCCCCGACGGCAGCGGCGAGCATGGGCACTGGGCCGGCGCGACACCTGCGTGGACCGCCGGCGCACCGCGCAGCCCGGGCGGGTACACCTCCACATCGGGCACGCGCAGCCACGCGTACGGCTCCGACACGCGCTATGCGTCGGGCGCGCGGAGTCCGACGACTATGCGCCCTCAGATAGACGCAGCTCGACGTATGTGTCGAGCGCGCCGAGTCCGGTGTTTGGGATCGGGGGGATGAACTTGGGCTCGGGGTCGTCGCAGTATCCCACGCCTGCGCCTGGGGTGAGGAGGAGCGCGAACTGGAACGGGACGAGGGGCGTATGGAGGTGGATGGATAGGAGCGCTCCATATCTCCCGCGGTCCAACGCCCCGAGAGGCTTCGGTGTGCGCCTTGCTTTCGCTTTCGTCTTGCTCTCCTCTCGTCTGTGTTCCCGTTCCCCGCACGATCGACCACACATTCATTGTACGAGTACCACATACATACATACTCTTACTCATCGCTTGGCATCCCCTCATTGATTCACATTGCCTATTGTAGCACCGCACGCAGACCCACTGTATATATGATATTCCCCTCTTTTTCTTTCTTTCTTGGTTTCCTCTCTCTCTCTCTTGCATACCAGCAGTCGCTCACCCCCTCACTCCTTTTCTTGCATACGATCCTTGTTGTTTTTTGATTCCCTGTGCTCGCTCTTTCGTGTTGTGCGTGTGGTGTTGCCGCTGACAGACCTGGTATTGGGGCACCCGGGCATTTATTCAAATCTGCTCGAGTTGCAACATACTATAATGTACTTCATTACATTACGACGTCATCTCACAAGGGCTATTGCTGGCCTGGGCAGTTAGCTAAAAGGGATATAATGTGTCTCGAACCATTAGAAAGGCGCTGGACAACAATCCTGGTAAAGGGTTGAAGTGAGAAGCCGCTAATGGAGCAATCGCGGAAAGTGCCTTACCATCCTGGAAACGGATTGGGGCTACTGCACATCCCTGACTAAGGGCGTATTACGAGAGGACATCCTTCTGAACCAGAGGGATCATTGTTGGGCATCATCTGACGTCTCCAGAACTGCCAAGAGAGGACTGGACTTGGTCGATCTACCAATTGACTAAGAAAACCGTACTCGGGTACTAGGAAGCGGCGGCTATCACGATTTTCAGACAAATCACTTAAACGGTGCAAGGCGGAACCATTGGAGCGTACGGTTACCAAGGAGGGTAGCGAAGTGCTGACGAGGGGGTCGGCTAAAAGTTGACATATCAACAATATTCCATCACGATCGTTCTAGGCGATGTAGATCTTGACTCATCGCTAAGCTCGGCTCGTTGATGTTTCTTATAAATCCCTCTCAATTTTACTAATCGCTTGATATCTGACAGGAGTTCATCGGCTAGCTGCCATACCACTAGTCATATACCCTGAACCCTATTGCTCGTTTGTATCAGTCTCGTTTATATTTAGAATCCTGTAACGTATTTAAGTGGATGGTTATGGGAAGAACACCAGTGAATCTCACCCCACCTGTTGGACGCGAAGTTACTAGACTTCACGCTTAACCGGTAGAGTAGTCATTCATTCGGAGACACCCAGAAGCTATACCAAGTTTCGTTTGTTTTCCCTGTTTGAATATTATCTGTGTTGGATTTGGATCTTTATAAACGACGCGTGGACATATTGGATTAATGGAACGGACGCATGGAATATAAGGAAACGGATCAGACTTGACAATTGGTTGTAATCTCGCAAGGATTAGCAATCGCGGATACTATTTGGAATCGGGATTCATAAGAATCACTTGCTTTACGCATCGGAGTATCATCTCCAAACCTAGACCCACATCATACAAAACCGTTGAACATAAAATCTCGTCTGTCTATCGCGATTGCGCCTAGAACAGATTCGAGCAAGTTTTATCTATACGACTTGTAGACCTGTAAAGTCTTGCTTATCAAAGAGAACTAAAGTTCAAATTGCCACAATCTATACTGGATTGGAACCCCGAACTTGCACGAAGACTATAGTGTTTGAGTTGTTGTAGTTGCATTATCGAACCGCGTATTCATTTACAAGGTTTGTGTTGTGGTTATTTCACCGCTTGCCCCATAGTCAGTGTTTCACCGCGCATTTATGTTACGCTGTTTCATCGGATCATGGGACAAAGAATGCCAGGTCTTAGCTTGCCTCTCACCAACCACTCAGGCTGATGCATCCACTTCAACGTGCCTAGTCTCGTCTCACAACTCTTCATGCTTGCTCTCTCAGGGGTATCGAAACCTCTGGGCAGTGTACCTTCGTGTTTTTTGGCTAATCAGCTTGGCCTTGCATGGTCATCAGACAATTAGCATTCAATCAGGCTTCTCGCCTCTGTTGAGTTCCACTTCTTTGTTCACAAAGGAAAGAAACTTTGCTTCTCAATACCCACGGTTGCCCTTCTGCAGCCACTCCCTACCTTCCTGCTAGTATCTGAGGCTACATACCTGAGTCTTCTTTCAATCCAAGATCACAGTTTCTCATTTTCCGTACCAAAAGCCAACTCTACGTCACTTCCTACCTTACCTACTCATATTGTTACTTTACTGGGGTTTTTCATTCAAATCGACAGTCACGGTCACGGACCCTATGTCGACGTCGAACTTTGGTTGTGATCACGCATCACGGCTGCCCTTGTTGAACCTGCCACTAGTCACGGCCCGGCTAAAGTGGCCTGAAAGACGCAAAAAAGAGAAAATCTTTGTAGCAAATGTTGAAATTTCAGGGGTGTCACGCCAAATTTTGGCCGGTGTCGAAATGTCGAACTTGAAAAAGGGTCACGTGTCACCCCCCCTGTCGATTTGAATGAAAAACCCCAGTACCTACCCTACTGCTCCATCATTCTTTCATTTTCCTTTGACCTATCCCGAACCGCACTCCGGGGACTCCTCCCTACTATATCGGCTGTAAGATGCCGGAACATACAACACATGTAGTTGGTGGATTTGTATGGATCAGTGTATGAATTGACAGTTTGACGGTGCGGTGGTGTATGTGCAGTGGGCGGGCCGGAGCTAACTAATCTCGGTTGTATGTGAACAAAACAGTTTTTGATCGCATCACAGCGAGTGGAAAACACTGTTTGACTTTATGTAACAGTATACTTCCGTCGCTTTCTTGAGAAAATAATGAACATTGTGAGTTTCTGGGGGTGCTGAGCATAGGCAGGGTCATAAAAAGTGGAAAAAATGGCATATGCTTCGGTCTCAGAAGGAACGGAAAAGGAATATCAATTTTTTGGTGATGTTGTGACAACGGGAAGGCAGAAAACCACGTTTTCTCAGGGTTACTGGAGAAATAATTGCTGCGCATTCAATAATTGTGCACTTGAGGTAGGGCTTCGAGGGGAGGTGTATTTATGTGTCAGGGGTTGGCCTAGGTAGTCAGCCAGACTTAAATCCGATCGACAGAATATGTTTTTTCAGCGCCAAGGCCAGGTGGTTTGGGTGGGAAAAGCTTGTATGTCCCAAAATGCCCCCATTTTTCAGTATTGAATTTTGGGATGGGGGAAGAGGTTGGGCCGAGATATTTTGAGGGTAGATGCAGATTCCTAAACTGATATGGGGATGTACACTTTTCAGCATAAATTATCTCATGAAAATGGCCTTGTATGCCTTCCCTGCAACAAAGAGTGTTTTGGGTAGTGAAATGACCTAGAGTACACGTGGTTGATTCAACGAGAGGATTTGTATGTTTGCGCATTTGAGAGTCAAGCAAGGATCTGGCTTCATCCAATTGTCGAACTGATAATTATCATAGAATCTTGAACATTTCATTGCACTATCATACACACATGAAAAAACACAGTGCCTTGCGAGTACCACCTTCATAGCCATGCTCATGGACCCAGCAAATTTGATGAAATGCCCATCCCCTGACGAGCTAGATCACCAATCAGTTCTTCTGTATGCTTTGCCTTCTCATCCTCGCCTTTGCCCTCGCCTTTGCCCTTTCTTCGTTTATTCACATGCCTGCGACATTTGCGGAAACATACTGCGAGCCCAAGGACGAGTGCGAATGCACCGAAGACAATGCCTGCAATCTGGCCTTTGCTGACGATTGGGCCAGAGTATGCGGCGCCGGAATCTGCTGTGGTTGGAATATAAATTTGGTAAGTGGCAGTCGACGCAGCAAGTCTAGGAAGGCACCAGGTGTCGGTTGCGGCTGGAGACCAAGTGCATCGGCAAATCCCAGTGCCGTGCCACTCAAGCGCATGAATGCGGTGGTGGTCGTCTTGGGAAGAGCTGAAGCGTCCGTAAAAGACATTTTTGTAACAGTGGCGAGGGGCAGCTCGATGGCTGCCGCATCAAGGCTAGGTCCGCGCCCCAGCTCTGCTGCAGTCGGGAAGGCAACCAAAGCCACCAGAGACAACAGCGAAAAAAGGAGTGCGAGGAACATGGTGGGCTTTTCTGAGGTGTGTGGCCACCGGATAGGAATAATATAGCCTGCATCGAAGGCTGTGGCTGCTTCTAGGCGCCTGAACTAAGTTCTTTGTGATTGTTATGCCTTCCTCACACTGCCTGTTAGCGGCCATGATATGCATATCTCTTCCAGGAAGAACTGCTGTGAAAGGCGCTGAACAGGGTTAAGTTGGGTTGGAGAGTCAAAGAGAAATCTATGTGTACGACGGCGTGAAAGATCACTTGACTGATTAGAACCTCGCTTCTCCCGTTCGAAGTGGGCCACAGTCAGGTTACTCGGGTTCTGACCGTCAAATACCTTGTGTATTGAGCAGATGCCTCAAATCAGATTGCACCTATTTGTATCATTCCATATTTGCAATGTTTTTCTTACCGACGGCCCTTGGGCTTCCCATTTCCTGTTATTTCGGAGTTCACCGGCTGATCCTGGTCGATGACAGATTAGCGCTTTGAGAACCAGGGCACAGTTTATTTTCAACATCGCCGATCAGCCGCTCAAGACCCTCTCATAAGACAGGCCACCCCGTTATCTTCCTTCGCTACGCCCATGTTCTCCACTCTCTCCATAGTATCCCATCGACCTCTCAGATACTGCTCCTTGACCTTGCCTTTCAGAAGCATTCAAGAGTCACTTAAACGCCGGCCCCTCGATCTCGCTTTACTCGTCCAACCTAGGCCAAGCATCATCTCGTCATTCTATGGCCCTCCTCAATTTTCACCACCAAGCTTATCAGTCAGCATCAGGAAAAAGTCCTGTGGCCATAGTTCCTCGGTTAATTATATAGTCGTCGGTAGCCGCTGTAGTTGGCATAGCTTGTCAGGGCGTTATATAGTGCTGTGTAGTTCTCATAGCTCACTGCAAGAACTATGGACGACAATGTTGCTTGACTGGGCAGCTATATTGTGCTATATTGTCTGTCAAGATTCCTATGGTAGTCACTCCATCCATGGATGATGCAACGCTTCCTAGGGCGTACGGGTCGCTTTCACAGCGTCCACGGCACTCTCCCTGAGCCTCCGGACCCTGCCCCAAAATAATCCGACGCCTGGGCCTGGGGGTGAGGAGGAGCACGAACGGGAACAGGACGAGGGGCGTATGGAGGTGGATGGATAGGGGCGCTCCGTATCTCCCGCGGTCCAACGCCCCGAGAGGCTTCGGTGTGCGCCTTGCTTTCGCTTTCGTCTTGCTCTCCTCTCGACTGTGTTCCCATTCTCCGCATGATCGACCACACATTCATTGTGCGAGTACCACACACATACATACTCTTACTCATCGCCCGGTATCCCCTCATTGACTCACATTGCCCATTGTAGCACCGCATGCATACCCACTGTATATGTGATATTCCTCTCTTTTTCTTTCTTCCTTTCTTGGTTTCCTCTCTCTCTCTCTTGCATAAGTACCGGCAGCTGCTCACCCCCTCACTCCTTTTCCTGCTTACGATGCTTGTTGTTTTTTGATTCCCTCGGCTCGCTCTTTTGTGTTGTACATGTACACACCCATGGTCTGGCATACAGAATATCACTAGCTACATTGCGCGCACCACACGATCCTCCCTCTCCCCTCTTGTCGGTCTCACTCTACCTAGACTACGTACGTACTCACTAAAATAAAATAGAAACCCTAAAACTACTTATCGGGATTGACCCCACTAATTCCTGCCATTCAATTTCCTGCTATAAGCGCCAAACTGCGATACTACGCCGCGGCCAGGTCGATGGGAGAATGCTGCCCGATGTGTTCGACTGAATGGTGCATTAATTATTAACCGTTCTTTAAGATTTTGCTCATTCGGCAGTGCCCATCGGTTTGTACCTGTTGTACCTTTCTCCATTGCTTAATCGTTCTTGAACAATCTGCTCTGAATCCATGCTCGCTCAGCTGTGCAATTGCCCCATGTAATCACTCTCCTTTGCTTCTGCTCTGCTCTTGCTCTTCGATTAACCCCTTCTGTGCTCATCTCTCTCTCTGCTCTTCTCCATTGCCTTTTCATTTGCAGTCAAACAGCTGACCTGTGCATACCTTTTTCTTGACAGGGCACATTTGATCGCAGTCATTGCCCATGATTCTATTCATCAGGCCGAGGGACCACGTATCCCCCGGCAGATGATTCTTCCGATATAAAAACGGTGTGAATAGAAAGAACGCCTTCACCCACTTTCCTCTTCGAATTTATCTTCATTTTTGGTCTGATCTCTGGTACTGCTGCGGGGGATAGTCATCTACTTGGTTCGAATCAAAACTATTACATCAATCCTAGTCATCCGCTCAACCATCCTGAAAATCTAGGATGTCTACTTGGTTTGACCTTAAAACTATTACTTCAACCCCTAGGCATCCGCTCGATGTCTGCAACCGCAACTGCCACTGTACTCTACACTGGATCTTGCGCAAACTGTATCGTGTCTCCTACTTTCTGGCTAATAATCGCTTTTCATCTCGGTTGTGAATCTCCTCAACCCACACCAAGCTGTTTCCAATCCCGCCGCCCTGCGACCGATCTTGCCGGTTTTCATTTTTGTCAAGTCTGGTTTTCTCGTGTTTCAGTTATTCACTCTCGCTGGCAACAAATTATGAATCAAATTCACACATTCATATCTTGAACCCTTCTGGCGTTTCTGGGTGGTCCATCTTTCCAAACAATCAAATGCAGGATCAAAACCTTCAGCTGAAGTCGTCCTCGAATCCCTGCTTTTTCGATTGCTTCCTTTGCCTCCTTTTGAGCGCCTAGTTCCAATTATTCTTAGTTGACTAGCAGTGAGTAACTGCTCTTCTCCTGCTGTATTCCGTTTTCTATCTCTGAAAACCTCCTGTGAGTTGATTTATTTTGATTCCCTGTGTCGTTTGTCGCTGAGGAGAGCAACTTCAGCTTTCCACATTGGTTATTTTTTCCTGATTGTATTGTATGTCAACAATAGATTCTCTTATGTTTTCTTGCTATGTTTCTTACTGCCGGAGCGAAGCGGCGGCTGGTCTTGTGTGAATGTCTTTTCTTTGGGGATTGAACTTTTGGGGTGCAGTTGAAGCCAAAGAGCGTGGCGTTGGCGTGGCGTTAGCATGTGCTTCTGTGGGTGTTATCTTATCAATGTCACAATCAGAAGAAGATTGTCCGATTTGGCAGATAAGATTGCCAACGCCTTACCGTTCAAGAAGAGTCAAACACGCAACTACAGTGTTGTATCACCTCTTGGAACGCGATGACCAGATGGAACTATCGGTGGTTACTGACTCCCTAGATACATCTTGGCCTCGGACTTTTTGCTCCTACATTATACTATATTTCAAGTATGCTGTAGTCAAGATCTAGGTCTATCAAGACAGCAGATCCCATTGAAATTGAAAATCATTTCTGGAAGTCAGGAAAATGCAAAATGATTTGATGCGCATTTTTGTGCTGGAGTGTTCAACTTTCTGCAAATACACCTGGAAATCGGGTTAGTTTATATTGTGATGAAAAGGATTCATTTGGTCTTACCCTGGGGTCAACAGGTTCAATGACTCGCTGCAATTCACGATTTTTTTCCAGGGAGCATCCATATCCGGTAGGTCACATCACGCATCCCAAACCAGCCAATCTCTGTAGTGCTGAGCCACTCATTCCGTATATATTACACCAACCCGGCCATGATTGGGTGTGCTAAATCTGATCATGCCAGGTCAGGGAGAAGCAGCTCGCAGATATTCGGGAGTATTGCCTGCAGTGTGCCATCCAGATCTTGAAAGAAGCACAAGGCTCGTCTTCTCAGCCACCCCCAAGTCTCGAAGACACACGGAAGCAGGCAGAACACGAATGCCTGAATAATACCCAAAAGATCATTCACCTGTCAAAAACTACGCTCCATCAACGCGTCAATGGTGGACGAACCACGCATGAAGTCCATGAGGAGTAGAAGTGGCTTACCAGCGATAAGGAACAGATTGTCAATGACTTTGCGCTGGAATGCGTGAATTGCGGCTTCCCCCTTGGCCACTGTGGGTTGAAGGAGCATGTTGACGAGATTGTGAGGGCACGCTGGGGTGACAAATTTCCCGAGGTAGGTGTCGGCCAGCAATGGACAAGACATTTTGTGTCAGACCACGATGAGCTGAGGACTTACTGGTCTGCTCCACTGGACAAGTCGTGCACGTGTGCAGTCAATCCGCTGATAAAGAATGACTACTTTAATCTGCTGGAGTGTGTTATTGAGGGCAAGGGCGGTGATGATCGAATCCTTGACGGAAATATTTATGGTGCAGACGAGTCAGGCTTTCAGAAGGGAATAGGCCAGAGGGAACAGGTTATTGAGGGGAAAGGAAAAAAAACAGCAGCATCAGCAACACAGCGGGGATAGAGAAAATATTAAAGTGCTGGTGACCATATGTGGTGACGGTATATCAACCCCGCTGCTTGTCATCTACAAGGGTGAGGCTTTCCAGGCAAGTTGGAAGCAGAATAATCCCCTGAACACCTCGTAAGTGCTGATAAAATATTTTGTGCTTGACTGACATGACAATAGCCTCGGATATTCAAAGACAGGCTATATCGACGGCAAAATCAGCCTCCAATGGATCGGAGATTTTGACACCTACACTCGGGCCAAGGCTGCAGGTCGCCGTCGACAGCTTCTCGTTGATGGACCCATTTCACATTATACCTGTGCCTTTCTTTGATACACATGTGAACACAATATTGAGGTGATCAGATATCCCTCTGTCAGCACAGAGCAGATTCCGGGTTCTGAGATGACAAGGGCGACTAAAGCATGAAGAGTTCCAACGAATAAGCCTGGAGTTTGGACTAGAATAGTGTAAAGTACAGGGAAATAACTACAGCTTATATACTTAAGTCCCTAGGGGTTGTAAATTAAGGTACAGTGTCCAATAGCAACGGACAAGATTAATGCAAAGTAAACGAAGGGGTATATGAACATAGAGGGGCGATTGGGAACCCGAAGGTCGGGAAACCGATCGAAACCGTTAGGGATCCTAAAACGGTATCCTGGTTCGATTGATCAGATAGTTGATCTGATCAATGATCAGATTGTTCGGGTTGTTCAGGTTCTGGAAGTAAAATGAAAAGACGGTTCATGAAATTACCCTCCCTCTAGGTGAAACCCGCCTCGGGTTTCACCATCGACACCACTTCTTGTTCCACAGGTCTTCACCCATGATGACCCACTTCTGTCCATGTGCGGTTTCCTTCAGAGCCGCCGGGTACTTCTCGTAGAAGTCTTCCAGACATTCGGTAGAATCCCCCAAATGTTCCAATGGTTCCCAGGTGTTATCCTCGGGTCCATAACCCTCCCATCGGATGAGGTACTGCAAGTCCTTATGTCTTTTGTTGAGGTGTATCTTCAGAACCTCTGTGATCTTGCAGAGGTCCACCCCGTCTACTACATCAGGGGGTGGAGGGTCATCGTGGTGCTGACGGGCAGCAACAGGTGGGACCCAGGGACGAAGAAATATGGTGTTGAAGACCGGATGAACCTTCCAAGAATCGGGAAGTTTAAGCTCGTAGGAGATGGCTCCAACCTTGCGGACGACCGTGAAGGGACCATAACACCAGGCTTTGAACTTCTTCGTTGGGGGATGAGTGACCAAATTTGCCCCGGACAGGTACACCTTATCTCCGGGTCTATAGTCGGGATCTGCCTGTCATTTGGCATTGTAGAACCTCTTCATCATCTCCTGCACTGCTCACATGGTGGCCCCCGCTTCTTCTTGGACCTTCGACATCCAGGTTGCAAACTTTGTCGCATCTTCGGTCTGTACCTCGAGGTGTGGTGCAGTGCCCTTTCGTGGATGGAACCCCATGGTAACGAAGAAGGGACTGAAACCTGTGGTCTTGCTAACTTGATCATTGTGGTTGAATTTCACTAGCATCAACCAGTCTGCCCAATCGTCTTGCAAGAAGTTGGTGAAAACCCGAAGGTACTGCTCGATATTTTGGTTGACGTGTTCAGTCTATCCATGGGTCTGTAGGTGATAGGCCATCAAGGCGTTCGACTTTATGCCCAGAAGTTTCAACAGATCCCGCATAAAGTGTCCCACAAATTGCGTCCCTCGGTCGCTGATCACCACCTCGGGTAACCCAAAGTCCTTCCATACATGGTCGCGGTAAACACGTACCATCCCTTCTCCTCCTAAGTGCTCGGTGCAAGGCACCACCTGGATTCCTTTCCCCAGTCGATCGACTATCACTGCGATAGAGTCGTACCCGTTACTGACAGGTAACTTGGTGATTAGGTCCACCAAAATGTTTTGCCACACCCGATCTGGAACCACATTAGGGTGTAGGGGTCCTCGAAGCTTAGAGGGAAATAGTTTCATCCTCTGGCACATGGAGTAAGCCAAAATGTATCGTTTGGCGTCTGACAGTAGAGAGGGCCAGTAGTAGTTTCAGGTTACTAGTTCCGCCGTCCAGAATTGTCCCGGGTGTCCCGAAATATAGTCATCGTGGTGTGCCCGTAGAATCCGATGTCATAGATCCCTAGTTGGAGGCACATATACGGTTTGATACCAGGTTACGAACCTGTCCTCATGTTTTTCCCAGCCCTTGGCCTTTTCCACTAGTGCTTTCTTCACAACACCCCCCCAATCAGCTTTCCCAGCTTTAATGTCTTTTCCCGGTATCCGTTACCACAAACAAGAATATTTCGGCATGGTCCTGCATTCGGAGGTGCATGCGCACAACATGGGTGATGTATCCTGCCTTGTTGAGGGAACCGTCTGCGTTGTAAACCGGAACCGCCACAGCTAGAGGTTCTACCTCGAGTCCATGTCCATCGACGAATAACTGGCTCATGAATCCGTTGGTAGCCCCACTGTCCAGTAACCCGACCACTGTATAACCTTTAAGGTTATTCAGCCCTTCGAGGGTCATTGGAACCATCATGGAGTTCCCAGTGGCTGAGATATACTGTGGTGGCTCTTTCAGGAACATCTGTACCTTTAATGCAATGTACCCTGGCCATGGCCGGGGGGTACATTGCATGGTGGACATTGCGTAGACGGCCCATCAATGGCCGCCCATAATGCAATGTACCTGCACCTCCCTCCATTTGGGTTGCAGCCGAAAAATGCCATATTCCTGCCGTTCCCACGCCAATTTGGCCCCGTATTAATTGTGATAAATCCTAATATTGCACCGGCTCCCCGCTAGCGCATTATTTGGGCCGCTATTATTGCCCATCACCACATATTCCTAGCCCATCACTCCTGGCTGCCCAGCTTGGCTTACCTCTCCTTGCGGTGTCATCCATCGCATCACCGGAAACACCCGGGTCGTCTCCGATCCTTCCGCTTTCCTCACGAACTTCAAGTCCAACCCCCTAAATAAGGCCTGATTTCATCTTGATATCTCAGTTTAAACCTTACTGGCTGTCTCTTTTCTTTTATAAATATTTTTTTCATTCAACAATCATAACGATGTACCAAATTCTACTTTAACTACGACCACCAACACAACACACAAGATGACGGTCTATTACCTGGTGGTCCTTTTACTGGCTGGACGGCGTTTCCTATTCGGGTGTTATCAAAGATTATTTCCCAATTGGGCCATTGACGTACTTGGGCCACTCATTCTCTTTGTCTTCTTCGTCTTCGACTCCCTCAGGCTTTTTGCGTTTCGTGCGGGTGGTTGGCTCAGCAACCGCCTCATTCTCTGCCTCCGCATTCAAGTCGAGACCACTATCATGAAAATCAGCTTCTCGTTCTCACGGCAAGTCGAAGCACCACGTACTTGTCTTTTGCCGCCACTGCAACTCTCAGAGCACACGCCATGTCGAGCACAGCTACGCGCCAATCTCCCAACAGCATCTTCGAGTCCGTTGCGGCAGCAGCAGCTTCTCCCCACCACAACAACCCGCCCATGTACAGTAGAAGGCCATTCTTGCCAGCCATTTTCGAAAACTTCACCCACTCTTCCATCAGGATTGCATCAGCGGGGCCCAACTTCCCGTTCGCTTTCACGCGGGCTGCAGGCTGTGCCCTCATCCACCAAGCCCACCACCGATCGGCGAACGAGCCTTGTGCACTGGCCGGCCCAATCCCCGAAGTCAATGTCACTCCCTTCTCCCACTTCCGCCGGCGCTGCATGAACGTCGGAATCTCTTCCAGACGTAAGTTCTTCTCCCCTTGTGGCGCGAGAACATCTCCCTTGACAGGGTAGCCAGATGCTTGCTCGAGCGCAACGAAGTCCGCCACACATGACACCCATTCTGCCCCCCCCAGGTCTTGCCCCTCTCGAAGGCCCTAAACGCGTTTATCAGCTCCTGCGGCCAGCCCGACTTGTCGTAGTCCTTCCATCCACCCTCCCCGTTCCCCTGTCCCTCGTTCTCCTCCCCGCTTGCCTCGGGTCGCTCCAAAGCCATGACACCACCGGACTGGACTCCACGCCAGGCTGGCTTGGGTTTGGGTCGTGTGTGCTCCACCGCCGCCGCTCCCTCCGGTGCCGCTTCACCACGCGCGCCCACCTCGTTCCCCGCCGTCGCTGCTGCCGCTGCCTTATCGCGCTCATCGCCCGCACCCTCCGGTGCTGCCTCACCGTGCGCGCGCGTCGTCGCTGCTGCCGCCGCCTTATCGCCCTCATCGCCCGCACCCTCTGGTGCCGCCTCACCATGCGCGTCCGCCGTTGCTGCTGCCGCCGCCTTACCGCGCTCATCGCGGGCACGCGCCGCCGCCGCCGCCGCCTCATTGCTCGCACGCTCCGCTCTGCGCTGAGCCTCCGCCCTTTCGTTGGCCAAATTCAGCATCTCCGGCGTCATGGTCCCCAATTTCTCCATATATTCCATGCACTCCGCCGGCGACATCAGCGACATTTCCCATCGAAGTGCAGCACCCACCGCTGGGCCTGTGTACCCAGCATCTTCCATATCCATATCCCACATCGGGAACAGGTCGTCCATCCCGTAACTCGGGTTCCGGAAGCTTTGGAACTGGGTAGTGTCGGGTTCGGCATCGGGGGTGGGGGTTGGGGTGAGGATTGGAGTATGGGGTGTAGCCGTAGCGGTGGGGGTAGGAGTATTGGATGCGGTAATCGCAGCGGGTATGGGATTAGGGGAATGAGCGGGGGTACCGTGAGCGTTGACGTCGACATCGCTGTCGGAGACCGATGCTGATGGGATCGCCTGCAAAGCTCTTGCGTGACATTCCTCTTCCGCTAAGTACCAATATGTTATCATTCCTTTTGACTGAATAAATATCACTTACTGAAACAATGATGTGCAAAATTCACAAAGCTGCGCTGTGCAGCATCGAAGCCGCCACGGTCGAAATCGCTCCAGATCCTGGGAACGAGGCCATTGGAGAATCCGGCATGCACGCTGCAATTTTTTTGAGATCACTTATGACCGATCAACGTCTGAAAATACACACCTTCTTACTTTGATCCTCCCCCCGCGATCGGGAACTGGACCGCAAAGCAGGATACTGACGTTCATCCCAAATTGCTGTTGGGCAACCTCCGCAAACGGCGTAAGGTAAAAGGCCGCATTATTCAAAGCGCTAATGCAAAGATTAACGTTGTCACTCAGATCATCGATGAATGACTTACATGCTATACTCCTCGGCTGTCGATGGAGTGTCGTTTGCGAGCGCTACCTTGTACATTTCAAGCGCGGCCGCGTGCAGCTTGTCGATGGTCTGCGATATCTCTGCCCGGAATGCTGGTGTCTCCGCCAGCCACGCCTCCTTCATCACTTGCTGGCGCAAGGCCACCTCTGCTGGAGGTTTCTCTCCCCGTTCTGCCGCCGCTCGAGTGGCGGCGGCCAATCGTGTGATGAAACGCGGCTTGATCCTCTCGGCATAAAAATTGGTCGAGTAGTAATGGAGCTCCCGCTTTCTCGTAGGCTCCGACGGCTCCAGCTCCGCCCTATCAAACAGCTGCTTGAAGGTCTTGGGCACCTGTTTTGTCCGTACGTTCCCCCCATACTGCGCATGATACCAAACTGCTATCTTGTTGCGCAGCTTTGTGTAGTATGCGGACCGTGCTTCGGCGACCTCTGGCAGAAGGGTATCGACGTCTTCGTCTTCGTCGACGTCGTCCGCAGTGTCTTGGCCTTCCTCCAGGTCCCCGCCCCAGGCCGTATTGTAGCCGTACTTCTTCAAGTACAGCTTCGCGATGCGTGTGTAAAACGCGCCAGTCTCTTTGATTTCCGCCGCGGCAATGAAGTCCTCCTTGTACGCAGTGAAGAAGCCTAGTTTGGTGCCATGAACCCAGCTCTGCTTCCCAGGTTTCACGGGCGGCTTGCCCTCTCGAGCCCGTTTTCTAGCTGCTGCACCTTTGCGAGGCATGGGTAACTGCTGAGTTCTGTCGTCGGTTTTTCTGCGAGCACGTAACCAAACAGCACCCTTACAGGAGTACACTAAAGGACTGGTCGCTCCAGCAACTCATATTTACTTAGGGTCTCGCAAATATTTTCTATTCCAAGCGGTACAACAATAAACAACCTAAATGAATTCGGGCTCCTCCAGCGCAAAGCTCGTGGCCGCCTCCAAACTCCGTGTGACCAAGAGCTCAGGTTCCTCGCCCCGAAGTTGCATTTCGCGGTACCGTTGCTCTGTGTGCGCCCTTGTTCGCAAATCATGAGCTAATGATGAGCTAGACAAGAATATCACATACGCGCTGCTGGAAACGACACCCGCCCCCTGGATTGCGAAATTCACAAAGTCCTGGTCACCTGCCTCGTGCCGTCCGGCCTTCTGGGGTCGAGGTGGCGCCGCCGGTGAGCGCTGTGGCGTACATAGGACTTTCCTGCCGGACAGATCAAGTATCTGCAGGAGCGTATAATCAAAGACTTACAAATCATATACTTTCTGCTCTGGTGTGGCAGAGGCCCCTTGCGCTGGTGCGGCAGAGGCTTTGGCCCGCTTCCGTGGTGAGGTGTTCACTGCGTTCGCCGGATCCACGGGATGGGGATGGATACCCCACCGGCAGAGTGCCTGCCAGCCCTCGATGCACTCCTCCACGGTGTTGTAGCCTCGGTAGCTGTTGTCCGGGAAGCCAGAAATACTAGCCTTGGTCTCGTGCCTGCAATGGAAAAAAAAATCATCTCAAGTTACGGTACGATGGTACGACGACTTACCAGTTGTCGAAGATCCCCACAACATGGCCCTGCGAGACCAGGTAGAATGGAAACCCCCGCCCAGTCTTCTCCACGCCATCTGTGCTCCCGCGGAATGGAGGCAAGCAATAATAACGAGAGTCGTTCCCTCCTCCCCGAATGTCCATGATCAGGTCTTCAGCGCGGAGGTTGGTGGATACAAGCTGCTGCGACATGGTGGCAAGGAAGAAAGGCGATCTCTTGATTGATTGTCCATGTGGTGAGTGCGCCACGTAACAAATAACATATGGGGTGAGTGCGCCACGTGTCTTGCTAACCGTTCATTCTGACACGCCATGGGAGCCTGGCCGATTCTGGATGGGTCCAGCAAGGAAGGTCAGTATCTCTAGCGTCATTTCATGACTCTCCGTCGAAGAAATGAAAAATTACCAGCATTAGATTCCGAGGCCGAGTGCAAGGTTGTTCTCACCGTGTTTTGGCAGCGGAAGGAGAAGGTGAAGTCGTACCAGGAGTTCCTCAAGTTGCGAGGATGGAAGGACGGCAGTCTCGGTCAGTAGATCCTGCTTCAATATGATTTATGAGAAGTTGATTCGGCCAGCAGCTTGTTCCAAAGCCATCGCGAGTCGATGCGCTTCAATCGGCCGGCCCCCGCTGTTTCGCGTATGGCTCCAGAAACGGATAGCGCCCTATCCGATAACGGCGCCAACAGCCGCGGCCGTTGGCTGGGGCAATGCTTATGGCTGGACCACCGGAACAGTGTGGGGCACTGACGGAGTATGGGGCAACGGCCACGGATGGGGCCACAACGATGGATGGAGCGACACTACCTCGGACGACGGACCTCCCTGGGACGGCGTCACCATGGTTCCCAAAACCCGCGGTAAGAAAAGATGTCAGTGCCGACGCAGGCACAGGCGGTGGTTAGTGGCGGAGGCGCAGGCCAAGGCAGCGGCGGCAGCAGCTGCTGCTGCTTCAAACCAACTTGAGGAGCAATGGGAAATTGCATGCGCATAGGTACATAGATCACATCGACCAATGTACTTGTGTGCTAGCGGGAATCACCATTCATCGTCCTCTTCCTCGTCTGATGAAACCAAGTCCAGATCTGACCAGTAGTGACGTGCCTTCGGCCGAGGTTTGGTTGTGCGCCCTGCCTCAGCGTTTTTCTGGACCGTGGCGCGCCTCGCACGGTGCGCAATTCTTTCGCGATACCTGTAAAGTACACACACATTGTCATATAGAAAACAACACGCCGGCAAATTTACCGTTCCCGATAACGCCGCTGAGCCTCGCGGTGCCTTTCCCGCTGCTCCTCTGTCAGAGCGGCACGGACTCGTGCCATTCTTTCTCGGGTTTTTTTGCGGCTTTCCTCAAGATGTCTGCGAGAATATATATACAGCATTTCAAGAAGAAAAAAGAACGAACAAATGTTTGCCGGTACTTGCGATAGGTAGCGAGGCGTCGGAGGTGACGCTCCTCGTCATCTCCACATCGTTGGTGGGCGGAGGGAGACATATTGATTGTGATTGGAATGATGCGATGGATATCTTATCTGTGGATATCTTATCTGGCGAGCGCTTGTCGTTATCGCAAATAGACGCCGGCTTTATTGGGCCTAATGAGGTAACGTAAGTACTCGCATTCTCATTTCTTCTAGCTTTGGGGGTAAACTGGGCCCAGTGGGCAGCGTACGAGTATCAGGGAGTAGTTGAATATCAAAATCACACCCGATTCTGGCCTCAATAAAAATTTGATTTGGTCGAACTGAGATTCATGTTGCGACCCAATATTGGCTCCAAGAGTGTACAATATTTTGAGCGTGGACTAAGCTGAGATATTGTAACTGATTCCGGTTTGCTGTCTAAAGTTATCCGTACTTCCTAGAAAACCTCTCCTGCAGCCAGAACTGAATAACCGCTGAGCCTCAATTTATAAACTTCGAAATATGCATCATAAAACTAACCGAGGAGTGCGCCACTCCAATGAAAGCGCGCCATATCAGTCAAGACACGGAGTGCCTCAGCCTGAAACATAATCCTAGCAATGAATAGCGATGTAAAATATACTCACAAATAATTTCGAGGCTTGGAAGAAGGTATGGAGGACGGCATGATATATTTTTGGCCAGTTCAACCGTAAAGTTGAACTGCCCGAACATGGTCACCCCCGACCCAAGATGTCGTGAAAACTATTACTAACTCTTTGAAAGGCGACTCGACTCAATTCCCAACCTGGGAGAGTCGCTGGGGTTCCGGCGTAAAGGAGCAGGGTCCTCGGAATCGGTATGGTGTAAATGAGCGCAAAGAAACCTGTAATGACGTTCGTTAGACAAGATAAATAGAGGTGCGCACCGAGAATCCAAATCCAGATTGAGCCAAGAATCAGAGCATCTCTACAAACCACATACCACCTCGAATCCATTCAGTCAGTAGCGTAGATGTAGATGAGTGCAAAAAAATGCCGAATAAACCTGCATAATGATGTTAATTGGGGCAGGAAGGTAGAGGTGCACACCGAATGTCCAGTTCCAGAATAGCCCAGGCCTCGAGGGATAGATCAATGTTGACGAAGGATAAGGATAGGGCCCTAGGCTAGCTGCTACAGGTTATTTACGAGTCCAGACAATCACGTGCGCTTCTTTGCTCTTGCCGGCAACTATGATAGCAGGAGGCCGGCAAGCAGCGTTTCTCTCTTCGAGTTGCCTGTCTGGTATTTGCACTTCTAGCTGCTCTTGCCAACAACCATGAACAGCCCGCACGCACTCGACTCGGGTACGTGATGGAGCAGACCAACCAGCTGTGCCGGCTCAAGAACTAACGCGTTTCAGAGACATCCACTACACAGCGCTCAAGTTGGTCTCGTTCTACGAATGAGTATCGCGGCTCGGTGTTGACAAAGGATGGGCTGGATATACAAGGTACGTTGCCTACTGAACACATTGCGACGATGAGGCTGACCTCTCTATGCAGATGGCACCGGGGAGCGATGCTCGGGTGACGAACACAAAGCGGCAGGTGCGTGTGCGCGCACCTGGGTGCAGCCCTGCATTCTGAAAAATCTATCAGGATCTGCGCGTCGCCCTCTGTCCAACACGCCATCGGATCTCTTCCACCCGCTTACACCAGCCGTTGTCCAGGGATCTCCTGCGCCATTCACTACCCGGCCCGATGTACCGAAAACACTTCCGTTGTCGCGCGTTCTTCGTACGTTGCAGGATTTCGACAGGCAGTTGACCGATAGCGGGGGGCGTGAGCACAATACTACTCTCATCCGGCGCGCGCGCAAGGAGATTGCCACATCGCCCCACTACTGCAAGGAGGTCGCCACATCGGCTCGCTGCCGCAAGGGGATCCCTACATCGCCTCGGCGCTGCTTGTCGGTCAATGATGAGTTACGACGTGGAAGGTCCCGGCTCCGCGAGGCAAATGCGCGCTCCTTGACTTTATTACGGTTGGTTTCGCCGCTCTGCATCCCAGAAGGCACGCAGAAATGGCGATCTCTAGTGTATGCACAAGTAAAAAAGTTTGACCCACTGCCGTATAATGACATCGCTTTGACTCTCGCAGATTTGTGCGCGGTACCGATATAAGATCACGTATCCGTATTGTCAAATCACGATCCATTTTCCAGTTCTGTCTTCTACAACATCGAATTAACCAAACCCTGCCTACCTGCTCGATGTCTCACAAACGCAAGATCAAACCGCACTCGCTGGTAATTGCGGGAACGGCAGCGTCAGTGTCGCATCGCACTCAGGACAACAGGAGACAGCGCACAAGGATGAGTGTGGTTGAGCAAGGAGCGGGAGTCGCTGATGCGACAGCAACGGACCATTTTTGGGCGGACGATCTGGCAACGAATATGGCGAGGCATTCTGAGGACTTCTCCTACCAGCTCGGGGACACTTCTCTGGAATCGCAGCCAGATGAGCCTGCAGACGATGGGATCAACATCGTGGTTGTCCAGTCGGCCGGGAGAAACACAAAGTCGGTAAGTATTCATTTCCTCTTCCAGCGCAGGAAGAGTACTAACATATATTTATCCAGGACCGTCCGCTGCAAAATTGGCTTCCGCATAGGGACGAGTATCTATTGGAGAACCTACGCCGCGAGGGACGAGGTTCCCCAAAAAATTACGCTCGGTGCGCTGGTGGTCCATGGGTGGATCCCCGACGAGAATGTCTGATTCGCCAATGCGAGGGCCCGGCAGTTTGGCGTTGTGTGGATCAAGCGTGCCTCGGGGAAGGCATGTTACTGTTCGCGGTGTATTGTGGCCGCACACGTTCAGCACCCCACACATTTTTTGGAGGTGTGTTGTTTGATCTACAGCTACCACCCGGGTTGCGACCGCTAATTCATTGATTCAGAAGTGGAATGGGTCGAATTTTGTTCGCGGGCGAAGGTGGCTTCAGGAACTGGGTCTCCGCGTACAGCTCGGACATCCCCCTGGTGTTATCTGCCCTTACCGGCAGGCGGCGGCCCATGATTTTGTTCTGTACGATCTCACGGGTGTCCATGAGATGAATGTCGATTTCTGTGGGTGTCCAAAGGATGCGCAGCCCGATAGTCCGCCGGAGGAACGGCGCACACAGTTATTGCGCGCGTGTTGGTGGCCAGCAACGATCACAGCGCCGAATACATGCGCGACATTCCGTGTGCTGCGTCATTTCCAGATCATAAACTGTCTGGGAAAGCTCTCTGCGTACGACTTCCTCCGGGGTCTCGAAATGTGCACGAATCACGATGGGCTCGATAAACCTCCGGTGAGTGCACGCACATCCTCTAGATGTAGGCTAGACTAATAAATTGCTAGGACCGTCGACGACCCTTCATGCACATTGTACGCCAGTGGCGGGAGGTGAAACGCCACAAAAGGGCTAAGCGAGGACACGACGAAGGGGGTATAGCGGCAACGAAGCAGGGTGAGTTGGCGATACCGTGTCAGGCATGCCCCCAGCCAGGCTGGAACCTGCCTCCGAATTGGGAAAACATCAATCCTTTCTACCGGTACGTGCGCTGCACGATGTCAGCCAGGCAGTACCTCAAGTTCGATTATAGGTTCATATACATTGTGTTTTTGGCGGCGGATGCGAATTTTCGGCTGGGAAACCGTTGTGTCTCCTCGGAAGCATCGGATCCCATCCTTGGGGATGGGTTCGGCTACTTCTGTCGCCGACACGGGGAGGATGGTTACTATGCTCATATTGCTAAGCATGTTGACGAGGAAGAAATCTCCAACTGCTCCGGATTTCGAGCCATGTTTCTTGCGAACTCAAAGCGCGTGCGGGGATTGCGGACAACGGGAGTTGGGGGTGTAACATGCTCAAGACACAACATGTGGCGTGCCAATGGCATCGGCGACTTGCAGGTGGGGGAGCGGTAAGTCATTTTGGAGACATAGGATGCAAAATATTGATTTATTGACAGTCAATGCAACATCGACTTCGTTGTTTTGTCAGCCCTCATGACATTTGCCATGGCCTGGCTAGTTTTCTCATACGACATCGCTTGCCAATACGCGATCAAGTTCTGGGAGCAGCATGGCAAAGATGCCGGAAGCCATGCATCTCAAGCTTCCGCCGGCGGATGTTTGGTGGATGGTCCCCAACTTTCACCTCCCCGATCACCTCACCAAATGTCGCTCCCCGTTCTCTTTTCATTGGATGCGGGCGGGATGACGAACGGTGAGGGTATAGAACAGAACTGGGCATTTTCCAATGGGGCGGCGCCTTCGACGAGGTTGATGGGCCCTGGGTCACGTCAGGCGACGCTCGAGGATGTGTTTGGGTTTCACAATTATGATAGGCTGCTGGCAATGCGTAAGTGGACAGCCGAGAATCTCGGATGGCCGTTGACAGTGTCCGTGTAGATCGCATTCTCCCAAAGCGGCTTGCAGTCGCCATCAAAGATGGAACCAGCACCGAGTTGCGTTCGATGCATTTTCAACGGGGTTGGAAGAGGCGCGCCCGGAGCAAATCAAGGAATGGAGGGCGTGGGTGGAGAGATGGGAGTCCACGCAGCATACAACTCCAGAAGACTCTCCGTTCGACATGCCAGAGGAAGGTTCGTGGATCCGAAATAATATGGGGATGCAAATCTGATATCGCCACAGTAACCAGTCTTCGGCAAATCCAACTTGAGATTGCGATGGAAGAATTTGTCTGTACTTCTGAGGGCGTCGAGATCGAGCGCAAGCACACCCCGAGCACCTTTATCATCATGGGCCTTCACATCGAAGAGAGCCAGTGCGTCTTTTTTTTTCTGCGGCAAAGCGGATAGCTGGTGACATTTTGATGTCATGTAGGCGACGCCTAGAGGTTTCCGTGCGCGCGCTGCGTAATCCCTCTCCTGAGCCAGAAACTGGACTTCACCAAACGTCGCATTGCCCTCCTCAAACGTATCCACAAATTTCGCGAGTTGCAAACAGTGTACATGCCTTCGGTTCGCGCAGTACTCACCAATGTCCAAAAGCAGATGTACGATGGAGGTGGGGACGAATTACCCGAGGTGTCACGGCTCTTCATGCCGTCCGAGATCGCGGACCCGAGAAGCCGGGAGAGGGTGTGCGCCATGGGCCTTCCCACGCTGGAGGCACGCCTGCGCGAGGCGGAGGCAACGGAGGCACTGGAAAGCGTTTGTGCGGGCCTTCGCACACGCACCATGACCAACAGATACAAGCTGCGCAATTATACTGGCCAGGGGCTGATGACGAAAGGCCAGGGAATATTGCGCCAGATCAACATCCGCATCCACATCGCCAAATTGCGCTACCGATACTCCCGGGCGGCGCTGGTAGCACTTCGGGGACATGGAGATTGGGAGGAGCGCCTCCGTATGCTCAACGACGACGACATCCGTGGCTTGAACGAGCGCGCCCTCACTGCCGAGGAGAAAGCTCAAAACAAGCAATGGGCCGATATTGGGGGCGCCATAATTGAGGGGGGGATTACGCGCGCAGCAGGTGTCGCAAGCGGAGAGGGCTTGCACACCCTCTCCTGGATCTGGTACCAGGTAGGAGCCGGGGAGGGCGAGAATGACAAGCGTCTGGAGGAAGGTACATCAATCTTTCCATTTATCTATTTACAAACAGAATTGCTAATTTGTGCGTCTATAGCATTGCGGGTTGAATGGTGCAAGGCATTAGCCCGGTCCTCCCGGTACACCGAAGAGGTAATGTTGCTCCGGGAAGAAATGCGCCGCACGATCGCATACGGGCAAACTGCAGCAATGCAGTGGGATGCTTTGGCGGTAGCAGAGCTCCCCGGTGCTTCGGCGGAGGTCACCGAGGGCCGGTGCGCATACGCTGCAGAGCAGGCTGCAACTGAACGTGCACGCTGCACCGATCTGGAACGACGCTGGACGGGCCTTTTAATGAGGGCGGATGCGTACCTGGAGGGGCGTAATCTGGTGGATCTTGCGGCACCGGTGACAGTTGAGGTGGATATTGCGGATGAGCTGGATGCCGAGGAGGAGGAGGCGAGACTGGAGGGTGAGGAGGAAGAGGAGGGGGCCCTGCCCGAGGGGCAGTAGACGAGGGTAACGGCATGTATTTTTAAGACGTGTAAATACACTTTTTCCACGAGCCGTACAGGTTTCTGCTGTGTGCCGAGGTGCCGGTGGGTTTGGTATTAAGCGGGACGAACGTTGCAATGGATATATTAAAACAGGGACCTATATACACTTAAAATGTCCGGTATATAGCCAAAATATCCGGGTATACGGCCAAAATGTCCGGGTATCCGGGTTTGATGTTCCGTCTGTCCTGTGCGGCCTGATCTCTCAGATCAGGGTCCAATGCATTGTGGGCGACCATTGATGGGCCGTCTATGCAGTGCCCACCATGCATTGTACCCCCCTGTCACGGCTGGGTACAATGCATTGTGGCTACATCGAAGGCTGCGCGCATGCGTGGTGCATCGACGCGCCGCCCAAGGCACTGGTGCACAAGTGGGACGTGGACGATCCCGGGGTGCGGGTGAGCGGACGGTAGTGTGCAGCGAGCGTTACTGCGAGCGGGGAGCGGGCGAAGGCAGCGAGGGGGAGAGCGCCTGGTGCTGCTGGGTGCGGTGTGGATGCGCCGCCCGAGGCACTGGTGCAGGACGTGGGCGAACTATCTCGGAGTGCAGGTGCCCGGGCGGTAGCGCACTGTGAGTGTGGGCCGTGTGCGCGGAGAGCGAAGCCAGCGAGGGGAGAAGCGCATACCGGCGGGGCAGCGAGTGTGGGCGGCAAGGGCAACCGGGAGTGGTGGTGCCGGGCGTGGTGTGAATGAGCCGCCCGAGGCACCGGTGCACACTGCACATCCACGAGCGATCCGGGGGTGTGGGCAGTGAGTGCTGAGCATGCAGGGGATGCAATATCGGGGCCAAGCTGTGGCTGTGGCAAGCTGAAGCCCATTGGGAATGCGCGCGCCAGGGGCAGTGCAGCGCCGCCGCCGCGCTGTACCAGCACGACCAACTCGGCACAGCGCAGGAGAAGCAGGAGTGTCGTGGTAGCGCTCATCGAGCCTGACGACATGGTATTTTGGTCCACCCCAGCCTGGCCGCTGCCTGGCGTGGTGCGTAAGAATATCGGAGATTGGTAGCAGCCAGAAACGGAGGTGGCATTGTTCTGAGTAAAATGGCTGTTAGACGCCTTATTTAGCTATACATGTCATCTCTACCTTCTACCAACTATTTTACAGCCCCAACCTGTCTTCAGTAATTTTTCTTTGTTTTTGAGTGTGATTTTCAGATAAATTCTCGTCGTTGTTGCTGACGATGTCGACAGCATTTGATCGCATTTGATGGCGATGGCGGGAATGTTTGATGGACGTTGTCCAAGTGCTCATGTCATGCGGCTCGATGACAGACACGGAGATCAGCATTTAAATAAATGCTAAATGCTTGCTGCAGTGATACATCAAAACCACCGCTACACTACCGGTTTCCATGTATCATGGCAAAACTGCCGGTTAGCAGTCGGTGATACATCACACCACCATACTAAGGTGGCTGATGTCCAAGCTAAATGGCTTGGAAGCAAGCTGGACATTGATCTGCAGTTCCATATTCTCAATGCTGTTTATGGTAGCAAAATCCCCTTGAGCTTGTTGCGACATGTCTTGAGTAATTTAGGCATGGAATACACAAACAATGAAAGCATTGGTCAGCTCCACACGAGATTGAAATATTATATTGTCCTTCTGCAAAGAGGGAAAAAAATGGAACAATCCCAAGAGCAGGAACACATCACCCGCAAAAAATACCACGAACAACTGGAGTCCATCTCAGACCAGGTCAGAAGCATTGTCCACATTTACCTGTGCTTCCTGCGCCGAGTCAGTTTCGCTTTGTTCACATTTTTCTTTGATAGTTGGGGACTCGCAAATTGATCTTGGTGTGTTGAAGCGACCCAATTTGGAGACTGATGAAGCTAATTTGCTCGGCTGCTATAAATGACTTCATCCCGCCTCTATTTCTCCTCCCATGCCTTTCGATTAGAGGCCACTCCGTGATCTGCTTGTAGACCCCAATGGGGTATCCTATTCATCTGATGGCCAGCCCGTTCTCTCTTTGCAAGGCTTGCTATTCTGACTTGAAAAGAAATAAAATGCCTGCTCTATCACTGGCCAATAGAACATTTGTTGGACATGTGCCGAGTGAGCTGAAGGACCTGACTATGATAGAGGAATCAATGATTGCACTCTGCTGCTCTAAATGTTCAGTTGAAAGAAGAGAAGCAAGACTTTATTCTCCAAAGTATGCAACATGGAATAAAGGGTCATGTAATTGTTTACCCCCAGCGACCATCCAACATTGCCAATATTCTTCCACTATCTGTCAAAGAAATAACTGCTCCTGTCTACCAATACCTACTCCAAAATTACCCTAAAGTCCGGATTCGGTATTTCCCACCAAAGCTCCTCCAAATTACTGGGAGGTTTTATGTAACTTAGCTCTTGAAATTGGTATGAAGCTTTGACTAAAGATCTTTCCAATAATTCACAACATGTTTGTAGACCTCCCGCAGCAAGCCTAATGGAGTTGAAATTACTTGCTATGTTTGAATCTCTGATCCAACCTCATCATTTGTTCGACTTCTTTACGCCCAACGGCCCGGTAGTGGGCCTTGCTGCTTGCCGGCCTTACCAGCTTTATTACATAAACACAAGACTGAGTACACTTCTGTCACTTCCTACTGGCACATGGCAATCTGACGGCAAATCACACTTTATCTCGGTTTGCTCGGGCTTGTTCTTTGTTTCCGGGGACTCAAGAGGTGGTACTCTCTAACTTGAATGTCGTGCCAGTCCGAGGGCTTCCGCTGATGTTCTGTTCCATCCAACCTATCAAATCTAGTAGTATCAATGGCCTCATCCTCTCAAGCTGTCATCCATAATATCGAACCGCCCTGGATCGAGATGCTCTCGGTGACTAAGGACACGCCCGCCAAGCATACCAGACCCTGTGAGCTCTGCGGCCGCCAGACAGACCAAATCACCACGCATCACCTCTACCCACGAGTGACAGTACGAAAAGCAGCCAAGAGCGGATTTCCCTTCACACGCAAGCAGAAAGATTCGGTCGCCGCCATGTGCTGGCCGTGCCACTGTATTGTCCACCGACTGATACCGGCCGACATTCTGGCCGCCTCATTTCACTCCATTGACCTGTTGAGGACACACGGCGGCAGTACGTAAATTCTAGGGCTCTCTGAGGCGGAGTTGTTAACTCTCGCACAACAAAGTTCAGGCTTGGCTTTGCTGGGCGCAGCAGAAGTCGATAATGCACTTGCACTCGTTGATGATCCCACACACTCTGAAGGTTAAGAAAGCCAAAACAACGCGAAGATCCTTCCTGCCTCAAGACTCTCCGAAAATTCAAAGCACCTTGGACATCATTTGGGCTGAGAACCAGGGCGGCTTTCCGAGATGGGAAGGTAAGGCGAAGAAAACGCGTGGACACGCACTTCAACAGGAAGTTTGACGTCTCGTCGGATTGAGTAACATTAGGAAACCGGACATCGAGGCAGCGATGAGGATGAAGCCGGAATGGCAGGAGTGGCATCAGTGGGTCTTCCGCAGCACGGCGCGAGGGATTTGAGTTGGCAGGGTAAGAGAGTCGAGGCCGATGTGGAGGAGGGAAGTGCTTGGCTGTAGAAGGATGGATGGTATTTCTTGTTCCTCTGCTCTGCTATCTTTTATCGCACTTCAAATGAAATTCATCTATTTGACAGTATGTCGCCCATACGTCTATATGTACACTACTCCTTGAAGTTCATCGCATTATAGGGCTCTCTTCTAAATTATCGTATATTTTGCATCAGTTTTCTGCCATGGTACTGGTGTACAGGCTGTACAGGCATGTGTGTTGAATTTTGTTGATTACTTACTGAGTTGAAGCATTGAACAGAGAAATTGAAGGTTTGAACATCGGACCGCTCCACGGTGGTAAGTAATCCTTATGATTCAAGTATGATTCACGGCCCTGCGATGCACAAAACCACTGCACAACTCCCCCTCAGACTCAGACTCACAAAGCCTGGTAGCGCACACCTCGCGTGCGCAAACTCACTATCACGTCCCGCATTGGTAAGTACACCAGTGGAAACCCCGTTCGACTCCACCTAAGGCAGCCACTATATCGCTTACGGCAGGACCTCTTAGGTATATTAGCTTGTGGTACAGTAATATACCTATGAGGTGTCTGTCGGCGTCGTAGTCTGTGCTTCTGTTACGTCCCAATACGTCCCATTTGATTTCCGCATTAGGATACCGCCGCCTCTCCCTCCGCCACCACCGTCATGGCGCCTACAACCAATAAACACTCTATATACGCTCAGGAGCATACTACATGCGCCGGTCCTGGTGTACAGCGTCTGAGCCCTCTCAAGCCACGTAACAAGAAGAAGAAGGAACGGGCACGGGCTCTAGGACATGAAGAAAGACGCACCAAACTTTGTGCCGAACTCAACGCGCTCAGGCTCCCGGACGCGGCTGGCGGCGCCAGTGGCTCCACGTCTCCTCCCGCACCGCCGCCTAACCCTATACAGCACGAGACGACCGTGTCCGACGTGCCCATGCTGGACTGGGTCGACAAGGAAATCTTTGATCCTCTGCCACCTCCAACGCCGGCGCCTTCTCCCAAAAAATTGGTACGCCCTGGTACACGTGCCACTCGCGCTGAGCGGGCTGCCCAACAAGTTGCTGAGGCCTGGAACTCGCTGTTGCCTCAGCTGGAGGAGCCTTACGCCCTGTACCAGCAAGCCAGTCATGGCCAGCGGCCGTCAATAATTCCTTCTTCAATTCACCATCAGTGCACAGCGTTGTGCGAGACGTCTGTCAGTACTACGGTGCAGTGTCTTTACATCTCGCGTTCGTACTCACCTCTTCTCTGTGCGACCATCCATTGAAAACCTTTTGTACAGACTTGGAATCTGTTACTGTCACCACCTGCAAATGCCAGCCAGTTGCGATACTGCTGGTGCGCAATGGGGTATTTCCTGCGTCCCCCACGAAACCCCGGACTGGTATCTCCATCGACTTACTTGAGGTCTATCACGCCCTCTTCGAGCGCTCGTGCGATGCGATCACAGCGCTGGCTGCGGCTCTCCATACAATCTACGACCGATGTGGATTCAAAATATATTCAGCCAGAGTCAGTACTACTATGTCCTCCCTAAGTATTTCTTTTAATTCCTTCCACAGAATCGAGGACTCCGTGCGACCGATCCATTTCGGGTCGGCCTCGGCAACGCCGTCCTCTGGTCAAGCAACCTCAGGGCTCGGTTACAGGCGAGGCTCGAGGCTACCCTCGCAGCAGCGGATGAGGCGCTGTTCCCTGCCACTGCACCCACTGCAGGGGCTGCAGGGGACAGCGGGGAACTCGAGGCGTCCGAGGCCTCAGAGGCGACACGGGAGGCGGCGGCGTCCGAGGCGGCGTCCGAGGCGCAGGCTGAGCTGGCGGCTCCCCCAGTGTCGCGGCACGATGGGACTAACCGCAGGCACGATGGAGGTGATGGTAAGGGAGGGCTACCACCAAACGTGCACACGCCAGAGCCGCCTGTAGCGGCTACTGTAGAGCCTTCACTACCGAGCGCCGCAGATACAGCCCCTGCCGGTATGGCTGATGCAGCTCCCCCTTTGGACCCTCCACCTCGGACCCGACCGCCACTTACTCGTGGACGTGCTTCCTGAGTCCTCCGTGAACGATGTCCGGCGTGCTTTGGGCTGGAAGAATGGGGCCGAGATCTACATGAGTAAGTGTTATTCAGGCAATACAACTTCCCTTCTGATTATTTTCAGCGGAGGAGATGTGATTTTAGGGGCGGATGGATGTTTTAGTTATCGTCACCTCCGCTCAGCCGGAGATGGCCTGATCTCCTACGATCCCAGCTACTTTATATCACCAGAGAAGGTGCACCAGGCACGAGATAAGGTCGCTGAAGCCTGGAAGAAGGCCCCTGCCAAGCACAAGTCTCCAGTTCCAAACGAAGCCGTCGACGGCTGCGAGGAGACTTGGGATGCAGCCAACGAGAAAAAACAGAAGGCCAATCCCAAACGCTATGATGCCAGCGGCATCTTTGCCATGACCTGCCGCCATTCACAGGTTTTGTTCCTTGCAAATATCGACACCCCCGGCGAGCAGCAACACTATATTGTGGCTCTTATGGAGGAGTTCAAGGACCACCTCCCGCTGCAGGCCACCATTGTCCAAGCATATGATGTGGGGTGTGTTCTTCACTGCAGCCTGAACCTGGTAAGTCCCACTTGTTCGATCCCTTTCCTGGCCTCTGACGCCTCCCACTTCCCAAGTTTCCGATTCTCTCACCAGGTTTCCGGGAGCGTGTGTCGTTCATTATCAATGCGATGCACGCATACGGCCACCGTTGGTTTGCCAGCTATTTTACAGTCCACGGTTCCGGCCAGGAGTCGGCTTGGCTGATCTGGAGGGCATCGAGCGGTTCTGGTCCCGCATCCGCAAGCTCATCGGCATCACACGTAGTCAATGGGTAATTCATCAATACCATTTTTGGCCTACCCCCATCTCACACCTCCGTAGAACTCCCGCCGAATCTGGATGCTTGACCAATATACAGCCTTTGTTAACGACGAAGGCCGTGATAATCTAGGTGCATGGATCATCCGACAGCAAAAAAAAAAAATTGAGCCCAAGCAGATCGCTGCCCAGAAGGTTCTGCGTGACTGCGGTGTCCCTGAGGCCGAACTTCGCCAAGAATGGGAGGCGCAGAAGGTAGCGCAGTCGTCGATCCGATCACGTGAGACCTCCACCTCCGTCACTTCCATTCAAACCTCTGACTCGTCACAGATGCTCCTGCTCGCCTGCGCTGCGAGCTCAAAAAGGTTCTCAAACTCCAATCCCAGATCGACGGCATCGATAAATCAATTTCCGAAGCTACGGACTCCATCACCAGTGCGGATGCCTCCCCCAGATCACTCAAACTCCTTCACGGCCTTCAATTAACTCACGAAACACTAAGTGCTCAAGCTGAAGCACTCTACTCCTCCCTCAACATCCAGGACATTTATCCTGAGCTCCAAGGTCTTCCACTGCCGTTCGCTCATCTCCTTGTTGCGATGCGTGACTTGAAGATGAATCTGCGGGGCCGTGCTGTCGGGAGCTTCCAGGAGTGGGCCAACCTCGACCAGGCTGTTCAAGGGAAGAAGGAGCCCCAAGGTGTGTCGTTCTGTTTGGCCCTGATGACTGCGACACTGACCATTGAGCTCAAGGAACCAAACTCAATCAGAGTACACAGAAGGCCATAAGTCAACGCCAGCCAGCATTGTTGACCGCCATTCGTAAATTCAATGCGTACTGTGCCGACTTCGAGCGTCTGCGCCCTGCTGGGTGTTTAATTCTTGTGCCCCGCCCTCTGTCTACAGCACTTAATGGACTGTGAAACGATAATGATCCTGTCTTACATGAAGATGTCTGGATTACGCCTTCCACAGGCACGATACCCCGCTGGCTGGATGACAATGATGTCCGTGATGGCATCCGCTCCCTTCACGCCGCCAACGGATGTGCTGAAGAGGCGTTACGGCTCGCCCTGGAGCGCCAAAATCTGGCCCGGTGGCTTGTGCAGGAGCGTGCAATTATCGCCAGAGCAATTGCGAGTTCCACTGGTGTGTTGTTGTCTTTTTTTTTTGAATCATGGCATTCATTTTTGGTAGACATTTGTCTTGATCTTGCCCTGCAAGAAAGACAAGATCACATTGATTACCTCCACCTCTCCTGGGCCCCTGCCCTCGTTCTGCCCCCCACTGGTCGCACACTACTCACTGTCCCTCGTCAGCCCACAGCCTCCACCACCGCCTCCATCACTGCCTCCATCACCTCTGTCATGTCCACCTCCAATCCGCTGTCCCGTCCTCCCCGAGCTAATCACACTGTGAACATTGAGTTGGACGATGAGAATGATCTCTTTGAGCCATTCTCTCCTACCGATGCAGACAACACCATTGTCTCCGCTGAGGAGCTCGACTCTGGCACCGTCTCCGATCTGGATGAAGTGCTCAACATTCAGGAAATGGCTTTACATCCCGAAGAAGTAGATGACACCTGCAACATCGATCCAGCCACAGTTCGGTTTGAAATCCAGTGGCAATTACCGGTGCGTCATTTACTTCTCGTGATCTAAACAGCACTGACTTCTCTTTTCTTAGGACGATCTCCCGATTCACACGACTCTAGCGGACGAAATTCGTCATAGGAACGACACTTTGACGGTTCATCTAACCTGCCATCTGCGCATTGTTGTCAGCCTCGACGGCCGGCCCAGTCACACCATCGAGGCCTCTGACGTCGATTGCATCAGGGTCCCCACAGGTCATCTCAACAACTGGGCCCTGAATGGACTGGCCGCTTCGCTTCTCGGCGTCTATGGGCATCCCACTGCACCAACAGCATCTGTGGCCAATCGATGTGCGGTTCTCAGCACCTACGATCTCCCTCGAGTCCATTTTAAGGCCTCTGATTCTGTTTTATGGAAGCATCTTGCCCCTACCGAGTATTGGAACAAGTCACTTTGGCTTGTGCCAGTTCATCGACTCGAAGATGAGCACAGGGTGTTGGTCGCCGTTGCAGTGCACGATCAACAACTCTATTTTTTTGAAAGCTTTGCGCAGAGGCGGGGCTGGCACCGCGATCTTCGAGTATGAATCAATGTTCCTCACTTTCAGCCCCACTCACATCACCACAGGCGGTTATGCTCTTGATAACACGGATGGTGCTGCTCGCAAATCGCCACCATCATCCTCTGCATGTTTCAACCCAAGACGACACCTGGATTGCATGTCCTCTTCTTCAAATTGTACGCAGCTCCGTTTATCTTTTGTTATCTTAACATTAATCCATTCACTAGGGCGCAGCTCGTCAAACCAATGCCTCCAACTGTGGTGTTTGGGTAGTTTGCATGATCGGTGCTCTCCTGCGTGGTTATGCTGACACTTCTATTTCTGAGGACCAAATGCCCATGGTCCGACGGATTCTCTCTGATCACATACTAACCCTCCCATTAACAACTGCGCAGATACCCAATTAATATATTCAGTTTGTTTTATACTGCGTGATGAAGGTGTCAGAGGTGCCGTTTCCTGAGTTTCTGAGGGCCTGATGATTGCAGGGAACTGGCTACACCCATTCAGCACTCAGAAGTAAGAATTATCGACAACATAATATGCATTAGACCAAGAAAACATTGTATGTATATGATATCATGACGTCAGGGTAGTGGAACTCATGAATCACAGGTGATAAAGGTGGTGGATCGTACGGGCTTGCCATTGCATGAAATGCTGTAGCATGAGATGTTCGCGGGACTGATGGAATGGATGGTCCAAATCTTTGCCGCGTTCCTGCACCTGCTCCCAGCTCTTCAACAACTCAGTCACCTCCACTCACAGTCGGTCCATGGCTTGCTTTGCACCTGCGGCATGAAATTCTGTGCGCCGTTGGACATCCTGTTCGTTCTGTGCCCGCATGCGATCACCGTGGAGAACAACGGCTATATTTTCGCTGTATCGGAGGTACTGGGCAGAATAGGGATCTGTGTGGTCGTCGTCTTCCTCGAATGGAGGCTGCTTCTTCCATCGGGGGAGATCCAACACGTCGATCCAGGAGGCCGCGGTGAGCACTGCCTGAAAGAGAGGGTTACTCTCAGGCAACGGAAGCTCGTTTAGAGCGACGAGCTCGGGGCTGAGTGGTTTGAGACCAGGGATATGGTCGAGGGAGTCTGTCGGAGGTGTCTGGGTCACCTTGCGGTGTTGTTTCAGCTGTCTGGAGGTTGCACGAACGAATTTTCCACTATTTAGGAGAATTGTTATTATGGCCACTATGATGCACTAAAAAATAAAAGGAACATACTGAGGGCTGTGAGAGTATAGTAGATCACTTTGGCGACGGGCTGAGGCCTTGGCATCGGCGGTGAGATGACGGGTGCATCGGCCCATGAAAGTGGTGGTGGTTAGAGTGAGAGTTCCAATGGGAACTACCCAACCTTTCGGCCCAAGTCGTGCACAGTATTTCAAAGCCATGGAACAAATCTGGAATAAAATTAATGAGCAAGGGGCAACATTGAACACCAGACCGCGCACTTAGAAGGCACTGGTTGTGGATAAAACACGTCCAGAACGAAAATAACAAGAGAGGACGACCGTTATACGGCTCCTCATTGGTTGATCGAATAAAGTAAATGGCAGTGGCGTTGACGTGTAACGCTGTCGGTGGCGGGAGGCGGATGTTGTAAGAGTCGAGAGCAGAGGCAGCAGAGCCACTAGATAGTACATGTGACGCCATCAGTGGCGCCGTAGCCTCTTTTCTCATTTCCTTTTCTTCCCCCACACCGTCATTTGTGTTTTCTGGCTACAATACCGCCTATAATCTACTCCAAGTAAGTGGAACTGGGACCACTGTTATCATAGAACTGACCTGTTTCAGAATCTGTTATACCCTACGCGTTTGACGCGCCTCAATTTCGATCTGCTCAAGCTGCAATCGCCTCCCAGACGCATCAATTGCAACCTGTAGGTGGTAGCAGTCTCTGAGCTCACCGAAACACGTCCCAAAACAAAAAAACTACGCCTCCAACGGCCGACTCCGCCACCTCTGAAATGGACCCCAGTGATCCTTCCTCCTTCGCCTGCGATGATCGGTGTTTATTCTTTGATGTGCCACAGTAGCGACCTGTCTCCCTGTTCAAGAGCCCTGAATCACTCCAGAACAGCACTGACAACCTCGCGAACTTTGACCCTTCGTACTGGGAGGGGGCCAGTTTGGATGGGGACATCGCTCTCATCATGCCGGTGACAGACCTGGTATTGGGGCACCCGGGCATTTATTCAAATCTGCTCGCGTTGCAACATACTATAATGTACTTCACTACATTACGACGTCATCTCACAAGAGCTAATGCTGGCCTGAGCAGTTAGCTAAGAGGGATATAATGTGTCTCGAACCATTAGAAAGGCGCTGGACAACAATCCTGGTAAAGGGTTGAAGTGGGAAGTCGCTAATGGAGCAATCGCGGAAAGTGCCTTACCATCCTGGAAACGGATTGGGGTTACTGCACATCCCTGACTAAGGGCATATTACGAGGGAACATCCTTCTGAACCAGAGGGATCATTATTGAGCATCATCTGACGTCTCTAGAACTGCCAAGAGAGGACTGGACTTGGTCGATCTAACGGGTGACTAAGGAACTGTACTCGGGTACTAGGAAGCGGCGGCTATCACGATTTTCAGACAAATCACTTAAGCGGTTCAAGGCGGAACCATTTGGGCGGACGGTTACCGAGGAGGGTAACAGAGTGCTGACGAGGAGGTCGGCTAAAAAGTTGACATATCAACAATATCCCATCACGATCGTTCTAAGCGATGTAGATCTTGACTCATCGCTAAGCTCGGCTCGTTGATGTTTCTTACAAATCTCTCTCAATTTTACTAATTGCTTGATATCCGACAGGAGTTCATCGGCTAGCTGCTATACCACTAGTCATATACCCTGAACCCTATTGCATGTTTGTATCTGTCTCGCTTATATTGAGAATCCTGTAACGTATTTAAGTGGATGGTTATGGGAGGAACGCCAGTGAATCTCACCCCACCTGTTGGACGCGAAGTTACTAGACTTCACGCTTAACAGGTTGAGTAGGCATTCATTCGGAGACACCCAGAAGCTATACCAAGTTTCGTTTGTTTTCCCTGTTTGAATATTATCTGTGTTGGATTTGGATCTTTATAAGGACGCGTGGACATATTGGATAAACGGAACGGACGCGTGGAATATAAGGAAACGGATCGGACTTGACAATTGGTTGTAATCTCACAAGGATTAGCAATCGCGGATACTATTGGAATTGGGATTCATAAAGAATCATTTGCGTTACGCATCGGAGTACTATCTCCAAACCTAGACCCACACTATACAAAACCGTTGAACATAAAATCTCGTCTGTCTATCCGCGATTGCGCCTAGAACGGATTCGAGCAAGTTTTATCTATACGACTTGTAGACCTATAAAGTCTTGCTTCTCAAAGAGAACTAAAGTTCAAATTGCCACAATCTATACTGGATTGGAACCCCGAACTTGCGCGAGGACTATAGTGTTTGAGTTGTTGTAGTCGCATTATCGAACCGCGTATTCATTTACAAGGTTTGTGTTGTGGTTATTTCACCGCTTGCCCCATAGTCAGCGTTACACCGGACCCAAACACAGCAGGGGAAGGGGCATTGGCGACCTTGGACGACAGTGACGACAAGCAGTTTGATCAGCTCGAGTCGTCGGAGCCGCGTCCACCCCCAGCTGCCTCTACCTCTGCTGGCTGCCCCCACATTGACCCCCTCTCCTTCTCCACTGAGTCTGTGGTGGTGCCGTATAAGTTGGATTCTGAGGAGGAGAAGGAGGAACAAGTCGGGGGTGGCCACAAGTGGGTTGAGGCTGCTGCTCCCACCGTGCCTGTCAAATCGCGCTTCCGGTCGGCCATCAAGCCCACGCCGCATGCGAGCCCCTCCAGCAAGGTGTCAATGTTCCGGAGAGCAGAGGCTGCAAAGTCTCCACCCCCGCCTCATGCAGCAATGGGACCACCCCCACCACCAAAGCCCTTGACAATCCGCATTGGTGGTCAGGCCATGCAGACAAGCACGCCACCACCTCGGATTCCAACACAGGGATGTGCTCAAGTCGTACACGGCTTGAGCGCGCTGCTGCCTCTAGCACAAGCCTCGAGCGCACTGCTGCCTCCAGCACAAGCCTCGAGCACGCCTCTGCCTCCAGCACAAGCCTCGAGCATGCCTCTGCCTCCAGCACAAGGCTTGAGCGCGCCTCTGCCTCCAGCGCATGCAGCGAGAGGCCCACTGCCCAACACAGCACCAACGTTCGGTCCACCACCGTGGATCTTTGTGCCGCGGCCGTCGGCATTGGCACGCCCGCCACCGCCCCCACCACAGAAGCCAGCTCCAGCACCACCCTCTCTGCCGCCTGCACCGCTGAAGCCAGCCCTGCCACTGTCCTCACCGCTGCCACCCCCCCCCACCGCCTCTCCATCCACCCCCTCTGAGCTTCCCCCCTATTACCTGCCTGCGCCCGTCCCTGCCCGGGCTCCCGCCCCCAGCCGCACCAATCGCAACCTACGGTCGTGGCCTGTCCCTGCCCGGCCGCCCACCCCCAGCCGCACCAATTGCGACCTATGGGCGTCAGTCGCAAAGTGATAACATTTCGCTACCAGCGCCTGCAGAACCGGAACAGCAGGGCACACCCGAGCCAGATCGTCAGGTTCTGACAACCCCGGTGGTGTCCCCAACCACAATCACCATCATGAATTTCAAGGGGTCTTTCGGGTCGTTTTTGGAAGAGGGAGAGTTTGTCCCAATGGAGTTGCCTCTGTCCCCGCTGCCCAACTTCGACCACAGGCCCGTGGCAACCCCTCATTGTTATGTTTCTCCTCCTCACGATATCGAGGATGAAACTCATCCAAGATGCGGCTCGGAATCCCCGCCTCTGACACCCACCTCTGATTCCCCGCCTCCGGCATGCACCTCTGATTCCCCACCTCCGACACGCACCTCGGATTCCCTGCCTCAGGATGCTGAGGGCGCAGACTCAGAGGAGGTGATGGAGGAGAGGGCGGGGCAGAAGAGGAAGCGCACGTCTCTGCCGGGGGGGAAATTGACAGCTGTGCAGGAGGCGGGATTGACGGTGTGCTGTGCGAAGATGCTCGAGGTAGCCGCCACCTGCGCCACCGAGACCAATCTTTCACAAGAGCGTGTCTTTCAACGCTTCACCTCCAGCATCAGCGACGTCCACGGCTGCTGTCCCCACTGTTGGAACAGCTATCAGGCCTACGCTCAACACGAACTCAATCGTGCGACGGAGCTGCGGTGTACCATTGAGGGCTGCAACACAAGCCCCGACACCGAGGTTGCTCCTTTGACGAAGGGGCAGCTGAGCGAGGCGTACACCCAATTCCTCCTCGACTACGGGGATGAGAGGGCGGAGGAGATTCTCGTCAAGCACTTGGAGTTGGTGGCTGCCGACGAAGCTCCAACAGTGGAGGGGCGCCAGCGGCAATTTGCGTCACTTATGCGTCGCATGGGTGGCACGGTATGTCCATTTGACAGGTTCTCTATATTTCTACTGAAGCGCAGCCCCCAGGTGGAGACTATCGAGGCGCGCGACGATTTCCAGGCGCTGTTCATGATGGCAGGGCCGCACGTCCATCAAGACAGCGAATATGCAGAGGTGAGGTACACCGAAGGGTTTGTGGGGGTACGTATTTACTTTTGTCCAAGTCATTGTTTTGTTTGACCAACGCCCGCCCCAGTTCTTCGAGAAACTCAAGTATACTCAGGACGAGGTTCTCACAGCCGCCAAATCAGCCGTTTAGTATGTGGCCAATACCCAGTTTCATGATCTCTTACTAACAAAATTCTGTAGCGACTGGGAGCTCACAAAATTGCACGAGCTCAAAGGTCAAGGAGATGTGCATGTCCCCTCCGACGCCCCTGACACCTCTACCTCCAACACCTCCAACGCCGTTGCCTCCAGCTCGCAGCAGGCGCTTACAAAGATCGAGCGCGCGTCAAGGCGGCGAAACAACTCAACCTCTTCATCCAAGGATGCATCAAGCGGATAAGCGTGAGCGGCACCGGCACCGACCATTTCATCGGCAATGGTTTCATGTGGACAATCGTACCGCAGTATTTGGCCGGGAACAATCTCCAAATGTTGGGGTACCCGCAGGGTGAAGCTCAGTTACCGATGGAGGAGTACCCAAGCAAGGGAGCGTCCGGGTGGCGGGTAATTGAGCGCGACGGGCTGACTGAAGCCTTGGATGTGCGTGGGACGAGGAACGAGGGCTTGCGGATGGAGTCGCACCAGTATAAGAAGGGTATGTCTGTCTTATCTGTTTGCTTATTTATAACTAACTTTTTGTACAGGGGATATCGTTATATTCTCTTTCGACTACTCCGCCCCCATGCCCTCTATCGACTCCCCGGGCTACGACAAACATTGGCGAACATCGCGTCGGAAAGCGGTGCCTTGCGCCGACGGCGAGGGGAAGTTGTGGAGGGTTGTATACGACCTCGACCGTGTCCCCCCCGTCATCTCACAAGTCTCAATGGTGCTGCGCCTGCCCGCGGGAGGAAAGAAAATGAAGGAGGCGGCGCTGTTGGCAACAGAGGCGGGGAGTTTCAAGGGTAAAGGGAAGGCAAAGTCCAAGATGCCGGTGGAAGATGAGGAGGATGAGCTGGATGTGGAGGAGACCCCAGACCCGGAGGAGGAGGAGGATGTGCCATCGCCACCCAAAAAACAGCGCACCAAGCCTCCTGTCAAAGAGCGTGCACCCACTGTCGCCTCCGCATCCTCAGGTGGAAGATGAGGAGGATGAGCTGGATGTGGAGGAGACCCCAGACCCGGAGTCGGAGGAGGATGTGCCATCGCCACCCAAAAAACAGCGCACCAAGCCTCCTGTCAAAGAGCGTGCACCCACTGTCGCCTCCGCATCCTCAGCGCGCGTCACTGCCGCCCGACGCACCCGCACTACATCGGGAGGGACATCAAGAGGTGCTGCCACATCGACGTTGACATCGAGAAGTGCCGCCGCCTCATCTGGATCTCGCAAACACTCAACTTCGGCTGCCCCCGATCCCTCCAACTCCGCTGCGGAGGGCCCACAGCGTGGAGCACGCAAAATTGACGGACATCCGCCGCCGAGCCCGCAGCTGATGAGTTGTGTCATCGGACTCAATCCAGGACCCAAGAGCAGCAGGGTGGAGGCCCAGTCAAGAAGGTGAAGTTCGACCCCGCCACCTATGTCGACTCTGACTCTGGCGGGTCGAGCGACTTCTTTCTGCCCGACTCCGACTGCAACGACAACGAGGTTCCGCAGCGTGAGCGCAGGTCGATGTACTCCCCGTACGATGCTCAGCCCCTCGGGGAGGCCTATCTCTGTCCTGACGGCTCTTACATCGGGCAAATGATGGAACACCCGGCCCCCACCCCTCCCGCCTCGCAGAAGCATGGGAAGACCTTTGCCGGTGTTGTGATACCCACCAAGCCCAAGGAGCCTCGTCTGCGCCCCCGCCCCGTCGGAAAGAAGCGTGGAGCTGCTGCCACCTCCACTTCTGGCGCCGCCTCCCCTCTGCCTCCTGCCTCTGCCGACAATGCTCCCGCTGATGCACCCGCCGCTCCCGCTGGCCTGCCCGCCAATGCCCCGCAAACAACTGCCGTCCTCGCCCCGCCCACCGATGCTGGGGCCCTCCTCGGCAACCTCATGGTGGTGCTAGCACAATTCCCTCCAGAGCTGCTCTCGGGGGCGCTAGCCGGAGCTCAGGCTATGCAGCAGCATCAACCTCCTCAGTGAGGTGGGGTGGGCGCCTTTTTTTTTTTTTTGCCACTATGGACACCTACGACACCTACGACACCTTCACTTGCGCTAATTTCAATGGTTTGTTGTGATCCTCGCTTTCTTGAGTACTGGACTATGTGTCACCGGACTGTATCATATCGCCTGGGTATCTTTCTTGTTGTATCAACTATCATGGCGTCGCGAATCCGCCACCATCTTGTGTATTGTTGATATTGTTGCCGTAAATGTTCTACCACCCTAGTTTTGTATACCATACCATCTTGGATCTCGTAGAAATACGACAATAAGATTGCTTTCTTGTGTATGTTTTGCTGTGCAGTACCCCCAGAGATCTGTCGCCGGCTGTCCAATACGGATTAGATTTGTAGTAAATCTAATCTACATGAGGTGAGAATCTACTATCTCGTCGTCCCGGCCTTGCCTTCCACTCACTCGCAAGATCAGAGCTCACACTAAGCTAGATGTGCTGAAATCGACGACTTCTTCAAGGCCTCTGACACCTACAACGTGGTCCATGCTGCTAGGCGAGAGGAAGTCTTACGGCCTAAGGGGAGGGTCCCTTGAGCGGGGTGAGTTTGACTGGTGTACCGACCCACCAGAGAGTCTGCTGCGTGGTTTAGGAATATTTTATGGGGGATTTTGGAACCCAGAAAGTGGGCGACAGAGGCCATTTCCATGGTGATTGGGACGGACAATGGTGACCTGCGATTGAGGAGTCGGGTCGGGGTATGCTAGTAGATTGCGTATATTGGTTCCACACTTGCTCCTGGTGTTTTGGTTTGCAGGGAGGAAGGCGGGAGGGAGAGGTGCGGGCAGCAGAGGCGGACGCGGAAGATGATGGGACGCAGAGGTCGACCAACGTCACTGGGACGTAAACAGCGATCAGCTCCGATGCCGACAGGCACCTCATAGACACATTAGCGTACCACAAGCTAATGTACCTAAGAGGTCCTTACGGCATGCAAATAGTGGCTGCCTTAGGTGTTCAACTCGGGCCCAGGCTGTACTCATTGACTTGGTTTTTTTCTTTTGGTCTTTTGACTTCAACACTGTCCACCCCTGCCTTGCTTTGCCATGCCTCGGCCGCACCCACCGTACGCCCCGGGTTTTCTCCTCCCCGGTCCCTCATCTGAGTCATCTCACACACGCACGCCACACAAATCAATACAATAAAATCCCATTTTTATTATTCTCCCCTCCTTTCCCCATTGCTTCCCTTCCTCTACTCACAATATTACAAACTGCATCCGGCTGGCCAAAACAATAAGAGATTGACTATGCACTGAGCTAACTAACTACTGATACGGGATAAAGAAAGGCAGTAATACTTGATGATACATGAAGAGATTCTTGGTGATACGCAAAATGAAAAGAAACGTAGAGGGGAGAGAAGTGGGAAAGAGAGAAGGGATCTTGGGAGCGGTTGTGACGAGCGAGCGGGGATGAATGGATACAGTATTCCAAGACAGCAAGAGACAGATGGCGGTTCGTGACGTGGCGCGAGACGATAGCAAGCGAATGCGGAGGTCACCGCTTCCGCTTCCCGCCCACCTGCTCCCCCTCCTTCTCTGAATAGGGTGTCGGCTTCGGTGTCGCCTCCCTCAAATACAGCCCCAGCGCAAGCGTCTGCGGCGCCTCCCCCTCCCACTCACTTTCGTAATACGCGGGCGGCGCGCCGGTCGATGCTGGACGCAGGCAGCGTACGAGGTGCAAGCAGGTCAGACCACCACGACACGGGCGTCGACAGCTCCTCGTCCCCCTCCCCGTCCCACCCAAGATCGCGCTCGTCTACGACCATCATCTCCCCATCTTCCCCCCGTCATCGTTGTCGTCCTCATCGACCCACGCATCCTCATCTTCATCATCCTCTCCCTCCCCCTCCGGCCCGTCGACGGAAACGACCTGCGGCAGCGGCACGTGTATAGGACACGGCATTGTCGTCTGTGTCTTCGATGCGGAGGGGGCGGAGGATAGGCCTTTCACGGGACTGTGCCTCTTCCCCCTCGCGGACTTGCGCTTCCCTCCTGACGTTGGTGACGTGTGCATAGGCGCACGCAGAAACGACATGCTCCTCATCATGGGCAGCATCCCCGGCGGCGTCGGTGGCGAGAGGGTGCTGACATGCGGCGGCATCGGCACCGGCATCGGTGCAGATGCGTGTCGGTGCGTTGATACCGGGAAGACGACAGTGTGCGCGGAGTGTACGGAAAGCGAGGTGTAGGAGGCAGGGGAGACATACAGCCAGCGCATGCAGATGGTGTCATCTTTCCCGAAAGACGCGAGCTGCACGTTGGTGAGACGGCGAACACTTCGGGGGCGGATGTGAGGGGTTGCTGCTGCTGCGCCGGCGAGGATCACGGGTCGGAGTACAAATGTGAAGGGTAGGCGTGCAGCGGGAGCGGGAGCGCGGGCGGGCGGATTGAGTCCCACGTCAGTGTCTGCGAGTGCAGGTAGAGCGTGCGCGCGGCCAGCGGTGGCGGCGAGGTGGGGCAAGAGGACTACGGAGGAAGGCACGCATCAGCTCGAGTCGACGAGACGGGAGGGTACAAAAAGAATTGGCAATGGTAGCCGTAGATCAGGGGATCAATGAAGAGATAGAAATGCACGCACATTGTAGCGCCGGGGGCGAACCGCATCGCGTCGACGCCGCTCCACTCAAACAGGAAGAAGACGGAGAGGGAGAGGCTTGTTCCTGTAAACTAAATGTTATTCACCCAACACTGTGTCGCAACACGTGATCCCGGTGATGTCTGGTGTCAGCCTTTCACGCGCGAACATAAGTCCATTCCCTGCCTCTATCGATGTTTGGGACCCGTTTCCTCCAGATTTCGACCCCTATGCAACCAATTCATACACCGATTTCCCATGTTGTCGCCCTCCCCAACCCAAGATGCCGCATCGATGCCGAATGGCTGCCCATGTAATGTTGCCTTCCAGTAGCTTCCAGTGCGAGTGCCTACTTACCTGTGAGGTACATTTTTGAGAACCTAGATCGGGTGTATACATACTAACTGACATATATGTACCACCCTGCCACCTGCCATTTAAATATCTCAGCCGCCGCTTCATCTGTAATAGGCAATTTCCCTGCAGTCTCCAAATAACAATAAATCATATTGAAAAATTCTTTCATGACTTAGTATATGTATGCGCAAGTGGGACCACTGATGAGGTGGGGAATGGACTTGTGTTCGCGCGCGGAAGGCTTACACCGGACATCACCGGGGTCATGTGTTGCGACACAGTGTTGGGTGAATAATGTTTAGTCCCGAGCCTGCGCCCTCGCGCGCCGCCCAGCGCAAGCAGTGCGTGCTTGAGACCGAGCAGCCACTGGAGGACACACTAAATGTTATTCACCCAACACTGTGTCGCAACACGTGACCCCGGTGATGTCCGGTGTAAGCCTTCCGCGCGCGAACACAAGTCCATTCCCCACCTCATCAGTGGTCCCACTTGCGCATACATATACTAAGTCATGAAAGAATTTTTCAATATGATTTATTGTTATTTGGAGACTGCAGGGAAATTGCCTATTACAGATGAAGCGGCGGCTGAGATATTTAAATGGCAGGTGGCAGGGTGGTACATATATGTCAGTTAGTATGTATACACCCGATCTAGGTTCTCAAAAATGTACCTCACAGGTAAGTAGGCACTCGCACTGGAAGCTACTGGAAGGCAACATTACATGGGCAGCCATTCGGCATCGATGCGGCATCTTGGGTTGGGGAGGGCGACAACATGGGAAATCGGTGTATGAATTGGTTGCATAGGGGTCGAAATCTGGAGGAAACGGGTCCCAAACATCGATAGAGGCAGGGAATGGACTTATGTTCGCGCGCGAAAGGCTGAAACCGGACATCACCGGGATCACGTGTTGCGACACAGTGTTGGGTGAATAACGTTCAGTAGGCACGGGGGTGGGGCGGTGCCAGTTGCTGCCGTTCTTCTTCCGCTTCATCTATCCAAGGTCTTCTTCTATCTGTAGAGGTCGTTGCTTGCGCTTCCACATCTTCTTTGCACTTCGGATGAACAGCGGATTGTAATATTCTTTTGCGAGCAGCGAGCTTGAGTTGAGCAAGCGAAGCAAAACGGAACAGCAAATCGGCAAGTGCCAAGCAAAGCCAAAGAGCGGGACGATCGGACCGGTGGTTGTTTCCTGCTCATCTCGCTCTTCCCGTAAGTCGACTCTCCTTGCCCCACTTCCGGAACACTTCTGCTCTAGAGCTGATCCGTAGGATATTCATTCTAATTGCGCACAAGTCGCTTGTTCTGGCGGTGCGATACAACCAACAACGATTCTATTCACTGAGCGGCGGACGCCTTCACTGCCGGGGACGTAGACGCTTCAGCAGAAATATCGGGCAGCCAACAAGAGAAAAATACCCAGCTGCTGGTCAAACTCGACCCATTTTTTATAACATCAAGTGCATCCCGATAGTCCGGGACGTCTCTTTTATCAGCCTTGTCTGCGCGGACTCGAAGTGTTGGGATGCGGGCATTTCAAGTTCAGCACATTCAGCTTCCCGACTCAAATTGCTTCTGCAGCTGTCTGATCCAGCTCGCCCATTATCGTGATTTCCCAAAGGGTGGACCCGCCTTCACAATTCGTATCGACCCATCCGCATTCATCTTGCACCCGCATTTATACACCTTTGCAACTGTCCCCTGTCCTGGCTCGTTTCTTTTTCCTCTTCCGACTTCCTCTGCTCATGACTCCAAACAGAATGTACACCGGAGTGCAATTTAACAACGCTCGATTTCCACACCAGGTTGCTCTCATTATTTCTTACCTGCTAAGTGCCGCTATTTTTTGTCTGTCTGTGCTGGAACCTCGGATCACCTTGCACGATAAGGTCGTGGAACTTCTCGCACACTCGGTTTTGGTCCCAAGTCCGATTCGATTTGCGTACCCCGTGGCTGCGAGTTCAATTTCGAGTACCTCAGCAGGCAAGAGTCTGTGTCTTATGTCGGAAAATCCGAATTTACTTGACCACGCAATATAGGCCCGTGTCAGGCCTGATCAAGCCATCAGGCTTTGAGGCGGTTGATCAAGCTCAAAAAACTTCTATAATAGTTGGTCAAGCTTGATCAGCTTGACCGAGCCTGACCAGCCTGACCGAGGTTGACCAGGCTTGATCAAGCCTGATCAGGCACAGCGGTTCTGAAAGAAAAAATACTTCAACTTCGTTAGCGTTGACTTTGACGATGCTAACCTACTGTAGGCTACTTCCCGGTTCTTACTTGTGAATCTAGCTTTGTCTTATAAATTACCAGTGACTGTGTTCGAACCGGCGCGCAGTGCAACAAACGAGTGCGCCATAACCACCACACTAAACTAACCATTGCGTGTACAGACAAAGTGTGTTATATATATCTTCGTTTTGGGACCTGATCAGGCCTGACACCCGCTGACCACTGCTGACCACTATCACCTCAATCCTCTAGGACACACAGGCATGAAATGGTCAAGGAAGTGCTGGAGGAATTACAAGAGAGCTTGAAAACATATTTCCCGTGGTTTGATTTCATTTCCACAACTCATTTAATTGTCAGTGTTCTTGCTCCACTTGACTTGCACTGGTTGCTGAGGCTTCCAAAGAGCCTACTCATGTCCTTGAGGGGTCCATGTCTGCCTGCACATCAAATTACTGAAATCTTCTTAAATCTGGGCGAACCTGACCCAGCTTGATGCAGCCTGATATACTATGGGTTGAACTTGATAGTGCTTGATACAGCGTGATACAGCGTGATACGCCATGGGTTGGAGCTTGATAGGGCCTGATACTCGGGTCAAACCTGATCAAGCAAATTGGGATTTTCCGACATGGTAATCGCGGGGCTAGTCAAGGATCGAAACCCCATCTTCTCCCCGATCGAATTGGTGCTACACCCTTCCTTCCTTTTCCTTCCTTGGTTCCATTCTTTTCTTTTTGGACTTGAACTCGATCATCCACGACTGATCGTAGAGTAATAGAAATCTAACCTTGTACGCTCCCGATCCGTCCGATCCATTCATCGCTTCTTTTCTTCCCTATTCGACTCCCACTGGCCTCAGACCTCAGGATCGATTCTAACACGTCTAGCTCGCACTAGCCCGTCCGGAGTTCGTTCCCTCGCCCTGGCAAGCTGTGAACTTACCTCCCATCCTTTTTTACTCGTCTGTTGCTTTGTTGCTTTGACGCTTGCGGCGGCGCGCCGTGTGATTCACTCACGATGTACTAGATATCCCCGCAACAAGACGAAAGGAATCCCTTTGCGGTCCTTCTTCACAGCGATTCGCCGCACGGCCCCCATTAACTGTACAATTCCAGCGATATTGCAGTCTACTGGATTCATCGTTTTAGAGTGCATTCGGCTCAACCTTGATTTCCCCTGCAATCGCAGAAGCGTCGGCTGACTGGGAAATACATGCCCAAGTAGGTTTGTTCAACAGCGCCTCTTGTACATCGACTAATTTCCGATCTGATATATTGTGTACCCGTATGTGCTGTGCGACTGCTTCCACAGCACCGGAATGGATCAGAGTTCGCGGATTAAACCAAGGGTGGTCGGGTCAGTACATAGAAGTAACGGCGCCTGTTGGATTTTTATGGTGTGTACATCGACTAGTTTCAGACGCGGCGGTAATCTGATATAGGCCATGCTACTTCCGCAACATGTACACGACATGAACAGTGTTTCTGGGGAACACGCTGGCCAACAAACCTCGGCGGATTCAACACAGGTCAATCGGGCCGAGTGGCTGGGAAATAGTTGCTGGATTCGTACAGGCTCGTGTATCGGTTATTTTTGAATGTGGTATCGAATATTTGAGTGTGCAACTTATACCACTTGGACATACTCCGTCAGCTCGCCTCAGTTTAACATGTTTTCTTCATTTAAAACGTTCACGACTTGCATAAATACGGGAAGAATAGTTCCTAGGCTTATTCAATGGCATTCCTTAACCTGTGCTTTGACTATTTTCAGAATCGGCGCTATTACCTGCCACTCGTCTGCACCTGATCAGCGACTTGAAGCCTACTCACCCACGCACTTCTTCTCGACGACATATGGTACGTACTGTATATCAAGGTCTCTCTCTGGCCGAGAATGAGTTGCAAGAAGAGCGTCATGGATAATACATGACAGTGTGCGACAGTGTTATTCTCTCAAGTCGACCTCCAGTCGGGCCTTGGGGACTGTATGCCGAACGCATAACAGCATGCAGTACAATAGTATCATTCTGATCTCGGAATCTGTACGGCAAGATGAATGTCAACCACAGCTATACAAAAATAGCATGCGAAGAGTGCTGTGCGAGAACAAAGTGCTGTATGGAGGCTGTGTCCCTCGACTGTGTCTATCCTCCCGATACCACACTCCGCATCCATTCCTTCTCTATCCCGGCAATGACCTCAAGCCAGGCACTCATCCCTTGGGAACCTGTTTCAAATAATGGAGTGGTAGCAACACAAGCGAACTCGCGCCCCGAAGGAAAGAAATGGGCATTGATTTTGAATGCTTTTCTCTCACCATCACCAGGCCGCACGTTGGATCAGGTGTACACCGCTGCGGGAAAGGTCTTGGAAACTCATGCAAACCGTGTTGCATTCAAATTGGGCCTCGGTCCCCATGTCATCGCGGGGAAAATCAAATCTCACTTTGGAGATGGAGAACACAGGATGCAACAGTTGGAGCTCCTTCAAACCACTGTCCCACCAAAGCTCGAGAAGCGGTGCTTGAAGCTCATGAAATATTCCTTGCCGTGTGTTTATTGTGTTGAAATTATGTATATAGCACTGATGTAATTACACAGCACTGAATCTGCAAATACGCAGTGTCAAGCATTCAAGGAGATTGTTGATCTCCCCACTTCACTTCCTGGTCTCCGGGTTCTTTTTCTGCAGGCCAAAGTGCTAGACAATGCAGCATCACTGGGGACCATCTCTGCAGTTTGGGATCGGTCCACCGGCCCACCAGATAAAGAATGGACATTTTGGCAAGCTTTGGCTGCAACATGCTTGGCAGATATTGTGATTTCGGCAATGACAGAAAAGAGTTTGTTGCCAGACTTGGTGACCTGCAACAATGAGGGCCTAAGCGTAATTGAACAGCTATTGGTTGAACATGATTGGTAAGTTGAAACACTCGGGCATTCAAAATAATCCTGATCCATATTTCAAGTGGAGCATCAAAATATACAAGTGCACTCTGCTTGCGGTATCTGGCTGGGGTCCTCGATCTACCAGGGTTTTGGCAAAATTCAGAACGTGCACATGCTCAAGTTGCAGACAAGTTGTGTTGCCGAATGGTCCAGGTGTTGAAGGACATTGGGGTGGATATCCCTGCCCTAGGTCTGATTGAGGAAGCACCAGTTGACTATGATGGTGTGGACCTTCTTGCCACTGCACTCCTTGGTGGTCTTTCATCCTGGTTCCACAAACTTGATCAGGATGACTGGGCCGTGCAACCATGGTACAAAACCTTCACCCAAGTTCTTCAGCTGTTGCAGGAGTGAGTCCCATTTCATTCACTCACCTATGTATCTTAAGTGAGTTTGCCAAGGCCACGAGCTGGAGAACTGTTACCAAATTCATCTACCTCTGCCACTAGCCTCTTTGAAGATATTCTGCCTACTACCTATCAAGACCGGGTCCTGAATGTGATGGTTGATCAGTAAGAGATTTCTCCATCCATTGCTCATTGTATTGAAAAATGCATGAAAGCCAGAATCATACTGTCCCGACAGAACAATCCACCCATGCTGCCAATCATTCAATGGATAACCTGTCAGCATGCAGTATTGACAGTGACCATGATGCCAACCAGGAAAGTTCTGAACAGGGAATTGAATCCCTAGATGACTCACAGAGTCAAACATCCAATCTGGATTCTGGGGGACTACCCTTGCACGATAAGGAAAGTACAGGTAGTGAAGATTTGGACTTCTTAGAGGAGGATGGCACTGTTTCTGATATTACTGGATATAAGGAACAATTTGATGCGGCTCTGGGACATGATCTGGATGTGCTTGGAGATTTGGTGAGCAGATAGATTGGTTGCAGAACTACACCTAATCTGTCTTAGATCAGTGAGACCACAGGGATGCCCGGAATCACTGGAGCACAAAGCCTACTAGCTTCAACTTTGTGGCCATCTCCAGAAGCTCAGCGTAAAGACCTTGAAGAGCAGAAACTCATGCTGCTCAATAAGCAAAGAGATCTTGGGGACTATCATCCAGAGACCTTGGATGCAATGAAAAATCTTGCATGGCTACATCATGCACTTGGAGAGTTTAGCTCAGCAAGAGACCTGCAGGTCACAGTGCTGGAGAAGTACCAGATTCTTGGGGAGGGAGAACACCCATCTGCTCTGCAGGTTATGGAGTCATTGGGAGTAACACACCGTGCACTGGGTCAGTACAAAGAAGCACAGGAGATGACGGAGTTGGCACTGGAGAAGCAGAGAAAGGTTCTAGGTGAAAACCATCCCAAGACTGCAAGGACTCTGAGCTATTTAGCAATAGCTTACCAGTATCTGGGCCAATTAAACAAGGCCCAAGAACTTGCAATGTCAGCAGTGGAGAAGCAGAGCCAACTTCTGGGAGAAGATCATCCAGACACTCTGTGGTCCATGCACACTCTGGCAGCTATCCACGATGAACTAGGCCAGTTCACAGAGGCAGACTATCAATATCACATTGTTGTGGACAAGAGCATCAGTATTCTTGGAGAGAACCATCAACGCACACTAGGAGCTATGGAAGGTTTGGGAAGCACATGCCTTGCCTCAGGTCAGTTCAAGAAGGCAGAAGGTCTCCTGACTGTTGTTTTTGACAAACAGAAGAGAGTTCTTGGGGAAGAGCATCCTGATACCTTACGAACCATGGTTAACCTGGCAAGCACATACAACTACTTGGGCCAGCTCAGTGTTGCAGAGGAGCTGGCAACTGTAGCTTTGGAGAAGTATCAAAAAGTGCTTGGTGAAGATCATCCAGAGACCCTGTGGATAATGAGTGGACTTGCATCAATATTCCAGCAGCAAGGTCGGCTGGAACGAGCAGAAGAGCTTCTTATTATTGCTCTTGAGAAGCAGAGGAAAAAAATTGGTGATGATCATCATCACACCAGATGGACTATGGAGAAACTTGCAAACTTATACCGAAGGATGGGTGAACTTCAAGCTGCCCAGGAATTGGAAAGACTCATCAGAGGTCAAGCAGTCAAGCTTACATTTTGATGTCTGAGTAGAACACTATAATACCAGTTACAATTTCTTCCTATTTACCATCCTGCCCCACTACCCATGGTTTTTAACTTGATTGCAGGATCTGTGGTTATGAGTTGTGTGTGAAATCCATCTACTGTTGAAAATTTTCTTTTTCTTTGCAGCTTTGTTCACCTATATCATTGTTTGATGTCCAACACTTGTCGAATGTCTTGCCTTCAGTACTCAGCTTTATCTCAATTTCCGCCGAGGAGCAAACACGGCCTTGCATCAGTTATTAATTGTGCAAGTTGAATCGACTGATAAGAACCAAGCTTCAAATTAGTGCAGAGGTTGTGTTCTTCTTCCCCTTCTCCTTCCTTCCTTCCTTTATTTTTGGCCCTTCATCTCCCTATCTCCATATCCCCACTGTTTGATTATATAGTACAAAGTTCACCTTTGTACTACACATTTTACTGAGTGCGCATTCACTGATGTTGAACCACAATGTGATAGAACTAATTGTCATTTACATATGTGGGCCAGTGTGGCCTCATTGGCACTTTAGAGCAGTTATCCCGTGTCAATACATATTCTGGGGGACACAAATTTCAGTGGGATACACTGTCCAACTTGGGACAAAGCTCCAAAGTTAAGACAGCGAGGGTCATTTTTTTTTTCGCTCTTAAGACTTCTTCTTTTTGCTTTTCGAATTCGCCCTCCCAATGCTAGTACTTAGTATCAACGGTATCAATCTACGTGGTTATAATCTATTCGAGGCACGGAGAAGCGCGGATTCGAGCAAGCAAACAATTGAACACATTCAACTGTGGTAAAAAAATTGAAACGGCCCACACTTGGCTTTATCCCACTGCCAACTCCGGGGCAGGCTTCAAGTCAAGGGAACTTCAAAAGTTGTATTCTTCTCCATTTATCGGTGCCGCAGGCTCATCTTCTTATCCCTCATACCATGCAACTTTTGGTTAGTCCAATTCCAATTTTGTCCCTATAAAAATGTACTGTACATTGGCGCGGGGCCATGGGTGAATAATTGATCACCGATTCAACGCCGGTTGAAGACATCGTGATGCCAGCCTTTGCTCCACAGTATGATAACCAAGCAGGAACCTTGCCGTGCCAGTTTCTTGCGAGCCACGGCCTCTGCGGCCGCCATTTTTTAACTAGGATGCTTAATGGGACCGCCTTGAGCTGCCTGCGCAAGTGGCGGGCTTTCGACCCAGAGAGGAGTGAGGAGGGTGAAAAAAAAGGGAGGAACATCGAGAACCGCATCCAAAGAGAGCATAGCATTATACAATCGCCAGAGGTTTGAAGAGCCAATGAGAGTGATCACTACGCGTTGGACGAGGTTAGACAGACAACGGGAAATTTTGACGGGAGCACATGACAGGGCAAACATTTGATCATTTGAGAAACGGTATTGATTAGACCCGCACATAGCCCAGAAAAAGTGCAAGGTGTAGCCAGCTTTTTTGCATTTTTCTAGCCGTTTTTCAGCATAAATTCCTTTTTCATTGATTGCTCAATGTATATACAGCAAGAATAATGTGGAGGATGATCTAGTACTACCGTGGCATAAATCACCGCCGACTAACGCTGAAGTTTGACGTATCATCTCCATCAGCTTCCTGGCGGCAGTAGCGGAATCTGCATTCCAGAAGGAAGATTGGAGGTGAACAGCAGTACACATCTCAATGCATTCAGCGCCTAGTTAGCCGACGGGTTTTGGAGCTGTTACGAGGCGTCGACTAGCTGTTGGCACCCGATGTTGGAAATACGGCTGTCACGGAAGCGCGCGGGACACGATCGGGGTCGTCTCGCTTGCCCGGGTAGAGGAAATGTTGCTCTGAGGGCAACCGAGTGAAGTATTAGACAGTAAATACTACAATATATATACTTTGTACTACGGAGGCAGTGTCCGGACTATATGTGGACCCGGTGGCTAGCGTGAGTATCGGGCGTGTCTGGGTACGATGGCTAGTGTGGTAATCGGCTATGTAGTACTCGAACTGAGTCAATATTAATTAATATTCCAACACCCGAGGCTATGTCTCGGCGAGCTCACAGATTAACACATAGACGCCGTGACGTAACCCCGCGGCCTTGGAGCTCTTGGGCACTCTGTCCGAACTGCCATTAACCGGAATCTGTATTTCAGAAGGAAGATTAGAGGTGAGCAACAGTACACATTTTACTGTACATGCATTCAGCGCCTAATTATCCGATGGGTTTTGGAGCTGTTGCGGGGCGTCAGCCAGCTGTTGGCACGTGAGGCTATGTCTGTTTGAATGGTACAACATCTTCTCCGGCTGGCAGAGTCTGGAGGTTCCAAATAGGTACCTAAGGTCACTGTTGTAGACTCGGGGTTCTTTAGGGGTTGCCACTGTTCGCTGTTCGCATCTGCAATCACACGACCGTCGTGGGATCCTGCTGTGCGAACGTATATAGGTGAGCATCGTCCGGTCTTCTTCTCTGACAAACCATCTTCTCCTCCCCCTGCCGGATCCATCTCTATTCTTTTCTGCCTTGCTATTGAATTATGGCTGGAGTTGGCCTCCTGTGTGCACTCTAGCCAATCTTTCTAAATTCCTCACTGACTCTTCTCAGTTTCGGTCCCATGCTCGTCGGTGTGTTCCAACACGTGAGAAACTTATCCATCTCATGAGATAATAGGCGTACTGCTGAATATGATATTGTACGGGGTGAGCCAAGGTTGTCACGGTTGGCTGTTAATGTAACGAGATTACAGGCTGTGGTTACACAGGTGGATTGTGGTGTTCGACCGATTCCCTACTACCCTGATTCTATTTTCTCCGCCAAGATGTACGCTTATTATCAGCGGTTCGCCGAGTGCGTTGCATCGTCTGTCGCGAAATCGTCAATGTTTAAAACATTTGAAGCGACCCTACCTGGATTCGCTACTTTGTTCGTGTCTTCCTTTGCATTGATATCCTGGTTCGAACCCATCCAGATGCTATATTTATTCATCGTCGGATTTGGCAACGTAGTGGTCGAGTGTGGCATCATCTTTGAGCCTTTGGTTATTCGATATGGTCAGTGAGAGGCTCGAGTCGCATTCCGAACATTTCAAAGTTGCTCAAGCGTATAGCAGGGACAGTGGTTGCGGTTACGATGTCGCCAAAGCGTGAGTGTTCTCGGTTCTGACTTTGCGTCTTGATAATAAACTGTATCCCAGTACTGCATGGAGGTAAGCGTCTTTCATTTGAACGACCAACAACATACTTACATGCCATAGATTCGATTATTATAGTCTGTTGATAGCTTTCCCATCACTTTACACGCTTATCTTCCTCGCAGTCAATCGTCTCAACACCGATTCAACTTTTTGCTGCGTGGCGAATCAGTGGTATGTGCGAGTTTTTATTGGGTAATCGTTCTCGACGCGCGGTCGTATAGTTCTCAGTCGGTCATTCATCTTCCCGGGGCTCATTACATCGATCTCCCTGTTGTCTTTTGGTATGTTATCAAGGGAAAATCGTTGGAACTTGGATTAACTTGATGTTTTAGCTAGCGGAATCAATATGTCTGTCAAAGTGTTTCGGAACCCAGAATACCGCGAATTCCACAGCTTCAAAACAGCGGCTACCGTCTGGTTAGCATCAAGCGCGGTTTGCGATGTTGTCATTGCAGTTGGAATGACCCATGCTCTAGTTTGTTTTTCTCAGCTGCTGGTTCTTTTACGCCCTGAACGAAAATGTATGTTCTGATAGTACACGCGCAAGACGGGTTTCGGTTTTGTCAACGGACAGATTAACCGTATCATACGGCGTAAGTGATGGTTTCTGTCCCCCGTACTGTATTTGATAGCCAGCAGTGTCGCTGGAAACTGGCGCCTTGACGGCTATAACGGCTTTGATGGATATCTTTCTTTTCCTTGGGTTCCCCGTGCGTAAATTCTTCCCTAATATTGAAAGGATTCCAATCAACTCCCTCTCAGAGAACCTCGATGAATTTCACCGTTAATTTTCCGCTTTCGTCTCTGTATATTTGTTCGGTCCTCGTAATGTTTGTTCTCATGTTATACCCGCGTCAGACCACAACTAAACTTGTTTCTACCTAGGCTGAATTCTCGCGATCGGAAAAAGACCACGGATGTAGAGGAAGGGCATACTATGCCTACTGAGATCAGATTTCAGTCGCACAGTTCCAACCAGGTGCGGCATAACGTCGCTTTGCTTCCAGGTACTGAACTTTTTCATCCAATTTGACAGACACGGGTCACGGACCCCTCTGTCGCTGTCGAACTTCGGTCAATGCCACGGGTCACAGAGCCGTTTGCCAAACCACCCGGCTGTGACGAATGGCTCCCCCTCCCGCCCCCCCCACCCCCAGTGGCAAAAAAATCAAAATTTGACGGGTCTGTCGAAATTTTTGAGGGTGTCACGGAAGATTTCGGCCAGGAAATTTGGCGGGCGGTTGGAAAGTCCGGCATCATGGCCGCCATCAAGACCGACGGCAAACCGGCATCTCAGATCGGACTTTGATTGTATTGAAGGTATCCGGACAAGTCCGCGTGTCCCCGTTGTCCTCCTCCACTAGTTTCCTCCGCCTGTATTGGTTTCAATGAGACAAATGGCATTCATTGTTAGCTGTTTCACAATACACAAAGCTACTAGCAACAAAACTGGCAAAAGGCGCAGCAGTCAAACTACAAGTTCGTCTTGGGTGTCTTTTGGAACGTGAGCGGCGACGGCGCTTAAGACTAACGACCTACCTGGCGAGCTCCGAGTTCCTGGGAAGCCCATGAAATAGAAGTTCACGCCGATAGCTGAATTATTCCGAATTCCCGATATCTTCCCCTAGTTCGCATTGATAACATCTTTTATGCGAGACATGCGGATCAGCATTTAGGCGCTCACCGAAGCCAAGCCTGCCCACAGCTGTCACGAGAACGACGTTCCGGCGTTTCGGCAAGGCGAGCTTGGGCACTGGTGAAGTCGGAAATGTCAGATGCAACAGAAACACTGGGAAACAAAAACCAAATACACCATGAACTCGCAGCCAGTCCACCCTTAGTATACCAAGGGCCTGTCTACAAATGGGGGGAGGCCGATGCTGTGCACGGCATAACTCGTACTTTTTTTTTTTTTGTTCTCGGGAATTAAGTACAGTCAGCCTGCTTCTTCTGTTGTGGCTGTGCTTTTCCTGCGTACGCAAGACTTCGGATAATACCGAGGATTTGATGTTCGGCTTGATCGCCGGTCAACTGTTGAACATGAGCCAGAATGGCGGGCTGAAGTATTTTGTTCAAGTCGGTTGGTGACAATAGAGGCAGAAGTAAGGGCAGAGAAGGGGAGTCTCTGACTGGGTATTGATGCATACGGATACAGACAATCTGTCTGGAAACATCTTCTCTGGGTTCACAGGAACCAACTTGGATCTCTCAATAGGGACATCGGATTCACCCACAGTTGTGTGTCCAACTTGAATGAAATGAAATTATATTTATCCTCCGAAATCCTCCCATAAATTCTGGTACATGATGGTTCCATTCTAAATTAGATACCTATTGAGCAATCAGACCCAAAGCGAGTGAAGAGATTGCAAAGGGACTTACCGATAATGCGGAGACACATCCCCCATGTCTGTGGACACATCCATCTCACCTTTGCTCTCCTCAATCTGTGCTGCCTTGAGCGCATTCAACCGGCGATAGTTCTAGCTCATAAAGAGTGCCGTTGTGAATCTGGAGTGATTTCAGTGAGCTGCTCTTCAGCTCCTAAAAGGTGAAAGGTCGGTGTATAAGAGACGGAGGCAGCCAATGGTAGTTCCGTAGCCGGGCTAGTATGTTGGCTTGTCTTGGGGGTGATATACAAACGATGAGCATATACTAGATAGATTGATTAGTCAGTTCGAGTAGTCGTTGCAGCCTGCATTGCGAAAGAAACACACTCGCCTAGATTCCCTAGGCTGATCACCATTGCCAACACTACTACCAAGGGTCGGATTTCAACAAAACAACATTCAAAAGTGATGCATGCGTACCTGAACGTTTCAGATCTCTCCTCTGGTATTGCTGCCCGCCCACAAAAGGACGAGTGAGATGTTGGGGAACATCCCTGCACACACGAAAGATGCCGCGATGTAGCCTGCAGCAGTGGATTGTGTGCTGAACCTGCACTGAGGTATAAATAACCAAGCGGAAAAATCAAGAGTGAGCTGACAAACCAGATTGTGTACCCAATGATCCCCATGATGGCAACCCCGAGAATGTACGGCCCACTGTGTTCATGTATCTAGAAAACAATTCCGCGGCCAAGTTCAGATCGATTGATGCTTCCTGTATCTTGGTCTTGTCGGAAATATGTGAGAGAGCAACGGTGATGAGACACACAAAGATGTACAGTGGGGTCAATATCAACTGCGCGTTTGTGGCAGAGTAACCGAGCCCTTTGATGATGGAGGGGACAAACAGTGCAAAACAGTACCCCGGGATCACGGATCTAGGTACATATCATATGAGCGGGATCGTCAGCATAAGAGGGAGAGGACCAAAGATAAAGGGTGGCAGTGTACATCAAAAACACCAGAGCATATAGGTACGAGTTGTAATCCCCCACCGCCTGCCAGAAGAATTTGATCTTGAATTTCTTCGAGAGACCTGTGGAATCCTTTGTGAGGAGGTCAACCAGATATGTGCGCTCAGCAGAAGTCAGGAATTTGGCCTTTTCCGGATACTGTGGGCAAATATTGATCAGTATCGCAGTCGCAGTCGCAGTGGCATAGAGAGGTATGTTTGAGCACACGCACATCGGGCAGGAACAGGAAACCAAAGACAGCAATGACTACTGTAGCTGGATATGGTTTTGAGGTTCAATCACAGTAAGATCAGTTGGGTGGATATGTACTGAGCCCCTCTAAGATTGCATTAATCATACATTGAGAGCGAGTTACAGGCACAAATACCTATGAGGAAGATCCAACCCCACCCTTGCAGGTTTCTGATTCTGAAATCACATAGTTCAACCACGTGTGCGAGGGCATATGTAGTGCTGAACACACCCATCCATCTTTTGAATCGCAAAAGCTAGAAGCCCCCCGAAGGCGCCGGCCAATGTGTTTGCGCCGATGAAGAGTCCCATGAATTGAGCGTAGAATCGGCAGGGGTACGACTGCGAAAGGTAGAACATAGCCCCCTAAAAAGTCTCGGTATTCAAGGGAAAAATATTCAGATATTAAATTCGCACCAGAAGTAGCCCAGCCTCTGCAACACTGAGGAAGAACCGTGCAACTACCAGATGCTCTTAGCGCTTCACAGCGGCCATGGACACTGCAGTTGACTGTCAGATTTCAGAGTTGAGCGGTGAATATTTTGACACACTCATGATAGACCCCCAAATGAACATGAGGAATGCGACTGGAGGAGAGATTGTCAATATATCATAGGGGCTCCCGTGATTGAGACGTATGCCAAAGATCCGGGCGGACTTTCTTTCTTGAGCACCATATTGCTTGGAACCTCAAGAAAGCAGTACGGCACGAAGAAGACCGCAGCACATATGTTGTACTGCAATCCCACCATTTTGAGATCATCTGTGAGCCCTGTGATCTTCACATTACCTAGGTCAGGTCAGATCTCAGTCGGAATAGAGTTTCAAGAGGACAGAAGGGTCGGACACTCACCGATATTGGTACTGTCCAGGAACAAACAGAGATAAAGCAACGTGAGGATGGGGAGGAGACACCAGTCCAGCTTGTGCAGCAGGCAGCACCCGTCAATCGAGACGTCAGCTATCAAGGGGACATCACTGGAGATGGATCCCTTTTCATTGCTGGTCAAACTAGCAGCGGATGGCATATTTTCGGAGGGGGGTTCACTGTGGAGCCAGACTGCAGGACCCTTGTATCACACCTGTACACCTGCCCCTTTTCATTCTCCCTTCTCATCAGGTTCCTTGTACCTCGACCGCACCCACAGCCAAAACTGTTCCCGAGATGTAGAAAGAGCGGCCACCGGCTAAGGTAATCAGATTTGAGATCTAAGCCATCTTGGTACCATCGGATCGGTGGGAAACGTCTGAAGGACATAGAACTGTGTACTGGGAAACACAACCAGGAAGACAATAGAGAATCAATTGTCAAGACTGTATAACTGAAAAGGATTCAGGGGTGTTATCTTGCAAAAGGAAATAGGGTATCTGTATTTCATCAAGAGATGGGGGGATTGAGGGAGGAGGTCATTGCTACTCACTTGCTGGGTAAGAGATAAGATAGTAGAGTTAATGGCTCTTATATAAACACTGGCCACCCAGCAACGACTGCCTGGCAAAGGATATGAAAAAAAAAAAGTAAGAAAGGTTCGACCCAACAGATTTGAACCAGCACTGTCGGCCTTGTTTACATCACCACTAAATTCATTAGATCGAGGCCTTAAAAAGACTTCAAAAAGCTAATGAACACAGCCACTATTTTTATTAGCATCGTCAAAACGCACTGATAAAGTTTTGCCAACTCAAAACCTGGATCTGATCGATGAAAAGAACGATCACTTACTACATAAAGTACTCGTAGTATCTGTGGTTGACAGCCCCTTCACGGGAGTGTGACTCTTCCCCCTCGCACCAGACTTCGGTGTCGCATTCCCTCCAGGCGCCGGCGACGTATGCACAGGGGCAGACGGGGACGACACGCTCCGCACCATGGGCGGCATCCCGGGCGGTGTGGGGCGAGGGTGCTCGTTTATGTCGGCGTCAGGGCAGGTGTGGGTGTGGACGCGTACCGGTACGGTGATACCGGGAAAGTCACAGAGTGTGTGGGGGCATATGAAGGGGAGGCGTGTGGCGGCCGGCGCACTGAGATAGTGCCGTCCTTCGGGAAGGACGCGAGGTGCGCGTTAGTGAGGACGGCGAATGCTCGGCGCCGCCGGCAGGGTTGGGGGGTAGGAGTGGTGCACATTGGCATGCGGTGAGAGCGGGAGCGGGAGTGCAGGCGGGCAGATTGGGTCCCGTGCGCCGGTGTGAAGCTGTGTTGGATGCGGGTGGAAATCCGGGGAGGCGGGGCAAGAGGACTGCATAGGAAGGCGTGCATCAGTTCGAGTTGACGAGACGAAACGGGGTGTAAAAATAAATGGCAAAGCGGCATAGAAATGCCAAAGACGTTGACACACATTGTAGCGCCGGTGGACGGAGCGCATCCCGTTGAGGCCGCTCCACTCGAACTTGATGTTCCGGAATGAGAAGAGCGAGAGGTGCTGGCAAAGTGCATCAGTACACAAGAAAGGAGATGAATAATGGGTGGCAAGACATACATCGGCGAACTTGAGCACCACGGTGTCCTCCATCCGCTCCTGTGGTGGGCGGCACGCCAGGGCACAGACTCGACGGCAGGGTGGTGCATGGTTGTTGCCATTATTTGTCTATCCAAGTTCTTCCTCTACCTGTAGCAGCCGTTGCTGCCAGATCTTCTGTGCACATCTCCGTATGAAACGGGGGTGACAATACAGCATGTAATTGAGAATTCGTGGAAGAGTCCGGTAGAGCAGGGATGCGAAAGCCACCAATTAGTGCTGTCCATAATACAATATTGATATGATTTTTGCCATATCATATTATATCCTTATCATATTATGCCCTCAGCCTCCATATTGTATTTGTATTATATTATCTGTATATGTATTAATATGTATTAGAATATATCAATAATATATTAATAATATTCCGCGAGGTTAATGTTCTGAGCAGTTCTGGAGTTGAGACCCTGGAAAAGTTCATATATCAACTATTCTTCTGCTATAATACATAGATAAGTTCTCTTGGCAGACCAAGATCTCTAGTCACTCCAGGATTGCAAGAATCTCCAGTGCATGAATGTTTGATAGGGGTAAATTGCCCTTTTGAGCTATTGTTTGGAATTTGCCGCTTTTTTCAGTGGTTTTCAGGCCTGCTGAGGCCGGAAATGATTTTCTCACGGCCCCGATAGGATCAGCTCATCGAAAATGTTGCATGATCTGAAATTTTATGGCCTACCATAATACAGATATAATATGATAATATGCTGAGCACCGTATCATATTATATTCATATCATATCATATTATATTACACCATATTAATATTATGTAGGTTGTCCCAAGGCCATATCGTATTCGTAGTATCATTAATATATTAATAATATATTATTTCGTATTATCTTAATGGACAGCACTACCACCAATAGGATCGATTCGGAGACTTGATCGCTGGAACTGGGAGATGAATCTTGCACCCAGGCGGAATTCAGCAGCAGACCAGCAGACATATAAACTGGCCAGTTTTCGGATGCTCTTCGACGCAGAAGATGTGCCGAGACGGCGGCTGTTGCCAACCAGAGCCAAATAGCGGGTTGATGCTCTCTTCTCTCTCATCCTCTACTCATCCTCCTCAAGTTCCGTCGACCCTACTGGCCGAATGAACCCGGCAGTATTCCCGCCCTTCCTTTTCGAACTCTTTTTGCTCTTCTTGAGCACATTTATTTAAGACTTCAATTGCGCAAATTGCAATCTGGCCAAGAATCTGGCATTTTCCGATACTCACGTACTACCGGCGCACTACCGCGGAGGCTGCAGCGCAGGCCGGCGACCAGTGGCTCTCACATCTGGCGTCTAATTCCGACACAGTTTATTTCTCCTGGATTATTTTCCGTCTTCAAGCTGTAATGCTAGGATTCGGCGCTCTACTCCAGCTGTACTCGATTCAAGATCAAAAAGAGCTGGCGATGGTCAGCTCCCGAGCGGCCCATCTTTTCAGACCTTCTCTCTGCCAGGTGAACCTCTGGGATTACATTCGCAACCCGACACCGAGGAGCCGGAATTCGGCGGTCCGATATTCCATTTGAAGTCTAACCCACCCGGCTCGCTCTCCAGATCCGCCCACTTGGCCTTCAGTATCGCGATTTACTAGAATGCATTACACTCGCATCAACACAGAGATGGGATCCGAATGACATCCACATCTGCGTTAATTCTGCGCCCCCGTTGTTGTGGCTGAAACTGTTCAGGTTCGCTACAACACATTTCTCCTGACTCGAGACCAGTGCCATGACCATCTCACATGTTTGGCCGTAGGATGGCCACATAATCGATGTGTTGGTATGTACTGATACGCTGCATCCACTATCGGGGCGGCGCTTGATCTAGCATCAAGCTGCTACATTCTCTATTTTCTACCTGTCGGGATCCTGAGCCTCGGATTACCTCTTTCCAGACTCGTAGCGACTTGTAGTCTGATTTCGTCGGGACGAAACTCTGCGTGCGTCTCTTATACCTTCGAATCGAATCCCTTCTCGACGAGAATCCACACCCCGAACCTGGCCAGAATCCATAATCCCTCGGTCGTTTCCCTGGCTGTCTCTCATTGAATCACATCCGTAGCTAAGTGTGGAACAAAGGAAAGGAATTGAACCTGGTAGCTGGCGGGCAGTCTGTCACTATCCCTGTTCCGACTTCAACGACGAGATTGCAACCATACTTACACCTACCCGCGGCTCTTTTCGTGGCAAGTTCGACGAGCCCCGAACATTTTCAACTACATATTGATTCACCGTGAGTTGAATGGTCTTTTGGGGCAGCTCACAATTCGACGGGGCTATCACCAGGCATGTGGATTCGCCGTCCACCGATGATGGAGGGTAAGTTGAACTCGGTCTCCTGTTTCGGCTAATAATAATGGAGAATTGGAGGGGCACTGATTGACTGGGAAATACTTACCGGGTTTGTTCAACAATGCGTGTATTCTCATGCCTGCTGTGCACGCATCGACTCGACTATTTTCAGGAACGGCATTAGTCTGGCTAGGGATGAGCAGCTCATACTTGATATCTACTGGACGACTCCACCACGTACGCATTTTATTTATTTACAGTGGGTTTACCACTTTAATAGCGAGTCGAGCGAAGGCTCTGTCGTATTCGTATTTGTTGTCCAGTCTGGGTTGTTCAACTCAGAATCATCTGTCCTCAAGTGTTCGAGGCCTGCACAACAAGTGGCTGGTTGGTGGCGTCTTTCCCACTGCGCATTCTTTTGCTGTGCGTAGAGCTGCGGTGCCTGAACATAATACAATGTGTTTTCCCACACTCCACTTCTCACCGAAGTGCCGGGATTCTTGATTGAGTTCGGTGCATAAATGAAGCATCCTTATGTCTTGCTTCGAACTTGAGATGTGCAAGTGAATCCGTTGATTTATGGCTAACATGCTACAGTGTTCTTTGCTCTCGATTCGGCCTCAAGCTGGGAATTTGAACTGAATCTTCGCTAGAGCTATACAATAATAACTGCAAGTTTCTGATCTCGGGAGCTGTTCTACAGCAAGGCGGATGTCAACCAAGAATAACGCTCGCGTCTCGGGAGCGGTACCGCGAGTGAAGAGCTCCCTTGGCTTGGCTGCATTCACACTGTGTCCCCCAAACTCATCTTCCTCTTCCCAATATCACACTCATCACCCAGTCCCTCTGCTCGAGAATGTCCTCAAGTCAAGCACTCACCCTTTGGACGCCGCCTTGGACACCACCTCCTACCGATGGAGCCGTGATGGTGCAAGAGAACCCGCGGCCCAAAGGAGGAAAATGGGCCCTGTTTCTCAATGCTTTTCTCTCGCCATCGCCAAGCCGCACCTTGAATCAGGTGTACACCGCTGCGGGAAAGGTCTTGGAAACCCAGGCAAACCGGGTTGCATATGAATTAGGCCTCGGTCCTCATGTCATTGCACAAAAGTTTAAATCCTACTTTGGGGATGCTGAACAAAGGGTGCAACCGCTGGAGCTTCTTCGAACAACAGTCCCGCCAAGGCTTAAGAAGTTGTGTTTGAAACTCTTAAAATATAGCTTGCTGTGAGTGCATTGTGTTTTTCCTTTGCTTACAACACCCACCGGTATTTGACAGCACCGAATCTGCAAATACACAATGTCAAGCATTCAAGGAAATTGTAGATCTGGTCACCTTGTTTCCTGGTCTGCGTGTTATTTTTCTCCAGACCAAAGTGTTGGACAACACAACATCGCTGGATGCTATGTCTGAGCTTTGGAACCGGCCCACTGGCCCTCCCGACCAGGAATGGGTGTTCTGGAAAAAATTGGCCGAAATGTGCTTGTCAGATACCACGATTTCAGCCATATTGGAAAGGAGATCAGTTTCTGACTCAACCACCTGCTCGGAAGAGGGCCTCAGTGTAATTGAATCTCTTTTGGTTGGGCAGAACTGTGCGTGAGTCCCAGCTGAGCTCTGTGCCAACCTCGCTCTAATTGAAAATTAGTGGAACTTTAACATATGCTAGTGCACTCTGCATCTGATATTTGGCCGGGCTTTTTGATTTACCAGGGTTTTGGGGGAACCTAGGATCTGCACACAGCCAAGTTGCAGATAAGGTGTGTTGTCAAATGGTAGGTGCTGAAGGACATTGGGGTGGATATCCCTACCTTGGGTCTCATTGAGGAAGCACCAGTTGACTATGATGGTGTGGACCTTCTTGCCACTGCACTCCTTGGTGGTCTTTCATCCTGGTTCCGCAAACTTGATCAGGATGACTGGGCTGTGCAACCGTGGTACAAAACCTTCACCCAAGTTCTTCAGCTGTTGCGAGAGTGAGTCCCATTTCATTCACTCACCTATGTATCTTAAGTGAGTTTACCAAGGCCACGAGCTGGAGAACTGTTACCAAATTCATCTACCTCTGCCACCAGCCTCTTTGAAGATATTCTGCCCACTACCTATCAAGACCGGGTCCTGAATGTGATGGTTGATAAGTAAGAGATTTCTCCATCCATTGCCGATTGTATTGAAAAATGTATGACAGCCAGAATCCTACTGTCGTGACAGAACAATCCACCCATGCTGCCAATCATTCAATGAATAACCTGTCATCACACAGCATTATTAGTGATCTGGATGAGGAAAATTCGGGACAGAGCATTGAGTCTCTGGATGATTCACAAAGTCAAACTGCTGATCTTGACTCTGAGGAAGTGCCTCCAGAGGAAAACACAGGAGCTGGAAATTTGGACTCCTCAGAACAGGATGACACTGTTTCTGATATCACTAGATATGTGCAACAATTTGGTATGGCTTCTGAGCATGATGATGTGCTTGAAGATTTGGTGAGTGGATAGATGGATTGGTTGCAGAGATACACCTAACCAGTCTTAGAGCAATGATACCACAGGAATGCAGGGAATGCCCAGAGGACAAGTGTTATCGACTTCAATCTCTTCATTTACAGAAGCTTGGCATAAAGAGGCTGAAGAGCGGAAACTTATACTGCTTGATAAGCAGAGGAACCTTGGGGACAATCATCCAGAGACCTTGGATGCAATGGAAGATGTTGCATGGCTACATAATGAGCTTGGAGACTACAGGTCAGCAAGAGACCTGCGGGTTACAGTGCTTGAGACCTACCAGATTCTTCAAGGGGAAGATGACCCACGTACTCTGCATGCAATGCATGCTTTGGGAGGAACATATGGTGCACTGGGCCAGTTCAAAGAAGCACATGAAGTGATGGAGTTGGCACTGGAGAAGCAGAGAAAAATTCTAGGTGAAAATCATCCTGCGACTGCAAGGACTCTGGGTTTTTTAGCATTCACATACCAGGACCTGGGTCAATTAAACAAGGCACTGAAACTCGCAATATCGGCAGTGGAGAAGCATAGCCAATTTCTGGGAGAAGATCATTCAGACACTCTGTGGTCCATGCACATTCTGGCAGATATCTATTGTGAACTAGGCCAGTTCACAGAGGCAGAAGATCAATATCACATTGTTGTGGAAAAGATCATCAGGATTCTTGGAGAGAATCATCCTAACACACTGCGAGCTATGGGAGGTTTGGGAAAAACATACCTTGCCTCAGGCCAGCTCAAGAAGGCAGAGGACCTTCTGACTGTTGTTTTTGGCAAACGGAAGACAGTTCTCGGGGAGGAGCATCCTGATACCTTAAACACCATGGGTGAGCTGGCAAGCACATATAGACAGTGGGGTCGGCTCAGTGCTGCTGAGGAGCTGGCAACTGTGTCTCTCGAGAAGCACCAAAAGGTTTATGGTGAACAACATCCAGACACCCTGTGGATAATGGGCGGACTTGCATCAATATTCCGGAAGCAAGATCAGCTTGAACGTGCAGAAGAGCTTCTTGTTGCTGTCCTTGGGAAAGAGAGGAATTTTTTTGGCAATGATCATCCTCACATCAGATGGACTATGGAAGAACTTGCAAACTTATACCGAAGGATGGGTAAACTTCAAGCTGCTGAGGAGCTGGAAAGATTCATCGAAGATCAAGAAGTCTAGCTCACATTTTTATGTCTGAGTAGAACATTACAATACCAGTTTCAACTTCTTCCTACTTATCATCCTGCCCCACTACCCATGGTCCTCAACTTGGTCTTGATTGAATGAATTTTGGCTATAAGTTACATGTGAAGCCAGTCCAATTTTGTCGTTTTTCTTTTTCAATTACATTCATCTATATTTAATTACTGTTTGACATTGAATGCTTGTTCAACATTTTGCCTCTGATGATCTTTATCACAGTGGCAGGCCTCGCCTCAAATCTGTACAAGTTGAACAAGGTGAACCATGTTGATATAAACCAATGTCCACCTTCCTTTCTCTCTTTGTTCTTGACTGAAGGCTTTTTAATATCTCCATCTCTGTGCAAGATTTGTTTCATTATATCAACCTTTGTACACATTCTACTGAAAGCGGGGAATCAAAAACAGATTCACTAAAGTTGAACCACAATTCCAATAACCCAATTTCAATTGTCATTTATATGTGCCGTGGATGAGACCGTATAATGGTATAAATGAAGCCTGGTAGCCGATCTTCTACGCCCACACCTGGACAGCATCCTGCTACGCATGGGATATGTTGAGGCGCGAGGCTGCCTCTTTGGGAAGATGGCGTCTCGCATCTTCTTTGGGAAGTCTTCTCAGTTACTGTATTTTGATGTTGATCGCATCCGCACCGTATTCAGAGTTTTTGCAGACCTCTTTTTATCATACATTTTGCATCAGTTTTAACTTCGGCTGTGGCACACAGGTGTGCGTATTGAATTTTGTTGATTAATTACTTAATTGGAAAATTGAACGAACATTGAACCGCTCCATGGTGTATGATCCGAGTCCCGCCCACGATGACACTCACATACATACCGTCCCGCCCTTCCCCACATGAAGCTTGAAGTCTGGTCCCGGACGGCCAGAGCTCACACCTATTCTCATGATCCCCTCCGAGTCGCACTGCAAGTACATACACCAGTGGTTCCCCGTTCGACTCGGCCAGGCTGTAGCCAAAATCCTCACCAGTTTTTTCTTCAACCTCAGAATTGCAAACAACTTCAACGAACTTGCATCCCTCCCATTGTCCTTGTCCCTGCCTTGCCTCGGCTGCACCACACAACCGCATCACCAAACACTCCGCTGATCTCCCGTTAACTCGGTCCCACTCTGTGCGCTGAGCACTCGCATCCCCTTCCCTCTCCACACTATAAGAAATTACATTTTTACAAACACACGAGCTACAATAAATTCCATTTTTTTCTCCTCCTACGATATTACAAACTCCTGACAACCATCCATCCAACGAATACAATACGAGACTGACCAGGTACTTGACTAACTAAAAACTACTGATCCTTGATACTTAATACAAAGATAAAGAATGAGGGATAGACGATATACATACTAGATACGTAAAGAGAGAGACTTTTTTGGTGAGATAAGACGGGAAAAAATAAAGACAAAGGGGACGAGGAGAGAAGAAAGAAGGGATCATGAGGCGTCATGACGAGCGAGCGCGCATGCAGAGATGGATACAGTATTCCGAGAGGATAGCTTTGATATGCACAGCAGACACTGGGTGGCGTGGCGGGCGAGACGCGGTAGCAAGCAACGCGGAGGTCACCGCTTCTGCTTCCCCCAACCTGCTCCCCCTCCCTCGTCGTTACGGTGTCGGTGTCACCTCCCTCGAATACAGCCCCGGCACGGGCGTCTGCGGCTCCTCCCCCTTCCCTCACTCTTATAGTACGCGGGCGGCGCGCCGACGTGGACGTTGACGCTAAGCACAGGCGGCGTACGAGTCGTCAGCAGCTCTTCGTCCCCCTCTCCCACTCTCGGTCGTCCACAACCGTCATCTCCCTGTCCCCGTCCCCGTCCCCGTCCCCGTCCCCGTCCCCGTCTCCACCTCTTCCTTGTCGTCATCTCCATCGACCCACGCATCTTCGTCGTCTTCGTCCGGCGCGTCCCCATCGACGCACACCAAGAGCGTGAGCGGCACGCGTATGGAACACGGCGTCGATGCAGCAGATGCGGAGTGTGAGGAGGACAAAGAAAACGGAAACAGCCCCTTCACAGGACTCCGTCTCTTCCCCCTCGACGACGCCGACAACCTCGGCTTCCCACCAGGCGAAGGCTTCAGGGGCAGGGGTCTATTGCTATTGCGCCGGCAAAAATACGGGTGCACGGGCGGGGCCGGAAGGGAGGAGTAGGAGTGGTGCGCATTCGCGGGCGGTGGGAGCGGGAGCGCGGGCGGGCGGATTGGGTCCCGCGTGCCTGGAGCTGCGTTGGCGGATCCGGGTGGAGGCAGGGCAAGCGCACGGCCGGCGGGGCAAGAGGCGGGGCAAGAGGACTGCAGAGGCGCACGTCAGTTCAAGTAGACGAGACGAAACGGGTGCAAAGAAAATTAGTGCACATCAGAGGATGGATGAAGAGATGGAAATGACGATGACGCACATCGTAGCGCCGGCGTACGGAGCATATCCCGTCAACCTCGCTCTACACAAATTTGACGCTCCGGAACGGGAGGAAGAGGTAGAGGTGCAAGGTGAGGTTCATCAGTACACAAGGGATGAATAATGAGTGACAAGACGCACTTCGGTGAGCTGAACCGCCTCGGTGGCCTCCGGGCGCTGCTCGTTCTTGAGCTGGAGCAGGCGCTGCTTGTGCTGTGCGGCGCGCGAGGGCACAGGCTCGGAGGCGGGGCGGCGCATTGTCTCGTCTATCCAAGGTCTTCTTGTAGCAGTCACTGCTTGAGTCCACATCTTCCTTGCACTTCTGCGGATGAAACGAGGGGCGGACAGCGTGCAGAGGATCATCCCGGTATTTTAATTGAGGGTTGGTGGAAGAGTCCAGTAGAGCAGGGATTCGAAGGTCAGCAAGAATTGATGGACTCAGAGACTTGATCGCCGGAACTTGAGATGACCTGGGATAAGGCCGCAAGCGGCGGGTGCCGAACCTTTCCTTCTCCGACAGACCGCGCTACATTTCACTGCGACAACTCAGCTGTCACTACTACGCATGTCAGCTAAACTTGCCTTGTTTCCAAGTTTATTGGTTATCCACAACACAAATTAACAACCTTTTTCCCTTGGTCACCGAGCTTTCATTTCAGTGAGTGTGTTGATGGGGCCAATCGGTAAGATATTCGTGGTAGGAACCGATTCAGATACAGCAACTCATTGTCTATCGGTTAAGCAAGTAAGCAAATGTTGAGCGGCACCAAAGCGGCACTAACAGTGAAGCTGTCACGTCACGTCTCCCCCAGGGGAGACGTGACTAACACACCGGCTGTGTCTGTGTCATCCGATCATGTGGCGTGACATAGTGTGTTAATGTGTTGTGTATAAAACATGTATTTCCATAAATCTCTCTCTTTGTCTTAGGACCAGTAAATCTTCACTGAACCTGCCTCCAGAGGAGCGCCAGGGAGGGTGCATGCAGTGTAACGACTGCAAGCACTCGTTGTGGATTGCATAAATTGCTTATGCAGCCGGGGAACCTGCCTCCTATGCATTGCAGGGGTTTTATGAACTGCTACAACATGGCCCTCGACATGTTCTCTGTGAATATGTGCGTACCTCCTTTACTTCATCCAATTCGTCTTCTGGTTCTGAGTTTTTTTATTTTTTTTGGGACACATTGTCAACCCGACATATTATGTCTAGCAAGACCGAATCCATAGCTTTTCACAAATACCAACTCCTCCAGTTCACGTATCTCATCCAAGACAATGTGAAGCCTTTCGAAGACGCACTGGCCAGTGATTGTGGCTGACATGTATCAGAGAGCAACCTGTGAGCCCAATCACCCCGGGAATTGTTTCCAACTTACTTGCACAGTCTTGAGATCAACAGCTCCATTGCGAAACTCATGGAGGCGTACAAAAATGTCGACTCCTGAGCCATAGTGTTGTGGACCAGCTCTCGAATGTGCTTAATGCTTGTGCATTGGTTCATTTGTCTGCCGAGACTCTCTGACAATATTTTCTTGTCAGACGTGTACAGCGTCATTGCACCATGGGTTACAGTAGGCACTGTTCAACACCGGTGAGGATTCATACTCATCTATTTTCGATATCAAGCCACTTTTGCAGCAAGCGATATCTGTCCTTGGGCAGGGCAGTAAAGTTGTTATCAACTCGGAGGACCAGTATGAGGTATAGTAACAGCTATTCCAAATGTTAATCCACTCACTGCATCGTCAGGTCTTTGACAACCCCTGTGCATCCGACCCGTCACACATTTTGCTCTCCAATGTCAACGGCAGTGTGACCTCCACACATTGATGAGTTGACTGTCCTCCAGAATCACTTTGGCCTCATCCTAAACGAGCCAGCAGGGAAGATCACCATCCTTGTTGTCAAGCACTTGGTCAAACTTATTGTCCAGGTTAGTCAATCTACACCTTATATCCGTGCAGATTGTATTCAGACTCTAGGAACATGTAGGCTTGGCCTGACAACTGCGACCCCCGGCAGGCCGTCAATGTGGTTTGTGATACTGCTATCTGTCATCCATACATACCGTGCTGACCAAAACAAAAGATCCTCAAGGCATTCCACCTCCCATACTGTGTGACCAGCCGGTTGAGCATCCAGAACTCAGTGTTCGAGGGGCTGTTGCTGACCAAGGTGTGTTTGTGTTGCTGTCTACCTCAATTTATTCTGCACGAGAACTTTGGGAATCTGATCAAGCGAAACTGTAAACGTAGGAAAGCGTGAGGAATGGAAAGAACAAGCTGGGATCGGAAAACAAAGACCTGAGTGAGCCAGGGTATGATGGTTGCAGCATGGGGCGCAGCTGCAGCATACACCCACACAACAAGGCTACGACAGCGAGCAACAGCAGGAGCAGTATGGTGGCAGTACGTGCCAGCATAGAGCTGGTCTGCATAGACTTAACCTAACACGTGGTTCGCAGAAACTCAATCTTCAAATCAGGCAGGAGGATATACCCAAGGTTCCGGCAGGAACAACAATGAATATTCCAGCAATTACAAGTATTCCAGAGAGTCAGGGCATGTGGAGAGTTATCGTCAGAGCCAGACGGAAGAGTATGGCGGGTCTTGCTGTAATGAGGGCACAGAGAGCTACAGCCAGATGGAAGAGTACAGTGGGTCTCGCCGCAACGACCAGTATGGCAGCTCCCACTGCGATAAAGAAACCGAAGGGTATAAGTTTCGCCGCCGCTGCAATGAAGATCTCACAGCTGGCAAGCGCCAGGGCTGCAGCTTCAAGGCATTTGATCGGCGTAGGTCGGACATTGGCCATGGTGTTTGCATGGTGTTGGCCTCAATCGATCAAAGATCTGGCAGCTGTGAGAAATGATCCACGGTGTCAAGTTTCGCAGAAGATCTGTCGCACTACAACATCTTGCTCTCAACCACCATCTCCTCCCCGGTCTCGGACTAAATCCTTTCCCTGATGCTTCACACCCAGTTCTAGAGCAATATGAACCACCATTGGCTCACTACTCCACTTTTCTCTGTCTAATGCCCTCGGTGCTGCTGGTGCCCGTGTTCGGAAATTATGGCTAGCTTGGGCTATGAAACAAGCCATCCATGTAGTGAAAAGCATATGTTATGCTGTACACTCTATGGATTGCTGTTATAGCTCAAGCAGGATAATTCTCCAAGTGCGAATGACCATGTTGGTGCCTCGAGGTCAAGAAATCAATGATCGGCATTCAATCAATTATTTCTTTCATCCTCCGTTGTCTTTCATCCCAACCTCTACCATTCCCATTCCACACCTCAATGCCTCCTAGGAACCCCACTCAATCGAGGCCCTCTCCCAGGAAAGGAAAGACCAAAGTTAACTTTGGTGCTAACAGCAGTTCGCAGAAGCGCAAAGCCAGCCCCGACACCAATTCAGATACTGGGCCCTCCTCTTCTATGAAGAGAGCTCGCAAGGACGGTGTCTCAGGGTCTGAGAGTGCCGGACCTTCTACCTCCACTGGTCACACAAACACGGGACGTGCAGGATCCGCCGACACGTCGGGCAGAGCTGCAAATGCAGCTGCAAACAACGCATCTACGAAGACCACCTCAGCAAAGATGCGGGTGCGTGATCGTTGGGGTATTCACCTGAGGGAGGTTCCTGCCAATGCGAAGACAACACAGGTGTGTTTAATTTTTGTGCTCTTTCACGTCGTGTGACTAATAAAAAAATGCAGAGAGCATTCCAGCGCTTCATTTGTGGAATTTGTGGTCTGCTCACACAAACTGATGTGCTTCCCCCCGCCACCGAAGCCCAAAAGCACTACGACAAGCGCTTTGACGATGTCGATGATGTTCGTGAGCACATGCGAACCCTTGTCAATGACTCTAGGACTGCGGTCAGCGCTGCGAAGGAGCTTGCCACCAAGCTTATACGAGATGCAAAACTCATCACCGGGCCCATCGCAAATGATATCGCGCGCATTCCCGAGAACCATCTTGCTACTGTCTTCACCATGATTCTGAAGGCCGGGCTCAAAGGTTTCTGTCCCGACCTTGAAGGGCCAGTTCAGTCCAAATACAACCAGCTTTATCGTCATTTGGCAGTGTCAGGGTTTCAATTCCTCTCCTCTTCCTTCGCCCTCGCTGCTCTTGAGGTTAACACCAAGATTGCCGAAGACTCAGAGCTCCTCGGTGATATGTACGACAACTACACTTATGGCACACTAGCTCAGAAGACTAGGATGGAGAGACGTCGCCCGGGCAGTCTCAGCGACTCGATCAAGCATAGCAACGAATTCAAAGCCCGTGGCCGAGTATGTTTTTTGTTCTTCTTTCCCTCATTATTCTGGGCTTATACATTGTTTCAGTTGGCGCGAGTTCGTTTTGACACAGCTGTTAGACTTGGACTACGAAAGCCTGTGCAGCGTACGGTGTTTGTCCAAGAAGTCCACTCCGATGACGAGCACACTTCGGGAGGCACCCAACGCACCGTGTGCGAGAAGCCGGGCCGTAATCCAATTGCTGCTCAGTTTTTTCCAGGAGGAACTTGATCCTGCTGCAGAGCAGTATCGGCAACGTAATGCGAAGCCTGGCCAGAGGTATGTCCGTATCAACACTGAATGGATTCACAACTCACTAGCATCGCCACAGGAAGCCTCAGACTCGCATTCGTTCAGACTCCCCTCTCCCTGCTTCCGACTTTGGGGTAATTTTGCCCGCTGACGTTCCAATCAACTATTTTACGCCCGAATTTTTCAATGCCCTCACATTAAAGGAGCGTGCCCGGTATGTAAACACCGGGGTGGCATTTCCCCTCGCAGATTTTGCTTTCGACAAGGCACACGACGGGTGGAAGACGATGAGCAAGAAAGATTTTATGGAGATGTATGGGAACAATGTTTTGGCACAGTACGACGTCCCAACTCAGGAGGAAATGGACACAATTCCCGACTCGGATGTCGACGACGACCAAGACATCGAGATTAATCTCGAGGATACTGACGACGAGGCGGAGATGGATGTTGACGACGAGGTTTAGAGGTTATTCGGGTCGTGCTACTTTTTTTTTTTTTTTTTTTTTTTCCGTTCATAGATGTGTTTGTGAGCTCAATAGAGCAATTGAAGCCGCGAATAACGCATGTAGTAGCTGTAAGCTCCCGCAATCTTGATCTTCGCAGTGGGCTTCGCTTCATTCAATTTCAATTGAAGCCCACCCTTTATTAACCCAGAATCACACAGGCAATTCACTTGAGAAAATGTGTTTATTCAAGATGTATGTATGTACGGACATGGGGCGTGTACCTACGAATGAAAGGAGGTGTGGCATGATGTGGGTGGGGAGCAGGAGAGGAGGCGCGGGTACGGGTGTGGGAGGGGAGACGGCAGGAGGGTGGAGATACGGCGTGGTGCAGATGACGGGCATTGTACGAGTCCGCGTGTGCGCAAACTCGGCCGGCACGCATCTGCCGTCTGTGAGTATAGCGCGGCACGCGGGGACTCGACGCGCACGCACACGGCGACACAATGACATACGTGTGCATCGCACAGAGGTGGCAATAGGTGCCATCTGTTGTCTGCGGGCGGATATATGGCGGCGTGTGGGAGTGTACGCGAGGGCGGGGAACGAGGAGAGATAGACTGAGGAAGGAGGGACGATGAGGGAGCTGAGAACGAGACGAGATGGAGCGGTGGTAACGAAAGAAACAGAGAGATGCACGCACCTGCTGCTCCCGATAATTCCCCTCCGCACCGACCAACGCTGACGACACCGCGCACGTCGGGATGTAGTGTGTGAGTAGGAGAAGCAGATATAGATGGGTACACGGGACACGTACCTTGGCGCACTCGCCCTCACCCTCTTCCTCTTGCCTGTTGATCCTCCTCGGTCGTTCTGCACGTTCCCAGCGTCGGTAGCGTCGAGGGCTTGATGTAGACACGCCGTAAGTGTTTATGAGTAAGCCAGAAGGAAAGGTAACACAAGTAAAATTGAGAGGACGTACCAAGAGACTATAAATGAAGACAGATAAGGATTATGAGGTGCAAGTATACTGCACACCTCGCATCTTACCAGACAGTAGCGCTCGCATTCCCCGCATTGGTGTGCCATCTAACTGAGTGAGTGAGGGAGGGAGAGGATGATGTGGAGACGCGGAGATGCGGAGACGCGGAGGTGCAGGTGCCGACGGCGGAGTAACGCGGCGATGGCTGAGGCAGGGCGTACTCAGTAGGGGTGGCATTTTGGCGTGCGAGGTGGCGCCGAGGATCGTCGGGTGCAGGGGGCAGTGGGGGCGACGAGAGGCCTATGGACAGTGGCTCAAGAGGTCGCAGGATGAGACATGCGCGGGGAGTAGAGCGGCAGGGATAAGCGGACAACAACAATGCCGCACAGCTTAATTACCATATATAGACGCTAAGCCATCCAGCTACTCTGTAGGGCTCTGTTTTTAATCCCTGTTTATAAACATGTTTATAAACACGTGTTTATAAACCGGTTTTTATATGGTTGGGCCAGGACCCCCGGTTTTTAATTCACTGTGGCTGTGGCTTGGAGGGCTTCAAGGGCCAAATTTTGACTCAAAGCAGGGCACCAGCTGGACTAAATATATTTCCCTGAGTATTGCCTGACCTCGGGTGGAGTATATACGAGAACGGTGGGACTGGGACTCGCCCAGTCCCATTTTTGATGGTGAATCCCATTATTTTGCCCTCCACAGTGGGATTCGGGCAGAGAGTGGGATTGCCATACATCTGGTCTGTGTGATCGCCCATCACCGTGCCGACCCTTGCCGCGCCAACTGCCCTGCACTGCCACAGTGCCTGTGTCATCTTTACGATCAGATCTGATCATAAATCTGAACATCCGCATTTATGCAGCCTCACCCAAAGAGTTTGGCTCCTCTTCAACTGTGTGAATGAATTCTTTGAGGTATTTGCACAATTAGGATGAAACCAAACTTTTGACAAGGCACTAGTTTGATCACACAGGCCGTAAAAAGGGTTTCATCCAAAAACCTTCTAGCTGGTCCTCTACTGGATAAATTGGCATCTTCGATGGAGAAGAAGGGGATATGTGTAGAATCCCCTAACAATGGTGGAAACATCTGTAACGCATGAATTAGAGTAGCATTGATTCAAGCAATTCGGAACATACAACTCCTCGGTATTCCACGACCTCGCCGGTCGTGAAGTCGGCGGCGGCATCAAACAACGCGAAATCTAAAGTACTGTCCTTCCCCTAGTACTCGGACACTTAAGGAAAACATGTGAATATCTTTACTCACAGGTGTTGTCGTATCAATCTAAATGGACAGATCGCTTGCAATTTGGGAAATACGTAGGATGAACCAAAGGAATCTTGTGAAACGGTCCATAATTGCTTGCACAAGGCCGATTTCTCTGACAGGTCCAAGTGTCCGAGTAGTAGGTATCACATCATTTTCTGATTGTTACCCTTGCCTTGATTGTTTCTTTTGTTGCAGCAGGCCGAAACTTTATAGGATACATCTTGCATATATGCCCTATGTATATCCACTAAGACGAGTCAGTCCGAGTTCTAGAGAGGTGGTAAGGCTCCCCGAATTTTTGAACCGAAGTTGGATCAAAATTGGCTGTAAGCTCACATCTTTTCGATGCACCGTGAGATAAACAGAGCACCTGAAGGCCTGAAATCATACACGGGGCCCTGGACAATATGTATTCATCTTGAGATGCATTACTGCCAACATATAGCATGGTAAGTAACTCTATAGAGCTCTAAAATACCGAAAATCACCGAAAATCACGACACCCCCTATTTCTCGGGGGCTGCTGATTGGGAACCATGTAGACCCTGGCGGTTTGGAGGTATGGGATCCCTAGGGCATATGATACGGCTCATATGAAACCAAAAATCATGGGAAACGGTTCAGTATTGCGCGAGAAATCCCCGCGTGTCCGAGTTGTAGGTGTGCCCGGGCCGGGGGGGGAGGATAGTACAGGGTGAGAATCGGCAATGCAACAATTCCGCAACCTATCGGCAGTATTGGATAACATTTTTTTGTTGAGAAAGGCGGAAGAAATGGGGGGAGGGAGCGCCAGCCACGAGGAGTAGACAATGTAGAAATGTGTCACTTTGCCAGCTGTTTTTATACCGTTCCAGGTCCCAAATATGGAAACTTGGGTTCAACAGATAAACCTAACTCGTGTAGCCATAACCCGGCCGAAAACGATACACGAGGCGCTCCAAATGCGGCAGATCAGGTCTGAATTGAATTTAACCTGTAGTTGATCCACATTTTATGGCCAGCTGATATACTTCAATTTGTTATTTGGATGGGCCGACGGACCGTTCTGATAAAGAGATACTGCCGATAGATTAATCAAACCGTCAATCATATGATCATTCGGCTATGCGTCGGCTGCGCATTCCATTTTTTCCGAGTCCCACTGTGATCTGTCGAGTCCCACTGACAGGCTGACAAAATGGGACTCATTGACATCAAAATGGGATCGAACGAGTCCCAGTCCCACCGTTCTTGTTACTCCTCCCTCGGGTGAACAGGCTGACCTGAAACCGTTTGGAAATATGACCCCAAATAGCCGAGGCTCGGCGTCTGTTGACCTCTGCGACATTATTCTGGTTTGAAGACGCGAATGGGGGGGATTTTCCGAGCGTATTGGACTCAATTTCAACTGCTGGGGCACCAAGCACCGCAGAAACTTGCAAGAAACCCCTCAAAACCCAGTTTTGGGGCCCAAGTAAGTGAGTGTTTATAAACCGGTTTATAAACACCCTGTTTAGAGACACAGAATAAAAAACTGTTTATAATCGGCTCAGGAATTATAAACAGAGCCCTACTACTCTGCATCTCAAGTCGTAAAGCAATCAATAAACAAAGCCACAACACATCAGCACAGCCCTACTACTATATATGGAAGCCAAGCCATCCCGCTATTTTATTGTAAACCGCCAAACCTAAAGGTTCGGCAATAAATATTGCAAGCAGGCGGAAATCAGCAGCAAATCCCAGACATGTTCTTCCAGTTGTCGGACGGCATGCTTGAGTAGAATTTGACGGAGAGCAGAGATGGAAGAGTGCCGAGACGGCGGCTGTTGCCAACCAGAGTCAAACAGCGGCGGGTTGATCCGGCCAACCGCTCTCTTCTCTCTCATTTTGCTCTCATCTTGCTCTCATCCTCTTCAGCCTGAGGTTCCGTCGACTCTGCCGGCCGAATGAACCCCACAGTATTCCCTCCCTAGTTGTTTTCGATCTTGTTGCTCCTCTCGAGCCCATTTATTCAAGAGTCAAGACTTCAATTGCGCAATCTGCCATTTTTCGAGAACTCATGTACTCAAATTCGCACTACCGCGAGGCTACATTGCGGGAAAGCTGCCAGCGGCTCTCCAATCTGGTGTCTAATTCCAACAACTTTTTCCTCAATTTTCTTCGTCTTCAAGTTCCAATCATGGGATTCGGGGATTCGGCGCTGTACTCCAGCCGTACTCGATTCAAGATCCGAACGAGCCGACGATGCCCAGCTCCCGGCTCATCTTTCCAGCTCCTCTCTCTGGCAGGTGAAAATCTGGGATTGCACTCGTACACTCGAACACTCGTAACCTCACACCAAGCGGCTGGAGTTCAAAGGTCCGTCCGATATTCCCTTTGAAGCTAATCCATCCGGCTCGTTCTCCAGATCCAGCCACTTTGCCTTAAATATCGCAACCTCCTAGGCTATATCACACTCGCATCAACGCAGAGACAGGTTCCACATCGCATTAATTCCGCGCTAGCGTTGTCGTGGCCGCAATTGTTCAGGTTCGCCGTATCCATTTTCCCTGACTTGGGTACTGTAACAGTGCCATGATCATCTCACTTTTGCGCTGTAGGATGGCTGCATAATTAATGTTTTGGTATGTACTGATGCATTACGCTGCACCCGCGCCATCCCACATTTTCGACCCGGGATCCTGAGCCTCGGATTACCTCCTGCTAGACTCGTAGTGACAGGTAGTCTCTTTTCGTCGGGACTGAATGCGTGCGTCTCTTATCCTTCGAATCGAATCCTTTTTTGACGAGAATCTACGCCCCGAACCTGGCCAGAATCCATAATCCCTCAGTCGTTTCCCGGGCTGTCTCTCATTGTATCAAATCCATAGCTAAGCGCGGAACAAAGGAAAAGAGCGGAACGTGGTAGCTGGCGGACAGTCTGTCACTATCCCTGTTCCGACTTCAACGACGAGATTGCAACCATACCTACCTGCGAACACAACTCGCTTATTGTCGGCTTGCGGCCAATCACATCGCGCCCTATCTCCAGGCTCTGGAATGCTCTCCCACTCGTTCCCACCTTTTCCCCATGTTAGATTTCCCCACATAATATATATGCCATGCTTTTTATAACATCCGGAATGCTTGAGGCTTCCCGACATATCTCTTGCAGCCAAGTGCCCCCATTTTTCGTCTTCCTGCAGTGCTGAGATTTACAGCCCTCGGAGTACCCAGTACAAGGACCGATTTGGAACTATTCAATTCAACGCTGGATTTCATGAATCTCTGCTATAGGTCTGCGCTCGTGACTTGATGACCTCCTTCTCGACGACCACTAGATTCTCTCGAGGACGCGTTGATCGCCGGGAGCAAGTGTTATCTTGGGTCGTTCAATTAACCTCATTTTTCCGCTCGGGTGGTCGACCCGCAGAAACCGAATCACTGGAAAATACTTACCATTTTTCAGCAGTGCCTTCGGTGTTCTTATCCTGCGCACCGACCGCTTTCCGGAACGGCGCTAATCTGACTCGGGATCTACACACCTACCCGCGGCTCTTTTCGTGGCAACTTCGACGAGCGCCAAACATTTTCAACTACATATTGATTGATTCACGGTGAGTTGAATGGTCTTTTGGGGCAGCTCACAATTCGACGGGCGCTATCTCCAGGCTTGTGTATTCGCCGCCCCACCGACGATGGAGGGTAAGTTGAACTATAATAATGGAGAATCGCAGGGGCACCGATTGACTAGGAAATACTTACTAGGTTTGGTCAACGACGCCTCGTGTATTTTCATGCCTGCTGTGCACCCATCGACTCGACTGTTTTCAGAAACGGCGTTAATCTGGCTAGTGAGAAGCGGCTCATACTCGATATCTGCTGTACGACTCCACACCACGTACTTGTTTTATTTATTCACAATGGGTTTACCGCTCCAATAGCGAGTCGAGCGAAGGCTCTGTCCAAATATTCGAGGCTTGCACAAACGAGTGGCTGGTTGGTGGCGTCTTTCCCACTGCGCATTCTTTTGCTGTGCGTAGAGCTGTCACTACGTTCCGCCGTCGGCTAGACTCAGTCTGCCGCTGTGTGTAGCCGGCCACGCACAGCCTTGACTCGGCTACACGGACCTCGGCAGACTGAGTCTAGCCGACGGCGGAACGTAGTGTGTGGCACTTGAACATCGATACAATGTGTTTTCCCACACTCCACTTCTCACCGAAGCGCCGGGATTCTGAATTGAGTTCGGTGCATAAATGAAGCATCCTGGTGTCTTGTTTACAACTTGAAATGTACAAGTGAATCCGTTGATGCATGGCTAACATGCTACAGTGTTCTTCTTTACTCTCGAGTCAGCCTTAAGCCGGGAATTTGAACCGAATCTTCACTACAGCTATACAATAATAACTGCAAGTTTCTGATCTCAAGAGCTGTACTACAGCAAGACGGATGTCAACCAAGAATAACGCTCGCATCTCAGGAGCGGTACCGCGAGTGAAGAGCTGTATGCATGCTGTGTCCCTTGGCTTGGCTGCATTCACACTGTGTCCCCTGAACTCGTCTTGCTCTTCCCGATACTACACTCATCACCCAGTCCCTCTGCTCGAGAATGTCCTCAAGCCAAGCACTCACCCGTTGGACACCGCCTTGGACACTACCTGCTACCGATGGAACCGTAATGGTGCAAGAGAACTCGTGCCCCGAAGGAAAATGGGCCCTGTTTCTGAATGCTTTTCTCTCGCCATCGCCAGGCCGCACCTTGGATCAGGTGTACACCGCTGCGGGCAAGGTCTTGGAAACCCAGGCGAACCGGGTTGCATATAAATTAGGCCTTGGTCCTCATGTCATTGCACGGAAGATTAAATCCTACTTTGGAGATGCCAAACAAAGGGTGCAACTGCTGGAGCTTCTTCGAACAACAGTCCCGCCAAAGCTCAAGAAGTTGTGCTCAAAACTCATGAAATATAGCTTGCCGTGAGTGCATCATGTCTTTCCTTTGCTTACAACATCCACCGATATTCAACAGCACCGAATCTGCAAATACACAATGTCAAGCATTCAAGGAAATTGTAGATCTGGTCACCTTCTTTCCTGGTCTGCAGGTTCTTTTTCTCCAGACCAAAGTGTTGGACAACACAACATCGCCGGATGCTATGTCTAAGCTTTGGAACCGGGCCATTGGCCCTCCAGACCAGGAATGGACATTCTGGCAAATTTTGGTTGCAACATGTTTGGCAGATACCACAATTTCAGCCATATTGGAAAGTAGATCAGTTTCTGAGTTGACCAACTGCTCACAAGAGGGCCTCAGTGTAATTGAGTCTCTTCTAGTTGGGCAGAATTGCGCGTGAGTCCTAGTCAAGCTCAGAGCCAACCCCACTCTAATTCAAAATCAGCGGAACTTTAACATATGCTAGTGCACTCTGCATCCGATATTTGGCCGGGGTTCTTGATTTACCAGGGTTTTGGCAGAACCTAGGATCTGCACACGGCCAAGTTGTAGACAAGTTGTGTTGTCGAATGGTCCAGGTGCTGAAGGACATTGGGGTGGATATCCCTGCCTTGGGTCTCATTGAGGAAGCACCAGTTGACTATGATGGTGTGGATCTTCTTGCCACTGCACTCCTTGGTGGTCTTTCATCCTGGTTCTGCAAACTTGATCAGGATGACTGGGCTGTGCAACCATGGTACAAAACCTTCATCCAAGTTCTTCGGCTGCTGTGGGAGTGAGTGCCATTTTGTTCACTCACCTATGTATCTTAAGTGAGTTTGCCAAGGCCACGAGCTGGAGAACTGTTACCAAATTCGTCTGCCTCTGCCACTAGCCTCTTTGAATATATTCTGCCTACTACCTATCAAGACCGGGTCCTGAATGTGATGGTTGATAAGTAAGAGATTTCTTCATTCATTGCTCGTTGTATTGAAAAATGTATGACAGCCAGAATCATACTGGCCCGACAGAACAATCCACCCATGCTGCCAATCACTCAATGGATAGCCTGTCAGCATACAGCATTGTCAGTGATCTGGAGGAGGAAAATTCGAGACAGAGCATTGAGTCTCTGAATGATTCACAAAGTCAAACTGCTGATCTTGACTCTGAGGAAGTGCCTCCAGAGGAAAACACAGCAGCTGCAATTTCGGACTCCTCAGAAGAGGATGATGCTGTTTCTGATATCACTGGATATGAGCAACAATTTGGGATGGCTTCTGAGCATGGCGATGTGCTTGAAGATTCGGTGAGTGGATACAGAAACTGGTTGCAGAGCTACATCTAAGCAATCTTAGATCAATGGGACCACAGGGATACCCAAAATTTCTGGAACCCAGAGTGTACTGGCTTCAACTCCCTACTTGTCTCCAGAAGCTCAGCGCAAAGACATTGAGGAGTGGAAACTCATACTGTTCAATAAGCAAAGAGATCTTGGGGACAATCATCCAGAGACCTTGGATGCAATGGAAAATCTTGCATGGTTACATCATAACCTTGGCGAGTTTAGCTCAGCGAGAGACCTGCGGGTTACAGTGCTTGAGACCTATCAGATTCTTCAAGGGGAAGATGACCCACGTACTCTGCAGGCAATGTGTGATTTGGGAAGAACATATAGTGCACTGGGTCAGTACAAAGAAGCACATGAGGTGATGGAGTTGGCACTGGACAAGCAGAGAAAGGTTCTAGGTGAAAACCATCCTGAGACTGCAAGGACTCTGGATTTTTTAGCAATAATATACCAGCACCTAGGCCAATTCAATAAGGCCCAGGAACTTGCAATGTCAGCAGTGGACAAGCAGAGCCAATTTCTCGGAGAAGATCACCCAGACACTCTGTGGTCCATGCACACTCTGGCAGATATCCACCGTGAACTAGGCCAGTTCACAGAGGCAGACCATCAATATCACATTGTTGTGGACAAGAGCATCAGGATTCTTGGAGAGAACCATCCTGACACACTACGAGCTATGGGAGGTTTGGGAACCACATGCCTTTCCTCAGGCCAGCTCAAGAAGGCAGAAGGTCTCCTGACTGTTGTTTTTGACAAACAGAAGAGAGTTCTCGGGGAAGAGCATCCAGATACCTTACGAACCATGGGTTACCTGGCAAACACATACAACTACTTGGGCCAGCTCAGTGTTGCAGAGGAGCTGGCAATTGTAGCTCTAGAGAAGCATCAAAAAAGTTGTGGTGAAAACCATCCTAATACCCCGTGGATAATGTATCAACTTGCATCAATATTCCAGCAGCAAGGTCGGCTGGAACGAGCAGAAGAGCTTCTTGTTATTGTTCTTGAGAAGCAGAGGAAAATTTTTGGTGATGATCATCCTCGCACCAGATGGAATATAGAGGAACTTGCAAACTTATACCAAAGGATGGGTGAACTTCAAGCTGCCCAGGAATTGGAAAAACTCATCGGCGGTCAAGCAGTCTAGCTTACATTTTGATGGCTGAGTAGAACACTACAATACCAGTTTCAATTTCTTCCTATTTACCATCCTGCCCCACTACCCATGGTCCTCAACTTGATTGTAGGACTTTTGGTTATGAGTTATGTGTGAAATCCATCTACTGTTGAAATTTTTGTTTTTCTTTGCGGCTTTGTTCACTTATATCACTGTCTGACGTCCCACACTTGTCTAATGTCTCGCCTTCAATGCTTGGCTTTATCTCAATTTCTGCTGAGGAGCTAACACGGCCTTGCATTAGTTATTAATTGTGCAAGTTGAACCAACTGATATGAACCAAGCTTCAAATTAGTGTGGAGGTTGTCTTCTTTTCCCCTTCCCTCTTTCCTTCCTTTTGGGCCCTTCATCTCCCCATCTCCATATCCCCATTGTTTGATTATAACTGACCTTTTTACTACACATTTTACTGAGTGTGCGGAATTGATCATGCATTCACTGACATTGAACCACAATATGATAGAACTAATTGTCATTCACATGTGTGGCATCATTGGCACTTTAGAATAGGGGAAGTCAGAGTTGGTGATTCAGTGTCGATTCTGAGACGATTCTGGAATCGATTCTGGAATCGATTCTGAACCGATTCTGATGCCAGAATCGACCGAGAATCGAAACAGAATCGTTGTTCCTCCTCTGGAGGAGGAACAACATCAGAATCGACTCCATAATCGATGATTTCGATTCTCAGTCCCAACAAAAACCAACTCCGGCTCGATGCCGGACTCCGAAGTGGACCAGAATCAAAATCAGAATCGACACCAGAATCAACTCGGAATTCAGTACTCTGACTTCCCCTAATAGTATTCCATGTCAATAAATATTCTGGGGTACACAAATTTTAGTGAGATACACTGTCCAACTCGGACAAAGGTCCAAAGTTAAGATGGCGAGGACAAAAGTCTTTTTTTTTTTCGCTCTTAAGACTTCTTTTTCCTTTTCAAATTTGCCCTCCCAATGCTCGCACTTAGTATCAACAGTATCAATCTACGTGGTTATAATCTATTTTGAGGCATGGAGAAGTGTGGATTCGAGCAAGCGAACAATTAAACACATTCAACTGTGGGATAAAAGTTGAAATGGCCTACACTTGGCTTTATCTCACTGCCAACTCCGGGGCAGGTTTCATTTAAGTCAAAGGAACTTCAAAGTTAAATCCTTTCCGTTTAGCGGTGCTGCAGGCTCATCTTATCCCCTCACGCCATGCAACTTTTGGTTAGTCCAATTCCAATTTTGTCCCCATCAAAATGTACTGTAGATTGGCGCGGTGCCATGGGGTGAATAATCGATCGCAGATTCAATGCAAGTTGAAGGCATCACAGTGATATGAAGTTTGAACTCACTCAAAATCATTGCAAAAATACTGCCCCTTCCCTACATGAAGCCCGGTAGCGGACAGCCCGCGCCCACACTTACTATCACATTGGCTCTCATTATGTCATTATAAGTATACCAGTGTGACCCCCGTTCGACTCGGGGCCAGGCTGTACCCCGGCATTCACACCTTTTTCTTCTTCTTTCAGTCCTTCAGCACCCCGTCCTCGGCTACCTCATCAGGGAAAACCTCCCTCAAAAATTTGAGATATTTCTTCTGAAAATATCTTGTGGTTTTGAAATTTTCGATATTTTGGACAGATTTTGTCAACTTTCTTAAGAATCATTCAAAAAGTTTCGTCATTGTGGCACATTTTTACAGTCTAAAAATTATTGTGCTCAATTCATACAAAGTTTACATTAAATTTTCTAACTTTTCAAGTTTTTTGGCCCCAAATAATATATTGGCTATGGCAGAGAGAGGGTCGGAAACCTGAGGTAAGTCAGTGAGAGGACGACACAACCCAGAGAGCAATCCCATTCCTTGAAGCCAAGATGGCGGAAATATAGAGACTTACCTTATAGGTGTGGCAAGATCCAAGGCAGAAATTCGAAAGACAAGTACTGGCACCGATGAGTGAGATCTCACAACACCCGCGACAACACGTAGCGGCGCCCACCCTAAAGTTTAGTAAACTGTACGGAATCACTATGGCAGCTATGGCATGCCACCACGTGTGCGTGAAAATGGTTTGTTGGTAGTATAGAGAATCATTTTATAGCTGCGGCAAGGTCCAAGGCAGAAATTCGAAAGACATTTACCAGCCCCAGTGAGTGAAATCTCACGACACGCGCGAGAACACGTAGCGGCGCCCACCCCAAAGTTTAGTAAACCGTACGGAACCACTACGGCAGCTACGGCATGCCTCCACGCGTGCATGAAAATTGTTCGTTGGTAGTAAGTATAGACTCATCTTATAGCTGCGGCAAGGTCCGAGCAGAAATTTCAAACTTGAAGACAAATTGAAGTTACTGGCACCAGTGAGCAAAGTCTCACGCACTAGATGTGCTAAAGTGTAGTAAACCGTACAGCACCACTACGGCAGCTACATCAACCACGTGTGCGTGGAGGCGGTTCGTTTTGATCCCACCACAACAACATTAAACACCCTTTCTTCCTTTCCCCCCATCTTTCTCTCGCTGTGTCCACTCGTTCCTCCCCACAATTGCGTTATCTGCTGCAAGTCTTGAATTCCGTGACCTTCTAGGCTCCTCCCACCGCCATTTCCGGTCAATCAGTCATCTAGGACGCTCATTTTTGCGATCGGTACTTTTCCAGTGGTCGCCGTAGTCCAGTTATGATCCCATTCCTTCCCTCTTGTCCTTCTCTTGGTGTCCTTTCCATAGCCCTGACTACTCTTTTTTTTTTATGGCACCTCATAGGTGCATCGTCTTCCATGATTGTCTGCCAGCACTTACCTTGCTGTTTGACTTGTAGCTCACTACATTCATGTTGGGCGCCACGTCACTGCAAGATGACAGCCAATATTCTGCGCTGTGCATAGGGATAGTTCCTTACTCGTGCATGCACGCAGGTGCTTTCTGTTCTCGGTAAGACATCTTTTATCTACCAAAATCTGTGCTAACCTTCTTGATTCATCATTCAAAGGCCGGAACCTTCAAGACGAACGTTGGGTGCGAAATGGTTGACACGTGATGGATCGTTCTCATGGTGAGTAGGCCTCTTGCCTCGATCTGAGCCATTTCAATTAATCATCTCCAGACTCATCTGTAACTCCCATCTGTCCCAGTACGTGCAACTCCCATCTGTCCGAGTACATGCTCGTCTTGCCATTCCCGTACACATTTACTAAAACTTCTCATCCAGCTTGCACCTGTCTCGTGCTCGCCAGGTTAGGCTTCCGCCAGCTACATGGTGGGTATCTCCCCATTCTCTTGCTAGTTATCTGCTGCCTACGCAGTTCGACCTCGTACGTGCCCGCTGCGCTGTCCTTTTCATCTGCTGAGTTGATACATAGTGCTTGCACGTTGACTTCAGTCTACCCATACCCTGACGACATCCGCTCGGTTTCCACAATGTCGCCAACATCGTCGTTGCGGTAAGCCTCATTTCTCCCTACATAAATTCTGTCCTCATCTCCTTGCAGCCCATTCCGCTGCATTCCTCTCAGAATTCGTCACCGGTGCTGCTGGGCCAGGTACTGCAGGTAGGGCATTGAAGTTTGAGATTAGTAGTTTGTCAGTAAGATACTTGTTGTACTAGATAGCTTTCATCATAATATAACTTGTTCTGTGCAATCTCTTTCGTGTCTTGAGTGAAATATTCTGAAAACCTGGAACAAATTACCCAGAAACTGCGAGAAATTTCGGCTAAAAGTTGCACAAATTATACAATTTTTCGGGGGGACATCATATTTCTGCTCATTTTTGACAACTCTAGAAACTCCGCATATTTTCGAACATTTTCCCTAAAAATTTGCAAAAATTTCTGGGGAGGGTTTCCCTGATGCTCGTCTTGCCTTTATCACCTCGGCTGCACCCACCGTGTGTTCCACCCCTCCCTTCCTTGTCTCCTCACTCCCTTCCTCACACTCTCACACACGGCTCAACACACCCAATCTCACACAATACGATAATTCCATCTTAGTTCCCACTCCTTCCTCCCACTGCATATATTACAAACTCCACCAATCCTTGCAACGAATACAATAATACGACACTAACTATGTACTTAGCTAACTAACTAAAGACTAAAACTACTTGATACAAGGATGAGGAGAGACCATATAGACAATATACTAGATACCAAAAGAGAGAAAGGTAAAGGAGAGAGCGAAGAAGATAGGGATTGTGAGCGGTCGTGACGAGCGAGCGAACGAGGGTGAATACAGTATTCCGAGACAGAGACAGACGAGGACACCGGGAAAGCAGACGGCGCGTCGTGACATACGTGGCGGTAGCAAGCGACGTGGTGGTCGCCGCTTCCGCTTCCTGCCCACCTACTCTCCTTCCCTCTCCCTCTCCCGCTCCGCCTCCAGTAGGGCGTTGGCTCGCCTCCTGTTTATACGAATGCGGGATGGGTGTCTGCGGCTCCTCCCTCTCCCCTCGCTCTCGTGATACGTGGGCGGTGTGCAGACATGGCCATCGACGCTGAGCACGGGCGGTGTACGAGGCGCAAGCAGCTCGAAGCGCCAGGGTATGGGCGTCAGCAGCTCTTTGTCCCCATCTTCCACATAGTCCCGGTCGTTCACGACTGTCATCCCCTCATCCCCTCATCCTCATCATCCCCCTCACCATCGTTGTCATCGTCGCCATTCGCGTCAATCCACACATCCTCATTGTCCTCCTCCGGCGCGTCCCCGTCCACGGAAACGAGCGGCGGCAATGGTACTCAAGCGGACATGGTCGTCGTCTGCGTCGCCGATGCAGACGAGGTGGAGGAGAGGGAGAAGGGAAACAATTCTTTGACGGGATTTCGCCTCTTCTCCCTCGCGCTCGACCTCGGCTTCCCACCAGACGTCGGCGACGTGCGCACAGGCACGGGCGCGGGCAGGGACGACACGCTCAACACCATGGGCGGCATCCCAGGCGGCGTCGGTGGTGAGAGCATCGAGGTGTACGTGAGCGTGGGCGTGGACGCGGAGGCGTATCAGTGCGGCGACACGGGGAACGCCACAGCGTGCATGGAGTGTGTGGAGGCGGGGGAGGAATAGGACGGCCGCCGCACTCAGATGGTGTTGTCTTGCCGAAGGACACGAGGTGCGCGTTAGTAAGGAGGGCGAAGGCTTCTGATGCCGCCGGCGGGGGTGAGGAGTAGAAGTGCGAGGGCGTTGCGGGCGCGAGGCAGGAGTAGGAGTGTCCATTGGCGTGTGGCGAAAGCGGAAGTGCAGGCGGGTGGATTGGGTCCCGCGTGCCGGTGGAGCTGGGTTTGCGAGTGCAGGTAAGGGGGGCAGGCGGCTGACAGGGGAAGCGAGGCAGGGCGGGAGGACTGCGGAGGCGCACGCGTCAGTTCGAGGACACGAATGGGGTGCCAAAAAATTGGAATTGGATTGCGGCTCGTATGCGGGCCGTGGATTAAAGAGATGGAAATGAATGACACACATTGCAGCACCAGTGCACAGAGCGCATCCCATGGAGATCGCTCCACTCGAGCTTGACACTCCGGAACCATATATCAGGTTATTTTTTTCAACACTCCAAATTCTCACAAAAAAAAAATCTTGATATTTGGTCTGACTAGGGAGACTACTCCGGAACGAGAGGAAGAGCAAGATACGTTGTCCCTGCAAGGCGAGGGCACAGTTTAGCGGGTAGAGTGGCATAGAGCGCAGACGGACGCACGCCTCCCCCCCAATGACATCCCTAAAAAGGAAATCTCGTCTGGTAGGCAGATGTATTGACAGACGTTCCCTTGCCTTCATCGGTGGCTTGGTGTAGTGGCTATTGGTTCTGCCAGACGATTCATTAGGTAATGTTGGCGAACATCGTGGGTTCGAGCCTTTGAGTAGCATATCCTTTTTCTTTTATTTCTTTTTTGTGTCCCCCCATGCCTGTGCTCCCGTTTCGAGGAGCTACGGCGCTGCGCTTGCCTTAATTCCGGGCATCAGTGTTGCATGTTGGTCAGAGGTTTGGGTTTAAATTAGGAGGTTAGGGAGTCAGAGGTTAGGATCAGAGTTAAGGTGAGGGTAAGGTATCTATTAAGATATCCATTGTGAAAGAATTATTATTTATCATTGCATTTACAAGGCTCATGGGCAATGGAAATTGAGGATGAAAAAGAATTCCACTGCCCTGACTTGAACCCACGCACCGTTAAAGATTACGTGATATGTCATTGGGGGGGAGGCGAAGGGGTGTTTAGAGCGCAGATAGACACACGCACGTCGGTGAACTTGAGTGCCTCGGCCGGGTCTCAGCAGCGTCCTGCAGTCGGTGCTTACTCTCGAGCTCGAGCACGCGCCGTCTGCGCTGGGCGGCGCGCGAGGGTGCGGGCTCCGAGGGCGGCGGGGCGGAGCACAGTCGTTGCCATTCTTCTCCTTCTTCGTCTATCCAAGTTGTTCTTGTACCTGTCGCAGTTGCTGCTTGCGCTTCCACATCTTCTTTTCTCTTCTTCGGATCGGATGAAAAGTAGATTGTAATATTCTTTTGCGAGCAGCCAGTGAGCGAGCAAAGCAAAGTGGAACGGCAGATCGGCAAGTGCCAAGCAAAGCCAAAGAGCGGGACAGTCGGACCGGTGGTTTGTCCTCAACTCTCATCTCGTTCTTCCTTTGAGTCGAGTCTCCTTGCTCCATTTCTGGAACTCTTTCTGCTTTAGAGGTGATTCATACAATAATCATTCCAACTGCGTAAAAGTTACTCTGTGCTAGCGGTGTGATACAACCGGTGACGATTCTAGTATTCACTGAGCGGCAAGCGCCTTCACTGCCGGGGATGTAGACGCCCCAGCAGAAATGTCAGGTAGCCAACAAGAGAGAAATACCCTGCTGCCGGTCAAACTTGACCCATTTTTGATAAAATCAAGTGCATCCAACAGCCTGGGATGTCTCTCTTTTTGTCGGGCTTGTCCACACCAGCTCTCCAAGCCTAATTGCTTCTGCGCCTGTCTGATCCAACTCGCCGATTACGAGGCACGACTTCCCAGAGACTGGACCCGCGTCAACAATTCGTATCGACGCATCCGCATTCATTTTGCGCCCGCATTTATACACCTTTGCAACTGTCCCCTGCCCTGGTTCGTTTCTTTTTCCTCTTCCGACTTCCTCTGCTCATGACTCCAAACAGGATATACATCGGAGTGCAATTTAACAACGCTCGATCTCCACATCTCATTATTTCTTACCTGTCAACTGCCGCCATTTTTCGTCTGCCTGCGCTGGAACCTCGGATCACCTAAATTTGCACGATAAGGTCGTGCAACTTCTCGCACACTCGGTCTTGGTCCCGAGTCCGATTCGATTTGCGTACCCCGTGGCTGCGAGTTCAATTTCGAGTACCTCAGATCAGCAGGCAAGAGTCTGTGTCTTGGTAATCGCGGGGACGAGTCAAGGATTGAAACCACATTTTCTCCCCGATCGAATTGGTGCTACACCCTTCCTTCCTTTTCCTTCCTTGGTTCCATTCTTTTCTCTTTGGATTTGAACTCGATCATCCACGACTGACCGTAGAGTAATGGAAATCTAACCTTGTACGCTCCCGATCCGTCTGATCCATTCATCGCTTCTTTTCTTCCCTATTCGACTTCCACTGGCCTCAGACCTCAAGATCGATTCTAACACGTCTAGCTCGCACTGGCCCGTCCGGAGTTCGTTCCCTCGCCCCGGCAAGCTGTGAACTTACCTCCTGTGCTTTTTCACTCGTTCGTTGCTTTGTGCGTTCTAGGCGGTGTTCTACCACAATTGGCAGGCAGGAGCAAGGAAAGCGCTTTCCACCCAGATCATTAGAGGATACAATAATGCAGCTAAGCTTGCCGAATACCCTCATTCGTGGTATACACTGGGTTTTGATCCCCACTTCTTCAAGCTCTTAGCTCTTATCCATCGACTTCATGCCGCTGGCCTGAATTAACCCTACCAAACACTCTTCAAGTTGTAATGTCTAATCGAACGAAACTTCCATTGCATACACGAGTACTTGTGAAGGTTCTACTTTCGAGGAGGAGAATTCAATATCACTACGGACGATTACTGACAGTTGGAGGCGCAAATCTGGGAACTCTAGATTTCGATCCCAACTTGATCCTCCCTGCAAACGAGAAAGGACTTCACACAACGCCATCTCTTTCGTCGGGCTGGTCTGTGAATATTCCTGGTTCCGTGTTCAGGACGTTACAGCGTTACAGACCCACTACGAGAAAAAACAACGAAGAGGACAGACGATCTAGCGATGCTTTGTACATAATGAGATCGAGAGATAAGAAAGATCGTGGGCCTATTGTCGGAGAATGGGTACAGTACGGCAGAATTGAGGCGGAGCAGCGGAAGAGAGGTGGTGGGGCAAGAAGGCGGCACGGAATAAAGGGTGGGGTAACTTTCATCCGGCGCGTTCTCCAGCGTCGGCTCCTTCAACTACCCAGTGGGTCGGCGTCGCCTCCCGCTCATACGCATACCCATACATACGGCATGAGCTTTTGCGGGTACCATCCTCCCCCGGCGCGCATCCGAGCGGACGCCCGCCGAAGTCACTCCACCGAACTCTGGACGGTAATCGGTGATGCGTCCTCCCTGCGGATCGTCGATCTCAGCCTTGGCCTTGGACCCACGCACCCCTTCGCCAGCTGATTACATGCATCATCATCACCAGACAGCTCCCTCTCGCCTAGGCGCGGGCACGGTGTCGGTGTCGGCGTGGCCTCCCGCGCGCGCGCAGGCGGGGCGGAATAAGCTGCGCCGTTGGTGTGTGCAACCGAGACACACGCCCCTCTTTCGCGTCTCGCCTGTGTATGTCGCGGGCTGGAATCGCGGCGATGGGTATAGGGAAGATGTGGACGGGGAGGGGGAAGCGGGTGTGGATGAAGTCCGAGGAGGAGGAGGAGGATAAGGGAGAGCGAGGGGAGGACCGCGGGGAGGACGCGCTACCGATTCATGCCCCAAGCTGCGGGTCGGTGTGACTGTTCGGGAGCGAGGACGCGAACGGGTGTGATGTGGATGTGGGGAGAGCTTGCGTATGCGGATGTGTGCGGGCTCAGTGAAGAAGGGGAGTCGCAGCAGCTCAGCCTCGCGTGCTCGTCTTCCTCGTCGTCCTATCTGCCCCCCTTCTCTTCCCCGCCGTCGTACTCCAGCCCTCCCTCACTTCTACGCGAGCGACGGAGGAGTGGGACACCGAGGAGTGGGTGGGCTTTGCGGCGCATGGGGATGGGGCCAAGGCGGCGCGCGATAGGTCCTCGTCATCTTCGTCTTCATCCCCTTCCCCTTCCCCTTCCCCTTCCCCTTCCCCTTCCCCTTCCCCTTCCCCTTCCCCTTCCCCTTCCACTTCCATATGCGCTCCATGCTTCTATCGCCGGCGCTACGCGGACACCTCCCCGGGCTCGGCCACGCGTAAACAGGGAGGTCCCGCCCGTACCAATGTGCATAAGCGGGGTACAAGACGAGGTGGGTGGATGTCCGCTTTTCGCCCACCTGTGCGTTCTCCAGCGCCGGTTTCGGCTGTTACTCCCTCTCCCTCGAGGACAGCCCAGATGTGGGCGACGATACCCACAAGCATACAGCACTGTGTCTGTGGCCAGGGCCCTTCTCTCTCCTCCGCGCATCGGCACACCCGCAGACTGACGCGCAGCCGAGACGTCCAAAGCGCGCTCCCGAATCGCCACACCGAGCTCGGGACCAGATTCGGCAGTGCAGCACATCTCTGACGCGGTCGTCGCTCTCGTCCCCCCATCTTGGTCCTTTCTTCCTTCCCCTTCTCGTTCCACCACTGCTCCATACCATCGGCGGCGGTATCCATAACCATACCCGCGCCCACGAAGACAGACGACACGAGCGAGCGGAAGCCCGCACGAATCGGCACGCACTTCGACGGTGCAGAGGCGCAGAGGCTGAGTGGCAGCGGACGGCGTGGAAGAGAAGCCTTGAATGGCGCACGCCGGGGAGCGACATACAGCTTCGGTGTTCGTATCCGGCGACAGCGAAGGATGCGCGTTGTACGTTGGACAGCACTGAATGAATTCCTGGTATCCTGGAAGGGAGAGCACGAGTGGACGTGTGGGATCGCAGGGGCGGACAGAACTGGGCTTAGGATGGCTGCAAAAAATGGCAGTCAGTCAGAAATGGGGTACATACGAGCGCAAATGAAAATTGAGAGTCGCGGACATCGAACGGGATGACAAAAAATACCGACTCACGTCGTCGTATTGTCACGAGAGCGCATGCCGCTACTCGACTCGGGTTTTTGGATCCAAAAAGGATAGCAAGGGCAGCCGGCGTCGGTCCTGTAAGCAGTAAACAGCTATGCTTGGGAGCACTAAACGTTATTCACCCAAGACTGTGTCGCAACACGTGACACCGGTGATGTCCGGTGTCAGCCTTTCGCGCGCGAATACAAGTCCATTCCCCGCCTCTATCAATGTTTAGGACGCGTTTCCTCCAGATTTCGACCCCTATGTAATCCATCCATACACTGACTTCCCATGCTGTCGCCCTCCCCAACCCAAGGTGCCGCATTCATGCTGAATGGCTGCCCATGTAATGTTGCCTTCCAGTGCTTGGCTGCTACCAAGCTGCTACTTACCTGTGGGGTACATTTTTCAGAACCTGGATTTTATACATACTAGCTGACATATATGTACTGCCCTACCACCTGCCATTCAAATATCTTAGCCACCGCTTCATCTGTAAAGGGCAATTTTTCTTGCTGCGTCTCCAAACAACAATCATTGAAAGTTCTATCATGACATAGTATATGTATGTGCAAGTGGAACCTGAAAAACGCTGTTGAGGCGGGGAATGGACGCTTGAAGTGACTTGTGTTTGCGCGCGAAAGGCTGACACCGGACATCACCGGTGTCACGTGCTGCGACACAGTCTTGGGTGAATAACGTTTTTAGTCTTGGGAGCGTCTGCATCTTCAGGTCGAGCCCCCAGAGTGAGAACAGGGGTCAGACATTAACAAAGCACGGGATGCGACCGATCCAGCGAGGCCTTAGACCGGATATTGGGCTATCGATGTGCTGTAAAAATCTAGAGAGGCGAAAGGAGGAGTCGATGTTCGGACTCCGATATTGCCGAAACATCACGTGCATTGTCAGATAGGCGCGCAATTAACACAGACCTCCGTCGTGAATTTTAATACTTTCGCTGTTTATTCGTGCCTTGAAGCACCGTTCCTCCGGAAGTGCTACTGAAGCGCGTCACTAACAGCCACTGGATCTACATCGACAAGCCCCGGAACCCACGAACGTTAACAACGTGTTGACCGTGAAATCCGGATCTCCGACTCGCGCGAGAAGTCAGCTGTGTCGACATCCCGGAATTTGCTACCGTACACCTCTTAATCTGGCCAGCGATCTACACACCTACCTCAAATTATCTGCTGTGTTGCTCTTTTCGCGGCAACATCGAGAAGCGCCGAGCATTTTCAACCGCGTATTGATTCACGGTGGGTTGAATCGATTATTGCGCATTCACACTGATCCGACCATTCAACCGGTATCTCCAAGCTTGTGGATTTGCCGCCCCGCTGACAATGGAAGGTAAGTCCCGATTTTCCGCCGATGATAATAATCGCACCGATTGACTGGGGAACACTTACCCTAGTAGGTCGTTCAGCAGCGCCTCGTGGATTCACATACATGTCGCGCTTGTATCGTATTTTCAGCAACGGCGTTAATCTGGTGCCGCTCATAAGCTGTACGAATCGTACGATCGACCACGTATTTATTCATTCATGGTGAGTTTACCCTTCCAACAGCGATTTGAGCGAAGGCATTGTCGGATTTGTTGTCCAATCTGGGTCGCTCAATTCGGAATCATTCGTCCCTTTCAAAATTCTGAGCTCGAGAGCTGCACAGACCGATGCCAAGCGGTTGATTAACGTTTGGTTAGTGAAGCCCTTCCCCACTGGCACGCATTGTTATCCTGTGCGGAAGGCTGTGGTACCTGAACAGCAATGCAATGTGTTGTTCCCACAATCTGCTTCTCAGTGAAGCGCCGGGATTCTGGATTGAGCTCCGTGCATAAATAAAGCATCCTTATGTTTTACTCGCAACTGGGGTTGTACAAGTAAGTCTGTTGGTTTATTAATGGGCTACGGTATCCTTCTCGAGTCAGCTTCAAGCCGGAATTTTGAGCTGAATCTTCACTATAGGTATTCGATAATAACTTCGAGTTTCTGATCTCAGGAGCTGTGCTACGGCAAGACGAATGTCAACCAAGAATAATGTTCGGATCTCGGGAGCGGTGCCGCAAGTATGCAACACGTTGTGTCCCTTGGCTTGATTGCATCCGCACTGTGTCTCTCAAACTCATCTTCCTTCCTCTTCCCAATACCACACTCATCACTGCTTGGGAATGTCCTCAAGCCAAGCACTCGCTCTCCAAGTTTGGACACCCCCTTTGACACCCCCTGCTACCGATGGAACTGTAACGGTGCAGGAGAACTCGTGCCCCAAAGGAGGAAGATGGGCCCTCTTTGTGAATGCTTTTCTCTCGCCATCACCAGGCCGCACCATGAATCAGGTGTACACTGCTGCAGGCAAGGTCTTGGAAACTAAGGCCAACCGATTCGCATACAAATTCGGCCTCGGTCCTCATGCCGTTGCTGGGAAGATTAAATCCCACTTTGGGGATGCCGAACAAAGGGTGCAACAGCTGGAGCTTCTTCGAACAACTGTCTCACCAAAACTCAAGAAGTGGTGCTTGAAGCTCATGAAATACACATTGCCGTATGTTTATTATGTTGAAACTCTGCATATAACGATTGACAGAATTGCACAGTACTGAATCTGCAAATACACAATGTCAAGCATTCAAGGAAATTGTAGATCTGGTCACCTTGTTTCCTTGTCTGCGGGTTCTTTTTCTCCATACAAAAGTGTTGGGCAACACAACATCACTGGATGCTATGTCTGAGCTTTGGAACCGGGTCATTGGCCCTCCTGACCAAGAATGGATGTTCTGGCAAAAATTGGCTGCAACATGCTTGACAGATACCATAATTTCAGCCATATTGGAAGGGAGATCAGTTTCTGAGTTGATCAACTGCTCGCAAGAGGGTCTCAGTGTAATTGAGTCTCTGTTGGTTGGGCAGAATTGCGCGTGAGTCCTAGCCAAGCTCCGAGCCAATCTCACTCTAATTCAAAATTAGCGGAACTTTAACAGATGCAAGTGCACTCTGCATCCGATATTTGGCTGGGGTTCTTGATCTACCGGGGTTTTGGCAGAATTTAGGATCTGCACATGCTCAAGTAGCAGATAAGTTGTGTTCTCAAATGGTCCAGGTGCTGAAAGACATTGGGGTGGATATTCCCAGTCTGGGTCCTATTGAGGCTTCCGAAGCCCCATTTGACCATGATGGTGTGGACTTTCTTGCCACCACACTCCTTAATGGTCTTTCAAACTGGTTTGGCAAACTTGATCGGAAAGATTGGGCCATGCAACCATGTTACCAAAGTTTCACACAAGTTATTCAGCTATTGCGGGAGTAAGTCTTACTTCAGTCACTCACCTATATATCTTAACCAAATTTTTGTGAAGGCCAAGAGCTGCAGAACTATTGCCATGTTCATCTGCCTCTGCTACCAGCACCTTTCAAGATGTTCTGCTGCCTATCTATCAAGATCGGGTCCTGAATGTAAATGTGATGGTCGATAAGTAAGAGGCTTCTCCATCCATTGCTCTTCATTTTATAAAATTCATGACAGCCAAAATACCATCCTGGGAGATCAAGCCACCCCTGCTGCCAATTATTCAACAGATAACCTGTCAGCACACAGCATCAACAGTGATCATGATGTCGACCAGGAAAGTTCTGAACAGGGAATTGAATCTCTATATGACTCACAGAGTCAAACATCCAATCTGGATTCTGGGGGACTACCCTTGCATGATGAGGAAAGTACAGGTAGTGAAGATTTGGACTTCTCAGAGGAGGATGATACTGTTTCTGACACAACTGGATATGAGGAACAATTTGACATGGCTCTGGGACATGATCCGGATGTGCTTGGAGATGTGGTGAGCAGACAAATTGATTGTGGAGCTACACCTGATGAGTCTTAGATCAATGGAACCACAGGGATGCCCAGAATCTCTGGAGCACAAACCTTCCTGGCATCAACTGCCTACCCATCTTTAGAAGCTCAGCGCAAAGACTTAGAGGAATGGAAAATCATACTGCTCAATAAGCAAAGAGATCTTGGTGACGATCATCTAGAGACCTTGGATACAATGGAAAGTCTTGCATGGCTACATCATGAACTTGGTGAGTTGAGCTCAGCAAGAGACCTACGGGTTACAGTGCTTGAGAAGTACCAGATTCTTCAAGGGGAAGATGACCCACGTACTCTGCAGGCTATGGATCATTTAGGGAATACACACCGTGCACTGGGCCAGAATAAGGAAGCACAGGAGATGTTAGAGCTGGTACTGGAGAAGCAGAGAAAAGTTATAGGTGAAAACCATCCCGAGACTGCAAGGACTCTGAGCTCTTTAGCATTAACATACCAGCATCTGGGCCAATTAAACAAGGCCCAGGAACTTGCAATGTCAGCAGTAGAGATATATACCCAACTTCTGGGGGAAGATCATCCACAAACTGTGTGGTCCATGGACATTCTGGCAAATATCTACTGTGAACTAGGCCAGTTCACAGAGGCAGACCATCAATATCACATTGTTGTGGACAAGAGTATCAGGATTCTTGGAGAGAACCATCCTAATACACTATGAGCTATGGAAGGTTTGGGAAGCACATGCCTTGCCTCAGGCCAGCTCCAGAAGGCAGAAGGTCTCCTGACTGATGTTTTTGACAAACGGAAGAGAGTTCTCGGGGAAGAGCATCCTGATACCTTACAAGCCATGAGTTACCTGGCAAACACATACAACTACTTGGGCCAGTTCAGTGTTGCAGAGGAGCTGGCAATTGTAGCTCTAGAGAAGCATCAAAAAGTTTGTGGTGAAAACCATCCCAATACCCTGTGGATAATGAGTGGACTTGCATTGATATTCCAGCAGCAAGGTCGGCTGGAACATGCAGAAGAGCTTCTTATCATTGTTCTTGAGAAGTGGAGGAAAAATTTTGGTGATGATCATCCCAGCACCAGATGGACTATGGAGGAACTTGCAAACTTATACCACAGGATGAACAAACTCACAGCTGCAGAGGAACTGGAAAGACTCATGGGAGATCAATAATTTTAGTTCATGTCTTTCATGTAGAAGATGGTCTACAATACCCTAAAATACCCATTTCAATTTCTTCCTATTTATGAGTGGGGATAAGGCCACAAGCGGCAGGTGCCGAACCTTCCCTTTTTCCTACAGACTGTGCTTGTCGTATAAATTCTTCAAGTTGTTGAAGTGGATCCAATACTCGAAAACATCTGTTTGCACTATATACTACATTTTAGGCTGTTGTATGTTTGCTATATACATTTTGGTCCACATACATTTTGTAGGGCTCTAACCCGTAAGACCCGTACTACAGAACGGGTAATTACGGCCGTCGAGCATGTGACCCGTCCCGTAACCGTTCCGTACAGTCTGGGTGGAGGCCCTCCTACGGACGGGTTCCACCCGTATACGGGTTACGGCTGTAGGCTACGGACAACTTGCTCACAGCTCGGCAATCGCGTCAAATTACCATATATAGCTACTCGGAGCATGCATCAAAGTTTTTGACACTGTCTTGCCTTTTTTGGCCCAAAAGTCGAAAGCCACTGTCAAACCTTCAATATTGTTCGGTTCTTCACCTGGAATCAGTCGTAATATTATAGCACATCGCCATACAAGGACAACATGTGGCGCTGATGTCTGATGGTCACCCATGAAACCCGTACACGGACGTATACGGGTGCCCCGCATATGGGTCTACCCGTTCTGTACCCGACCCGTAGAAAAGTCTGCTCAAGTGCTGTACGAACGGACCCGTAGCCGTAGCCACGGCCCGTGAGCCCGTCAGCTACAGGTACGGCTTAGAGCCCTAACATTTTGAACGGCACTAACAGTAAACCTGTCACGTCACGTCTCCCCCAGGGGAGACATGACTAACACACAGGCGGTATCTCTGTTATGTGATCACGTGCTGTGACAGAACACGTTGTGTATAAAACATATATTCCCACCAACCTCTCTCTTTGTCTTAGGACCAGTAAGCATTCACTGAACCTGCCTCCAGAGGAGCGTCAGGGAGGGTGCATGCAGTGTAACTACTGCAAGCACCCGTTGTGGGTTGCATAAACTGCCTATGTGGCCGGGGAACCTGCCTCCTACTCGTTGCAGGGGTTTCATGAACTGTTACAACAAGGCCATTGACATATTCTCTGTGGATATGTGCATCATCATCTCTTTCTCCTGATGTTCAATACCGATCCCACATGTCCACAGACCTGCAGACTGTGTTCGCCTGTTGTGCACGTTACCCGCTTTACCCCGCCGTGCATACTCCCACTCTGTATTTGCGCACACCTCCCGCCCTCCATTCACATTTCCATCTCCACATCCAGCCCATGGAAGTTGGAATCTTGGATGTGCATCACGGACTTCACCCGTGTGCGTGCTTCGTTTGTAAGCGATACTTTGCCTTTTGTGCGAGGTGGTCAATATGCTATGATAAGAGAGAAACAATGCTTGATATTTTCATGCTGCTTTACAACGAGTGGGGAACAATGAGTGGAGATAAGGCCGCAAGCGCGAAACAGTGCTTGATATTATTGTGCCGCTTTACAATTTGCATTCTAAAGTCTGCTTATCTACATACAGATGTCTGTGTGATAGGCCAAGGTACAATTTAATCGGCGACCACTTGTTTTTATCGCCCGCAGTTCAACACAGGTTATCATGTATTCCGCACGCTGGAGATTGGTGGGGGAATGCATAATCAATGGAAGAGAACTGAAACGGATAGAGGTCAAGAAACACCTGAATCAGCGCGCTGGTTAGAAAGGGTCAGCAACTCAAACAGTGGCAGTGTGATAAAACATACATCATCAGTGCCAAATACAAATGAAATAGTGCAATGCCACCTATGTTGGCATTGGGCGTGAGCACATATAGAATTCCCTGGATACTTGTGATGGTAACTTATCTCGCTTGTGGGGCATATGCCACGAAACATCCAAGGTGCTGCAGTCCATTCACTGCTTTGCAAGAAGACCAATGTTTGAATCAAAATGATAGTTGTGCTCTGGCCCGACGGGGACGCTCTCAGACTGCGGGGCATGGCAGCGTGAGGATTGGGATTTGAGACGATGTCGGCATGGACATGTACATAATCAAAATCTATAGAAATATTTCAATATTGGACTCAATGGATAATATGATGAATGAGCTTAACAGAAAGGTGTCAATTACAGGTCAGTTGGCTTGCATGCAGGGGATTCTGGACGGCAAGAAGTTCAATGATACATCCAGGGTGATGCACACACGTTAGACCTCGTGGGGCTGGGTCAGCAGGGTTGCAAAAAAAAGAAAACATGGATAAGGCACTCACCACTGAATAGTGCCTTACTTGTGGGACCTGGAGAAATTCAATCGACATCTTGTGACTGCACAGCGCGCTGACCACGTGTAGAAAAGTGAATAAAAAGTTCGAGTTATACTTCAACGGTGCCGCAAACACTATGTGCTGCTCTGCTGGAGCACAGCAAATTGAATTCATATTTCATGACACACTACATCAAAGAAAATGTGTGCAGTGGGTTAGAGGGGGCGTAAGATGAGCGACAGCATACCAGAGGCACACCAAGCTGTTCGCGGCAACACAAGAATTTATGGAAAGTTTATGTGCGCACCCACATGTGGCCGAGGGGCAGATAGATGCAACGTCGCGAACATCGGGCACATTAGGTTGAGCCCGTGACAATAGGAAAACTAAATTAAACAAGTGGAAATTTGTTGTGTCAGGAACATGCATACAGGGTGGGATGTGGGAAGAACCGTACCGGGAGGGAAAAACACGGCACTCGCAGACAGCTATGCAACATGAAGGTTAGAAAAAACCTGTAGAGCATCCAAAATTGAAGTGACTTGCAAGGAACATCAGAATTCGCGAGAGGCCTGTGAATGTCAATGAGAAGTCTGCATAAAAGCTATGTATGATCTAAAGCACCTACCTCATCGTCTCACTTGTACTAGGGACAGGTGAGAAGACAGAGTGGACGAAAGTGAGTGAAATTGTTAGATGCGCGCATGCATACACAGAACCTACCGCGTCAGCCCAAACTCTTAGTACACCCTGGGAGGTGTTTGGGTTATTTGCAGCGGCAGCGGGTGGAAGGGAAACGGACGGAGCGGTACCATATGGACGGAGATGATGGGGTTTGCGAGAAGAGACAAATGAGAGGTGCTTCCTTTTCTACGGAAGTTGAGTGGCTGAGCGGCGAGGTCAAAAATAACCTGAATCGAAGCCAATTTCTGAGCCACAGGTTAGCCGCCAACCCCGCAAAATAAAGTAGGAAACGGGACGCACATACGGGAATCGCCGGCCTGAGAGTGGGAAAAATGCAAGAACATTTCGCCTTGGGATAACATTCAAGAGCAAACACATCAGCACAGCCACTAACCTCGCAACTAACTTGCATCCCAAGGCAAAACGCAATCAACATTCAAGAGCAAACACATCACCACAGCCACTAACCTCGCAACTATTTTACCGTATACTGTACCATTTAATTCAATTCGTAGGCCTTGTGACCCGTGACCAAAATTTACGAAATTCAGATTTCGTACTTTGTCTGAGGGAGTGTGACCGATTTTTTTTTTTTCGTAAATCCGCCGCAAGTGTGCAAAATGCAGCAGACTGAGGAGGATACTGAAAGATTGGGGAAACGCAAGCGCCGCACGAACACGCGCTACGCTGGTTTCTGGCGGCACACAAACGACAAAGGCGACGATATCGGCGTCCCGGGGATCGATTTGCCGGCAGTAGATAGCTAAAACAGTCGTTCTGATGTTGCTTCAGCCTCAGATTGGCCCCAGGTGTGCAGATCGAGGAGGGGCGCACATGATTGAGGAAGAGTGAGAGCCGTGGGAGGACAAGAAAAAATTCGATTTTTTTGAGCCATTTTACAGCAATTTTCGTGACTGTTTTCAGAATTCGTACATCGCTGGGTGACCTGTGACCCGTACGAAAAAATTCGTAAATTTTGAGGCCTGTGACCTGTGACATACAAATTGAATTAAATGGTACAGTAGTCCAAACCTAAAGGTTCGGCAACCAATCTGCCCCACTACTTATGGTCCTCAACTCGGTCTTGATTGCAGGACCTTTGGTTATGATTTGCATGTGAAATCCATCCACTGCTACAATTTTTCTGTTTCTTTTTGTGGCTTTGTTTACCCATATCATTGTTTGAGGTCCAATACTTGTCCAATGTTTTGCCTCCAATGATCAACATTATCTCAACTTCCACCGAGAAGCTAGCCCAGACTTGCCTCAAAATATTCTTATGTACCAGTTGAACCAACTGACAGTAACCAAGCTTCAAATTAGTGCGGATATTGTCTTCTTTTCCCCTTCCTTCTTTCCTTCCTTTTGGGCCATTTATCTCCCTATTTCCATATCCCCATTGTTTGATTATAACCAACCTTTGTACTACACATTTTACTGAGTGCGCGGAATTGATCATGCCTTCACTGACATTGAACCACAATGTGATAGAACCATTGTCATTCACATGTGTAGCATCAGCACTTGGGAACAGTATTCCGTGCCAATACATATTCTGGGGAAACAAGTTCCGGTGGGATACACTGTTCAACTCGGAACAAAGCTTCAAGGTTATCTTAAGAGGGTCAAGGTTCAATTATTTTTCGCCCTTTTTTCGCTTTTTCAAATTTACTCTTCCAATGCTAGCACTTGATATCAATCTGCATGGTTGTATTATAATCTATCCGAGACTTGGAGAAACACAGATTCGAGAAAGTGAACAATTCAACACATTCAACTGTATTAACAAAACGGCCCGTGGCCACATTCAACTCCGGGGTAGGCTTCAAGTCAAAGGATCTTCAGAGTTAGATTCTTCTCCATTTATATCGGTGAAATTTGCGCCATGCAACTTTGGTTGATTTGCCTTTATACAAATTTGTATGCAGAACCATCAGGTGAATAATTGACCATAGATTACAGGTTGAAGGCATCGCAGTAATATGAACCTCACTCAAAATCATTCCACCACTCCCCCTCAAACCCAGACTCAGAAAGCCTGGTAGCGGACAGCCCCCACCCACACCTACTATAGTATGCTCTAGCGGATTCAGTGAGACCCCCGTTCGACTCAGGCCCAGGCTGTACCCATTCTCGCCTGATTTTTTTTTCAGTCCTTCAACACCCCGTCCTCCGCCACCTCGTCTTGCTTTTATTGCCTCAGCCGCACCCACCGCGTTTTCCACCCCTCCCTTCCTTGTCTCCTCACTCCATTCCTCGCCGTCTCACACGGCGCAACGCACCCAATCTCACACAATACAATAATTCCATTTTATTTCCCACTCCTTCCTCCCACTGCTACAATATTACAAACTCCACCAATCCTTCCAACGAATACAATAATACGACACTAACTATGTGCTTAACTAACAAACTAAAGACTAAAACTACTTGATACGAGGACAAGGAGAGACAATATAGACGATATACTAGATACCGAAAGAGAGAGAAGAAAGGTAAAGGAGAGAGAGGAGGTAGGGATCGTGAGCGGTCGTGACGAGCGAGCGAATGAGGATGGGTACAGTATTCCGAGACAGAGACAGACGAGGACACCGGGAAAGCAGACGGCGCGTAGTGCCGTACGTGGCGGTAGTAAGCGACGTGGTGGTTACGGCTTCCGCTGCTCGCCCACCTGCTCTCCTTCCCTCTCCCTCTCCCGTGCCGCCTCCAAGTAGGGCGTCGGGGTCGCCTCCCGTTCATACGAATACGGTACGGACGTCTGCAGCTCCTCCCCCCCTCGCTCTCGTGATACGTGGGCGGCGCGCAGACATGGCCGTCGACGCTGAGCACGGGCAGCGTATGAGGCGCAAGCAGCTCGGAGCGCCAAGGTACGGGCGTCGGCAGCTCCCCGTCCCCATCTTCCGCATGGTCCTGGTACTCCTCATCCTCACCTCCCCCCTCGTCGTCGTCGTAGTCGTCGTCGTCCGCATCGACCCACGCATCCTCATCGTCCTCCTCCGGCGCGTCCCCGTCAACGGAAACGAGCTGCGGGAGCGACACCCGCATTGGACACGGCGTCGTCGTTTGCGGCGCCGATGCAGACGAGGCGGAGGAGAGGGAGAAAGGAAACAATCTTTTCAGGGACTCCGCCCCTTCTCCCTCGCGCTCGACCTGCTTCCCACCAGACGCCGGCGACATGCGCACAGGCGCGGGCAGGGACGACACGCTCCAAACCGTGGGCGGCATCCCAGGCGGCGTCGGCAGTGAGAGCGTCGAGGTGTACGTCAGCGTGGGCGTGGGCGCGGACGCTTATCGGTACGGCAACACGGGGAACGCCACAGGGTGCGTGGAGATGGGGGAGGAATAGGACGGCTGCCGCACACAGATGATGTTGTCCTTCCCAAAGGACACGAGGTGCGCTTTGGTGAGGAGGGCGAAGGCCTCTGATGCCGCCGGCGGGGATGAGGAGCAGGAGTGCGGGGACGCTGCGGGTGCGGGGCAAGACTAAGAGTGCACATCGGCGTGCGGCGAAAGCGGGAGTGCGGGCGGGTGGATTGGGTCCCGCGTGCCGGTGTGGAGATGGGTTTGCGGGTGCAGGTAAGGGGAGCGGCGGATGACAGGGGCGGCGAGGCGGGGCGGGAGGACTGCGGAGGCGCGCGCGTCAGTTCGAGGACACAAAATGGGGTGCCAAAAAATTGGAATTGGATCGTGGCTTATATGTGGACCGTGGATTAAAGAGATAGAAACGAATGACACACATTGCAGCACCAGCGCACGGAGCGCATCCCATTGAGATCGCTCCACTCGAGCTTGACACTCCAGAACGAGAGGAAGAGCGAGAGACGTTGTTCCTGCAAGGCGAGGGCACACTTTAGCGGGTAAAGTGGCATAGAACGCAAATAGACAGACGCACGTCGGTGAGCTTGAGCGCCTGGGCGTCCTCCAGTCGCGATCGGTGCTCATCCTCGAGCTCGAGCACACGCTGTCTGCGCTGGGCGGCGCGCGAGGGTGTGGGCTCCGAGGGCGGCGGGGCGGCGCATAGTGTCATGATTCTTTTCATTTTTTGTCTATCCGAGTTGTTCTACCTGTCGCAGTCGCTGGTTGGGCTTCCACATCTTCTTTGTACTTCTCCGGATCGGGTGAAAAGTAGATTGTAATATTCTTTTGCGAGCAGCGAGCGAGCAAAGCAAAGCGGAACGGTAAATCGGCAAGTGCCAAGCAGAGCCAAAGAGCGGAACAGTCGGACCGGTGGTTTGTCCTCAACTCTGATCCTTGAGTCGACTCTCCTTGCCCCATTTCTGGAACTCTTTCTGCTCTAGAGGTGATTCATAGGATAATCATTCCAATTGCGCAAAATTTACTCTCGTGCTAACGGTGCGATACAACCGGTGACGATTCTACTTAAGGAGTATTCACTGAGCGGCAAGCGCTTTCACTGCCGGGGATGTAGACGCCTCAGCAGAAATGTCGGGTAGCCAACAAGAGAACGATACCTAGCTGCTGGTCAAACTCGACCTATTTTCTGGCAATCAGGACGGAAAGTACGTGATCATAAATAACTGCGAGTGCCCGCCAACCGCGTAGAGTTTTATCTCCGCTTCCCTGCAGGAACTAACCTGAACTGACAAGTTGCACCATTATCACTGTTATGTGGCGCTTACTGAATGAATTTTCACGTCGTGCCGAATGTTGCATCGCCGGCTGATTCCTACACCTCAAGTTCCACACTCTATTCATGTTGCGGTCGCGCCCGTGAACATACGCAATTGAGTTTAATTGGACTTCTCCATGCTCCGACGGACATGACCTACGCAGCCCAAACAGGAAACATCAAGTTGTCGTTTCAAAATGTCAGGATGAATGCTTATGCTCCGAATACTGTAGCTCTAGGTGTTATTGTGCTCATTGACAATGCTTGGCAGCCTGTTTTTGAGAAAAATACACATTAAATACGAGGTCTCCTGGGGGCTCCGGTATTTAATGTATTATACCTGTGTAATACAGCTCTGTATAATACGATCATTACATACAGCCTTTCCGACCCGGCACTACTCCTGTACCTGTAGCCGCCCGTTTCAACAGTATCTTAACTTCCCAGCAGGGTTTGGAAATCTTGGCAGTGTTTTCAATGTTCAAACTTCGTCTTCTACCAGGATCGATGACGCCAATGGACCCCCAGAAGGATCCAGTACAACGTTGGCCGAAAAAAGCCGTCCTGAGCTGCCGTATATTCTACCAAGATATGGCAAAACAGCAAGGGCGTCTGCGTTTTTACGGCACGTCGCCCCATAATGGGCTCCAACCATTTAATTTCCGTTTGAAGTTTGGGCAAATCAAACGGAAACGGTTGTCAAACCGTTCTAAAACTGTTTGAAACCGATTTCAAATGCTATCTTTGGTGGGGAAAAGGCGCGATTCACTATATTAAAACAAACAAACTAGCTTACCCCTACCACAGTCCAATGATGCGCGTTTTAGAAGCCCTGCCTTGAGCCACATTTTGGTTAGCATCGCTTCCATGTTTGTCGTGGCCTTGAAAGAGCTGCGGGTGTCGTGGCAGAGGTGGCGCGATTGGGAGAACAAGCGCTCAACGGAGACACTTGTACCGGGAATAGCCAAAAAGTCCCGTACCATTTTCGAAACAATGGGGAAGTCTTGCTCGTGTGCCTATAGGATAGATCAGGAATTCGGCAATAACAAAATTCAACAATATCCGACAATCCTTCGCCCAAGTCCCACAGATTACGTGGTAAAACCGTTTGAACCGTTTGTTTGCTAACCATTTACCGTTTGACCCGGCCAGCAAATCAAACGAAAATAAAAACAGTTTCGACCGTTTGAAACCGGTTTCAAACGGAAATGGTTGGAACCCTATCCCATAATTTCACGGCACGGTTTGACCTCGCTAAGCTGCCTGGATGATGCCAAGCCTGTTCCGCCATAGAGAGGTTTCATAATGTATTACGCAGATAGCAGGGGTACTCTCTCGTCCTTCTTCCTTTCTCTTGAGACCCGATCCATTAGAGCATAGAGATGCCTGCAAGCAACGTCTTACAAGCTGTTCTGAGTCCCGAAGACCCCCTTTTCGGGCTTATTTACTATGTTTTGGGCGGATGGGTATGCACTCTCGCTTCTCGCTTCTCGCTTCTCGCCCCGCCTAATTCCTCGCTCAGTTAATTGGCTCGAGTCTTGTCCTTTTACTCGAGGGGATCCTCATATCCCAGGTGCGTTCCCGTTTATCTCTTGTGCTACTCCCGAACCCGGTTTCACGGTTTGCATCGCAGGTCTACAACTACTATTCACGGTATTCAGAAGACTCCATCGCCCTAAAATGTGCGGTCATCGTCCTGTTTCTTCTCACCATCCTAAAGTCGATCCAATCCTTGCAAGTCTCATCTGGAGTCGCAACGCGGATTTTTTAAACTGACGGCCATGTACAGTGCAATAACCTGGATCAATATTGTCTCGTACATATGCAACCCCGCCGGTACAGTTGCTCTAAACAGAGAGTGGTACCAAGTCGTCAATATTCCCTTAGTACGTTCTTATTCTCTATCGGCAGCCAATATTCTTATCGGTCTTTATTCGCAGGGTGCTGTGATCGCAGCATATGTTCAAAGTTATTATTGTTACCGACTGTAAGTGTGTATCACTGGGCTCTTGTCTCAATATTCATGACACAGGTCCTTCTTCGTGTGCTTCATAGACGGAAATTGAGCGGGAAGTGGTGGTATGTTACACCACTTGTGACCGTCATGCTATTGGGCCTGCTGTCGGCAATCATCACTGTATGTAATCAGGCAATTTCAAAGGGCTGCTCCAGTTAGTATGCTGCTCAAATGCTGCTCCTATCTACCAGGCATCTGTCCTTGCAAAAAGTGGGAAATCCAGTCATTGGTGTATGTTGGACTTCACGTTGGCCAAACAGTGCTGTGCTGATATTTACTCACAGTCACCGTGCATGTCTCGTGTACATTCGGTTCGTCAGCGTGTTCCAACCGCATTCAACAGTACGGCTGACTTGAAATACATAGCTACAGATGTCCTAATCACCGGCGCATCGACATTTTTCTTGGTCAAGGCCCGTCAAGAGGTTTTGTCCCACACAAGAAAGCTCATCAACGACCTCATTAAGGTATCGTGCCAGACTGCGTTGCCAGCTACGACTGCGTGCGTTGTTTTTTTCAACTTCACTATTGGTTGCTCGACGGCAGTGTTAATTTCCCTGTCAGAGCGCTTATCGAACTGATCTGTTCGCGAATTGGGGGCCCGGCGCTCAAGCCACAGGCAACTAATTCGATCATTCTTGTCTTGTTGGACATAGTGCCCATTATCTATGCGTGCGTCTCTGCTCGTTATACGACCTAGATTTCCTGAGCGGTGTGATCAGGAATTGCATGCTTTACATCCTCAACAGCCGTCGCTCGCTGCAGGACACCAATGCTTCCACTGCGCTGAGTAACAGCGACTCCCGATGGAACACTCCCGGAGGCAGTCTCAGCAGGATTCAGTGGCGTCCCAGCACATTGCTGGAGCTCTCTTCACTTGGCGGGGTTCAGGTACAAGTGGTGAGATAGGTGAGAATTGCCCTATTAAGTCAACTCCTAACCTGAAGTGACTCTAGTGTGTGTGGCCCTACAAAGCAAGACCTTGTCAAGATGTTAGTGGACCAGCCACTGGATAATCTGTTCCACTTGGTTTTTTGTAAATTGGGGATATGTTGCTCCTCATCTACCCCATGGACCAAGTTCCTACTGTGGTAACTCTATCCTACTTCTGGAAAAATTCGACAGACTATGGAGCCATATGTAGTTAGTATAGCTGGAGCAGTGTTGTTGTTTACCCCCTATTATATAGCGCACTGTAGCTTGGACCCAAAGATATATCACTTAGTGCACTGTCACTGTGTTCCCACTCCCTGTAGACACACGTGTGTCAACCTTATCTGATATGTGTTGACATGCGGCGATCTTCAGCCACGTTCGGCTACCTCCATCTATGTCATTACCTACGCTGCCCATTGGCAACCTTGTCTGATGTGTGGCTAGCTCAGTCTACATGGGGTAGATGCAGTTATTCCAAATCTAGTTGTATTGAATAAACCTATGCTGCCACTAACTAGTTATACCCAATATGAACAGCTTGTCATTTTATTTGCCAAAAAACTCCAGACTTCACCGACTTGATCGACTGGAGTCGACTTCAAGTGACTCAACTCATCACAAGTCGAGTTGAGTCAAGTTGATTGCCGTTTCAAGTTGACTTATCAAGTTGTGACTTGACTTTTCGAGTCACAGCAACACTAGTAGAAACGGGGAATATTGGATGGCCTGGAATTGTTTCTTGTACTTCCCATACAGGTTGCAGTTCCAGTGTGACATATTTGTTGAATCTCAGGTACAATTTCAAGCACTCTTATTTTTGTTCATATACTACCGGGGGCAAAAGCCGATGCACCTGGATTCCAGGTGCCTCTGAAGCATGTGGTCCGAAGGCTACAATGTGGAATACAAAAGGCCTACATAGGTCCTTAGGTCAACAAAGAACAGACAAAGGAGGGACAAAGGACAGGCAAGATTTGCTGGGTGGTGAAAATCCTGCCTGCCCTTTGTCTCACCTTTGTTAATTCTTTGTCCACCCAAGGACCTTTATTGGTCTTTTGTCCACCAGTTCACGACCTGTGGAGAACATGCCCCAGAGGCACCTGGAATCCAGGTGCGTTGGGGTTGCCCCTGGTGTCAGGAGCATCTTCAGGAGCACTGTCAGCAATGGCCTCTGGGTTGGCTAAACAGTGAGTAACCCGGTGAGAACCCCAACCAGGATAAACCTGATAGACACTAGTAACTAGTGTGTTCCCCGAGCAGTAGGACCAACCATATGGCATCCTCTCTAGGAGGCCGTATGTCATGGATCGGGATGTGAGGTGGAACCCTGAATGAGTCGAAGAGGGTGTGATATCCACTCAGGTATACAACCCGTAGTACAATGTGGAGGAAGCAGACCAGGGTGGAGACAATGCCTATGTCAAGCCAAGGTAAAAGCCTGAGATTAGACGAGGTAGAATCTACTGTACATGGAGATTCTACCAAGCTTATATAGTGTTATATCCGTGTCGGAAAAGGACGGAAGGCCGGAAGACAGAAAAGCCGGAAAGTCGGATATGGCCGGAAGTGATACCACGAAGGTGAGCGGGTACACCAACTAAGTTGGCTCAGAGACGGAAGAACAGAATCGGACCACGGAGCGTTGCAGAGGCAAAGCATGTTAATTTTCAACTAAAGTTACAGTAGAACATAATACATATTTATACTAAATACGGAGATAAGTCTAATGCGGAAAGAAGTATGTAAAGACAATAGGTACAGAGAAAGACAACAAGAACAATAAGAGAGAAGCATAGTTGCATAAGTCATATGTTTGATTTGGGGAATGCTCAGAAGACCTTCATTGTGAAAACCCCAAAGGGCGTGCGTCAATGGAGTAAAGCCGGACGCACAGCAGTTTAGACGGAGACGAGCCGGAGTGCGAGTCGTATCCGAAATAAAAGGATAGGTCGGAGCCGAGGCTCTGGATAAAGATAGCCGGGGAATAGCCGGAGGAAATAGCCAGAGGAAATCCGGAAGTTGCACGATTGTAACATATAGGTTTCTAATAAATCAAAGTGATTGCAGTCAATCGTGATCAGTTCCTGTACCACAGCATTAAGGAGTGCTAATGCTGATGCTCTTGGACTCCTCTGTGTCCATTTCCATGGCGTCAGAGGACTTAGGAGACCCGATTTTCGGGTTTCCTAATCCTTAATGTCTTTGTATCCAGTGGTTCAAACCCGATCGGTTTGCAACCAGTCATGTACTTTGTGTACACTTCTGTGTCAGCCATGGCATGTCTGGGGACTAGGATCCATCTGTATGGGTTCCTAATCCCTAATGTCTTCTGTATCCCATGGCGCAGACTACCCTGAGTTTGCGGCCTTAGAATCTGTGGCCAGGTTTCAATCATGAAAAGGTCACATGGTGGCATCATGAGAGTCCCGTGCCGCTAAGACGCATCTGTATCCATACAGACGTGTCACACAAAAAAGTAGAACCCGGGTGATTCATGACAAGCACCAAGACATCACATTTTCTGGAGTGCTTGGCCTGCACCTCATCAACAACATGCTTCTTACACCCACATTCTTGCGGCTCCACTCATGGCAACATCTACACCCGCACCTCATAACCGATAAAGCTGAAAGCTAAACTACGGCAATTAAAAATCCCAGACTCTTCATGCCAGTGTTTTGTTATTACGTCTTCCTTCATCTCTTGTTCCCGGTTCAAGGTTGACATTTAATATTCAACCCTTGGCACTTGTTTGTAATCTCTTCATCCCAAGTTTGCAGTGCATGGGCTCAAATAATCGAACCAGTCGATCCAACGGAAGTTGAGCCGAAGCAATCCCCCACTGACAATGAGCATTGCATGGATAGTGTCTCAGGACAGTACAACGGACACCTGATAACAGATGACCCCCAATGTATTGGCAGTGGCCTCTGTTTGACTTGGGTTCTAGGCCTCCACATTTGACTTTGTCTTTTATTCATCTCTGACATCGGCAGACTCCAACTTCTGCTCAGGCATTCCCTCCTCCCCACTCATCTCTGGCTCCTCTTCCCCCTCCTCCCTCTCATTGAGCACACATATGGAAGTCGATACAAGGTGATTCCGTTTCAATTTCCTCTTATCCCACTTCCTATTTCCCGCTCCTGTCCCTCCTCCCAATTCAAGATATACATACCTACATTATACACTCCATCCGGGCTCAAGACAATGAAACCATGAGATGACTAAAACCCTGAGGATACAGGGATGCAGACAGTTTTGTGAACAATATATCTTGATAGGTAGAAGAGAAAAGTTTTCGGGAGCCAAGGCGAAATAAGTAAAAGTAGCGAGAAGGTAGGAACAAGATGATTGTGCAGAGTCGTGGCGAGTGAGGACGTCAAGGATACATGCATTATTGTGTGCCACTTGCGAACAATGCGACAGACAGACGAGGGCGAGCAAGTGGTGAGGCAGAGGCGGTAACAAGGGAGGTCACCACTTCCACTTCCCCCACCTTCCTCAAATTCGGAGTTGGTGTCCCCTCCCACTTGTGCGCGCACGCAGTCCCGGCACGGATATCTGCGGCTCTTCGCCCTCCCTCGCTCTCGTAGTACACAGGCAGGAAATTGGCACAGAGCGCAGGAGGCGCAAGCGCCTCTCGCCCACCCTCACCCTTGCCCCGAACCACTACACAGTGCTGGCCCCACTCGTTAACGGTTGTATCTCAATCTTCTTTGTCCACTTACGCTTACGCGTCCTTATCATCTTCATTATTGCCATCCACACCCTGCAGTGAGAGACATAGGAGAGGAGTGGAGGGAGCGGGACCGAGTCCAATACAGCATCGACAACGCCACGCCCACTACAGCAGGGGATGCGGCGAGGGAGCATGAGGACAAAGAAAATAGGGGTGGCTCCTGCACGCACAAGCTTCTTTGCCGGCGTGGGCATCGTTGGTGAGCGGTGCGTAGATACGGAAGGAGGTGTGGGTGGGGAGGACATGCAAGGTCGCGCAGGTGATCAGAGGATCGAGGTGTATGGCATAGGTGTGGAGCAGTCTTATCCAGGTGAATGCGAGAGGGGATGTTCTTCCCGATGGACGCGAGGTGCGCGTGGTGAGTGCTTCGGTTGTGTCCCCTCCCGCTCGTGCACGCACAGGCCCGGCACGGATGTCTGCGACTTTTCACCCTCACGTGCTCTCCTCGTACACGAGTGGTGATAAGCCGTGAAACGGACCATGGGTGAAATAGCAAGGAATTTGCCGATTTCCACCTTAATCACGTAGCGCGCTGCTCCAAAGGATTAGCATAAGTCCTATATGGCTAATCAGGGCTTGATCCTGCATGAGGACCTTAATCAAGTCCGCCTGGGATGCATCAACTGGAAAGTTTATACTGGTTGACATCCATGATTAAGGGTTTAATTGCTAGGATTAAGCATCGCTGCTTAATCAAGGCATCACGGGGCCCACAAACAACATGGGCAATATTAATCATCCTCTCTGATGATCTGGGGCACCACTGTGGGGTCTTGATTAGGTGTTCAAGTGCTTTGTTGTGCTTGATTTACAACCGAAGCCTTGCACGACGGATCAGGTGACTCGGGTTTAGCGGTAGCTGGTCATTCCGACTGCGGCTGGACTTCGCTTATCAACTATCCGATCATTGTTGTCATCCTGATTTGGTTACTTGAACCAGGCCAGGACGGTAACTCGCATATCTCCACAACCACTTGGCGTTTTGGGCTGATTAAGGTACTGGCTTAAAGCCAGCACCTTCCTCTACCTAATACTGAAGGTCCTGAACGGGGGACACGAGGATAGAAGATGGGACTGTCAACATGATTGAACAGGAAACAGTCACGCCGGACACACTCAAGCACTAACGGGTTGATACACGAGGATCCTATATATTTACCTACACGTGATTAACTACAGACATCGTTTGGCATTACTCAAAGAAGTCCAATACTCTAAATCAACCTTGCACTTCAGACTCAACCCTTAAACAGGTGTGTTCCTCGCAACCTCTGTTGGATTATCTGTGCTCCTTGAACCTTCTTAAAGTGTTCAAAAGACCCGTACTCGGCGGCACAGTCTAAACCATTCAAGGGGAAAGTAGTTAGGATTTGGTTCGTAGTTGTGTTTTTGCCTTAATCAAGCAAACTCGCATTCTGCTTGTTGGATCTTGATTAAACTAGTACTGCTGTTGTAGACACCAAGCAAGCATTTCAGCAGGAACTTGGCAGAGCACAGGAGGCGCAAGCGGTTCTCGCCCACCCTCACCCTCGCCCCGAACCACCACACTGCATGCAGCACGGGCGTCAGCGATGCATCATCATCGGGGCAGGCTGGGTCCCTGTTGCCGGCGTAGAGCTGTGTTTTCCGTTGAATGTAGGGCGAGTGCACAGCCGACAGCGATGGCGGTGCAGAGTGGAGGACTGCAGAGGCACGCATATCAGTCCAAGCACGACAGACGAAACGGGGTGCAAAAAGGAATTGGCAATGGTGGTCGTAGGTTGGTGGATCAATAAAGAGATAGAAACGGCGCACAATGTAGCGCCGACAGCCGGAGTGCATGTCATTGAGACTCCGCTTTCACTTGACCGGAGCAAATGCGCGAGGTGTTGTTCCTGCATGGTAAGATGAGTTAAGTGGAAAAAAGCTGGCATAGAATGCAGATGACAGACACCAGGAAGCTTAGGCGCATCTGCGTCCTCCATGCGCTATGCGGCACAAAACCTGTCTTGGGTGGGTCTTGCTTGCGAATTGGTCGACGATGGAGATGATTCCAGCATAGCAGGCCTTGAACATTGGCGGGATGCATTGAGTGCGGCTGAAGGCCCAGACATGGCTTGATTCAGGTCAAGATTAGGACATTCGTCTTTTAGCCAGCTGTTGCCTCCCAGGACAAGCATTGAGACCGAGTATTGCCACATCCGAGTTTTGGAGGGAGCATCCAGTTCAATATTGTTTTTATTTATTCTTGCCACCAGTGAGTGGATTACACAAACCGCTATTGACCCAGCAACTTTTGCATAAAGTGGGTAAAGCCAACAAGCAGTAGTGCCCGCTACCATAGAATACTAGCCACTTTAACTTGCACAGAAGTAACACAAGAAGCTCGCAAGCAGCCCCAAACTCGCTCAGTTGCCGATGGTGCTGAGCAGTGCTCGCAGTTTTGCTGTTCTGAGACTACAATTCCACTTGAGTGTTGAGGTGAGAGCTATTATGATGTGACTGAATTCATCTGAGCAAAGAAACAGCTGTTAATAAATAAGAGAAATCACACGATGTCAATAAGAAAGTGCAAAATGCCGTACCTTGTGTGTCCATGAGTTGGATTGGTGAATGGGAGGGGATCAGTGCTCGGGGTCGAGGACCGGCACCCAGATGAGGCCTTGACACTGAGAATCAGGACCGCAGATGCTAAGTTTATGGATGTGCTAAGGCTTTTACCCCATACGCCTCATTAAAGCCATGGGGCTATTAGAACTTTCTCTCTGAGCATCGCCCTGAAGCCGTCGACCATATTGAATACTGAGGGTGGGGAGGAAGATGGTGGCAGGGATCAAAAGGCGAGCAAGAGATGAATGTGCCATAAGCCCTGCCATTGTACAACTTTACCAAAAAAATGAAAACCTTTTCCCGCCAATGTTGCTGTGGATTTTTGTTACAATTGGGAGCGCACTGCCAAACACAGGAGTAAAGAGTGTGTGTTGCTTGATTTGTTTTGGCTTGATCTGTTCGAATTGGCTCAATCGTTTGCCGCCGTTTTCGCTGGGAGCTTCAAGTTGCGCTGTAGAGCGATAGAAGCGGATCAACATCTCAGCAGGATTATGAGCTTTTGTCGGCAATCATTCGGCTTTCGTGCCGTCTCCGAAATTTGGCTGGGAGATCAGCGCTTACGCAAAATCTGCTGACAAAAATGTGATTTACTGGGGGCAATGAAAATAGGGCGCCCTATAACCCTTACCTAAAGGTAGCGGGAATATCCGTGATGGCCGGGCTTTCCCAATGCGGATGGATGGCGTGTGCGAGGCGAGAAGCGTGTAGCATAATATCGGTACAGAACAGCGTCGAATTAAAAACATCATGGTTACCAAGTTTCTCTTGGGCCGTAGCTAGAACCATCAACTATTTCTTTTTCTCACCCAAAACGTATTAATGCACTCCTCTGTGGCTAATAGTAGATCTGCACCACTTTGCTTGAGTTGTAGTCAGCGGCATGAACGAGAAAATTTGGAAAGGTGGACTGATTCACAGTATTAAAAAGCAATGAAATACGCAAGGACTAGGCAGAATATCGGATGTGTGATGGGGCAAAAAAAATTCAGATGCCTACCGAGCGGATTGAACACAGAGGGCATTTAAACCGCAAATTTAGGCCAGCATAACGAGTCTATCATACCACAACACTAGATGGTCGTGTCGAGAGCTCGCTCACGTTTCAATATAGCTTGCTGTCGGCCGATGCCGACATATCAATGTTTACCTCCTGTTAATAAACCTCTCAGCTGAGCGTAAATACTTCGAGTGGGAGGCACCTTGAGTGATTTTATAACACCCAGACTGTCATGTGAATATCGATGCCTGGTGGAGGTAGGAGGTATATACTACGTCCATAGATCATGGAAAAGGTAAATAGAGGTGCAAATACATGAAAAAGAAAAGGGAAAACATGAAAATCAAAAGCCCGGCCAAATATATAATTCAAAGCGTGGACTTGTTGGCAACCGTGGCGGATGGCCCGGCAATCAAAAATCAGAGCCGCGATCGGACCGGCACTCACGGTCGTCTCATCCTGTCATAGATCTTGGGATGCTCTGCCCTCCAGTCCACTTTGGACTCTCCCTGCCTGTCTCTGGAACTCTTTCTGGAAGTCTGCTGTGGAGCAAAAAAAACACGAAATTCATTTTCAATTGCACCAAGCGGAACTGGACTCTACTTATCGATTTCACTGCCAAGCGCGCTTCTACTGTCGAGAATGCGGATGTACGGGCCTACTTACATGCCAAAGATACCCAGCTGTCGGTAAAACCCGGCCAGTTTTGCAATCTATGATAATCTGGGATAGTTCTTGCTCTCTTGCAACCTGACACAGAAGAACCGATCGTGACTCATTCAAACTTGAGTCTCATCGCCTACGTGGCTATGTATGATAACCAAAATACTTCGTCATTACTGCACCTTCCCTGTGACTGGACTCGCATCATATTTACATGCCTGTGCAACAATTTTCCCCTGTCCTGGTTCGTTTCTTCTTCTTCCAGCTCCCTCAGTTCGTACAAATTTTCCAACAAAATATATGCAACAAAGCAGCGGTATGTAAACACGATCAATTTTCGTTGCAGAATGCTTCAGGCTGCAGCCAAGTGCCGCTAATTTTTGCCTCCCTGCGGCGGCCTTGGAGCGCACGATGACGTAGCGACTCGTCGTACACCCACCTCTTTTTCCCGATTCACACCATTCGATTCATCAGCAAAATGTTTTTGGTCTGGCGCGTCTGGCGCCAGACCGGCCAACGCCGCCATCACGCCAGAATATTGTCTGGCCCCATTACCGGCTTACTAACCCCAGAATATCTTCTGGCGCCATTCTCTTCCAGAAAGACATAATGGTACCAGAATCTTTGCCAGCTTGATCTGCCACCTTATCCCAGTTCTCGAATGTATTGCCAAAAAAATCAAATTATATTTGTATTCATGCACTGCGCTACTTGTATGGAACCCGCCTCAATCACATACTCCACCCCACTCCCGCCCCTCTTGCGCTCGGCGCTGTACCCGCAGGTGCAAGCACCATATCGGCGTGGATGGCGCTGCCGAGTCGAGAGGGAGTGTGTCCCGGGGCAGGAATGCGGACGAAGCGCAGGGGGAGGACGAGGCCGATGTGGTGTAGGCGAGACGTAGGAGACGGAGAGCGTCGGGGCGGTGGGCATGGAGGCGGGCGAGACGTCGGGAGGCGGAGTGCACGAGCGTTGGGTCGTGCACGTCCAGGCTTGAAACGGGGACGGCGTGCCAGACAATGGGTGATTCGGATAACAGTGTCTGTGGGGAGGCGGCGCGAGGGTGGAGGACGAAGGGCGGGGCATGTGAATCGAGCCCGCGCGGAAGGGGAGGCGGCCGGGGAGTGCGGCAGAGGATGCGTTGGGGCAAGCGGGACGCGTATCCCTATTGTATGTTCGTTAGCGTCGAAGAGAAGATCCATGCGCAGAGATATACATACAGCGCATGGCGAGGCACAGACGTAGACTGCCTCGATGAGGGCCAGTTTGGAACCCAGGGAACTTTGGGGACTTGAAGGCGGGAGGCTTGACGACTTGAAGGGTTGAATGCCTGGATCCCTTGATGCTCCAGCTGATTGACGATCTTGAGGGCTAACTTTGCGCAGGTCCAAAGGGGTATCAGGGACAGCTGGGAAAGACCAGGGAGGTGGGGGACGACAAGACAAGCATTTGTGGAAAGATCTTGGGGACTTGGATGGGCCGCCGCCGCTGCCGGTAATCGTGTGCTGGGCCAAAGAACACCGGGAGCTGAGTTCGGGGTAAAAAGCCGCCATAGAGGCATCCTGAGTCAATATTGATGCTTCAGTAGCCAGAGGATGCGAAAGATACAACCAGAGGAAGCGGCGAGGGCGGTGGGAGATGGTGGGAGAAGAAAAGAGGGCCATCAATACCAACCGAAACTGAGCCCTAATAGATGATGCGCACGGACCTGAACCAGTGATGGCATCATCGCCAAGGCGTGATGCCGGACTTGACCAATTTTCAAACAATTTTCCATTGATTTTCGACCTTTGGATTAAGTACACTGGTGGCAATCAAGATGGTGTGGGTGAGTCAAGAGGCAGGAACACTTACTCTGCAAGCCCCGGAGCAAAAGACTTGACTTTACTGATAGATACATTCTGGCAAAATTCTGGCAGGTCTGGCAATCTGGGGCCATACGGGCCATACACGCCAGATCTGCCAGCACCCGCCAGCTCGTCCCAGACGGATTACATTTTCCTGATGTTCCATCTCAAGTACTTCAACCCATCAGGCAAGATTTTACGTCTTGGGCGGAGGGGCTCAAGGAAAATAAAACACTACACTCTCTCGCCGAATGCCCTTCCTTCCTCAATGGTGTCTATCCTTCGTTTTCGGACTTGAACCCGATGAAATCCATGACGCCGGCTGTCACACAGAATAACCGAAATCGAAGCTGGTACTTATACTGAGTCCTCCTATCCGTTTGTCAAGCTGCTTCTTTACTCAGCTCGAAGTGTAGCCCTCGCACTTCAAGAACATTCCCAACGCGTCTAGCTCGCGCTAGCCCGTCCGGAGTTTATTCCCTCGCCCTGGCAAGTTGTGAGCTTACCTCCCATGCTTTATTACTTGTCTTGTGTCTTCGATACTTGCACACGCGCGAACCCACAATGAATCTCTACAACAAGACAAAGATCAGAGTATCTTGCGGCATTGACCGTTCCGGCTTCGCAGCGACAAGGATCCGCCGGGTAAATTCAGCTCAACCTCATTTCGCGCCGATGGAGTGGCGCTGACTTCGGATGATTGGGAATACTTGCCGGGTACACCCGTTTACTCAACGGCGCCTACCGGATTCTTATCTATGCGTGTGCATTGACTAATTTCGGAGCGGCACTGTATACTGTGCACCCGTATGTGCTGTGGCGCTGTAATCTCAAGACTCGGAACAGCCAGGGCCTCTCGGGAACGAGTTGGGGCGCACTTGTCGATTGGGTCAGTCCGCATGGAAGTTACGGCGCCTGTTCGATTTCTATGGCATGTCTACATCAACTAATTTCAAACGCGGCACTAATCTGATATACCGTACACCCGTATGTACGATGTGCGGCAAGACTACTTTCACAACATGTGCACGGGAAGAGTGTCTCTTGAGAATGTGGTGTATATTGCTGGATACCAACTTCGGCGGATTCACCCGATCTTGGAGTTGTCGATCGGGTGAGTTGGAAGAAGAGTGTTGATGGATATAATAATAGATTACGGTGTGCGAGGATTTGATTCTCTCGAGTCGCCCTCGGGCCTTGGGAACTGTTACAATGTGCATGCCGAATCCACAACAGTACAATTACAACATTCTGATCTCGGGACCTGTACCCTGCACAGCAAGATGAATGTCAACCACAGCTATCCAATAATAGCACGCGAAGAGAGCTGTGGGAGAACAAAGTGCTGTATGGAGGCTGTGTCCCTCAACTGTTTCTTTCCTCCCGATACCACACTCTGCACCCATTCCTTCTCTATCCCGGCAATGACCTCAAGCCAAGCACTCATCCCTTGGGAACCTGTTTCAAATAATGGAGTGGTAGCAATACCAGAGAACTCACGCCCCGACGGAGGGAGATGGGCACTAATTTTGAATGCATTTCTCTCACCATCGCCAGGTCGCACGTTGGATCAGGTGTGCACCGCCGCGGGAAAGGTCTTGGAAACTCATGCGAACCGTGTTGCATTCAAATTGGGCCTCGGTCCCCATGTCATTGCGGGGAAAATTAAATCCCACTTTGGAGATGGAGAACACAGGATGCAACAGTTGGAGCTCCTTCAAACCATTGTCCCACCAAAGCTCAAGAAGCGGTGCTTAAAGCTCATGAAATATTCCTTACCGTGTGTTTATTGTGCTGAAATTCTGTATATAGCAACTGACATAATTATACAGCACTGAATCTGCAAATACACAGTCTCAAGCATTCAAGGAGATTGTTGATCTCACCACTTCACTTCCTGGTCTCCGGGTTCTTTTTCTGCAGGCCAAAGCGCTGGACAATGCAGCATCACTGGAGACCATCTCTGCAGTTTGGGATCGGTCCACCGGCCCACCAGATAAAGAGTGAACATTTTGGCAAGCTTTGGCTCCAACATCCTTGGCAGATACTGTGATTTCAGCAATGACAGAAGAGAGTTCACTTGCAGACTTGGTGGCCTGCAATGATGAGGGCCTGAGCATGATTGAACAGTTGTTGGTTGAACACGATTGGTGAGTTGAAACACTCAGGCACCCAAGATAATTCTAATTCACCTTTCTTTTCAAGTGGAGCATCAAAATATACAAGTGCACTTTGCTTGCGGTACTTGGCTGGGGTTCTCAATCTACCTGGGTTTTGGCAGAATTCGGGACACACACATGCTCAAGTTGCACACAAGTTGTGCTGTCGAATGGTCTACGTGCTGAAGGACATTGGGGTGGATATCCCTTCCCTGGGTTTGATCGAGGAAGCACCAGTTGACTATGATGGTGTGGACCTTCTTGCCACCACACTCCTTGGTGCTCTCTCAAGCTGGTTTGACAAACTTGATCAGAAGGATTGGGCCATGCAACCATGGTATGAAAGCTTTGCACAAGTTCTTCAGCTGTTGCGGGAGTGAGTCTTATTTCAGTCACTCACCTATATATCTTAACCGAATTTTTGAAGGCCACGAGCTGCAGAAATGTTGCCATGTTCATCTGCCTCTGCTACAAGCACCTTTGAAGATGTTCTGCCAACTATCTATCAAGATCGGGTCCTGCATGTGATGGTTGATAAGTAAGAGGCTTCTCCATCCATTGCTCTTCATTTTATAAAATCCATGACAGCCAAAATACTGTCCTGGGAGATCATGCCATCCCTGCTGCCAATCATTCAACAGACAACCTGTCAACACACAGCATCAGCAGTGATCATGATGCTGACCAGGAAAGTTCTGAACAGAGAATTCAATCCCTAGATGACTCACAGAGTCAAACTTCCAATCTGGATTCTGGGGGACTATCCTTGCATGATGAGGAAAGTACAGACATTGAAGATTCAGACTTCTCAGAGGAGGATGGCACTGTTTCTGATATTACTGGATATGAGCAACAATTTGGTATGGCTTCTGAGCATGGTGATGTGCTTGAAGATTTGGTGTGTGGATAGATGGGTTAGTTGCAGAGCTACATCTAACCAGTCTTAGATCAATGGGACCACAGGGATACCCAGAATTTCTGGAACCCAAAGCATACTGGCTTCAACTCCCTACTTATCTCTTGAAGCTCAGCACAAAGACCTTGAGGAGCGGAAACTCATATTGCTCAACAGACAAAGAGATCTTGGTGACAATCATCCAGAAACTTTGGAGGCAATGGAAAGTCTTGCATGGCTACATCATGAACTTGGAGAATATGGGTCAGCAAGAGACCTGCGGGTCACAGTGCTGGAGAAGTACCAGATTATTGGAGAGGGAGAACACCCATCTGCTCTGCAGGTTATGCGGTTATTGGGAGTAGCACATGGTGCACTGGGTCAGTATAAAGAAGCACTGGAGGTGATGGAGTTGGCACTGGACAAGCAGAGAAAGGTTCTAGGTGAAAACCATCCTGACACTACAATGACTCTGGGTTCTTTAGCGGTGGCATACCAGGACCTAGGCCAATTCAACAAGGCCCAGGAACTTGCAATGTCAGCAGTGGAGATACAAACCCAACTTCAGGGAGAAAATCATCCAGAGACTCTGTGGTCCATGCACACTCTGGCAGATATCCACCGTGAACTAGGCCAGTTCACAGAGGCGGACTATCAATATAACATTGTTGTGAACAAGAGCATCAGGATTCTTGGAGAGAACCATCCTGACACACTACGAACTATGGGAGAGTTGGGAAAAGCATACCTTTACTCAGGCCAGTTCAAGAAGGCAGAAAACCTCTTGACTGTTGTTTTTGACAAACAGAAGAGAGTTTACGGGAAGAGCTTCCCGATATCTTACGAACCATGGCTTTCCTGGCAAGCACATATAGACAGTTGAGTCAGCTCAGTGCTGCAGAGGAGCTGGCAACTGTAGCTCTGGATAAGCATCAAAAATTGCTTGGCGAAGATCATCCCAATACCCTGTGGATGATGTGTGAACTTGCATCAATATTCCAGCAGCAAGGTCAGCTGGAATGTGCAGAAGAGCTTCTGATTATTGTTCTTGAGAAGTGGAGAAAGCTTTTTGGTGATGATGATAGAAACACCAGGTGGACTATGAATGAGCTTGCAAACTTATACCGAAGCATGGGTAAACTCCAGGCTGCCCAGGAATTGGAAAGACTCATCGGGGGTCAAGCAGTCTAGCTTATATTTTGATGTCTGAGTAAAACACTATAATACCAGTTTCAATTTTTTCCTATTTACCATCCTGCCCCACTACCCATGGTTCTCGACTTGATTACAGGACCTTTGGTTATGAGTTGTGTATGAAATCCATTTACTGTTGAAATTTTTTTTTCTTTGTGGCTTTGTTCACCTATAATACCAGGGTGTGCCTCATTCTTTCTTATTCCTTCTGTGAGTTCCCACTCAAGCCAGAGACAATCTTTCCAGGGTCGACCAACTTCCTCGACTTGAGGTGCCCACAAACTTCCTCGAGTCTGCAATCAGCGAATATCGGTAAATACACACATGCATGTTACTTCCGTTGGAAGCTGGTACTGGCGCTGCGCTTCAAGCTGGAGCAGGATCTGTGGTTGTGGCTTTTGAGCTCAAAATAGGGATCTTTTTTGATGAAAGAGCCAGACATCGCAGAAGAGCATGGGGAGGAAACATGGGATCAAAGTTGGGTGAGTCGGTATGGCTGTGGGAAAACTCAGTGTGCCCATTGCTCCACACACAGTCCTTCATTAGAGAGTTTGTGCAAAGCCACCCAGAGCCACCCAGGTGGCTTTGAGGCATATGCAAGCCGGTGGCTTCAGCTTCCAGGTGGCTTTCTGGGTGGCTCATTAATGGTGTATTTGATATCATTTCAGCTGGTGGGCCTCTTTGCCAAACCCGAATTGTGTGTACCGAGAAGAATTGGGCCCTTAGCACCACTCATTCATCGGATATTCACCCTTTCTTCACTTGATTCACTAACATTGCCAAAATCTTCATTCCATTTACCCAAAATAACTTTTGGTATCTCTGCGAAATGGAAACTGGCCTCATGTAGTGTCCTTGCACGTGGGAGGAGGAACCCATATTTTTTTGGACACAGGGAGGGGCATGGGGTAATAATATGAAAGCCACCTGAAAAGCCACCTGAGAGGCAAAGCCACCGGCTTGCACATGCCTCAAAGCCACCTGGGTGGCTCTGGGTGGCTTTGTGCAAACTCTCTATCAAATCTGACCACTGTCGTTACATGTGAGCTTCAACAACTTGTGTCTAGCACACGAAATTGATGCTATTCAAGTTGTAGCGAGTGTGCTGTTGAAGACTATGTTCTGCACCCTGTGTATCACATCATGCTGTCTCTGTTCAGAAGACTATTCTGAGTGCGCGCGACGCACCCTTCCTCCCTGTGCTGACCTCCCTAATATCGGGGTGGGCTAGCTTAGAACATGGACTAGACATGACCCAGGCTGCATGTCTCACGTGCTGGGAAGCCGCCGTGCGCTCCCCATACTCAAGCTCCGCCTCTTTCCCTTTCTATTTTTTTGGGGGTTCAAGCCATGCTCTGTTATGTGACATCCTCAAATTACGGCGGTACATCTTGAGGTAATTCCGCTTTACTACGGCTCAACTGATCAGTTTCTGCACAGCATCACCGCCCTTTGGCAACTTGGATCGTTTTCCAATGCGCCCAGGTCAGTTGATTGGAATTCGATCTAATTCACCCTAACCCGAGTCATTTACTGTAGATTCACAGTGACACCCTTCGACGCCGTAACTATGCTCGTATACCCCGAGGTCACTGCAATTCAACTCCGTCTTCCCGACTATTGATTGTGTTGGAATTCCAAGTCCGTGCTCGCGCGCAACCCGACAACCCCGACTTCTACTTCGTTTGCGAGGCCTCCTGTTCCGTGAAGTTCCCGTCATCTTGCCGAGTCATATCGAGTCATGATAATTATTCTACACTATTCTACAATGTCCTAAAGTGTTCCATGATATTCTACAGTACACAGGTTGACTTTGGCGGCTTGCCCGAGTCATGCCCGAAGGCTGCCAGTGTGTCTCCAACATCGCCCACCTCTTCAAGCAGCCCTTTTTGACGCCCATTTGGACCCTTCAAGTTGGGGGTGGCACTTCGCTATTCGGACCGTGCCGTGTAATAATACCTCAACATTTGGTGTGTTATCACACGCTGTCAGACCGGCGTCAGCTTGCGCGCTGATGGGATAAACAGCGCTGATACGGATAAAACACACGTGGTCGCTGCACCTTCTTTAAGTTCTTACTCTTATGTCGTCAAGTTACTCGCTCCTCGGTCAGTAAGAGCCATTCACATTCATGCCCACATGTCTGATCTCTCCTAGTGCGAACTGTGGACGAAATTCCATGGAGGAGGTCGGGTGCAACGCAGACCAAGAATCCGAGTCTCTATGTCGCGATTAATCTGGATGGCATCGAGGTGCAGCGTACCCAGACCGTCAAATGGGAACTTTCACCCAAGTGGGATCACATGGTGCTCATGTAAGCCCGGGGAGCGACAGTCTATGAATATTTCAGAATTTCTTACGTGACTTGCATTTCTAGCCCAGATGCAGCAGCCGTTCTTTCTCTTCGCCTTTTTCATAATTCGTCGCTTGCGTTCACGCGGGATAAGTGTCTGGGAACGGTCGATACCGATATAGCCACGCTGCGGAAGCTCTGTGGTTCCGACGGTGACGGCGACGCAAAAGGTAAAGATCTTAGAACCCATTTTTACCTCTTTCTCATTGTTTACAGTGGTGAACCTCGAGCTGACGGGCGTAGAGGGGGCGGTAAAAGGGAGGCCCGCCGGCACTATCTCTGTGGGCCTGATGAGAAGCACCCAAGCTGCGTCGCTAGCGGTCGATCAAGCTCAGAAGGCCGCAGAAAATGTCGCCACAACGCCCGGCTTAATGACAACCGGAGGTATTGTCGTGCAGTCCGTCGCCCCAGTAAGCCAGCTGAACTCGGCGCTCGCTTCAATCACTTCGAGGCTCCATATTATCGTGCGGGTCGGGGATAAACTCGCTACAGTATGTTGGGTTCCTTTTCCTGGCCGCGGCTCTCCTTATCCCAATCTTTTTTATAGATCCATCCCTATGCCAACATCGCGTGGAAAGTCTTGACGTCTGTTTACCAGGTGCGGGGAATGGGATACAATCCGACATTTTTTCACCGCAAGTTAGGTCTCTAGAAAGCAACAAGATACAGACGAGAAACTCCTCAAGCTTGTCGAAACAATGGTCGAAGTGTATTCGTTCGTGTCAGACGTGGACTCCTTGATCCAGAAGATCCAAGGTGTGGAAAACAAGCTGGCGCTCGCGATTGTCAAGCAGACCGTCGAATGCGCACTGTTTATCCAGGAATATACCGCGAACGGATTCTGCAGTAAGCGGCTCTCCATTGAGGTCACGCGGTCTTTGAACGTTGGGGACAGATCGCGCGATTCGGAATACATGGACGCAGGCAGACAAGAAGATAAATGATCTGTCTGAAACCCTGCTCAGGCTGCGGGCGTCTTTTGACGGTGGTTTAACAATTCAAACATTGTTCGTATCCACGAAGATGCTTGAAAAGGTTGAGGGCTTGGGTTAGTCCCCCTTCTGTGTTATTGTATTCACGTATTCATTCGATCTCTTAGAACAAGCCGACACGCTCAAAAAACTGAATCCGGTGGACATGAATGCCACTTTACGCATCCCGTGTTTACCGGGAACGCGCCAGGAAATACTGGACGATATCACTGGGTGGCTCACAGTCCCCTCCGATTCCGGGAACATCCTCTGGTTGTCTGGTGTCGCCGGTTCTGGCAAGAGCACCATATCCACCACGGTCTCGGAATCCTTTCGAGCGCTAGATCGCCTCGGAGTCTTCCTATTCTTTGACAGAAATGATCAGTCGCGGAGCCATCCTAATGCTGTAATCCGCACAATCGCCTACTCCCTGGCGTTGTTTAACCCACATATCGGGTCCGCCATTTCAGCGGCGATTCAGCGCGACCCTGCCGTCGTGAACGCACCAATGCGGACCCAATTCAGGGAATTACTGCTGGATCCACTTCAGTCTGCTGAGCAGTATATACAGGGCCCAATCCTCCTCATTCTCGATGCTCTGGATGAATGCGGAGATCCTGATTCGCGAGCTGTCTTACTCTCCTTGCTCTCAGTGGATTTCCCGAAGCTACCTCAGCTCTTTCGCGTCCTCATTACCAGTCGGCGCGAGTCCGACATCGTCGACTATTTTGGGTCTGGTTTCACAAACATGTATTTAGATCCGGGTGCGCGTTCGACTACCGAAGACGTGGAACTGTTCCTTCGACACGAGCTGTTCCAGATTCAACAACGAAAGAGGTTGAGTCCGACATGGCCAGGAGAGCACAGCATACAATCCTTGGTTGATCTTTCGGGCGGCCTCTTCGTCTGGGCTTCGACCGCGATTAGATTTATGAATGGCTACAGACCCGATGAACGCCTCGAAATTCTGGTCGCCCAGAAATCCACCGCTGGGTTCAATCTTGATCATCTCTACAGCGTAGCACTCCGCAACTCCGGCCCTTGGGACACAGACAAAACCTTCGCGCAGGACGCGCAGGCTGTCTTGGCCTGCGTTGTCCTCGGCAAAATCCCTATGTCCGACAGAACAATCGACATGCTGTTGTACTCTGGGCAGCAGGGTTCTGCTAATGTCCTCGAATATTTGGGTTGTGTCGTGCACTGGAGTCCCGGACAGGAGGCTCGAACACTACATGCCTCCTTCGCCGACTATCTCACAGACACAACCCGTTCGGGCAGCGAACCGTGGTCGATAGATCCAAAAACTCACCATCATGCATTGTCCCTGGGGTGCCTGCGAAACCTCCATCACGAGCTACGATTCAACATGTGCGGACTCGAGGATTCGCACCGCCGCAATGCAGATGTGATTGATATGGCCCAAAGAGTAGCAGACAAGGTTTCGCCCCAGCTGCTCTATTCGAGTTGCTTCTGGTTCACTCACGTCCGAGAGACTAAATTCGACAACATAATCCTTGACGCCATTGAAAAGCTATTGCTCGGCCAATTCCTTTATTGGCTTGAAGTTCTCAGTATTCTGGGACGCATCCCGATTGGAACATCCGCACTTGCAGTTGCAGCTAACTATGTGAAGGTACTTCTTCATTACCCTTCTATTTCAAGTAGTTCCAACCTGATTCATGAGACCCCAGGACCAGAATGCTGACCTCGAAGATTTCATTGCCGACGCACTCAGGTTTGTAGCGGCTTTTGGTCCAGCAATTGCAACAAGCGCACCACACATTTATCTCTCTTCCCTCCCTTTTGCACCCCATGGTTCGAAAATTGCAAAGCGGTTTGGTAGCATGTTTCCGGGAACCTTGAAGTATCAATGCCCCTTGGGAGAAGACTGGCCCAGAATCCAGAAGATACTTCAAGGGCATAGCAACGATGTTACGTGTGCCCATTTCTCGCCGGATGACACAAGAATAGCATCTGGTTCTCTGGACAACACAGTCCGTGTGTGGGATGCTCAAACCGGCTTACTCGTCATTGAACCACTCGATGGACATACCGGCTGGGTTGCTTCCATTCATTTCTCGCGGGATGGTACGCGCATTGTATCTGGATCATGGGACAACACTCTGCGTGTGTGGGATGCCAATACAGGTGCACTGGCCGCTGGCCCGTTCGAAGGCCACTCTCAAGGCGTCGTGTCTGTCTCTTTCTCACCCGACAGCACCCGGGTCGCATCTGGATCTTTGGACAAAACCGTGCGTGTCTGGGACTGCGAAACCGGTGTAACTGTGATTGGACCTCTTCGAGGGCACACCGGGATAGTTAGCTCGGTCCATTTCTCACCGGACGGCATGCGGATAGCATCTGGGGCTTCGGATAGGACAGTGCGCGTGTGGGACGCCCAGACTGGTGCAGCCGCCGTTGAGCCATTCAGGGGACACACCGATTCCGTGAATTCCGTTCATTTCTCACCAACTGGTACACGGATCGCATCTGGTTCGGAGGATCACACGGTGCGGGTGTGGGATGCTCAAACCGGTATATTACTTGCTGGGCCATTCCTAGGGCACATCGCACCGATTACTTCTGTTGTTTTCTCACCCGATGGCACAAGGATTGCATCTGGTTCTAAGGACATGGCAGTGTATATTTGGAGCCTTCAAACCGGGGAGATCACGGGCACGCTAGAAGGGCACACAGATAGTGTTACTTCTGTTGATTTTTCATCAGACAGCGGGCGGATTGTGTCTGCATCCGACGACGGGACAGTGCGTGTGTGGGACGCCCAGACGGGTTCAGGTCTTCCCGGGCGTGTCGATGGGCACACCAGTTGGGTTACTTCTCTGCAGTTCTCGCCGAACGGCACGCAAATTGTGTCGGGGTCGGGCGACAGCACAATTCGTGTTTGGAATGCTCGAACCGGCACACCTGTGACAAAAGCGTTTGGATCCACCAGTGCGGTGATTTCTATGGATTTATCGCCGGACGGTGCGCGGATCGCATCTGGATCTGAGAACAACGTCTGTGTATGGGATGCCCAAACCGGCACGCTCCTGGCTGGGCCATTCGAGGGGCACACCGATGCCGTTTGCTGCGTCCGATTTTCACCGGACGGTACAAGGATCGCATCTGCGTCGCAGGACCAGACAGTGCGGGTATGGGGCGCCGAGGCCGGTGCAACTGTCGCTGGCCCATTCCATGCACACTCTAGTCTCAACTCAGTCCATTTCTCACCAGACGGCTCGCAGGTTACAAGTGGCACAGCGGACAATACAACACATGTCTGGGACATCGAAACAGGCATGCTTATTGCTGAACCATTCAAGGGGCATACTGATTGGGTTGCCTCTGTTCAATTCTCCCCCGATGGTACGCATATCGCATCTGGGTCTCGGGACAACACAGTGTGTGTCTGGGACTCTCAAACTGGTGCTCTGGTTCTTGGACCACTGAAGGGGCACACCCATTCGGTGCACTCCGTAACTTTCTCCCCTGACGGCGCGTGGATCGCATCTGGGTCATGGGACAACACAGTGCGCGTATGGGACTCCACAAGCGGCTCACTCGTTGCTGGACCATTTGAGGGCCACACCAATTCAGTCTTGTCTGTTTGTTTCTCACCGGACAGTAGGCTCATTGCATCTGGGTCTATGGATACTACGATCCGAGTATGGGAGGTGCGACTGACTTTACGCGCATGGATTGTATCTGACAATCTTTTCGTGCAGACAAAATCTTCAGCGGCAGTTCCAGGTCCCCTCGGAGATTATCCGAGTGTGGACGATGGATGGATACTAAATTCTGCAGGCGACCTTATGTTCTGGGTGCCGCCCTGGCTTCGTGATGGTCTTTGCCTTCCCCATAATACGGTAGTAATTTGTTCCGGAGGCACAACAAAACTCGACCTTAGTCAATTCGCCCATGGCACAGCATGGCAGGGATGCAGTGACCCCAACTTCAGGGATATGAAAATTGATACGCATTAGGTGAGCCACCTTGCTTCTGCGTTTGACCACTCTTCTCACGCACTCGTGAATGCCGGGAGGAATTGAAGAGGACTTATCATGACTTGGTATTTGGTTCATGCACTAGCTAATTCATGGAGGAGAATTTTTGAGTGCTCCTTTTCTCTCCCTGACACTGGTTAGGTAACATGCCCACTATCTTGAGTAATGGGTTCTGAAGCGCCCTAATGTCAGAGAGCCTCCGCCAAATTCTGAATAGGGTCATTCATAGTTGCCCTTTTTCATGCCCTTTTTCACGCCATTTTTCGCCCTTTTCGCCATTCTCTTCATTTTTGCCTGGGTTTTTTCCCCTTTTTCAGATGGAAGTAAGGTAGGGGACAGACAAGTGCAGTTGCCCTACGTGATCGATTAGCCTTATCGGGAAGATTGTTATATTTTCACTGAAATTAACCTGTTTTCAGACTATATTAAAAAATCTGGTTCAACAGTTCTGTGTGAGTGTATCATGAGATAGCTCCCAAATATTTTGAGGAATTTCAGTTGAGAAATGGGGGACAAGTTCCCAAATTGAAGTGGGCAGGTAACATGATTGATGTGGACAGAGAAGATCATCAATGTCTGATCATTTTGGAACTAGTCCACTTCTCAACCAAAATTCCTCAAAATATTTGGGAACTGTCTTAGGATACATTTACACAGAACTGTTGAGCCAGATGTTCTAATATAGTCTGAGAACAGGTTCATTTCAGTGAAAAGATAACAATCTTGGACGCATTCAAATGAGATCACCATGCTGAAGAGAGAAAGCACACATATTCCAGGGAGCTTGTCACCCCTGACCAATAAGGCTAATCGATCACGTGGGGCAACTGCACTTGTCTGTCCCCTACCTTATAAAAAGGGTAGAAAACCGAAAAAATCGGGGTCCTACATGCAATTCTAAAGGAAATTTTTTAAAAGGGTGTGTCAGGGGAACCCCTCCTCTGGCTCTGTCTCCGGCTCCTCCTCCAGCTCCAGAGCTGCACTCTGCCCCACCCTCTACCTTGTCCATGTCTGGAACTCCATCCTCATCCCTCTGGCTCCTGTTCCATCAACCTGCACTCCCTCCGGTCACTTGCATTGGCATGTGTTATGTGACTGGGCCTGGGATCACTGTAGATCCCTCTGGTCACATGCTACTGGCTAGTACCTATTAGTTTAGTTCATAAGCTTCACCTAGCATGGGAATCCTCATCCTTTCTTCTCTTCGGATTTCCCTACTAGGTGCATATTACTTCCACTCTGTATTGGTACTGCCTATTAAACTCTTTGGATTCCCCCACTAGTTTCTATGTCTCTGTGCCAAGCTTAAGGTTGTCCTTACTGGGTGCAAAAAAGAGCTACTGTGAATGGTGTCCTTTTTGGCCTCTATTTCTCCATTTTATGCAGTCTGGAGGCTCTTATCCTTCCTCAAAGGTCACATACCACCTCAAATGTGCAAAAAGGACAGGTGATTTTTTCTTGATTTCATAACTCACTCGGTTACATTATCTGCCAAACATGAAATAGCAAGGCCCTCCAGGCGCCACTGGGACCTTGGCTGAGATTTGGCCCAACCAGCAGATGTTAATCATGTACAAATGATAATTTCTTCCAAGATCTTCAACAGAACAGGATATAATTGACTTATATTTTCTGATTAATTTGTGCATTCCAAGATGCAAATGAATAAACAAGTTAATCAGCACGCTCCTAGATGAAACCACACAGGGGCATGAATCCAGACCTGCTGCAGAACATCACAGCCGGTGTTATTGGGTTTTCAGGTGGGTGGAACGGGATGGCAGAGGGACAAACAGCCATTTGGATGTGATCACTTCACATCAGGCTCATGAGGTAGTTCAATGTAACAGAGAGCACACACCTATTATGTTGCCCAGCCATTTTGTACCATGAAATGGTGGCTGTGGCACAAGTGGCTGGTTCACAGTCCCAGCCACCATTTCATGGTACTAACCACTTCTGCAATTTCCACTGCAGGTGTCAAACCCAATTTTGGCAGGAGATGTGATTGTGGCACCTATTAGCACAGATGCTGCACAAAATCAAGTCAAGTCACAAATCAAAGTACTTAAGTAGACATCAGTCATGCGCATCAAGTGGTCACATACCCTATCAATCACGTGGAAAGCAGTAAAAATTTTGGAAACACAAAAACCAATTTTTTCTCTTGGGTAGCATGGCATTTTGAGAGCAGAAAAAATCATTATAGAGTTAAATCTACTTCTTTTTCTTCTTGCCAAATTTATCAAACAGTGCCATTGATGTTTTTTTGGCAAAACCCGGTGGCTGTAAGACCATTTGCTTGCCCCAACTGACACCATCCAAGTCTTCGTGGTACACATCCATGAAACGATCTGATTGCCTGGAAAACCTTTGGGTACTTCAAGTCAGCTCAATATTTTTTAATGATGGTAAATAACTTACTTCCACATTATTTTTAGTGGAATGGCATCCAGTACAGCATTCATATTACACTCTAGGTCCTCCTCTTTTGATGATGAGGGAAACATCCAATAAATTCCCGCTACCTTTAGGTAAGGGTTTTAGGACACCCTATTTTAACTGCCTGGTAAAGATCACATTTTCATTACAAGGACAAACAAAACACTGTCATACCAAATGTGTCATGGTTCACAAACACAACAATAGAGAGTTGTTTGAAAAATATCTCGACTCCCACTCAAAGCCCTTTATTATCTGTTGCCTGGCTGTTTTTCCGATGGTTTTTGGTTCAATATACAGATTGTTAGTGTCCAAATTCGTTGCAATGAATTTGTTATTTTTGTTTTGTGGTTCAACCCTGCCGCACATGGCCATCAGTTGCTATATGAATGCGACATTCCACAGTCAGCATAATCACATGAACCCCAACCATCAAAAATTGCCAGCACAGCTCTTCACCTCAGCTTGTCTACCATGTCGCCCTCAGAGCCCACATCTCTCACCGCAAAGTGTATGATTGCTCTCACCATTTTAGCTGCATGCTGCTCCATTCTCCCGCTCCCTTGATGCTTGTTGTTCTTGGGCACACAAGCACAGCCCAGTCTTAGCAGGTCCCGAGCCTCGTCACCTTTGAGAGAAAAGTCTGATTTGCGCTGCCTGACAGCCTTCTTTATAAAGCATTGTAGAGGAGAGTACATTGATGGGTAAAAGTTCATGGCTCCCACTCACTCTTTCCCTGCTGCTGTGTCTCTTGGCTGACGTCTCTGTGCCTTCTGCATATACTACCACCTGCACACTGACTCCACAACACTGCTGCCATCCTAACCTCAATGCATGATGCCACTGCTCGACACATCTTGCCCCCTTGGTGATTCACAGGCTTCCATGCACATTGCACCCAACTCTTGAACCCAATATGCTCATTGCACAATTCAAGCGCCACCGTACGACCGCGCGTGCGCAGCACCCGTTACGAGGCTTGATTGATGCGCGATCACACACTCGGCAGTGCGGCAATGTGTGTTGCTGTGCCTTCCATCACTCCCTCCTTCACTCGTTGTTCCTTCCCTTCCTCACCCTTTGTGCTGTCCCCACCTCTCTTCCCTCCCCATCTCCACTCTCATTCATTCCCACTTCCCCCTGCCTCTCCATATGGGCCTGTTCCGCCATTTCTTACCAGTCCACTGCACAATTGCGCACCCATGCTGATCGACGTGCTCTGCATGGACGTCTACCCTTGCCCATGCCGATGCACACTTGAAGTGCAGTCTTGTCTTGCAGATCCACACAGAGATTGGCTTCGCTGCAGATGAGTGTGATGTGAAGCCGGTGCTGCACACACCTGTCAAATGTGTGTGATCTCCCTTCCTTCTCCCTTCACTCTCCCATCTTCCTTAACTCTTCCTCACATCCCACTCCTCCCACCCCATACTCCTCTTCCCTCCCCCCACTGCTCTCCATGCATTTGTCCCCATATGCCGCTGGCCACACCCCACCCCACCATCATTCCTCCCCTCCCCTCCCTCCTGTAGCTCTGCTTCTGAGCAGTATCTACCCCCATACATACCTATAGCAAGTAAGCAAGTACATTACTCTTTGAAGTACTATGTACCAGTACATACGTCAAATGAATTTCTGACCCAGAATGCGACTCAAGTAAGATTGAGTTAGAAATCAATTCAAGTCCAGTCAGGATTCTAGCTTGCACCCTTATACAACTTAGCCTGGATCCCACAGTTGAGTTAAGTCAAATCATCACGGGCTGGTCAGAATCCGTTGTCATATTTGGTAGCGGGCCGTGCTTAGCAAATCCCCACGACTGCTCAATGCAGCTTAGTTCACAATGGAATTTTGGGAAAAAGATCACTTCATAACCACGGGCTTCACAATGCTCCTCAAGCATTGACTTCTGATTGACAAAGTTGGGCTGCATAAAAAGGATCTGACAACAACAACAGTCTGTCCAACTGGGCGAGCATTTGAAACCTTTGCACTCAGCATTCAGCTTGTCAGGATTGGGAAGTATGGCACCCTTGGCAATGTGCTTGTGGATCAAATTCTGCATCCCCTTGAATATTCCGGCTTGTGGGTGGCTGGCAGGGAAGTAAAGACACTGCGGAGTGCCATTCCGCAAATTTAGTATCCCACATGCAAACATATTTCACACCCCCTGGCGGTATTCATGGGGCAGAGGAAATTTGTTTTGCTTTTTGCTCTCGGCGGCTTACCGACCATTTTGCGGGCACTCAGTGCATCCAGAGCTTGCGCTGTGTGAGTTGTAGTTTTGTCATAGGCAAAGACATGACACTCATCTGGCCTGCAGCGGCTTACTGACCATTTTGCGGGCACTCAGCGCATCCGGAGCTCATGCTGTGTGAGTTGTAGTGTTGTCATAGGCAAAGACATGACACTCATCTGGCCTGGTTTTATCCAGGGTGTCCATGCCTTCTGTCACGTGCTAAAAAATCTTGGTAGTTGTGTAGTAGCCATCCCTTTTCCCACCTGGTCGGAATGTCCACCGAGCTAGCCATCTATATTCGGACATGAACGCGGCCACCATCATTGGTGCCCCTTCTCCCTCTGCATACAGCTTGGCCTTCTCGGAAGCATGGACCCATCAGAGCTTGTAGTGATCATTGACATAGAATATGCACTCATGGTGCCTCCAAATCACCACAATTCTTCTGTCAGGACTGCCAACAAAGGTGTGTTCCAACTCTTAATCATCCCACACTCTGTCAATCTCCTCTGCTGCCTGCTGCCTTGATTTCTTTTCCTGCTTCTGAGCTGCTTTTGCAGCCTCTGCTTCTGGCAACCCAACCTCATCTCCATCTTCTGTGAAATTTCTCGTGTATTTTGGCAGCTCTTCCTAGCAGGGCAAGAAGACATTCTGCTGGTAATCCACAATATTGTCCCGCTTGTGGCCAATACATGCCTGTCAGCTCCTCAGTCCAACAATATTCCATGTGCTTCATCCTTTGGGCCGTCCGGATTGATATCCCATTTTTGAGATTCACCTGCTCCTTCATTTTGTCTGTCACCATATAATTGACAATGTCCTGGGCAGCAACATATTTCCCGATCCCCTGGGGGTGCAAATGCAATTCTTGGGCTAAATCTTCGTCCTTGTGCACAGACCCATTCATTTTTCCGTACTTGGCTGTCAGGAGATTTGTCTTGTCCTTGATAAAAGCAACAGCCCAATCGCGGATCCATCGAGACAACCAGGGTCCATTCCCAGCTGCTTTGGAGATGGTATCCGCTGATTCCTCCCACTGTGTATACCCATTGGAGGTGTAGAGCCGGAGAAAACTGATCATCAGTTCCAGCCACCCACACAACACCATATTCATGTCAACAACTTTGTATCCCCTTGTATTTGGGACTCTGGATGGATGAAGAATGGCATTAATCTTCAAAATTGCTGCCTCAACCTGCTGTGAAGAAGGTGGATGGCCGGGGAGACCAGCTGGTTCTGGCATGGGTATGTAGTGAAAAGATTGATCTGCACAAGAAAATGATATTGGCAGCCCTGGTGTGTAGCAAGCATGGTGTTCCGGCTTGGCGGCATCACAAGGAAATAAAGGGGAAGGGATAATCTGTGGTGAGGGGCTAGGGTTGATAGGCAGTGCTCCAGAGGGAGGACTGAGAATATCTGGGGGATCCAAATCAAGCACGGTGACAGCTTGTGCGACAAGTGAGCCTGCGAGCTGAAGCACAAAGCCGGCTGACTAAGAGAGTGCGCGGAATGATCGGGATCATCCCTCTTGCTTTCCGCACTCTCGTCATTTTTTGCTGGTGCGAACTTCGTTGTTTTTCCTTGCTCTCCTAGCTCATGGGTTCCGATAACTGTGCTGCGACTTGTCAGGACCCAATCTCGGAGTTTGCTTGGTGTCGCCCCTGTCTCAATTCACCTTGGATTCACCAGTACTTCCAGCTAGTTGGTGCTCATGATCCGAGGCAGCAGTACTTCCTCTCATCCGACTAGTCCCATTGAGCCTGACCGACTCCGTCTTGACTTCGCATAGCTGGGACTTTCGATTGGGTACTTCTCTGAACACAAAAACCACTGCGCACACATGCTCACTCGATCGGTGCCAATACTAACTCCTTCTGCCTTCTCGGGTACTACAACTCCACCCTGACCTCAAACACACTGCTCGGCTACCGTCCTATTGTCATTCAACCCAACCTCGGTCTCGGAAATTCCGTTGTCGAGGAAATGCATGTATTACTATCGGCGATGCTCATCTGAATCATTCTCTGCATGGTTCATTACCTCCATCGGAAGTTCTTCAACTCGGGCGGCTCCACTGTATTCTCGGGCACGACTTGGGCGCCATTTCACCGACAGGGGCATTATATCTGTCGATCATGATTGTATTCCCTGGATGATTCTGTGCTCTACTCTGATTATCTCCGCTGCTTTTCTGTGCACTCTGGCTCTCCTAATATTTCCGCTGCTTTGCCATGTACATCCTCGGCGCAGGCTCTGAATTAATCTGGCCTATTATTTCCGCCGATTTGGCAAATGCATCCCCTGCGTGGGCTCTGCGCATTATTTCTGCCGATTTGGCCCATCATTTCCGCCGATTTGGCAAATGCATCTCCTGCGTGGGCTCTGCGCATTATTTCTGCCGATTTGGCCCATCTGGCATGTACATCCCCTGCGAGGGCTCTGCGCATTATTTCTGCCGATAGCTGTGTACTCTGCATGTTACTTCCACTGATCTGTGCATCTGGACGCAAGGGCTCTGCCGCATCCTGTACAGCCTGCCAGGTGGGTTCTGCCATATTCGGTGCATCCCGACACGAGGGCTCTGCCATATTCTTCGCATCCTGACACAAGGGCTCTGCCATATTCTTCGCATCCCGACACGAGGGCCCTGCCATATTCTTCGCATCCAGACAGGTGGGCTCTGCCTCATTCTCCGCATCCCGACAGGTGGGCTCTGCCTCATTCTCTGCATCCCAACAGGCGGGCTATGCCCCATTTTCTGCATTCCGAACCGAGGGCACTCCAATATTCGGTGCATCCCGACAGGTGGGCTCTGCTGCATTTTGTGCATCCCGATATGAGGGCTCTGCTATATTCTGCATCTTGGCAGGTGGGCTCTGTGATCAGTGAGCATTCCTTCAATCACCTGGATCTATAACATTCTGTACGGCCCTCCAAATCGGAGGTTCTACTGTATCCTTTTCAACCCGCCTTTTCGGCGGGGTCTTTTTGGGGCTGTATGTGCTTCCAGGCATCTTTCAATTCTTTTCCGTGCATCAGTTGTGTGCCCTCCACATTATTTCCCCCAATTTGGCACACCCGGTCATAGACTCTTCTGATCGTTCCTGCTGATTTGGAATATGCACCTGCACAACCTGACGCATTCACGTTATCAGCCTGACATGATTAGTTGTATCCTGACTGGTGAGCTCAATTTTCTTTCCCTTAATTGCTGTTATCGCCGTCTTCTTGGCTGCCTGTCCTTTATGGGTGTATTGTTGTGCTGGCTGCCCGATTGCAGTCTCAGTGGGCATACCTTCGGTGGGCTCGGTTGTCTTCTTTTCTCTCTCCCTATAGCTGGCATCCCTTCGGAGGCATCCCTGCCGTGGGCTCTCTGTCTTCTTTGGTCCATGACCCTTATTTGGTTATAGTTTCTTCTAAGTTCTTTGCTCCATAGCCGATAATCGACTACAGTTGGTCTTCTCTGCTTATGATTCGGTGAGCTGTGCATAAATCAATCAGCTCTGGCGCATTCTGTCCTTCGTTCTAGCAGGCTCTGTTGCCTTCCATGTCTTTCCCTGATTCGGAGTGTTCTGCCTCATTTTGTATTCATTCAATTCGGTGGGATATCCTCTCTGTTTGGGGGGGTCTGTCGTCTTCTGTGTATCGATTAGGTGGGCACTACCGCTTGCATCGCACCTGGTAATTTGGTGCTGCCCCACACTTGATGCTTCCACTTGGTGGCACTCTGTGATCTCCTTCGTTGTTTAGCCTTGCAGCATTCAGTGCATCCGACTTGCGTGCAGCACTTGCGGCATTATTTTGGTACTTCTTTAAACCCAGCCCATTTTGGCGTGGCAACATGACACACCTTCGGTCTTTATTATAGCCGTTTTATTCTCGTCTCGTGGCAGAATTTCTCCCCATTTCCCATTGTTCCATCTTGTCCCACCTGTTTAGATGTTTCGCTCATCTGATAATCTTCGCATTTCATTTGGGTATCAATGTCCCATCTGTTCATTCCTCCATCAGCCGACCCATCGCTTTCCTGCTACGGTGGTCCTTAGCTTGGTTATATTTTATACCAGGTTGCCCCCACCCTCGGCATCGGCTCGCCCAAGATTTGGATGGAGTTTGTACCCGGCGGCGTCAATGTTTGCCTTGGCTTGATAACCTTCATCATCGGCTGGCCAACCTTCTTTTTCCCGGATGTTCTTTCCTAACACCTTCTGAATCCCGCCGCGGTGAGCTTGGCTCCAGTCCTTGGGAGAGGACTTGTCGCAAACCCTTTCCTCTTGCTGCTACCTTAGCTTCCAGCCCATTCTCTGTGCATCATCGTGTGAAAGTCCTGTGTTGAAACTTATTCACCAGTCTTTCATGTACCCCACCATACAGTGTCGGCGGATCCTTCCACAATTTCCACTTGGAATTTTCAACCTGGAGAAGTGCCTTTCGCTTCTGCAGTGCCACAATTTACTAGGTAATGAATTCCCTATCAAATTCCTCCCGCGCAGGACTATGCCGTGCGGAATTTCATCTATGCTGATTTTACTTTCAACTTCTTTCTTCCACTGCGACGCGAATTTGTTCGCATTTTCGAGACTCCACAATTGATCAATTTGGCAATACCTTCAATTGCAGTTTTTCCCTTGGAATTTCTTCCCTCGTACCACTGTCTCTCGAATTGGTATCGGCCACATCGCGTCTGCCAGATACCATGTGATCTGCACATTCAATTTGCTTCATACTCCGTTTCTACTCTCAAGTTCGTCTGACTTCCTATGTGCGTGCAATGCTGAGCCAGGGTACCGCTCGTCCATTCGGGCCTTCATCTGTGGCTTTCTTCTTTCCATCTTTCCGGTATGTTATGATTGTTTTATCCATTTTTGGGGGGGAGTCGTATCCCGGATGCCGACTGTTCACTGGTTTCTCTTGCTTGTGGTTTTTGGGAAGTGGCCATCCGGTTGCCTCACTCACAGAGACCCCAGAACCTGCGAGGTTCTGAGCCTCCTCTTCCCAGTTTATTCATTTCATGGATTCCAACGACTTAGTTAGCTGACAGCTTGTGTGACAGCTTGTGTGACAAGTGAGCCTGCGAGCTGAAGCACAAAGCCGGCTGACTAAGAGAATGCGTGGAATGATCGGGATCATCCCTCTTGCTTTCCGCACTCTCATCATTTTTTGCTGCCCACCCACCACCCCTGAGTCTTGGCATCTGGATACCACGGAAGTGGCCATCCGGTTGCCTCACTCACAGAGACCCCAGAACCTGCGAGGTTCTGAGCCTCCTCTTCCCAAAGTTTATTCATTTCATGGATTCCAACGACTTAGTTAGCCATTCTTCAAAATTCCCTAGTCCATCCTCCTGCTGCTGGCCAATCTCTGAGTGCGAAAGTGATTCCATGTTGTTATCACCAATCACTTCAACTGTCACTGTGCAGGGTGTGCCATCAATGCCATTTGGCATCGGGATAACCAAGGGCAGCCAATCCTCCATCAGCTCATTTCTGCTTGTTCCTCCTCCATTTCCTGCCTGTTTCTGCCTGGACAATCCACATTGGAACGACCCCAGAAAGCCCTCCCCATGCTGTCTTTTCTTTTCCTCTGCTTTGTGCAGTCTGAGTGTCCGGTCTGCCGGCACTGCTCCAATCTTCATCTTGAAATACTGCCCCTGGCCAGACTTGGCCATGGGTTTTGTGTTTTTCACAAGCTTTTTCAATGATTCTTTCCCAACTTCAAGCCATTTCAGCAACATATGCTCTGATTGGAAGAACGGATGTCATCAAGATCCTCAGAAAGATCTGAGAGAATGAGCTGCCGTGATCGGAACTCTTGTCATTACACCTGTCATGATGCATCCCTGAGTCCAAGGACATTGGTGAAAGAGGTCGTAGTGAGTCTGGTGGCTGGAGTGGCTCAGGGGACGAGGAACTGGCTTTTTCTTCCCTCTTTTGTTTTTTCTATGAAATGTCCTTTAAAAATCAATCTACCAGACAGAAAAACAATCGGAAAACCTTGGAGAACAGGCCTAGATTGCTGGTACATGCTTTGCACTTCAATTTAGGCATTTCTACACAGTTTTCACACATCAAAAGGGTGGGAAGGGGCGTGGGAAAGGTCACATGTTCTGATTACATAACCGCAAAATCCAGACATATTTTTCAGAAAGATGGTCCGAAACATGTTAAAACACATCCTGGCATCAAAAGAAATTTCATTTTTTTTCCACCATACTGCTCAACCAAAAAGACAAAATTCCATAAACTGAAACCAGGGATTCAAAGATTTGACTTCTAATAAATACTTTCCAGGTTGTAGTTTATTGAAGGAGTATCTCTGTCAAAATGTTGACCCAAAAGTCATGTGACTGCTCAATGCAAGTAACTGACGCCTACCTTATTTTCAGTATTGAGGTAATACTGTGGAAAGGTAGGTTCCATGACAACTGCACATGGGTTCTCATATATTGCAATTAAAATGACATATAAGTTGAAAACACATTTTGCATGGGCAGTGTCCTTTCAGTAGCAGATTATACAAGAGATCAGCAAGATGAGGTGATTCAACATCTCATAGACACACAGTTCAGGATTGGCATGTTTGAACAGCGTTGGCAGGAACACAGTGAGGTACTATCACTTCCATATAAGGCATAGCATGAGTGTGGTTCACTCGTGAGTCATCCTGGGTTGACCTGTGGGAATACTCATGGGAAACCCGACTTGTGGGTTTGGGTAGCTGTTGCCATGGGTCGTTGAGGATCTGGGTAGCAATTTCTTTTTTGGAAGGTCATACTTGCAAGTTTCAAAGTGTTAAATTGGGATCAGTCCACTGGCCCACCAGATAAGGAATGGACATTCTGGCAGAAATTGGCTGCAACATGCGTGGCAGATACTGTGATTTCAGCAATGACAGAGGAGAGTTCATTTGCAGACTTGGTGGCCTGCCATGATGAGTGCCTGAGTATGATTGAACAGCTGTTGGTTGGGCATGATTGGTGAGTTGAAACACTCAGGCACCCAAGATAATTCTAATTCACCTTTCTTTCAAGTGGAGCATCAGAATATACAAGTGCACTCTCCCTGCAGTATTTAGCTGGGGTTCTCAATCTGCCTGGGTTTTGGCAGAATTCAGGATCTACACATGCTCAAGTTGCAGACAAGTTGTGCTGCCAAATGGTCTGGGTACTGATGGACATTGGGGTGGACATCCCTGCCCTGGGTCTGATTGAGGAAGCACGAGTTGACTATCATGGTGTGGAAATTTTTGCCACCACACTCCTTGGTGGTCCTTCAAACTGGTTCGGCAAACAGGATCGGAAGGATTGGGCCATGCAACCATGGTATGAAAGTTTTGCACAAGTTCTTCAGCTGTTACAGGAGTGAGTCTTATTTCAGTCACTCACCTATATCTTAACTGAGTTTTGAAGGCCACGAGCTGGAGAACTATTACCATGTTCGTCTGCCTGTGCTACCAGCAATTTTGAAAATATTCTGCCCACTACCTATCAAGATCGGGTCCAGAATGTGATGGCTGATAAGTAAGAGGTTTCTTCATCTATTTCTCTTCATATTGAAAAATCTATGACAGCCATAATACTGTCCCAGGAGGTCAAGCCACTCCTGCTGGCAATCAGTCAACAGATAACCTGTCAGCCCACAGCATTGACAGTGATTATGATGCCAACCAGGAAAGTTCTGAACAGGGAATTGAATCCCTAGATGACTGACAGAGTCAAACATCCCATCTGAGCTCTGACAGACTATCCCTGCAAGATGAGGAAAGCCTAAGTTCAGATTTCTCCAACCTGATGCTCAATGGCACTGGTTCTGATCTTTCTGAATATGAGGAACAATTCAGCACAGCTTCTGGACAGGGTAATGTGCTTGGAGATCTGGTGAGTAGATAAATTGGTTGTAGAGCTACACCTAACCAGTCTTAGAGCAATGGGATCACAGGGATGCCCAGAATTTCTGGAGCACAAAGTTTGCTAGTTTCACCTTTCTTGCCATCTTTAGAGGCTTAGCACAAAGACCTTGAAGAGTGGAAACTTGTACTGCACAATAAGCAAAAAGATCTTGGAGAAAATCATCCAGAGACTTTGGAGGCAATGGAAAGTCTTGCATGGCTACACTATGAACTTGGCAAGTTTAGTTCAGCAAGAGACCTGCGGGTTACAGTGCTTGAGACCTACTAGATTCTTCAAGGAGAAGATGATCCAAGTTCTCTGTAAGCAAAGAATGTTTTGGGAGTAACACACATTGCACTGGGCCACAATAAGGAAGCCCAGAAGGTGATTGAGCTGGCACTGGAGAAGCAAAGAGAACTTCTTGGTGAAAACCATCTTGACACTGCAAGCACTCGGTGTTCTTTGGTGAAAGTATACCAGGAGCTGGGCCAATCAAACAAGGCCCAGGAACTTGCAATGTCAGCAGTGGAGAATTATAGCCAACTTCTGGAAGAAGATTGTTCAGAGACTCTGTGGTCTATGCACATTCTAGCAGATATCTACCATCAAGTAGGCCAGTTCAGAGGCAGAAGATCAATATCATGTTGTTCTGAAAAAGAGCATCAGTATTCTTGGAGAGTACCATCCTACCACACTGCGAGCTATGAGAGGTTTAGGAAGGACATACCTTGACTTGGGCCAGGTCAAGAAGGCAGAGGACCTTCCAACTGTTTTTTTCGACCAACAGAAGAAAGTTCTTGGGGAAGAGCATCCTCATACTGGGCTAGTCTCTCTGGATGAGCTCTCAGGTGCCGCCAGGGAATCCCACAGTGTCGCTGTACGTGGATCAAAGCAAGGAGGAATGTGGCTACAACATGTGTAAACAGCTGACTAATCCGTACCGATCCGCCGAATGTCGCCCACACGCACTACCACAATACCTTAAACACCAAGGATGTCCTGGCAAGCACATATAGGCAGTTGGGTCAGCTCAGTGCTGCAGAAAAGCTGGCAACTGTGTCTGTAGAGAAGCTTCAAAAGGTTTATGGTGAACATCCTGACACCCTGTGGGTGATGGGTGAACTTGCATCAATATTCCGGAAGCAAGGTCAACATGAACATGCAGAAGAGCTTCTTGTTGTTGTTCTTGAGAAACAAAGGCAAATTTTGGGTGATCATCATCACAATGCCAGATGGACTATGGTGGAGCTTGCAAACTTATAATTGAGCATGGGCAAACTCCAGGCTGCCCAGGAATTGGAAAGACTCATCAGAGGTCAAGCAGTCTAGCTTACATTTTGATGTCTGAGTAGAACAATACAATACCAGTTTCAATTTCTTCCTATTTACCATCCTGCCCTACTACCCATGGTCCTCAGACTGATTGCAGGACTTTTGGTTATGAGTTGTGTGTGAAATCCATCTACTGTTGCAATTTTTATTTTTATTTTTGTGACTTTGTTCACCTATACCAACCCTTGTCCAATGTTTCGCCTCCAATACTTGGCTTTATCTCAATTTCTGCCATGCAGCCAGCATGGCCTCATATCAAATAGTCATTAATTGTTGAAGTTGAACCAACTGATATGAACCAAGCTTCAAATTAGTGCAGAGGTCATGTTCTTTTTCTCCTTTCTTCATCTCTTTTTGGCCCTTTTTCTCTCTACCTCCCTATTGTCATTGTCCAATTATAAACAACCTTTGTACACATTTTAGTTGAGCGCGGGGCAATTGAACACAGATTCATCGAAGTTGAACCACAATGTGATAGAACCATTGTCATTCATGTGTGGCATCAATAACACTTTATACTAACCATATTGAAAAACAGACTCTCCACACAATATTCTGAGGGCCATAAATTCCAGTGGGATATGCTGTTCAATTCGGGACAAAACTTCAAGATTAGCTTTGATTCTTTTTTGCCCTTTTTCTTTTGCTTTTTCAAATTTGCTCTTCCAATGTTAGTGCTTGGTATCAATCTGTCTTGTTGTAATCCATCTGACTTGGAGAATCATTTGAGCAAGTGAACAATTCGGTTGAACACGTTCAAAGTTAGGTTCTTCTCCATTTACCGGTACCTTCGGGATTTCCTATCCCTCATGCCATGCAACTTTTGGTTGATTTGTCTTTATAAAATTGAACATATTGTGCACATCGGGGCTATCAGGTGAATAATTGACCATAGATTCAACAGTGAACACAGGTTGGAGGCATCGCGGTAATATGATGTTTGAACTCATCCAAAATCATTGCAAAATACCAGCCCTTCCCCACATGAAGCCCGGTAGCAGACGGCCCGCGGCCACACCTACTACCATACTCTCCTGCAACATGCCAGTGAGTTCGATTCGGGGCCAGGCTGTACCTAACGTTCTCGGCCATCATTTTTTGGTGCTTCAACACCCATCTTCCCCACTTTGCCTTGCCTTGCTTCGGCCGCACCCACCGCACACCCCGACTGATCCCCCTCCCATCCTCCTGAACCTCACTCCCTTCTCCCTCGTCTCCTCCTCCCTCCTCCCTCCCTTGACGTACGCACGCTGCACAAATCAGTACAAAATCCAGTTTTATTCCCCTTCCTCCTTCCTACAATATTACAAACTCCTCTCATCCTTCCTTCCTTCCGAATACAATACTGGACTATGTACTTAACTAAGCAAAACTAAAGCTACTTGATGCGGGATAAAGGATAGACGATGTAGACGATATAACGAAAAGGAAGGACATTTTTTGATGATACGCAAGAAAAAAAAGAAGTATGGGAGGGGACGAGAGTGGAAGAGAAAGAAAGGATCGTGAACAGTCGTGACGAGCACGCGGGGATGGATACAGTATTCCGAGAACGGGTGACAAGGCGGAGCAGAGGCGGACGAGACACAAACAGAGACAGATGGGCGTTACCGCTTCCGCTTCCGCTTCCGCTTCCGCTTCCCGCCCACCTGCCCCCCCTCCCTCTCCTCCTCCCTCGAATACGGCATCGGTGTCGCCTCCCACTCGTACGAATACGGGACAGGTGTCTGCGGCTCCTCCCCTCTCCCTCAATCTCGTAATATACGGGCGGCGCTCCGAATTGATGCTGAGGGCAGGCGGCATACGAGGCGCAAGCAGCTCGAAGCGCCACCGGACCGGCGTCGGGAGCTCCTCGTCCCCATCTTCTGCACGGCCTCAGTCGTTCACGACCGTCATCTCCCCGTCCTCCTCACCCTCCTCCGAGTCGTCCTTGTCCTCGTCTTCATCGACCCGCACATCTTCGTCGTCCTCCTCCGGCGCGTCCCTATAGACGCACACCAAGGGCGGGAGCGGCGCGCGCATGGGACACGGCGTCGACGTCTGCGTCGCCGATGCAGACAAGGCGGAGGAGAGGGAGAAAGGGAACAGCCCCTTCACAGGGCTGCGCCTCTTCCCCCTCGATCCCCTCGCGTCCCCTCCCGGTGCGGGGCTCGTGCGCACGAACACGGGCGCAGGGGACGAGGACACGCTCCGTGTCATCCCCAGCGGCATGGGCGTCCCGCGTGGCGTCGGCGGTGTGAGGGTGCTGACATACGTCGGAGTGGGTGTGGGCGCGGCAGCGTATCGATTAGGAGACACGGGGAACGTCACGGCGTGCGTGGAGTGTGTGGAAAGGGAAGGCGAGGTATGGGATATGGGGAGGTGTGTGACGGCTGCCGCACGCAGATGGTGTCGTCCTTGCCGAAGGACGCGAGGTGGCCGTCGACGGCAAACGCCTTGAGGGCGGGGCCACCACAGCTTGGTATGGGGGTTAAGAGTATGGCTGCGGGTGCGCTGCGGCCGCGGGGTAGGAATCGGAGTGGTGCCCATTGGCGTGCGGCGACAGCGGGAGCACACACGAGCGGATTGGGTCCCGCCTGCCTGGAGCAACGCAGGTGCGGGTGGAGGCAGGGTGGGCGTGCGAACTGTGGCGGGGGCGAGGTGGGGCAAGAACACTGCGGAGGCGCGTGCGTCAGTTCGGTAGACGAGACGAAACGCGGTGCAAGAAGAATCAATCGCGGCCGTAGATCGTATTCGGAGGGGCAATCAAAGAATAGAATGAGGCACACTGTAGCGTTGGCGGACGGAGCGCATCTTGCTCCACTCGAACTTGACGCTCCAGGAGGAGGAAGAGTGAGGGGTGTTTTTCCTGTACGGCGAGGGCGTCGGTTTAGCAGGCAAGTGGCATGAAACACAAATAGACAGACGCACATCGGTGAACTTGAACACCTCTGTGTCCTCCAATCGCTGCTCATTCTCGAGTTCGAGCAGGTTGCGCTGGGCAGCGCGCGAGGGCGTGGGCTCAGCAGTAGGGCGGCGCATGGTTGTTGCCATTATTCGTCTCTCCAAGTTCTTCTACCGGTAGCAGTTGCTACTGCCATATCTTCTGTGCACTTCTCCGGACGAAACAAAGGGCAGACAGCACAAAAGATCATCACAGTAATTTTATTGAGGGTTGGTGGAAGAGTCCAGTAGGGCAGGGATTCGAAGGTCAGCAAGAGTGGTTCGACTTGAGGCTTGATCGTGTTCAGAGACTTGAGATAAATCTTGCACGCGCAGCAAACCCAGGCATGTTCTTCCAGTTGGCGGTATGCTTGAGTAGAATTTGACGGAGAGCCGAGACACCGGTCGTTGCCAACCAGAGCCAAAGAACGGGTTGATCGGGGTTGATCGGACCTGCTCTTGAGTCAAATTGCAAGTCGAGATTAATCTTGCATCCAAGTGCTCCTCCGACGCGTTCTTGGCCAGGTGGTTAGATACCATTTTTGAGTGGAATCCGAGAATTGACGAAGAGCAGACATGCAAAAGCAACGAGCGGATCAATCGGATCAGCGGCGGTTGTCTCTTCCCCTCATCTGTCGATTGTCGCTCGAGTTTCCTTGCCTGATCTTCCATCGAGTCGACTCTTCTATTTTTGCTGCTCTCACAGATGTATTCAAGATTCATTTCAATTGTGCCGATTTTCCGAGGAGAACTCACGCTCACTAACCGCATACGACCGTCGACTTGCAGCCAACCATATCGCGCCCTATCACGAGGCTCTGGAATATTCTACCTCCCGTCCCCACCTTTCAGCCCTCATATCTGACATGCTTTTATAATATCCGAAACGCTTGAGGCTTCTCGACATATTTCTACCGTTATTTTTGGTCTTTCTGGGCTGAGATTCACGGTCCGCGGAGTACTTTGTGCACGACCAGGATCAAAGTTCATAACATTCAATTCAACGTCGAATTTTAAAAGAATCTCTGCTATCCTCTACACCCGTGACTAGTGATGACATCCTTCTCGACAACCACCAGATTTTCTCGAGAACGCGTTGATCGCCGGGTGCAAATGTTATATTTTGTATCTTGGGCTTGTAAATTGGGTCATTTAACTAACCTCATTTTCCCGCTGGAATTCTCGAGAACCGCAGAAGCGCCGAACCGCTGGGAAATACTTGCTAGGTTTCATTCAACAGCGCCTTCTGCGTTCTTATATTGTGCACCGGCCGCTTGCAGGAACGGCACTAATCTGACGAGCGATCTACACAGCTACCCTCTAAGTATCTGCTGTGCGGCTCCTTTCGTGGCAACATCGACAGGCGCCGAACATATTCGGCCGCATATTGATTCACGGTGAGTTGAATGGTCTTTTGGGGCAGCTTCACACCGACCCGACGATTCAACTGGTGGTATCTTCATTCTTCTGAATCCGCCGATAATAATGGAGAATCACAGGGCATTGATCGACTGGGAAACACTTACTAGGTTTGTTCAATAGCGCCTCGTGGGTTCTCATACATGCTGCTGTGTGGGCTTCGACTTGACTGAAGTAACGGTGGCGCCACTATCTTCTGGACAACTCCCTCACGCACTTGATTATTGATTACGAGTTTACCATTTCAATAGTGATTCAAAGGAAGACTCTGTCGGATTCGTTGTCCAATCTGGGGTGTTCAACTCGGAATCATCTGTCGCTTTCAAAATGCTCAATCGAGAGCCGCGCAGATGCCCGAGTGGCTGGTTACGTTTGGTTTGATCAGCCGTGCTTTCCCCACCGCCACAGATTCCTATCTTGTGTGTAGAAGGGTGGACCTGTCAATCAGGTCAGTCCGCATGGAAGTTCGACGGCGCCCGTTAGATTTTTATCGTGTGTGCACATCGACCAATTTCAGACGCGACGCCAATCCGATATAGGCCATGCTACTTCTAGAACATGTACACGACATGAACAGTGTTTCTGGGGAACACGCCACAGGTCAATCGGGCCGAGTGGCTGAGAAACAGTTGTTGCATTCGTACAGAGGCGCGTGTATCGATTATTTTTGAATGTGGTGTTCAATATTTGAGTGTGCATCTTATACCGATCGGAAATATTCGACCAGGTCGGCTCAGCTCACCATTTTTTGTTTGAAATGCTGGAGACTTGCATAGACACAGAAAGGATAGTTCGTGGGCTTATTCTATGGCATTCCCTAACCTGTGCTTTGACTATTTTCGGAATCGGCGCTAGTCCTCCGCCACTGTGCTGCACCTGATCAGCGACTTGAAGCCTACTTACCCACGCTCTGCTTCTCAACGAAATTTGGTACGTACTGTATATCAAGGACTGTCTCCAGCCGGGAATGAATCGCAAGAAGAGCGTTGTGGACAATACATGACAGTATGCAAGGAATCTAAGTGCTGCATGCAGGCTGTGCCTCTCGACTCCGTCTTTTCTCCTCCCAATACCGCACTCCTCCCTCTCTCTTTCCACCGCGGCAATGGCCTCAAGCCAAGCACTCATCCCTTGGGAACCCATTTCAAATAGCGGAGTGATAGCGACACAAGAGAACTCGCGCCCCGAGGGAAAGAAATGGGCACTGATTTTGAATGCTTTTCTCTCCCCATCACCAGGCCGCACCTTGGATCAGGTGTACACTGCTGCAGGCAAGGTTTTGGAAACTCACGCGAACCGTGTTGCATTCAAATTGGGCCTCGGTCCTCATGTCACTGCGGAGAAAATCAAATTGCACTTTGGAGACGGGGAACATCGAATGCAACAATTAGAGCTCCTTCGAACCACGGTCTCGAAAAAGATCGAGAAGTGGTGCTTGACGCTCATGAAATATTCCTTGCCGTGTGTTTATTGTTTTGAAATTCTGCCTCTAGTAATTGATGGAATGACACAGCACTGAATCCGCAAATACACAGTGTCAAGCATTCAAGGAGGTTGTTGATCTGGCCACCTTGCTTCCCGGTCTCCGTGTTCTATTTCTGCAAACCAAAGTTTTGGACAATGCAAAATTGCTGGACACCATTTCTGCACTTTGGGATCGGTCCACCGGCCCACCAGACAAAGAATGGACATTCTGGCAGAAATTGGCTGCAACATGCTTGGCAGATACTGTGATTTCAGCAATGACAGAAGGGAATTCACTTGCAGACTTGGTGGCCTGCCATGATGAGGGGCTGAGCACAATTGAACAGCTGTTGGTTGAACATGATTGGTGAGTCGAAAACTCCCGGTTCCCCAAATAATTCTGATCCACATTTCAAGTGGAGCGTCAAATTATACAAGTGCACTCTGCTTGCGGTATTTGGCTGGGATTCTTGCTCTGCCTGGGTTTTGGCAGAATTTGGGATGTGCACATGCTCAAGTTGCAGACAAGCTGTGTTGTCGAATGGTCCAGGTGCTAAAGGACATTGGGGTGGATATTCCCAGTCTGGGTCCTATTGAGGCTTCTGGAGCCCCACTTGACTATGATGGCATGGATCTTCTTGCCACCACACTCCTTAATGGTCTTTCAAACTGGTTTAGCAAACTTGATCGGGGTGACTGGGCTGTGCAACCATGGTACAAAAGCTTCACCCAAGTTCTTTGGCTTCTGCGGGAGTGAGTTTCAGTTTATTGAGTTGGATTGACTCGCATATCTTAACTGAGTTCATCAAGGCCACGGGCTGGAGAACTGTTACCATGTTCATCTTCCTCTGCCATGACCACCTTTGAAGATATTCTGCCCACTAGCTATCAAGATCGGATCCTGAATGTAATGGTTGATAAGTAAGAGGTTTCTCCATCCATTGCTCTTCATATTGAAAACTCTATAGCAACCAGAATGATACCATCCCGACAGAACAATCCACTGATGGTATCAATCATTCAACAGATAACCTGTCAGCACACAGCATTGACAGTGATGCCAACCAGGAAAATTTGGGACGGACCATTGAGTCTCTAGATGATTCACAAAGTCGAACTTCTGATCTTGACTCTACAATGCCTCCAGAGGAGTGCACAGCAGATGAAAATTCAGACTTCTCAGAGGAGGATGACACTGTTTCTGATATTACTGGATATGAGGAACAATTTGATGTGGCTCTAGGACACCATCTGGATGTGCTTGAAGATTTGGTGAGCGGATAAATTGATTGCAGAGCTACAGCTGATCAGTCTTAGATCAATGGGACCACAGGGATGCCCGGAATTTCTGGAGCACAAAGCTTACTGGCTTCAACTTCATGGCCATCTCCAGAAGCCCAGCACAAAGACCTTGAAGGGTGGAAACTCATACTGCTTGACAAGCGAACAGATCTTGGGGACAATCATCCAGAGACTATGGAGGCAATGGAGAAGCTTGCGTGGCTACACTATGAACTTGGTGACTTCAAGTCAGAAAGAGACCTGCGAGTTGCAGTGCTTGAAAAGTACCAGATTCTTCACGGGGAAGATGACCCACGTACTCTGCAGGCTATGGATTATTTAGGGAGTACACACCGTGCACTGGGCCAGGATAAGGAAGCACAGGAGATGTTAGAGCTGGCACTGGAGAAGAAGAGAAAGGTTCTAGGTGAAAACCATCCAGAGACTGCAGGGACCCTGAGTTTTTTGGCATTGTTATACCAAGACCTTGGCCAATTAAACAAGGCCCAAGAAACCGGAATGGCAGCAGTGGAGAAGCATACCCAACTTCTGGGAGAAGATCATCCAGACACTCTGTGGTCCATGCACACTCTGGCAGATATCTACCGTCGACTAGGCCAGTTCATAGGGGCAGAAGATCAATATCACATTGTTGTGGAAAAGAGCATCAGGATTCTTGGAGAGAACCATCCTAGCACACTGCGAGCTATGAGAGGTTTGGGGATGACATACCTTGCCTCAGGCCAGCTCAAGAAGACAGAGGACCTTCTGACTGTTGTTTTTGACAAACAGAAGAAAATTCTGGGGAAAGAGCATCCAGACACTATATTCACCATGGGTCACCTGGCAAGTACCTTGGATCAGCTCAGTGCTGCAGAGGAGCTGGCAACTGCATGTCTACAGAAGCATCAAAAAATTTGCGGTGAAGATCACCCTCAAACCCTGTGGATGATGGGTGAACTTGCATCAATATTCCGGAAGCAAGGTCAGCTAGAATATGCAGAAGAGCTTCTTGTTACTGTTCTTGAGAAGTGGAGAAAGCTTTTCGGTGATGCCTATACCAACACCAGGTGGGCTATGAATGAGCTTGCAAACTTATACCGAAGCATGGGTAAACTCCAGGCTGCCCAGGAATTGGAAAGACTCATTGGAGGTCAAGCAGTCTAGCTCATACTCGGATGTCTGACTAGAACATCACAATACCAGTTTCAATTTCTTCTTATTTACCATCCTACCCCACTACCCATGGTTGTCAAATTGATTGCAGGACCTTTGGTTATGAGTTGTGTGTGAAATCCATCTACTGTTGCAATTTTTCTTTTTCTTCTTCTTTTTGTGACTTTGTTCACCTATATCATTGTTACAACTCTTGTCCAATATTTTGCCTCCAATACTCGGCTTTATCTCAATTTCTGCCATGCAAATAGCATGGCTTTGTGTCAAATAGTCATTACAGTAATTGGCAGTACCTAAGGTGCGGATTGAAAAAGTTCTGTTTTGGGATGTTTTGGAAGAATTCCCAATATCTCAACGAGTTCTGCACCGATTCACATGAAACCTAGATAGAAATACTCAGCTAATTCATGCCAAATTATTGATAGAGAGGTGTTTTCAAAAATGATGTATATTCAGTGACACTGGTTTAATGGGCCATTTTGTTGATGACTGCAGTTTACAGGCATCTAGACACATCCAAATGATGTGGATTTTTGTCAGGTAAAGATTTGATGGATCCTGAAACTTGTAATAGAGTTGTAATCCTCAAAATTTCAATCTATCATGCTTGTAAACACATCAGGACAATGAGCAATACACTGCAATCAGGAAATATTGTGAAATTTGAATCCACTGCTGAGGTCTTTGCAAATCTGGATCTATTACAACTTGCAGAGTGTATCAGAGCCTTACCCGACAAAGGTCAACATCATTCGGATGTGTCTAGATGCCTGTAAACTGCATTCATCAACAAAATGGCCCATTAAACCAAAGTTAATGAGTATATACATCATTTTTGCAGATTTCTTTCTATCACTAATTTCGCATGAGTTAGCTGAGTATTTCTATCTAGGTTTCATGTGAATCGGTGCAGAACTCGTTGAGATATCGGGAATTCTTCCAAAACATCCCAAAACAAAACTTTTTCAATCTGCGCCTTAGGTACTGCCAATTGCTGTAATTGTGCAAGTTGAACAAGGCTTCGAAAGTGGGGAGGTTGTCCTCTTCTCCCCTTCCTTCCTTTCTTTTTGTCGCTACATTTCTTTCTCTTTGGCCCTATCCTATCTCGAAATGTCCTCATTCACCTATATGACTGTTTGATGTCCAACACTTGTCCAATGTTTCACCTCCAATCCTTGGCTTTTATTCCAATTTCTGTTGAGCAGTTAGCATGGACTTGCACCTCAAATAGTCTTACATATAAGTTGAACCACACTGAAACAGGCTTTGAATTTGTGCTGCATACAGAGGTCATACTCTTTCCCCTTCCTTCCTTTTGTTTTGACTCTTCACCTGCCTATCTCCACCTCCCATTGTTTGATTATAACCCACCGTTTGTACACATATTACCGAGTGCAGACACACATTCATTGGTTCAGCTGAACCACAATTATAATGAGATAGCCCTATTGTCATTGGCCTGTGTTGTGAATGACACTTTACAATAAACAGTATAAAGAAATCCTGTCAGTAGTTGGACCCTCCATATTAATACACAACCAGGCTGTTCTGAGGGGCACAAATTTCGGTGAGACTCCAGGCTTTCAACTCGGGACTAGGCTTTCTGAGATATGTAATGACATTTTGCCCATGTTCTTTCACTTTTTAAACATGCTCTCCCCTGTTCAACACCCAACCTGTGGTGATTATAATCAATCTGTGACCTTTGAAGTTGGAAATTGGAGAGGTATGGGCTCGGGAAGTGATCAATTTGAGTTGAAGAGGCTGAAAAGATCCCATTTTATTCAAGTAGCCAATATTTCCTTTCATTGAGCTCTCCACCAATATCTTTATCGTACATTTTGAATCAGTTTTCAGCCATGGTGCACAGCTGCATGCTGCAGGCATGCATGTTGAATGTTTTCGATTACTTACTTAGCTGAAGACAGATGAACAGCTCCACAGTGGAAAGCATGATTCACACACAGAACCAAACACCCACCCTGCATCCACCCCTAATATCACATTGTCTCGCATCATAAGTATACCAGTGGGAACCCCTGTTTGACTTAGGCCAGGCCAGCTCTGTACCCATTCACGCCTGACTTTTTTTCCTTCAGTCTTTCAACACCCCATCCTCCCCCACCTCGTTTTGCTTTATTGCGTCTGGAGTCGGCCACACCCACTGTGTGTTCCACCTCTCCCTTCCTCCTTTCCTCCCTCCTCCTCACCCTCACCGCTCACTTCACCCTCTCACAAATCAATACAATAAATTCTGTTTATTCCCATTCTCCTCCCCACTGCTATAATATTACGAACTCTCCCATCCAACCAATACAATATGAGACTATGTACTTACTTAACTAACCATATAGGCATAAGGAATGAGGGGCAGACAATATAGATAATATACTTGGTACGTAAAGAGAGATTATTTTTGGGTGATACTGATATGCAAAGAGAAAAAGAGAGATTTAGAGAAAAAGAATATGAGGAGTCGTAACGAGCGAGCGAGCGAGGATGGATACAGTATTCAAGACAAAGCAGATGGTGGTTTGTGATATGGGGGGTGAGACACCGAGCAAGTGATGCATGAAGCGTGAGGTCACCACTTCCGCTTCTCCCCCTTCCTGCTCCCCTTCCTGCTCCTGCTCCTGCTCCTCCTCCCTCATTGTATATGGCATCAGTGTCGCCTCCTGCTTGTACCTATACAGCCCCGGGACAGGTTTTTATGGCTGTTTTTCCTCCTCCTCACTCTCATGGTATGTGGGCAGCGCACCAACATGTATGTCGACACTGAGCACAGGTGGTGTATGAGGTGCGAGCAGCTCTTTGTCCCTCCCCCTCCCGGTTGTCCACGATCCTCATCTCCCTGTCCTCATCCTCATCCCCCCTCTTCCTCATTCCCATCTTCATCTTCATCTTCGTCCACCCAGGCATCTTCATCATCCTGTGACTGCTAGAGTATTGTCAAGACGAGGTGATTTGACCTTCCTGATGGAACAGAGTGTGTTCCATTGGACTGGACCAAGGTCAAACAGGCTGCGCAAAATGCCCTTACACAGAAGCAATTGAAGATCAAGAAAGCCGTGAGTTTTTACTTCCTTTCTCTCATTTAGTTATGACAGTAACCACTCTGCAGCTTGTTGCCAGCCTCGAGAAGAATGACGAAGGCATGCACAAAATACTGTACCATTTAATTCAATTCGTATGTCACAAGTCACAGGCCTCAAAATTTACGAAATTTTTTGTACGGGTCACAGGTCACCCAGTCATATACGAATTCTGAAAACAAGTCACGAAATCGCCGTAAAATGGCTCAAAAATTGAAATTTTCACCTCTGTGCGCCACAACAGGTAACGACGCCACAGTATTCATACGAGCTAGCAATTCTGACAGCAGGAGCAAATGGTCCTCCCACCGCTCCCACTTTCCCTCCAGCCTCCTTGATCTGCTCACCTCCCTTCTGGCCAATCTGAAGGTGAAGTAACAATGGAAGTAAAACTCTCCTAGCTATGTACTGTCTACAATAGTTCTATGAGTATGGGTTAGCAGATTTATCAACTCTGTCACATCCTGCACACTCTGCGGCGGATTTACGAAAAAAAATCCGGTCACACTCCCTCAGACGAAGTACGAATTCTGAATTTCGTAAATTTTGGTCACAGGTCACAAGGCGTATGAATTGAATTAAATGGTACAGTATATTTGATTTGGCCACTTCCATTACCAATGGCATGCAGTGTGTGGTCAACATTGTATTGTGCACCCACCTCACTCTCATGGTGTGTCTTATTTCTCTCAGTGATTGCATGTTGCTTACTGAGGCTGTGAAACACAGCAAAGATGTCAAGTATTGGGACTACTTGGATGGCCGCATTGCCAAGATCTGCAGGCAGGCCAACAACAATCCCAGGAAGATCACCAAGTGTGTGCATCTCTCCCTGATACCTGGTCATCTCACACATCCGCTTCAGAGCCTTTTGTCACTACCTTGACAAGGATCAGGAGAAGTACGGTGCCGACAACTACACCATCGACACCACCCCTGGCGATCAATTCCAGCAGGAGGTTGACAGCCTCATTGCTGCTTGTCGTGCCAATCTAGCAGCTGCTGCAACCTCTACTGAGTCTACTCAAGACAGAGCGATGACCTCGGTGTGAAGGGTTTTCAACCTTCTTTATCTTTCTGCAGCCCGCATGTATTTAGATAGTTTCTTGATCAACCAATAGACTCACTTTGACATATATGAATGGTGCAAAAAATTAAGATGCATTGTATATTTGCATAAGCTGAACCAATACATCATTGCTACATGAGCTATCAGCCGTTGGGCCAGCTAGAATTGGCACCATGCTGTGGGCCCTAAGGCTCCAACTGTTTAGTTTAGGTTTACGGTCAGCCATAAACTAAACCAAAACCCTAAGAAAAAGATTTATAAACAGTTTAAACAGTTTATAAACCATAATATTTGCTATAAAAAAAAGTAAAGCACAAGATCTGGGACTTCGGAATGCTAATTTGAGGTCAGATATTGGCTGAAAATCAATTAACAGCATTTTGGGCTGTCAGGATGGTGTATTGAGCAACAGAACAGGAGAGGTAAAAACATTTCCCTTTCTGGCAATATCAATCGGACATCACCGGCCTCGGGCAGGGTTGCCGACATTGCCGACCTCCAATCACAGCTGATCATCATGGCTGAACATCACGGATGAAGCTCGGCATGTCAAGTCTTCACACTGTGTATGCAAATTACAGGTGCTGTAGGCCACAAATCATCTTGAACACGGAAAAGGTTTAAACTATTTAGTTTTCATCTGTTTATGGTTTACGCCCCCCCATAAACTAAATGAAAATAAAAACCCTTTTATTGGTTTAAAACTGTTTATAAACCAAAAAACCATTGGAGCCTTAGCTGGCCATTCCAGCACAGATGTGTCGGCCAGTCCAATCCCAGCCCTCTGACAGCTTATGCTAGCACGCTGCCAGCATATCGCCACCATGTACCCACCACGTGTCTTGGCTTCGGCGGTGTACATCAAAATGATGGTAAGAGGCCGGCAAGCGGCGGGGCACAAACAGCTCATGGACACATTTTGTAAATTACAAAGAGCAGAGTGGTCCAGAAGACACCGCTCGTCGTCAACCTTCGGTCGACTCCTCACGGCGCCCACCAGGCGGACAGAAGATTGTGAAATTCCTGATCTTTCACCTTGAATTTGCTGACATTCGAACATGGTTTCTTGACGAAACATCAAGAACGAGAGTTTTGAATTTTGGGACAAATTTTGGTACAATTCACGACGTATTGTTCACGATGAACCATTAGGAATCCGCGACGTTTTACCATGAATATTGCTGCCAACCGACACGCCTGGCCAGGGTGACAGATTCCTCACAAATCATCATGAAGGCGTGCCAAATCGTAATGACATTCTACATAATAACATTCGGTACTACTGTTTTTCAGAACATAAATACGCAGGCAATACCCATCCACTCATGCCAAGTAAAGCTGAGACATATGGGGAGCAATTCGGGACCACAGCGACGCCGAACGCAAAGCGGCTGCTGGTGGGGCTCCATTGGCCCTGGGCTGCGGCATTGGTATTGCGGTGTGAATGGGCGAGGGCATGTAGAAGCCGTGCGCTGACGCCAACGCCAACCCACTCCGTGCGCTGATAAGCCAGTAATTGGGCCATAGTTAGATACATGTAATTTTGCGTGTTTCTGATTGTGCCCATTGCTGAAACTGTTGTTTCTATACAACAGTACTGGTTCCTGGTAGCTGTTGGGCGAACCACAGAGAAACGGGTGGGCGTTCTAAGTAATTAGAAACACCCATTGACAAGTCTCACCCTGAAAAACTGTAAGGGAAATGTGCAGCCGAATAATAAGTCAAGGAACTTCTCTCGACTTGTTTCCAACATCCACTTAAGCAACGGAAACGGGTCAAAGGAACTGGAGTTGGCAATGTGTTGTGTTGTGTTGAGACGCTAGGAGAAACGCACTTGGTCACGAGTGTTTCGGTTGCCAGAGTTGCCGGTTTCCAGCGAATGCGGATACACCGAAACAGGTGGTCGGCTATTCTGTGGATCCGGATCACAACTCTAAAGGCGTCCTAAGGCTCGTTCGCAAGAACCCTTTCTGGGAAACCCTAGAGAAACGGGTATCTACCGAGACCTACAAAGGAGTATTATCAAGTTCCGTACTTGGAACAAAGGGGAAACTTGAGTTGAAGCAGAAACAGGTCGAATGAGATGCAGTGCTGATCTATCGGTGATCGACACACCCTCTGAATAATACAGGGGTGCTGCTGACAGGTTCCTGCCTCGTAATTGGCAAGGGAACATGGTGTGCTCGCAGTGGGAGGCGACGCTCGGAAGAACAACCAACGGAAACACGGTTAAAGAGGCGGATAAACGGACTTTTGACTCAGGGGGATTGTGTTTTGGGCTTTGTAATTGTGTCTTGGCGGTTGTATAAGTATCCGAGGGTGTTTTTACGGTGGACACAACATCTTCCCCCGAACTAGTAGGCTATACGCTTGCGCATTGGGTTGATCTGGGATCCTCGGCGAACGCACTCTTATAGAGTAGCATTATTAGTCGAAATCTTATTTGTTTCTGAATCATATATTATTCTGGAAACGCACTTGGGCTCTGCCTGGAAACGGTTAAGAACTCTGTGAATCTGTTTGAACTGGGACTCTGTTGAAAGGAACATTATTGTTGTTGTTTGCAGAGCAGGTTTCAGAAAGTACCGTCAAGGGAAAACTCTGGAAACGTGACTGCTGTGCGCTGCTCAGAAAGTACCTTTTAGGGAAAGCTCTGTGAACGCTCTTGGCCTATAAACTAGGGGCCTTACTCGAGTCTACGGGACTACTTTAAACTTGTTTCTCTGTCGCTTGGACACACACACACGCTGCAAAGCTATAAATCTATCTTGCTTGGAAACTATGTTTCCACCGTGTCTAGAAACACGTTCTACTCAGCTTGCTCATCGTCTCCTTGAGATATGAAACCTCTCCCTACAACCTTTACAAGGCCCTGTACTAGGGGCTGTAACTCGTCGGGATCTCTGGAAACGTGCAGATATTGCCGTTTGATTTGTTTGTTGGTTGTTGGAACAGTCTCTGGACTGTTTCTGTGCCGATCGCGAGTCAAGTGGGGTTATTTGTGTGTTTCTTATATAGGTTCTGAGCACATCAATCAGCGCGCTTGGTGCTCGCGGTGGTGTCCTACAGCTGCTGTGGGGAGGACACCACAGGCGAGGGGTCGCCACGGCGGGGGACACGGGCGATACCTCCTCGATGCTGTTGTTGTTGTGAGTGTCGCTAGGCTTGTCGCCCTCGTTGCCATCCTCCTCGAGCGCGATGTTGGCGTTGAGCTCAAGCTGAAAGTCCTTGAGCTCGGTGTGGAGGACAGCATAGCACGTGTCGGAGCGGACGGGGACGTCGAGCTACAGGACGTGGGTGCATGCACGCCATTTGTTTGCTTCCTGCAATGAAGAACATCAATTTTAGCAAGAGTATAAAAAAAAAAGAGGTGGGAAAGAGAGGAAATGACGCCTACCCTTCTCAACTGTTGTGCCTCCCTTGTGAGCGAGCGCAAGGTCTACGCTGCGAGGATGTGGTGGTGCGCAGCGGCGTTGACAGTTGCGATGCTGTGAGAAAATAATATGAATCAGCTGGTGTACCAAGGGGGAGGGGGCAGAGAAGGAAAAGAAATAAGAATAGGGCACAAGTGCGCCTCCTCTGGCACCCGTGGGTAGGCTAGGCTAAGAACAGAAACCGCAAACACCCTCCCCAAAGCCAAAGCCGCCGAAGCAAAACATCCATGCCCCTTAAGAAAACGGCGCTGCCAACACAAAGCAAACCAAAAAAAACAACACGGGAAATACACACACCTTGAACTAACGATCACAGCCTTGCTCGGGCGGTGCCGAGCGGGGGGAGGAGGGACACGAGGGTCTACAAAAATACCATCAGCACTCGGCACAAAAAAAATTGCGCGTATGTATAGATACATACGCGGACGGCGACACCCACCAAAAACCTCCCATTGAGTGTCTCCTATGACCTTTTTTATCGTTGAAAAATATGCAGGCAAGAAACAGGGTTTGAGAACAGTATGTTAGAGAACGGGAGCTGAGGTTTTACACTGTATGAGGTTGGGGTCTAAGGTTGAAGTCTGAGGTTTGAGTGTTTTTTGAGGTTTGAGGTCAAAGTTTTGGTGCATTACCAGGGGCTGAGGTAGCAAAATAGGGATATTGAGGTTGAGGTCTAAGGTTATTAGCCCTGGTCTATATCAGTTTTACTCAGGTTGAGGTTGGAGGTCGAGGCTCAGATCAGGTGATTTCCCAATTTGGAAAAGCCATCAATAAGCCATGGTTGACCATGGTTCGGCTATGATCTACCATGATTCGGCTATTATGACCATAGTTAACCATGGTAAACCATGGTTCGGCTATGATCAACTATGGTTTGGCTGTGGTCAACCATGGTTGACCATGGAATCCTTCGTCGAATCATCACTAATAGCAGGCCGGACTATATAAAGAGCAGCTTCATGCCCATTATTCTCTTTGCCCATTCATTTCACTGCTCAACTCAACCATCCAACTCAGCCATTTTCTCTCCCAGCCAACATTCCACACAGGTAAGTTTAGACTGTTCACCTTCCTGTTCACTGCTTAGTCGAGTTTGCACTAGCTCTTGCACTCGTATCTGTAAGTTCTCTTTTGGCTGCTTCCTGTCATTTCTGTTCACCGATACACCATAGGTCTTTTTGCCTATTCATTACCTCAATCTTTATCTCCTCTCTCGTCGCAATGCAAGTACCCGATCTTTCTTGTAACTTTGATTTCTAACATGCACATAGCATGAACAACCTAGACCCAAACACTATGTTCATGTTCCTCAGCACAATGGCCCAGCAATTTGCCCCTGGAGGCCCAGCCTCTCAGGCAGCCTCTACTCCCCCAGCCTCCCAGCCAGCCTCTGTTGCACCAGCTGCACAACTTGGAGCAGCCCTTACCAATACTGCCCCTCCCCCAAGAACCACCACTTATACCAGTAATCGCCAGCCCCTTGCTAGCATCCTCCCTTTGGCCCGAGGCCATCAAAATCCTGCCACAACTGTTCTCCCATCGGCCAGTGGCAGCCAGCCATTTCTCGGCATCTCCTCTCTGGCTGTTGACATGTCAGCAAACACTAACCTGCCTCGGTTGGCCTCTGGAAATCGTTCTCACTCTGCTGATCGTCCAACTCGCTCTGAGATCTCTGAGGCCAACAATAGTCGGAACCAGGCTATCGAAGCCCATTTTCCTCCTGGTCCTTCCCTGGCTCCTCGTCGTCGTTGCAGAGGCCTGGCCTAGCCTACACCCTCTCTACCTCCTGCCAAAACCTCAGTTGCTTCGGTTCTCGAGACAGATCACTCATCTGGCCACCAACATGTTCATATTGAACTCATGTATATTTGCCTACTGTAAGTCTTTTGTTTTCTCTTTCTTTGACATCTGATTTCTAACTTCGACGATTGGCAGCCCCGACCGAATTCCTCTCTGCATTTGATATTCAGGCTTTCAGACTCTCTAATTGCATACCTCGACGACCATAATCTTCGCTTTGTCTATACCATGGGACTTGATGCCAAGATCACCGATGTGATTAGGCAAGTTACTCAGGACATGGCTCTCTCACCCAGAAAGTGGAGCTTCAGAGAGCCCTCATCCTCCCTTTGCCATCACCTTTGCTCCCATGAAACTCTTCATCTTCAGCTTCTCGGCCTGTTGAATCGAGGCATCCCTCGCCAGAGAGATGGCTTGATTGTTCTTACCCGACACCCTGCTATCAGTGATCTCACCCTCGGTGACCTCCTTACAAGGCAGCACTCTCAAACTTTCACCAAGCCCAGGCTCTGTATTCAGAAGGGACGACTTATCCTGAACTTTGGTACTCCATGCGACTTGTGAACTGCTTCTTCTGCTTACATATTTCTACAGTAGTCGCCCAATCAGGCATCACCTGCAGGGCAGTCACTGGCCAAAGCACCTTGAATCGTCGCCATTCCTGCCTTCCTACCATGATGCACTCGCTCTTCTCAGTCCGAAACGAGGTGGGGGAGGACACCTCCCACTGGGTTGCACCTGAGTGCGACTCCGATGGAGAATCTGAAGAGGAGCCGGAAGGAAGTTGAATCTGCCCTTAGATCATGGGAGGACAGTCTCATGGTATGCCATCTTTTTTCGCTGTCGCCACAGCTCCTTATTTATTCTACAGCTTTCTGATAACAACCAGAACCTTCCTCCCACTGTAGGCTGTTCCATAAACTCTTTTATACTTGTTCTGACTGGATATCTTAGAATTGTAATGCCCCTGTCGCTGCTCCATCCTCGGCCCAGGTCCAGGTATGGCTTCCTTTTCATCTGTAACTTAACACTGTTGCCTAATACAGTCTTCATCTTAGGTTTCACTGTCGCCATCTCAGGTAAGCTGTTTATTTACTGTCACAGCCTATTTTACTTATATGTATCGTTCCAGATTCCTGTCCATTCACAGCTTTGGTCAGGTGACTGGGTCCCCGAACTTGGACGATATCGAGCCCTCTTTGAGGCTACCGACTTTGCAAAAACCCTCTTTGAAACAGCCTCGCCTCCAGTGGGAGAGCCAGCACTCTCGCCATTTCTGGTCAGGATGTCCATGAGCTTGCACATGCTCTCATAGCTAAAATCAAAGCTGCTGCTGCGACCAATAACTTTGCCCCCATCCTCGCTCCCAAAAGGAACTTCAGCATGTGAGCTCACACACAGACCTATCTGGCTGCTTGTTCATGAATATGTGCAGACTGAAACCAGATGGGTTGATTCTCTCTAGTGGCATTGGAGTCAAACGAGAGGCGATATATACTAGCTTTCGCTGGTTCACCGATCACCAGGGGGCTTGGCTTCTCTCTCGCTTTAACGACCGATGCTCAATTGTAACCACCATTTCTCTTGCGACATCAGCTTATGTCAGTACTGATCGCCGAGAAAACCTTGTCGTCTTCAGCTGTCTCACAGCCCTTATGCTCATCTATGGGATTGCCCCTGACCCACTTAGCCCCTCTCTCATCCACTTTGCAGCCAACAAATGCGAGCTAGGCTCATTGACTTGGGAGTTCGTGGGGGAGTGGCATCCCAACCTTAAGACAATGCTTGATACCTGGGATAGCATTGGTCCTACAGGTGACATCACCCCTTTCCAATCGCATTTTGCGATCTTTCACGATATTCAGGCAAGTTAGATTTCATATTGAACCCAGTACTATTGATGCAATTGTTTTTTTCTAGATTGCTTCTCTCGCATCTCGAGATCTGGCCCAGCACCAGGCTCTTGGCCCCAATCTTCTCTACACTGCTCTCATCGGGTCGCAGCCACCTTCGCACAGCAAACTTCAGGCTTTCTTCCTTGGCCTCAAGCTGCCATGTTCAAATGGTTTCGATTTCATGCAGTTATGTATATCCCCAGTTTATGATCGTGAATTTAACCTCTCCCCAGGTCCTTCGTTCACATCCTGGTGGCTCTGCCACTTTCCTATCACATACTTGGACATCTGTCATTCACGACTTCGACTCCTTGAAGCCTCACTTGGTCGTTGCTCCCATGTCGCCCCTTCTTATCGGCGAGATTGCCCAACCTGGCAGTCCTGCTCTCACGATGGACATGGAGGATCTACTACATAGGTTCCTCCAGGGCTCTGGAGCCCCTTGCCCAGCACTGTTGGAAGAGGTGATTCCCCGACTGAGCAAACTCATCCCCTTCGATCAGATCGACTCACCTGCCTTTCGCAGTAAGGCTCTCTCGGAGTCTCTGCTGGGCAACCACAGGAAGCCCCCATGTGGAGTTCGACGATCAGCGCCATATAGTCATCCACTTTGTCGGGCCTGAAGACCTGGGATATGATACATCGCTTGCCCAACACTCGTACATGAAACTCGGGCTGATTTCATTTTGCACATGCTTCAGGGTTGCTCGCATCCCTCTTGTCTATCTTGTTGACCTGTGTAGTCGTACTTATCCTGCTCGTGATCATGAGGGCAACGGCACTGAGCCTTTCACCCTCCAGCAAGCTATTGACCACTGGCTTTTGGTCGAAGTTTTGGCACGAATTGGAGGACATTCAAGACTTTAGATAACTGCTACTCTAGTTTTTCTTGATACCTGGTTTGTCAGTAGTCTGCCACTCCTTGCTCAGCAGTTCCTTTACACATGCCATACTTGTACATATTGAATCTTGGACTCGGGTCATAACTACTCACCAAATATACTCTTGCTGTTTATGTATTTCCCTGCCCTCCCAAGAGTTATCTATTCTCCTGCCAATTATGACTACCAGTTGTCGGTGTAGCCTGGAAAAAATGGTACCAAAGTAGAGACCTGGGACTGCTAGGATGGTCACCACTGTTCCATCCCATTGAGCGTGGTGAGAGACGCTGCCCCACCGTACCGTCGACGGATGGCCCACCGGACAGCCGGCTTTGGTACTGTCCATTGGCCACGACAGACGGTGACAATCCCTAGGTTCAACTTAGACGATACTTTTGTGTCACTGAATATAATTGAGCTTGGTACCACTGCAGTTGGGAAGATGGCTTTGAATTCCATGATGGTCTAATGGTTAGATTGCCTGCGTTAACACTGGTAAAGGTTGACATGGGGGAACGAGCTGGTGACCGTTCAAACCCCCGGCATCGCAAAAAAATCAATCAATCAATGTTATGTATGTGCTCCCTATATGACCAGCCTGGTTTTACTTCAAGCTCGCTGCTTTTATTTTTATTACCAGACACCATGAGATTGGGAGATTTTGTACTTGAATAATGCTGTTTTGATATACTACCACAAGAACTCTACATTTGTATTTATCTACTCACCACCTTCGCCTGCCCTGTATGCGACTCCACTGGAGTAGGCATTTTCAAGCATACATTTGTATTTATCTACTCACCACCTTCACCTGCCCCTGTGTGCGACTCCACCAAAAGACCCTGCTGTGCTTTTTCAAAGGCTGCTTTGATGCGGGATGCAAAACATATAGTGGCTGCACGGGTGTGGGCACCACAAAGGCGGGTTGTGCCATGCAAATTCTTGGGGCGAAAAGCAACAAGAGTTCCCACCGACATCTCGACTTTGACCTTCAGTGTCACATCAACAAAGTTAGCACCGCCAGATACAGGGTCTGGGTCAAGTGAAACTGCCTGTGGCGACTGCCTGGATTGCTGGTGGGTGGTCACACCAGCCATAACTGGGACAGCTGCCTTTTGAGTTGGTTTCGGTGGATCCACCTTGCGATCTACAGTCCATGACAGGCAAAACTCGGCAAAGCAGTTATCCCTGTGTGCTGAACTGTCATTACAAGGTCAGAAAAACATATGCTTTAGCAGCAGTGTACACATACGCAGAATAATCTTGGGACATGATTAATTCGGAAGGGCCACGCTCGAAATTGGGGAATACGAGTTCCTTGCCTTGAAAGGTCAACCGGTAGCCCACTCCTCAAGAACAGGTATCAGGACTAAAACAAATAACAGGTATAAATCTCACCTGGCTCCACATTCCGTGTTGCTATAGTGGGCATCCTGGCATTGTCCAGGTATCCATCGATCTTGCTGATTAGATCTGTAGGAAGGAAGCTCCTGCATACACTCCAGGTCAGAGACATGGCAGAGATGACATCTTCGTCATGCTGGACCATTGTGGCCGAATCAAGGACTTTGTTATAGCTTTTAGCCAGGCCAAAAATCCGCGCATGACGGGGACCGGCATTGTATCCTGCCTGGGTCATCACACCTGGATGGGTGGGCTATATTGCTGCGAATTCAGATACAAGCTGCAGGGACATATGACTGAGCAGCTTACACAGACATTGCACCACTCGGAAGATGCTGTTTCAATCACCCCCGAAAGCCAGGCGTATAACGGCGAAGCCAGTTCAGATTGTGTTAGGACCCCCTGCAAACAAAGCGACCAGCTCAATTATATATTCTCCGTCTGCATCAACCATATGGTTCCCAGCCTCTGGTCAAAGTTAGATCCGGCTGGAACAGCATGCAAAAATATGGGCATACCATCACAGGCCAAAACAATTACCGACTCGGCACCAACTGTCTCATAACAATTTTCTGCATTGATGATAGCATCTTCGGCGATACGGGATCTGGCATCTGCAAGAACTTGGCGGTGGCGAACAGGGACAGAGGTCTCAGGGTGGCGGTAGCGCCACAAGATGCGGGGATTATGTGGAGACCCAACAGAGTCCTCCTGCTGGCTGGCCAGAATATCATGGATAGACTTCCTGTATTGCTTGTTTAGTCCAGCCATATTGACCTGGACCCACCATCAATGTGGGTGGAACAAGACAAAATCGAAACTCACAAATTTCCGTTTTTCGCGGTGAGAAGCTAGAGCGCTCTTGGCTCGAGCCTGCTGTTTCGCCGCCTGGAGACGTTGCTGGAGGTCTTCGAAAGCTGCCGAAATTGGACTATCTGCCATCATCCTGGCGACAAAGTCAATCAAAACCTCAAGCTGGGAAGAATCAGCTGGTAAGAAGAGCCGGCAAAATTCCAGGCCCAACCGTATTCAGCTTGGAATGAACAGCAGAAAATTTGGTAACTAGAGCATCTGCTTCGGTACTGAATGGTTCCAGAGCCTTGATTTGGGCGATAAGGAGTGGGTCTTTGAGGAGTTCAACTGCTGCAATAGCATCAGAACACCATCACACAGAGGTATGTGGATACAGACCTTCCTCTTTCGCTTTCGTGGTTGCTGCATTGTGTTTGTCGACCATCGATATCGTGGGTGGATGGAGAGTGTGGGCAAAGTCATCACTAGTAGTCAGAGTCACACTGATGCCATTCCGAGCATATTTAGATTAAACTGCAAAGTAAGAAAGGGGGAACCGAGATTATCTATTGAGCCCGTAGGGAAGTACAAGAAGACGAAGGGGGTCGGGCTCGCGCAAAAGCCGTTGAGTGCCACATCTCCGCCAGCCTCCCCACCCCACGCACACTGCCGCCCTGTGACCTCGGAATGCCACACATCATCCTTCCGGAGCACCCGCCTTCCCCAAACACCCTCCCCTCCTCCTCCTCCACCCTTTTCATCAAAGGACACCCCACCCACCTGATCAATCAACCCAAACCGGCTCAGCTTATCCCTCAACATCTCCTCTGTCATCCCCTCGTCGAGCCCGCCGAGGTACACGTTGCGCGACGCGCCCGACTGCGTGATGGCTTGCATTACCGATGGAAACGAACGAGTGTTAGCGAGCGACCGAGTTGGGGAGAGGTTTTTGGGGTAGATATGAAGTAGAGATAGAAGGAAGGAAGGGAGGGACGCGGGAGGGAGAACGAGGGCTCATTCAGCCTCGAGACTGCGATGCCCTCCGCACCGTCGCGGCACGTCCCAGCCCCCGCCCGACTCGCTCCCCCAAAACAGCTCGGAGCAGCTCGGGGTGCACCTCCCTCCATTCCATCGCCGAGAAAGAATTAAAAAAAACAGAGACTCGAAAAAACACCTACCTGCGCCGGCACCGGGCTCGCCTTGCCCCACCCGACCTTGAGCTCCTGGGCGTGCGGCGCGAGCTTGCGCACGACCGCGTCCGCGTAGAACGCGCTCCCCGTCTGCGCGTCGAGGAAGGAGAGGAAGGCGCAAGATTTTTCGGGGAGGACGCTGTGAAGAGGTGTTAGTGAGGTGTAGGAGGAGAGAACAGGCAAGGGAAGGGAAGGAAGGGAAGGGGAAGGCGGGGAAAAAGAGGTGGAAAGAGCAGGAGCCGGGGAAAGAGGAAGGTAAAAGTACAAGTAAGGAGCGCTTAAAGAAAAAGTGGAAAGCGGGAGCGGGAGCGGGGAGCGAGGCGGAAGGAGAGGGAGGAGAAAAAGCAGACGACGCATGGCAGGCGAGGAGGGGACCGGGCGGGGAGCCTCGTACGCGAACGGAACCGAGACGCGCGAGACGGGAAAGACGCCAGGCACTCGGCCGTAGCGAGCGGGGCGCGACGTGCGGACAAATGGCGCCACAGCCCGTTGCTCCCGAAATTACGCAGTCCCACGCCGCCGACTCTCGTTACCCCGCCGTCGTGTACTCGCCACACCCCACTCCACGAAGATATGAGGAAGGACAAGAAACACAAAGGAAACACGAAGAGGGGAAACAAACCGAATGCATCCAGGAGAGGAGCAGCGAAAGTCTGTGCCGTCTCCTTCAATTCTGGTCAAGCGGGCGCTCAGTGTTTGCGTCGAGTTCGTATATTCGCGCTCATTTATAGCGGGGAGATTCCTGGAGTCTGATGGCACCGCCGAGGACGGTGCGCTGTATCGTGGCGAGGGGCCTTGTGTCGATACTGTGGACTCCCAAGACGATTGGAGTGCCGTGCTTGCGTCTGGCAGCGGCGGCGCGAGCGACAGTTTCGACGTAGACAAGGGAAAGGAATAAATGAGTTTGAAGGCACTTGCACGAAATGAAAGGCCGAGGTCACATCACGCTCGTCCCAGGACGAGCGTGATGTGACCGCGCTTGATTTGCAACTTGGAGAACTGCGCGCATTCCACGTACCAAAACACATTAAGCACAATGCTGCTCTAGTTCCTGGCGCTGCCTGCAGTACTTACCAAATGCTACCCCCTCCCTTCTACTCTGGACGTCAACCGGCTCGCAGAGCCATCGTGCCGCACCGTTTCTGGTAAGGCTCCAACCGTTTCGTTTTCGTTTGTGCTGAGCCTAAACTAAACGGAAACAGAAAAGAAACGTTTAAAAACCATTTAAACAGTTAGTAAACGGTATTTTTTCGGCGCAACAAAACTTCAATTTTGTAGTAGCAGGGAAACAATTAATACTCCAGCTACCCGGCCTTGATCCACATCTTCGTAGGCATCGGCTTCATGATGGTCTCTGCCTTCGTTGATCCCCGTGCTTCATGGCACAAATTTAAACAGTGAAGCCAGAGAATACCAGCCGCAATTTATGGCACTCACCTCCCACCATAACGAAGGTTTGTCATGATACCCCCGGTCATAGGTTTGGAAGGCAGAAAAAAATTGGTCAAGCTCACTGATTGCACCGGTTGGTGGGGTCTTATCGTCTGCGTCAAACATGCAAATGTCGTCCAGGAATGAGGCGGACGCCCCGGCAGGAGCTTGGGCATGGGAATTGCTTTTTTTTGGCAAGACTCGCGGCCTTTTCGTCGTCGTAGGTCTTGTACGCCTGGAATGCATGTGTGAAGAGAATTCAAGTGTACTCCTGCTGCTCTTTACTCTGGTCCAGCTTTCTGAACCACGATAGATCCAGGAATGAATGCAAAACTAATATGTAACACTGGAAGTAATTATTGTGTCGCCGTAGATAACGACCTACCTGTCGCGATATCGATGACGTCTCCACCTTCTCCATCCCCGCCAAGGCAGCCACCCGGAGAGGTTGAAGGGTCTTCTCGTCATCACGGGTCAACCGGAGATGGACAAGCATCTTCTCATACTTCGGGAGGACCCACGGCAGTGTAGGTGTGCTTGACTTCGACATTTGAAGCGTGACTTTCGTGAAGACCTTATCAGAATGAGTCGGAGAAGCTCGTTAGAAAGTCGGAGAGGAAATCCGTTTATCCGTTTGAAAACTGTTTACAAATTGTTTTCATAGATCCGTAAACGAAACGAAAATAAAAACGGTAGTTTCCGTTTACAAACGTTTGCAAACGGAAACTGCTGGATCCTTAGTTTCTGGACTTCAACGAGTCGATAAGCACCGCGCCGGCGCACATGGTAGAGCAGGGGAGGATATGGCGGCGCAGTGACGTGCTCTCGGCACGTCATGCACTGTGGCACGCGGCTGTCTGGCCTCCAAAGAACTCGCCCATCTCGAGCACCAACATGAAGATTGAAGACGTGTGGATGTAACATATGCTTTGGGACCAGCTCCGCGGGTACATACACGAGCTGTTCGGGGTCTCATCGTTCTCAGCCGGCACCGTCAAATTGCTCCTTGAATCTTGGTCTCGGCTCAAGCTGATATCGCCGGCGCTCGCGGTGGACTCGGGAGAACAAGTCTGCGGGTACCTGATTCGCCATTGTGGCGAGGTCGAAGGTCGCCTAAGCATTGGCAACTGCTGACTCTCCGTAGGACCGGCCACACCACCTCTCCCAGTTTTTTTCTTCTTTTGACCCTCTACCCTCTCCTCCAGCTATACAAGATGCGCGGAATTGCTATACCTGCCTGCCCCTAGTCTCTTGCACTGACTTCCCACTCGCAACCTTGTTCTGAAGTCTGTTAGTTACCGCGCCTTGATTACCGTTGCTGAGGGTTATTATGTAAGCGTTCCGTTTGGGAACTCACGTGCTTTGCCCAGGACGCGTCTGTTCGCGTTCTTGATGCGTTTCTTGCAGGTTCTGGCCATATTATGCCATTTTTATTATGCTTGATTTGAATTGATTCCCCTGCACCAGAGAGGTACTTTATAAGAGCTGTCAACACAAAGATGTGTATGCTCGGCATTATTTGATGGGTTGGTGCCCCAACTCAGACAGACAGAGAGCATCGAGGGTTATTTCTTCAAGTAACGAAGTTTTATGTACCTGAGAGTGCTTTGCACCAAGTTTTACGTGTCTCTGTGGTTCAAAACGCGTCCTTTGAAGTCTCGCGTGGCATTAATTAGATCCCAAAACGGAAAGCTTACATAATAAGGTTGAGTAACGGTAATCAAGGCGCGGTACTAACAGACTAGCCTGCCCCGGGATCACCTGAGTCTGCACCGCGGTTCACCCATCCTCCGCGTCCTTAACAGGCACAGGCCGACTTCGGCGAAGTCACATGCCGCTTCTACGCCTGTCTGGCTTCTTGCACTCACGCCTCTTCCGCTCCGCTCACCGTGCTTCCCTCCTCCATCCAGGAGCTTCCAAGCAGCGGGCAAGATGGTCACACTCTCGCTCGGCGTCCAGCAGTTTATTCGTTCGTCTTATTGTGCAGATACAAAACCGACCCCCAAATCAAAGCGATGACGCACCTTGTGGTCGTGTACCAGCGGCGAGAGGTGCATTCGGCGGAGAATGTTTAGAAGGGTGCGCTGTCCGTTCACCTAATTCCGTGCGGTATGCTGACAGACTTGCAGACAACCACTCGACGACCATGGACGACAGGTTCATCCGAGCGTACATCGGTGAACTCCAGCGCAGTCTGCGCACGTTGTACCTCGTCGACCTGATCCAGCCGCACACGCGCCTCGAGCTCGCGTTCCTGGCCAAGGTTCGTTTCCATCTCTCCCAAGTTGTTGTTTTGTCTGATTTTTCAAACCTGTAGTAACTGAACGTCGAGATAAGTGAGGTGGACTTCTCCACCCCGCACCCTTCCTCTATACATCCCACGGTGTTGTACTTTCCCCATGCGCGTGGCGAAATTGGAGCTCCAGGAAAAGGTATGTGTTGTCTATTCCGCCGTCCACTCTAGCCTCAATTTGTCCTAGACGGAAACGGATGAGCCGCGCCCGCGCGTGGCCATACTGCCCTTGCCCAGCGCCTCCTCACCGCAGACCCGCGTATTCCAAGTTGACGCCGGGGAAGGTCAGGCCGGGGAGTCGCACGGACAATTACGGACAATTATTTTATCCCATCCCTATTTTATTCGTTCAGCAGTACAACCGGGGGTCTCTCTGTATACTAAAAGACATTAGGATAACTATAGACCATACAGTGGGGGAGAAAAAAGAAAAATAAAGGGGTATCGACAAGCTGCGAAACAGAAAGGCTGAGGTCACATCACGCTCGTCCTGGGACGAGCGTGATGTGACTGTGCTTGATTTCCGACTCCATGTCTGAAACCGAAAAACATTTGTTCCAGGCTGAGGGCTCTTGGCTCCACTCATCTACAAGAGGGAATAGTTTTGATGCTGAAGCGGCTGCGGCCATTATCGGAGACTTCTTTAAGGTAACCACTGTCTTTTCGTCTCTGGATTAAGGCTCATGACATTGCCACTACTTAGATGCGGGCGGACGAATTGGCGCTGTTCATGACAGCAGTTTCGACGTCCAACGAATGGCTTGACCGACCCCCTGATTTGGGAGACGTCAACGACGTGCCTGACCGCCGAGGAGTGAAGCAATGGGCCTGGAGAAACGCACACCTCGCAAGAAAGGAAGTCCTCATGCCCGTGAACAACCGGACGTGGGTCTGGATACCCTGTTTGATGTTGCCTCTGATTATAACAGATATCTTGCTGCATGTGTCCCAACCGTCTCCTGCGCCGATAGTGGAGTGTTCATCTCGCCACACGCAAAACCTGATAAACGATGTGTGTTTCCTATTTATTTTTTTGGGTGCACAAATACAGTTCAGCTGAGTTGATCTTGTCCCAGCACTTTTGCACCAGATCAGACTGGGTGGAGATGCTACGCGCCGCCTATGCGTCTTACCAACAACATTCAAAGATGTTAACCACATCTTCGAAGGCAACTGGTGCCACTAAGAAGACAGAATTACTGGAATTCTGGCAAGGAATGAGTGTGACCAACCCACTCAAAACCGTTATTCGAAACGTGTCGCGGGTCGCGCTCGTGTTGGCGTTGTATATGCTGGTGAGTTCGTGTTTGATTCGCGAATCCCGAGGTCATAACAGTTGAGTAGGGTGATGTCGATCTGTCACCGACTGGGCGTTCCGAATATTTGAGGCAGTAGGTTGCAGACTGTCCGCGACTCACATCTCCCTGACAAAGATTTGCATTAGGACAGCCAAGATTCAAGGTATTCATATCACGGCTGCTGAAGCGACAGCCGTGGTAGCCAATACGGATGTGGGGCTCATGACTGCACCAACATTTGTCGCAGTTTCACATTCGCCACTAGCTCTACTTGTCCCTTATTCTTATACGACAGCACATTTCAAATCAAGGTTGCCGCTACTGGAGGTAAGATTGAAACCTTGTTGTTTTCCGCTCCACTTCTGGTTACGAACTTTTTCAATCGATTAACTTCTTGTGTTGTGCAGATCTGGAGGGATCTGGGCAACTGCCATCTCCTGACGCTGGCGGATCCTGGGCGGCCTCGTATCTACATTGATCCCGATTTCCTTCGATGGGCCTATGGCCAGCGATCTACTGCAGGCATCAGTAGGTTTCTCGGAGTCGGACAATCCACTGTGCGAAATGCCCTTATCAAACATGGAATTGCTCAGCCACAGCCGACTCCTTTCCAAACAGCCAGTTCTCCCACCGACAATATCAATGATAACGATGATATTCTGGATCCTGATCTTCCAATCCCAGCTGCTGGCAAGTTTCCTCCCAGAATCGAAAATCTGGCTCCTCCATCTCAGCTAACTACTTTGTTTACTGGTCCTGTGTCTGAAATCTCGGATGATGACCTGGATATGTTTCTTCTCCGCTTGTGCACCCATTATCGGTGTGCAGGTCTCAGCATGCTCAATGGAATGCTGCGCCGTCTTGGTCATCGTGTTCCCACTGAAAGGGTCCGCCAATCACTCCTCTGGATCGATCCAGTGGGCCGAATTTTCGAGCGTATACAGATTCATCGTCGAGAATATCATGTCCTGGGTCCCAACTCGCTCTGGCATCATGATGGCCAGCATGGTAATCTTTTGTTTTCACTTCATTTCAATCATTCTTACGGCTTTGAAATATAGGGTTAATCCGATGGGGAATCATTATTCATGGTTTCATCGATGGCTATTCCCATCTTATCACTGGCCTCCATGCGAGTAACAACAATACAGCTGACACTATCTTGGAGCTATTCCTCGATGGTGCTTGGGTGTATGGTATTCCATCCAGGATGCGCGGGGATCATGGTGTGGAAAACCTTTATGTTGCGGCCTGGATGGAGGCCCACCGTGGAGCTCGTAGAGGGTCATATATCTGGGGAAGGTAATTGCACAAACTGCTATCAAATTATTTGTGTTGACATTATTTTTAATAGAAGTGTTCATAATGTCCGTATTGAACGACTTTGGGTTGATGTCACTGCCCAGGTTGGTGCGACCTGGGCCGAGCATTTCACTGCCCTCGAAATCTGACATGGGCTTGATATCAACAATGTCGCCCACATTTGGCTTCTGCATTTCCTCTTCCTTGGCACTATAAACACCCAACTTGCCTTTTTCGCTGAGGCATGGAACCAGCACTGAATCCAGATCTGTAATTCGACCAACCACTCACCAACTGACATGTTTGTTTTTGATATATATGTTAATGGTGTCCGTGGTGATTGGCTCCCCCCCGAAGAAGAGAATCTCAATGAGGAGGAATTAGAGGTGTATGGAATTGACTGGCAGGGTCTCCGCGATAATGGTGTGCCAGTCGCAGGCCCAAAATAACTCAATGGGAGAGGGCTCGAGCTCTTGGGTAGGCTGGACTGGACCTCCTCCTGATCTTAGTCAAGTTGCTGTTCAGCCACCAGCTGGTACTCTCGCCGAGGAGGAAGTCACCGAGTTGTATAGTTCATTTTCACAACTGTTTGGCAGTGCTGAAGACCCTGATATTATATTGCTGTGGACCCAAGCCCTCGCTCATGTTCGTGTATTATATCCTGATGTATTTTAACTCTAGTATACTTCGCCGAAATGACAGTAATTGATGCCTAGAATTGGCAAAATGAATCGCAAAAATTATAGTAGATCCAGGCAGACCATGGTAAACCATGGTTTACGATGCCAGTTGATCTTAGCCGAAGAAAATTGCAAAATGAAATGATATCATTGGCTAAGGAACCATGGTTTTGATTCCTTCCAACCATGGTCAACCATGGTCAACCATGGTAGACCACGGTAAACTATGGTTGATCTTAGCCGATGAAAAAAATTGATCGAAATGGAATGATATCATTGGCTGAGGGATCATGGTTTTGATCCCTTCCAACCATGGTTGACCATCATTAACCATGGTCTACCATGGTCAACCATGGTTAATTATCAAATAAAGCCCTTCTTAACCTCATACCACAACCTCCATGCTCAACCTCATTCTGCAATCCTAACTCTCGTGCTCAACCTCGACCTCCGTTCTGGACCTTAACTTAGGATCACGTGACCTGACATTCCCGATCTCGTACACCGTTCTCAACCTCAGACCTATATATACAACCTATGCAAACACTGCAACCTTCGTCCTCAACCTGGTCTTAGATACTCGTCCTCCATACTTGTCTTAAAACCTCATATTTTTCAATGAAAAAAGCTTTTATAGTCTCCCTGCACATGCGCTCAACGGTGTTGTGGGTCGCGTGGCACTCGGCGGTGTCGGCGCAGCGAGCGGCGCGGTGTTTGGGGGCGGTGTTGCCGGTCAAGGTGGGAGCCTAGGGGGCAGACGCAGCATTGTTGGTCTTCGAGGCCTCGGCGGGGGGCGTGGTGTCATTGGAAGCGATAGGTGACGTGGGCTCGCCCTCGACGACGACACCGGTGGTGACGGAAACAAAAAAGACGACGATGAGGCACGGAGGAGATGGTGGTATGGAAGAGAGAGAGGTGTGGGGCTCATATTTAGATTTACGGAGTCGTGTGGAGCAAGTGCCGTAAGTCTTTAGGGCAAGCTCGGCTAAAAGCTGAGCGGCTGCTTGCCAGTGCGGGTTTTCATGACAATAATTCATTATGAAAGCTGATGAATTCCATGACTGAAAAAATGGGTAAAATATTGGAACTTCAACATCATGAAACACATGTTGAAATTCACACCATGCATCCTAACAGAACATCGGGAATTGTGAATTTCAAGACTTTTGTCTTGAAATTCACGACCAAGCCTTCACACAGTGGGCGGCTCGTAATTGCCTCTGACCACGGGCTTTGATACCACGTCAGCTTGATTTCAAATCTCGTCACGCTTTTGACGGCATTCTTGCACATCTAGTGCACAACAGTACTAACGTACTGTTTGTGAATTATCTGATGCTCTTGTCAATGTTATCGACGTTATCTTGCCGCGTTGGATCACGTGGAGTTTACGTTCCAAGCCTTTGCCAAGCCTCCCCCGACACGAGTCCGACTCGATGTTCCGAGTCGGTCTCCAATTGTGTCTCTCTAAGGACCTCGCATGGCTGAAACTAATCGCTGCCTGGGCTCGAAATCCTCAAGACCTGTGCGATGGTCCCCGGCAGTCTCCGGTAGTGTTGCCGCGGCTCGGCTAACGTGACAGGCCGGCTCCGACCATGGCTCGACCTCCACTGTGGTCCTATAAGATTTTGGCGAATATCCATGTTGCGAGGCATGTTTACAATAAGGTTAGCCTCATTTATCCTCGGCTAACATATGTTCTATCTATAATTTTTGGTGCGCTATGAGGGAAAAGAAGCTTACGGCTCAGCGGCTCAAGCCGTCACATGAGCCGTTTTGACACGTTTTGTATTGGCCACCTAAAAAAACCTACAAAGTATTTTATGTGATATTAAGCATCAGGTATAATGCCTAGGGGGTACTTAAGTATCTCCCCATACCGACCTGGGTGGGAGGAATTGTTGTTTTCGTATGGGAGCACAGATGGTGAGTTGTGACAAAGTGTGACGGCTTGAGCCGCGGCAACACTACTCAGACTCTCCGGCGCCGCGGCGCGTACTTAACTCGTGGCCTCTCGTTTTCTCGTTCGCTCCACATACACACAGCCTGGTCGACTCCATGACACAGGAAATTGGGACGCTGCCGGGGCTCAGGCTGGCCCATTGACCGGATTGCGACAATTTCACGGCGAATACAACCCGCAAGAGACGCGAATGAAATGCTCGTGTTTGGTCCTGCTCTATAATTAGGTGTTTCTCCCGGCTCTTCATCCGAGGTATTTTTGGTCAGATAGCTGCAAATGACCGTAACTTTCGGACGACAGAATTTGAAAAAGCCTTGCAAACACTTCGGACGGGCTCATTAGTCCTGAGAAGCGTTCTGAGCTCGCGGATGTTTCTTCAGTGCAGAACATGGCAGTGTCGATGAAGGTTAACTCTTGAGAAGGGTGCGTGCTGTCACGGGTCGTGCGCAGATTGTAAAGCGCATCGATCAATCATCAAACTGAGGTATCTTTCCTCACCCCCTCATCATGTTTCTCTCTAGCCTGCTGCTGGGCGCTGCGGCCATTGCTTCTGTCCAGGCTGCACGCCCCGCGTTCCCGGCGGGAGTTATCGCCACAGGGACTCAAGGCGTGACGAACCCGCCCGTCCCCACAATGCCGACAGCTATCAACCAGGCCTCCATGGCGCGCCTTCTCACCCTCAACTCGATAGACGATTTTTGTCTTTTCGCGCCACCTACAGGCCCGGACGTGATTGGAAACACCGAGGTACAAAAATCGGGGTCGTCTATCAGTGGAATATACTTACTTCAGTGCTTTTGAGGCGGAGGAGGTCGCGTGGTGTACGAAACCCCGCAATAATGCCCGAGTCATTCCAGATGGCACTATCACTGGTGTCACCTTCCTCAAGACTGATTTCTATGTCCAAATTATGGGTAACGGCGACTTCACCAAGCTGAACATCCAGTCTGGGGACGAAGGAGGCGAACTAGACCCACACGGTAAGAATTCATAGGCAGTCACTAAAATAATAGTGACTCATGTCTTGTAGGTGCGACTGGTGCGGGCAACCCAGTAGGAGGCAACGTGACGACTAACATTGTGGACGGGGTGGACGAGCCCATCGCAGAATGGATGTTGTACATCGATTACAACCAGTTCTGCATCCGCGCGTGCACCAATGCCAACTCGACGTACAGTGCTGCGTTCATGTGCTGGCATGAACTGGATGTGATGGGATGCGAGTTCGTCATGCCGGGAACCTACCATGACCCTGGCACTTTGTGAGTCTCGTATTATATCTCTCTATCGCTTTTGAATGATCGTGGTTCAGCGAGAGCTGCGACGCTGACGTCGCATATCCTCCGGGGTGGTATCCTACAGCCACCGTTGACGGCACGACGCAATTCTCCACTTTTGCCCAATTTTTCACCGGGATCTTCACCGGCGCTGATGGTCAGCCGACCCCGTATACTGTGGGCGATACCGTCACTCCTAGTGCGCCCTTCAGTACGCCGGTCTCGTCGAACTGTGTCACCACCTCGACCATTGCCAATGGCAACGCGTTCGCATCGCTGACTTCCGGGGCCATTGGGATGGCACCCCTGCCCGTTAGCTCAACCGGGAGCGGAGCGGCGAGTGGAGGGAGTTCTCCGACTGGAGAGGCTTCTCCGACTGGAGGAGCTTCTTCGACTGGAGGAGCTGTTCAGAGCAGCTCTCCCACCAATTCAGGTAGAACCACCAATTCATATATAAAGAACATCAACGCTGACACTGGTCGGCGATTTCCAGCTACCTCGCCTACGAGCTCCACCAGCTCGAACAAGGCGACTGGAGGGGCTGCTCTGGGCAGCTCTCCCACCAATTCAGGTAGAACGGCCGATTTATATGATGAGAATTTAACGTTGACGATTTTCCAGCTACCTCGCCTACGAGTTCCACGGGCTCAAACGCTGCCTTCCGTGGGACTCATGTCGGATACAGCACGATCGGCGAATACACCGGAATCGCCTTGGTGAGCTTAGTCTCTGTTCTGGCCGCAATCGCCATGCTGCACTAGGACATTTTGTCGTGAGTCCCGTCAAAATAGGTCAAAAATCTGTCCAGGTTTAAATGTTCACAGGACCTGGAATTGATCTTTACGATGTATGTATATTCTTCGACCATGTATGATCACCAACATTTCCATATCTCTGGACAATTCCCGACTTATGAACTGGACAAAGCTTGTGTACGCATGTACTTGCCTCAAGATACATCCGCAGTGTGTGCAAAAAAACTATATGACCTTGTATTGTCTCAGCGAACCGGCCAAAAGAAAAGGACAGAACAGACTCAGGAGGGCTGGGCCACTCCATTTCTCAAGGAAGGAAGGAAGGAAGGAACGTGTTAACTGCGGTGTTCCCTAAAAGGAACATGCGGGCTCTGTACACTGCCAGCTGGCTTGGCAGTGGAATTCCGCAGATCGGTCGATATCAGATTTTAGCGGACCTCACGTGAGACATTCCACTGTCTTTCCACAGGAGAACGAGGCCGTGAAAAGCCTGCACAGCGTTCACTGAAATAAGTATCATGGACCGTTCTCTTGAGTCCCGTATCACACAAATGGAATACAGACGACCGCATCTATTTATCCTAGCTTGGTTTCAGTAATTACCCTCTTTATAAAATTACGTCTGTCTGTCTGTCTGAAGCCTTTAAATTCCGACCGTTCTCTCGCCCTGGCATCACTCGCCGAAATGCCGCCCTCGGCTTCTCGCTGTCGGTTCAACGACGGCTGGTTTCGGCCAGGATCGGCATTCGCACTTTATCCTCCGGCGCTCTTGTTACCATTAAAAATGATCCATTGAAATATTGGACGCGAGAGTAGACGACGCAACAAAAAAACACTTGGAGGCATGACATGTAAATGAATCGGGTAAGCTACACCTTTGCCGTGCCAGCCTGAGCCTCAATCTGGGCTTGGGCTTCCAAACCAACGGCCGTGAGCCCAGCCCCCTCATCCTCGTCCTCAGGCTCCTCGTCCGACCCGGAATCCTCATCCACATCTACGGACGCAGTGCTGGCAACGTACTTTCCACGGTCGGCGCGGATGATGGCGTCCTCCCATCTAGAAGAAGTAAGTATACCAGGGAGTGAATATATAACAACAACCACGTACTCTTTCCAGCCCGCGGCCTCGCGATTGGTGCCGTGAATGCGAGTAGTATTCTTGAGTTCGACATTCACGGCCTTCCAGAAGCCCGTGTCCGCGCCTTTAACAGCCTTCTGGGTGATAGCAACGACAGCCAACGGTGCTGCTTTGCTGCGCTGTTAATCCAATCAGCCTCGATACAATGACGAGCGAGAAGGATATACACGTACCAACAACGCAATATGAGCCAGAGCATCGTTTTTGATCAAGGTAGACTTGGATCCGTTCAGATGATATTCGTTTATCAATGTGCGCAAGCTCGTCGGGAGGCAAGGAAGTAAGCTTCCTCCCCCTCCGATTCATCCACAGAAACGAGCAGCGGCAGCGGCACACGTATCGGACACGGCGGCGTCGTCTGCGTCGTCGATGCAGCGGATGTGGAGGAGAGCGAGAACGGGAACAGCACTTCGCAGGGCTGCTCCTCTGCCCCGCGCCGATGCCTTGGGCTTCCCTTCCGGCACGGGGCTCGTGCGCACAGGTGCGGATGGGGACGACACACCCCACACCATGGGTGGCATGCCCGGCAGCGTCGGCAGGTTGAGCGTCGAGATGGAGGCCGGGGCGGGTGTGGGTGTGGGCGTCGCCGTGGAGGCGTATCGATGGGGCAATACTGGGAACGCCACCTGCACCGGTGCAGAGGTGCATGAAGGGAGGCATTCGGCGGCCGCCGCACGTAGATGGTGTCGCCCTTCCCGAAGGACGCGAGGGGCGCACTGGTGAGGGCTGCAAACGCCTCGGGGTGGCTTGGTGTGGGGGTGAAGAGTACGGATGCGCACGCGCACGCAGGGTAGGAGTAGGAGTGGTATGCGTGCGACAGGAACGGGAGCACGGGCAGGTCCCTCCTAGCGTCTGCGGATGGAGGTACAGGGAATGCGCGGCCGACGGGAGCAGCGACGCGGGGCAGGAGGACTGCGGTGGTACATGCGTCAGTTTCGAGGACACGAGACGAAATGGGGTGCAAAGAGAATCGCCAGTGGTGTATATCGGAAGAGATGGAAATAACGCACACTGTAGGGATGGACCACATCCGTGTCGACGCCGCTCCATTCGAACTGGAAGGAGAGGAAGAGCGAGAGGCGTTGTTCCTGCAAGGCGAGGTGTGTGCATCAGTACACAAGAAAAAATATGAATAATGGGTGGCAGAACGTACCTCGGTGTCCTCCAGTCGCTGCTTACTCTCGAGCTCGAGCTGTGCGCTGCCTGCGCTGGGCGGCGCGCGAGGGTGCGGGCTCAGCGGCGGGGCGGAGTACAGTGGTTGTTGCCATTCTTCTTCTTCGTCTATCGAAGTTGTTCTTCTACTTGTAGCAGTCGCTGCTTGCGCTTCCCCATCTTCTTTGCACTTCGGATGATTCAAATCATTCAATGAACAACGGTTGCGATATTCTTTTACGAGCAAAATAAGCTTGAGTTAAGCGAGCAAAGCGGACTCGGAACAGCAAATCGAGCCAAAGAAAGTAGATTGTAATATTCTTTTGCGAGCAAACGAGCTTGAGTTAAGCGAGCTAAGCACGGAATTGAAATCGAGGTGCCAAGCAAAGCCAAAGAGCGGGCCAATCGGACCGGTGGTTGTTTCCGACTCTCATCTCGCACCTCGCCCCATTTCTGGAACCCCTGCTATTCTAGACAAGATTCATACCATATTCATTCCAATTGCGCGAACGTTGCTCTCGTGCTAGCGGTGCGATGCAACCGGGGACAACTCGTCTCTGGGAGCAGCGATTCTATTCACTGAGCGGCGCCTACGTAGACGCTTCAGGAGAAATGTTGGGCGGCCAACAAAATAATGATACCCAGCTCCTGGCCAAACTCGACCCATTTGTTATAACATCAAGTGCATCCCGATAGCCCGAGATGTCTCTCTTTTATCGGTCTTGTCCACACGGACTCGATGCCTCAGGACGCCTGGATGCGGGGATCCCAAGCCCAGCACATTCAGCTCTCCGAGTTTAATTTCTTCTGCGCCTGTCTGATCCAGCTCACCCGTTATTGTGACTTCCCAGAGACTGGACCCGCGTCAACAATTCGCATCTACGCATCTGCACTCATTTTGCGCCCGGATTTATATGCCTGTGCAACGGTCCCCCTGTTGTGGTTCGTTTCTTTTTCCTCTTCCGACTTCCTCCGTTCATGACTCCAGACAGAATATACACCGCCGTTTAAGAACGCTCGATTTCCACGCCAGAATATTTCAGGCTGCTCTCATTATTTCTTATCTGTCAAGTGCCGCTCTTTTTCGCCCCCCTGCGCTGCGCTTCAGAAGCTTCAAATCATCTCCCATGATAAGTTCGCGCAACTTCTCGCACACTCGGTTTTGGTCCCAAATCTGATTCGATTCGCATACCCCGTGGCTGCGAGTTTACCTCAGATCCCCAGGCAAGAGCCCATGTCCTGGCATCGCATCAGGGAGCAGGGGCGAGGCAAGGATCGAAAACCCATTTTCTCCCCGATCGAATTGGTGCTACGGCTTCGTTCCTTGGTGTCTTTTCTTTCGGATTTGAACTCGACGCCGTCCATGGCTGACCGTAGAGTAATGACCCGGTACATTCCGGATCCGTCCTATCCGTTCGTTCCCCCCTTTTCTTTCTTTCTTCTTCAACTCAGGCTCCCGCTTGCCTCAGACTTCAAGAAAATTTACAACGCGTCTGGATCGCACTAGCCTAGGCCTGTCCGGATTTCGTTCCCTCGCCCCGGCAAACTGTGAACTTGCCTCCCATGCTTTTTTACTCATCTGTTGCTTTGTTGCTTTGACACTTGCGGCGGCGCCCTGTGTGAATCACTCACGAGATATAGATATTCCCACAACAAGACGAAAGGAATCCCTTTACGGATTTCTCTTTGCTCGGTCTCCTAGCAATTCGCCGCACAGCCTCGCATCGACCGGACAATTCCAGCTATCTTGCGGATGCATCGTTTTGAAGTGAATTTTAGCTCAACCTATTTTTCCACCGTGATTGCGGGGGCGTCGATTGAGTGGGAAATATATATACATGCTTGCCAAAGTAAGTTTGTTCAACGGCGCCTCCTGTACATCAACTAATTTCGAAGTGGCGCTACTGTGTGTCTGATCTCACAGCACCGCCAGACTCGGCACCGCCAGTATTTCTTGGGCACGCGTTAGATCGCACTTGAGCGGATTCAACTGAGCTTAAGGTTGGAGCAGATGAGTTCAATTCAACATCGCAGAAGTTCAACGATGTCTGTTGGGTTTTCATCCTATGTATCGACGACTTCAGAAGCGGCGCTAATCTTGTATGGCCGTTCACCCGTGTCCACGATGTGCGACTGCTTTTATAGCACGGCCAGTGTTCCTCGGTAATGCGTTGGATCGTGCTTCGACGAATCCAACCGCGAACTTGGCTTTCCGATCGGGTCAGTTCAACTCGACCTTGTACAAGTGCGGAGTGGATGGGAATAATTTCTGGATTCGTACAGCGGTGCGTGTATCGTTTATTTTTGAATGTGATGTCGAATATTTTAGTGTGCAACTTGTACCATTTCGAAATATTTGGTCAGCTCAGCTCAGCTCAACATGTTTTCTTCGTTTGAAATGCTGGATATTTGCATACGGGAAGGACAGTTCCTAAGCTTATTCATTGGCGCCTTCTCAGTTCTGTATGCATTCCTTGGACTATTTTCGGAATCGGCGCTAGTACTCAGCCCCTGGTCTGCACCTGATCAACGACTCGAAGCCTACTCACCCACGCTCTGCTTCTTGCCGACGTTTGGTAGGTACATCAAGGACCGTCCTATCTTCCAGCCGGGAATGGGTTACAAGAAGAGCATTGCGTGTTGGAATATGAGTACTTGGTAGTCATGTATTCACGGTAGCCATCGGGCCCGGACTCTCCCGATGCACACACTAGGCATCACACCCTTTTTTCATTTCAATTGCACAAGAGTTCCCTTCGTGCCAGTGGTGCAATGCAACTGGACTCTTCTCATCGATGTCACTGCCAAGCGTGCCTCTACTGTCGAGAAGAATGTGGACGTATCCGGACCAACACTTGCAAGCCAACCATACCCAGCTATAAAAAAAACCCAACCAATTTCCTGCAATCTACGATAATCTTGGGATCCCAGTTGTCCCTCTTGTAACCTTACCCGGTCACCCCGAATTGGAACTCGAAGTCTAGGAATCCAGCGGATACAACTCTGAATCTGATTTACTGCCTTCTCGACTACGATTACCAGGATACCTCGCCATTATTGCGCCTTCCCGGTGACTGGACTCGCGTTCAACAGTTTGCATTCGAGTTAATTTTGCGCCGCAGCGACATTTACACGCCTGGGGAACTCAACTCGTTCGTTTCTTTTTTGTCTTCGAACTTCCTCATCTAACAAGTCCAGACAGCAAAGGAGCGCCATCCAATCTCCACAACAGAATGCTTTATGCTGCTCCGGTAATTTCTTGTCTGCGACTATTTTTCGTCTCCCTAGTGCCGGGCTTTGGGGGCCTCGGTTTAGCCAGCGCGCGACGACGCAGCAACTCGTCGCATCCGCTTCTTGTCCCGAGTTTATACGATCTGATTCGAGTCTCGGCAGTTCAAGTGCTTCTGATCATCAGGCAAGATTCTACATCTCGGGTGGAGGGGCTCAAGGAACAACTCTCCAATGGAATATCCTTCCTTCCTTGATGTCTATTACTTTGTTTTCGCACCTGCTGGTACGCTCCTATTCGTTCGCGCTGCTTCTTCACTCAACCTCTGCTCAAATAGTAGCCCTCGGACTGCAAGAACACGACCCTTTCCAACGCGTCCGCTTGGAAACGCTGCTGCTGCTGCTCCCAGCCTAGAATTTGTTCACTGCCTTTTAGGTGTTTTCTTTCCTTTAGCTTGGCGGCCTTGAACCTGGATGCTATCCAGATCACTGAGGCGACCAATACCGCCTGCCATAGCCCTACCCAGCTTCCTTCTCAATTCCGGTTTTCATCCACAATAATACATCGATCCTCCACATCGAGTCGACCATCGCACCGATTTTGGAGACGCGGGGTAGTCTTTAGGCAAGTTTAGATTCGCGGGTAAGTTCGACTCGAGCTGATTTTGCCGCCGATATAGCCGAGGGAGAATCCCAAATTTGGGGAGCGGGATAGTCCTCAGGCAAGATTGGATTCGCGGGTAAGTTCGACTTGGGCTGATTTTGCCGCCGATATAGCCAAGGGAGAATCGCACCCCCTGTGCCGCGATGAATTTCGGTCTCGGTCACGGGTCACGGCGCCCAGTGCCGAATGTAAACTGCGTGACATTGGGGCCAAATCTTCCTTGGAGGTGCAAAAAAGGCAGAATTTTCAAAAAATTTCGTCTTGAATGCCGAATTTTTGGAGGTGTCACCCCGAAATTCGTTGGTTGCCGAAGTGCCGAATCGGCTTTTTGAGTCATGGGTCACAACCCATGTCGAATTGAACGAAATTGTACAGTAGATGGGCTGTGTCCGTAAGTGCTGTGCGCTATATACTTTCACAGCACAACACGAACCGCTAGCGCCTCCTGGGAACACGTTAGATCGTACTTCGGCGGATTAACCAAGATGGGACCTGTCAATCGGGGCAGCCCGCACAGAAGTTCAACGGCGCCTGTTTGATTTTTATCAGGTGTCTACATCAACTAATTTCAGACGCGGCGATAATCTGATATTAACCGTTCTTTAACGATTACCTCGGTGTGTCATTGTACATGTTTGCACACAGCTCCATTTGCTGTATCCCCTTCCTTCACCCTCTCTCGTCGTCCTCATATCTCGGCGCCAAAACACATCTACGCAGTTTAATTTTCCACCTAAAAACCCCATGAAGCGCAACAGCTGACCATTGTGCAGCCACTTTTGACAGAATGCTGTTTATCGCAGCGGCTGTTAACAGCGGCGCAGCTCAATGATCGTTATCCAGCCAGGAGACCACTCAATCTCCCCTCTCAAGATATAAACAGGGAGCACCCTCCTTTGTTCGGGCTACCAATCTTTTGCCCATTTCTCTTGCACCTCAATTCAGTAGCACTGTCTATCCTCGACTGACAATATTTTCAACAGTTCATCTCATTCTCTTACCTGTACCGTTCGCTCTTCCGCCCTCCTATAGAGATATCCTTCAATTGCGTGGTCAATTTGCTTCATTAATGTCCACCTCCCTCAAGCGCATCCTCTACTTTGAAGACCAGATCAATTTCGGCTCAAGTGCTGCCTGTGGTTGGACGCCTCAACGGTCAACTTTTGTTTCAACATCATGTTCTGTGCCAGTTCAATTCACGCAACACATTATTCTTTGCCAGTTCGGTAGCATCCGTTAATTCCAAATTCCCATTGACATTGCTCAATCTCAATTCTTCGGTCTTACTTGTCTGTCAATGCTCCTCAGGTTCCCCCATTGTTCTATGTCCACTGCACCATCTATCTCGTTGACAGATCCTCACAAGTCCGGAGCCTTGTGTTTGTTGGGCTGCTGGGTATTCTTCGGTTCTCTGACCTTTCGCTGCAACCGTCTCTATTTGGCTCGAAATTCATACAGTGAGCACCCCATCCTACTCGGATGTCCTAAATGCAGACATAACTGACGGGAGTTTTTCATTTCAAAGCTGTCTTTCGGATTATTGCACCATGAGAGCGAATCACCAAGTTTTTGGCACGATTTCTAACATTGAGTACCATTCTTTGGAGGTTTGCTCATGCTTGAGCAGTATAAATGCAGGACTTCACCGTAATCACTGATTGAAAGTCACAAATTCAGATGACTGTGTGGAAGTGCCCTGCTTCTGGTTGTACTGCTTGCCAACGAGTTCAAACTCATTTGTGAAGACAGAGAGTTTGGTTGTGAGTTGTGACTGCGTTAATTTTGTCTTCTTTCTTCAATACAGTTTAATAAAGTTATTTTTGGCTTCCGGAGCGAAGCGGAGGCCTGTCTTGTACCGTATACCTGTATGTGTGATGTGCCGTCACGCTACTTTCACAATGTGTATTCGACAAGAAGATTGTTTCTCAGGAACACGGATTCACCTGATCTTGGTCTTGTCAATTGGGTGAGTCAAGAGGCGGTACTAACGCGGCGCCATCATTTGGCAGGTCCAGCCATCAAACAAGTCAGGCACAGCTCTGTATTGAACTTAACTGCAGCCCGTTCTCGCTGGGACTAAAGAATCACAATATTTACCTTTTGAAGTGTGTAATTTTATTCTACTATCTTTCCCAAGTTTTTTCCGTGAATTCTCTGGGGTGCTTCAGAGTTACTGGATGGATCAAACATCATTCTAGGGCCACAATTCTTCAGCGCTTTATATATTAGGGGAAGTCAGAGTATGGAATTCCGAGTTGATTCTGTTGTCAATTCTGATTTCGATTCTGGTCCACTTTGGAGTCTGGCAGTCGGTTTTTGTTGGGACCGAGAATCGAAATCATCGATTCTGGAGGCGATTCTGATGTTGTTCCTCCTCTGGAGGAGGAACAACGATTCTGATGTTGTTCCTCCTCTGGAGGAGGAACAACGATTCTGTTTCGATTCTCGGTCGATTCTGGTATTAGAATCGGTTCAGAATCGATTTCAGAATCACCTCGGAACCAATTTCAGAATCGCCTCAGAATCAACACTGAATCGACAACTCTGATTTCCCCTATTACTGCTTTCAGTAAAACAACCAGTAGATTCAAATGAGTAAAGACCTCTGGCCTTGAGTTATTTGCTTCTCACCGATGACATCGTAGGATACCCTAATGTTCTGCAGCAAGTTTCTGGATCCAAAGTCGCCATAAACCTTGGAACCGACGATGTTCAATGCATCCTAGTTTGGAACTATACTTGCTAAATAGGTTATTGGGACATGATATGCTGGCAGATCACTATGCTCAAAAGCAATCTAATCTGCAGGTACACAGAAGACTTGCAGGTAGGCAATTAAATGGTCAGAGGTGACCCCTTATTTTAGCTGAACTGTTACCTGCGGCCATCAGCAGCAATCCCTCGGCTGTCTATATACATCCGTTTTCGTTTTCGTCTCTCGTATATACCCGGCGCGGTTGCACAGTACTTGCGGCAGTGGCACAGCACTGCGGTATCACATAGTTCTTCGCAGTAGATCGTAGTCCGTAGTTAGCTAGCAAATAAATAGTCAGTAGTTTACCTGTAGTAGGGTCTGGTGACAGTTAGCGTTTGGAGAAAATAATTAATTGTCAGGCTGACAGTCAGGCTGACTGTCAGTTCTGACAGTTGACAGTTCTGACAATTGCGAGCTCGGCGTACAGGACTGCTACGCAAAGTTACCACGGAGATAAGCTGAACGGAAGCTGAGAGATAGTATCCTTCATGGCCGGGGGATCTAGAAGGTCAATCTCAACTACATCATCGAAGTCGTCCTCAGAGTCATCAGTTTTGTTCGTGGACTTCAACTTGAACTTCTTCTGGGTGGTGGTGGTGGTGAATGCCGCGAAGAACACTGGTGCCGCATTTGAATCAGTGAGAAAAACAAATATTGGGTGACTCACCGTCCATCTTTTTCTTGTATCCAGCGTCCTTAGTAAATGACGGCCTTGGATCTGCGATCTTCCCTGCCGGTTTCGTAGGTTCCCGGTCACAACCACTATCTCGTGTGAGAACTGAGAGGATAATAAATAAGAAATCACGCACCACAGATAGTCTAACTCATCTGGGATCCTCGCCAGTTTTCCCTGAGCAAGGTCAAACAGAATCTTTGCAGTCTCCCAGGAATTGACTCGAGGAAACAACATGAGCTTCGCAATTTTCTTGACCAAATCAATGATAGGTTTTGCTGTCGGCAGTTAGATAATAAGAATCATCAGCGTGCCGTGAGCAGCACACACCGGACAGAAGGTTTTGAGAAGCTGCACTGAGGCCTACAGAGTTGTTGTTATTGGCAATACAGGAGGAGACCTGGTGATTCCGGGCTGGGCAAGTGGGAGCTGTGGAGGTCATTCTGTGCAAGTCGGAGCCAAAAAAAAATTTGTTTTGAACTGTCAACTGTCAGATTCAACCACGCAAAAATAATTAACTGTCAGTCAGATTCTGACGGTCATCCTGGCAGTTACTAACAGCTGACACTAACTGTCACCGGACCCTAACCTGTAGTAGGATTCTTGTCAACGACAGAGCTTTACCGACTCAATATCTCAGTCTAAGTAAAACTCCCACCGACTTGGATCAACGTGTGTTGCGACTTCTTATCCTGGTCCAAGAACTCGGCACCCTCACGGTTGGTCACGGCCGTGGCCGTATACGGCACGGTTGCCAGCCCTATATATTAGTGCCTTTGTACGCTTGGCTACTCCTTGGGCTCCGGAGTTCCTAAGGGAACCGTGCCGTATAATCTACCTCCTGCTGTAGCACTCCTTAGGACTCCGTAGGGTAGTGGTTATAGGACGCTGTGACGCGACGGCGATACGGTTGCTACGGAGGACTATATATGACCACGTTTTGGCTGTCAGGTTTCCTGATGTTGATGGTGTGCGGCACCGCTTCCGAGTCACTGCCTGACTCAAAACCCTTTCACCGAGCGAGCGCTGTCCTTATCCAGACCTTGCAAACCTTAAAACCTGTTTTCAATCGATGGAGCCCGCATCTACGGTACTAACATGGCCAAGTAAATCCTGCTTTTCTATGGCAATCCCACTGCTGAATGGTCGAATTTCTCCCTTCCAGACCCACCGATTCCCATTCAGGTTCTGGCTGCCCGGAAGAACGAGACACTCTCCCATAACAGCGAAGAAATTGCTCAAGCTCGTTTATGGCTTCTTACTGCAGAGAAAGAGTTGCAATGTGTCGAAGACTCGGACTCGGCACGTCGTGAGAAGCTTCTGGAATCCATTGATTCCTCCAAATGCACGGACGCGCTAGAAAAAACACTCGTCGTCGTCCGGGCACAAGAAGAGCTCCGACGTCTCGAGGAACGGCGCGCCGCACTGATCGAGTGCATACAAGTCTATCGCGCCGCCTTTTCACCGCACAGGGTTCTCCCGGTTGACGTACTCCGCGAGATATTCACATGTTGCACATATCCTAGCGGACGACGAGAGCCCCCGCGCTGTGTGCCAGCGGATCTCAATTGTGTCATTTTGGGAAATTTGGACATACGCCAGGCGATCTCCCGCGTGTGCTCGTTCTGGAGATTTGTGGCGATACACTCGCCAGAGCTGTGGACAAACGTCAGAGCGGTCTTTGGACAGGCGGCCACGGAGCCGCTGCTCAGGCTACTTCCCCATTGGCTTACCCGAGCGCAGGATTCCTTGCTGACTCTTGACTTCGATTTGAATACGGCATGGTCTGCCGGCTTGACGCTTAAGAGAGACAAGAATGATCGTCTCATAGCGGATTTTCTGGCTCAATACTCCCCCCGGTGCCGTGTCATCCGTACCCGTTTTCTCAGGTTTCCAACCCCCAAGCCGTTTCTCCCTTCGGGGCCGGCTGCTTCCTTGGAAACCTTGGTGCTCAACGAAATTAGCTTCACTGGTCCCCCGCTTGCCCCGTCCGCAGCTCCTCGAATTCATTCCCTGACACTCAAAACATTGCCTCTGGCAGCGTTACAAGCCTTGCAAACATATATCCAGTGGGACCATCTCCAAGTATTCTTTGCCGACAACCTCCCCCGTCGTTGCTCTGTAATATACAGCATCCTCAGACGATGTACTACCCTCCGCATGGCCAAGATAGCGATTTTTCCCGATACAGACGAAGAACCCTTGCCCATTCCGTACCCAGAGCATCAGCTCTCTGAACTTCGTTTTTTGAGGCTCCGCACGGATTACCTATCCAATTCCGCTCGGTTTCTCACTGGAATTACCGCACATTCGCTCACGGAGCTAACTATACACGTACTTACGGCCAATGACCAGAAGATTCCCCATCCACCACGACTCCCCAATCTACGGCTGCTCACGCTTGATCTCAAGTACGATGCTGCGACGGATGCTGAGGTTATCCCTTGGTTGCGTGCAGCGCCTGCCCTTCAGGAGGCATATCTCCTGGACTACATCCCTCTGCGGAATGTCCTCGCGAAATTCGCCAGCGGCATACTCTTGCCCAGTGTGAAAACTCTCGTCCTCGGGGCGGCCGACCTTAGTTTCCTAGTGGAAATGCTCGAGGCACGCCAGCAAGACCCACTGAACTCGACCATCTCGGAGCTCGGATTTATTAATGTGTGTTTCAGGGAATCGGATTGGAAGCTCGAGTCGCATGCCGCGGACGCCCTAGTTCGGCTTTTTAATGCGGGTGTCTTCGTTGCTAGTGCTGCCGGTGGGTTTAGAACTCCTGGACGGCTATGTGGTTGATTCCTTGCGGTTTATTATGTTGCTCAACAAGCGAATGCAATGCAGATTGAGAGGTTTGCGCGCCGCGATTTTGCTGAGCGCCGAGCTGCGTTCTCACGTCGGAAAATGGAAGTATAGATAGTATAGATAACTTTTTCGGGCCTGGTTAACAATTTCTCAGAGATGCGCTGTAGTCAGTTTTCGTTTCGTGCTTTTCTGGGCTTGTTTAGTGATGGTTTACAGATAAATGTGCTGTATTCAACTATCCGCTGTCGAGCTCCACACACGACTGTGCTTGGATCTAGTTCAATCGCCGGAATGCCTGAATTCCCAAGTTCATGCCCAAGTTCATGTACCTAGTTCATCGAGAGCTCTAGTGACAACCTGGGGTCTTTGAGAGCTCTGCAGAGATGTCAGGTCTCTGTAGGGTTGGTTGAACCCTTTGATCCTCCTTGCCTCCGTGCTTGGATGGCTCATTGGTTCATCACCACCAATGCTTGTGGTACAGCTCCCCACTTGAAATCCTCCGAGTCTCACCAGCTTCACGTTGGCCACGGCAACATCCTGTAGCCTAAATGTCACCAATCTCGCTTTCAGAAAAACCGGAGTTGGAGCTTGGCACATTAGCTGATCCTCCGAGTCGTACACGAGCCTTCGACACCTCGCTCGGAGTGGCTGATTTCGATGACTCGGACATGTCCTTGGGAGATGACCGAGAGGTCTGCACCTCACAGCCATTCAAAGACGAGGATCTGGCGATGTACGGGAGGTTGTTGGTGCGTTACACGCTCTATTAGATTGCTCACTAGAGTCTTCTACCGGCCTATCCTAATATATACAAGCTTGCCATCGGCCTCCCGGCCTCGTCTCGTCCGCCGCGCACCACCTGTAAGGTCCGATTGTGTGCCACTGCCGATCAATGCTCATATCACCTGATCTATCCAGAAAGCGGCTTCTACGCCTTCTGTTTCTAGCCCTCGCAACTTTAACTTGGTCAGGCACGGAACTGGGCCTAACACGTAAGTGGTCGCTATCAGTTTTCGCTTTTTGTGTATTGAATTGGCGGTACTACAGGCCCTCAAAGTCGCTGAGATGGAGACAAGGCGGCAACGTGCACACGACCAGGCGCGCCGCATTACCAAGAACCTCCAGGTACTTGCTTCAGTCGCGAACCGTTTGCACCGGAAACATCAGCATTTGTGTAAGGTGGTTGCAGACCTCAATTCCAAAGAGAATCAAAGATGTATTTGTTTAAAGTCTAATACAAAGCTATTGAAGTAGAATTATTCTGGAAAGCAGTTGTGGTATCCGAGCTTGTACAGACAAAAGGTGTGTGCGTCCGAGTGTGAGTTTAGTAAGAAAGTTTTGTTGTGCCCCCATTTCTGCGGAATGAGCATCGCGCTGCAGACAATGTGATCTGCGGTGATAATTCCTGCTGTTGTCGAGTCGACCGGGATATGTGATAATAGCCATTCACGGAGTCGGGAGTCCAGAGTGGTGAACCATTCAATATAGGACAAGGGTGATGTTGTTTTGTAAGGATAGTGGGTCAGAATTTTGAATGTGGTTTTAACCTATGCAACACAGAGTACTGTGGGGTGGTTCCAGTTTAAACCACAAGGTTGCCAACCTTAGGTTTAGTTCAAAGCATGGTTCGAACCTACCTATAGGGTTCTGAGTGAAGAATTTTTCAAACCATCAATAGTGGTTCAAACCATTGATGGTTCAAACCAGTTCGAAGCTAGAAACAGTTGAGTCCGCGCCACCTTCGTCACTTCGTCACTTCGGCTAATTTTGAGAAAGTTAGTCACCCCAGGTAAATTTGGCGCATCTGAGGTATTCTTCGTTACTTGAGACTCCCAGCCGCGAATTTTCGTCACTTGGACGTCCCGACTGTGAGTCTTTGTTAGTTCAATTCCTCGCTGCAAATCTCCGTCAGTTCAACATTTCTGTCACACCGGGACCGTACCGAACGGACGCAAAACTAAAGTGGCCCCGGAATAACACCGGTCCATGCTCATTTTTGTACTTGGTGCAGGATTCTGTCGAGGTGGTATCATTGCAAGTGGTAACGGATAGGCTAATTACAGAAAATCTACAAGAGTATATGTGAATGAATAAAATAGCTACGCAGTAAGTCTAAAAACATCAAGAATTCAACTGTGATCTATTCGTCCAAGTCACCCAGTAATTTTGAGCGTAGTCGGCCGCACTCATTACTGCTCTATCACGTTGGATGCCCCACCTTTGAGCAGGCCAAGCTTGAGTCGTTTCCGGGGCGGATGGCGTGGTTTTTCTGTCTGAGACTCGGAGACCGTTAAAGGCCTGGCGGCAGCGACGGATGCTGGACTTGTGAGCATGGAGACAGACTGGAAAGCAATCTGTATATCTGATTTGTCGTACTCTACAAAGGCAGCAGTCACAGATGGGTCTGTGGCCTCTGAGGAACATATATTCAGCAGCAACTGAGCAGATTATTTGTGGAACAAACCTTCAGGTTGTTCCGAGTTAGAACCTAATTTTCAACCCAGAGGTTGTTGGAATGGATTGGTGTTGCGGACGCAGTGCAGCGGTAAGTCGAGGGAAAGTCGTGGTTGATGGAGGGAACATGGTGGTCGGAGGACAAGGACGGCTGGTGACGGTAATGGCCACGTACTCCGTGTGGAAAAAATGTTGAACTGACGAACTTTTGCTCCGGGGAATTCAAACTGACGAAAATTCCCTGCTGGCAGTCTCAAGTGACGAAGAATATGCATCAAATTTTGATAAAAAATCAGCCACGCCCTAAGTTCCGCAAAGAGCTGTAATTTACATGGGGTGACTAACTTTCAAAAAATTAGCCGAAGTGACGAGGGTGGTATAGACTCAAATAGTTTGACCTGAAAGAAAACCTTGCCAACTGACCATGTAGTACACTTTTGTCTTGTAACAATATATTGAAATATCCCATTGAAATTATTCATTACATTCAGTGGTCCTCTGCTATGATTACTACCCAATCAATTTTCCGATCAGGTCACTTAGATTTAATGTGTTCAGCAAGACTAACTCCACTCCTAGGCCAAGTTCCACCCACTTTATGGAATTTCTCCTTTGCATCTTCCTGCATCTCTCAATTGCTTCCCAGGATTTTTTTAATGATCATTTGCTAGGCTCGTGGACCAGCCGGCCCGGTGGAAATCAAACACCATCGCAACACTCAGACATCACCGGAACCGGCTGGGCCCCCATGTCGCCTGTTTCAGTGATGGATTTTTGCTCTGCCATTTCAGACGCTTGACTTGGAAATAAAACAGAAACAACATTTTTGCAACTCACGAACTACGCAGTAGAGCCAGGGTGTCTGAGGCAAAGATGGATAACTTTTCATTCTCTATCCATTGACACCCTTTCATTTTTTCTGCTATCCAAAAACATGTTGGTGTCAATGGATAGAGAATCCAAAGTTATCCAGCTTTGCCTGAGGTACTTCGAGATGATTTTGTAAGGTATTCACCGCGTTTTGTCTAAGTTGAGGGTCTGAAATGGCGGGGCGCAAATCTGTTGCACAAACACGCGACATGCGGGTCCAGTCCGTACACGAGGGTTCCCTGTGTTTGACGTCCCATCATTATTTACTCTGATATTGTATCTATTTGCTTTCTATCCTAAATCTGGAATCAGCTCCGTCTCTGTCTGTAACCGAGTGGATGTCGACTGGCTAGCGAGTCTAATCATTTGCAAGAGCAGAGACAGGCTCCATCTTGTCAAATCACTTGCATCAACACAGAGACAGGTCTCACATCGCATTGATTCCGCGCTTGCGTTGTCGTAGCCGCAATTGTTCAGGCTCACCGTATCCATTTTTCCTGACTTGGGTACAGTGCCATGATCATCACACACTTTTGGCCGCAGGATGGTCACATAATCGATGTGTTGGTATTTGGTGATATACTGCATCCACTATCGCGGCGGCGCTCGATCTAGCATCAAGCCGCTACATTCTCTATTTTCTACCTGTCGGGATCCCGAGCCTCGGATTACCTCTTGCTAAACTCGTAGTGGCTTGCAGTCCTGATTTCGTCGGGACTGAACTCTGCGCGCGTCTCTTATACCTTCGAATCGAATCCTTTCTTGACGAGAATCCACGCCTCGAACCTGGCCAGAATCCATAATCCCTCGGTCGTTTCCTTGGCTGTCTCTCATTGAATCACATCCATAGCTAAGCGTAGAACAAAGGAACGGAATCGAACCTGGTAGCTGGCGGACAGTCTGTTACTATCCCTTTTCCGACTTCAATGACGATATTGCAACCATACCTACCTGGGGACCACAACTCATTTGTTGTCGGCTTGCGGCCAACCACATCGCGCCCTATCCCCAGGCTCTACCACTTGTTCCCATCTTTCAGCCCCATCTTAGATTTCCCCACATAATATATATGCCATGCTTTTTGTAACATCCGGAATCCTTGAGGCTTCTCGACATATTTCTTGCAGCCAAGTGCCTCTATTTATCGTCTTCCTTTAGTGATGAGATTACAGCCCTCGGAGTACCCGGTATAAGGACCGATTTGGAACCATTCAATTCAACACCGAATTTCATGAATATCTGCTATAGGTCTGCGCTTGTGACTTGATGACATCCTTCTCGACAACCACTGGATTTTTTCGAGGCCGCGTTGATTGCAGGGAGCAAGCGTTATCTTGGGTCGTTCAACTAACCTCATTTTTCCGCACGGATGATCGACCCGCAGAAACGCCGAGTCACTGGAAAATACGTGCCATTTTTCAGCAGCGCCTTCTGTGTTCTTATCCTGCGCACCGACCGCTTGTCAGAACAGCGCTAATCTGACTCGTGATATACACACCTATCCGCGGCTCTTTTCGTGGCAACTTCGACGAGCGCCAAACATTTTCAACTACATATTGATTCATGGTGAGTTGAATGGTTTTTGTGACAGCTCACAATTCGACGGGCGCTATCTGCAGGCTTGTGGATTCGCCGCCCCACCGACGATCGAGGGTAAGTTGAAATTGGTTTCCTGTTTCGGCCGATAATAATGCAGAATCGCAGGAGCACCGATCGACTGGGAAATACTTACTAGGTTTAGTCAACGATGCCTCGTGTATTCTCGTGCCTGCTGTGTGCGCATCGAATCGACTATTTTCAGGAACGGTGTTAATCTGGTTAGTGACAAGTCGCTTATACTCGATATCTGCTGCACGACTCCACCACGTGCGTATTTTATTTATTCACACTGGGTTTACTGCTCCAATAGCGAGTCGACCGAAGGCTCTGTCGGATTCGTTGTCCAATCTGGGTTGTTCAACTCGGAATCATCTGTCCTCAAATTTTCAAGGCCTGCACAAACGAGTGGCTAGTTGGTGACGTCTTTCCCACTGCGCATTCTTTTGCTCTACGTAGAGCTGTGGCACCTGAACATAAAAACAATGTGTTTTCCCGCACTCCACTTCTCACTGAAGCGCCAGGATTCTCAATTGAGTCCGGTGCATAAATGAAGCATCCTTATGTCTTGTTTCCAACTTGAAATGTGCAAGTGAATCCGTTGATGCATGGCTAACATGCTACAGTGTTCTTCTGTACTCTCGAGTCAGCCTTAAGCCGGGAATTTGAACTGAATCTTCACTACAGCTATACAATAATAACTGCAAGTTTATCTCAAAAGCTGTACTACAGCAAGACGGATGTCAACCAAGAATAACGCCCGCATCTCGGGAGCAGTACCGCGAGTGAAGAGCTGTATGCATGCTGTGTCCCTTGGCTTGGCTGCATTCACACTGTGTCCCCTGAATTCGTCTTGCTCTTCTCGATACTACACTCATCACCCAGTCCCTCTGCTCGAGAATATCCTCAAGCCAAGCACTCACCCGTGGGACACCGCCTTGGACACCACCGTAATGGTGCAAGAGAACTCGCGCCCCGAAGGAAAATGGGCTCTGTTTCTGAATGCTTTTCTCTCGCCATCGCCAGGCCGCACCTTGGATCAGGTGTACACCGCTGCGGGCAAGGTCTTGGAAACCCAGGCGAACCGGGTTGCATATAAATTAGGCCTTGGTCCTCATGTCATTGCACGGAAGATTAAATCCTACTTTGGAGACTCAGATGCCAAACAAAGGGTGCAACTGCTGGAGCTTCTTCAAACAACAGTCCCGTCAAAGCTCAAGAAGTTGTGCTTAAACCCCATGAAATATAAACCCCATGAAATATAGCTTGCTGTGAGTCACTGCATTCAGACCCCTCCGCGGCCCATGGTGCGCCAGAGGCGTCGCGGCTGAGCGCGACCGATCCGAGGGCGGACATAGTCCGCCGCGGTCTGCCGACATGTTGACCTATGGGTCTACCGAACCTTCCAATTTCCAACTCCACAGCTGGTATTCAAATTGTCGAGATACTTACTCACCAGACACAGGTCTGCCAGTGAGTGACATCACACTGTCACACCATCGGCCGATCTCGCCGATACAGCCGACGCCTGGTTCCATGGGGTAGTAGTGACGATGCAATGGATCCATCTGCCCAGGAGTTGAGCAGCAGAGGGAAAGGGAGAGCGTGCGCGAGTGGGAGTCACTACTGCACTAATGCGATAGCAACGCCAGGGACGACGGAGTACTCAAAAAGTTCTCATCAACACTCGAGCAGATCAATCAAATTGCCAAAAATATTTACGATCAATGAGATTATTCCCAGGTGCTAAACATAACATAATACGAAGGCCGGGGATAGGGCAGGAGAAGTCCAGCAAAGGTAGGCAGGGTTTGCCAAGATCGGTCGGAGGTGGGACACAAAGCGCGGTGTAGTCTGCCGACCTTGGCTCGGCTCATGGTGGTATAGCGCGTCACAGGTCTGCCACGATCATCACGGCAGACTCTGTCGTGGCACCTCGGCTCAGCGCGCGTCATGGCGGTGCAGCTCAGCAAACTGTGCCGAGGAATATCCTGAATGCAGTGAGTGCATCATGTCTTTCCTTTGCTTACAACATCCACCAATATTCAACAGCACCAAATCCGCAAATACACAATGTCAAGCATTCAAGGAAATTGTAGATCTGGTCACCTTCTTTCCTGGCCTGCAGGTTCTTTTTCTCCAGACCAAAGTGTTGGACAACACAACATCGCCGGATGCTATGTCTAAGCTTTGGAACCGGGCCATTGGCCCTCCAGACCCGGAATGGACATTCTGGCAAATTTTGGTTGCAACATGTTTGGCAGATACCACAATTTCAGCCATATTGGAAAGTAGATCAGTTTCTGAGTTGACCAACTGCGTGTAATTGAGTCTCTTCTAGTTGGGCAGAATTGCATGTGAGTCCTAGCCAAGCTCACTCTGATTTAAGCAAAGAGATCTCGGGGACAATCATCCAGAGACCTTGTAGGAGATGGAAAATCTTGCTTGGCTACATCATGAACTTGGCGAGTTTAGCTCAGCAAGAGACCTGCGGGTCACAGTGCTTGAGACCTATCAGATTCTTCAAGGGGAAGATGACCCACATACTCTGCAGGCAATGACTCCTTTAGGAGTAACACAGTATGCACTGGGTGAGTATAAGAAAGCCGAGGAGGTGTTAGAGTTAGCACTGGAAAAGCAGAGAAAAATTCTAGGTGAAAATCATCCTGAGACTGTATGGCAACATGGACTGGACAGCTTCAGATCTGCGCCTCGGCAGTCTGACAAGCGTGATTGGCGATTGTATTTGACCCTTTGGGATGTGAGGACCCCACATGTCGCTTGGGGCATTTGGGCATTTGTAAGGGCTAGTCTCCCGGCCAAAATTGTGGCCGAAAAACCCTGCTTCTCTGGGATCAATAATCAAGATTTTGGTGTTTTTGCGCAACATTGAATCCCCGCAGTCTCAAAAACTCATGAAAGGTCGCGCTGGCAGGAGATGATGAGATTGGCACAGCCACATACCCTTTGGGAAAGTGGTTGTGTTTTCGTTCAATGTACGTTGGTTCATTCCACACATTCCAAAAATTGAGTTACAAGTAAGAATGGTAACTGGTCTGGGTAAAAAAGCCAAGGGAGATAGCTGAGAGTGATTCCCTCCAGTAGTGAAACAGTATCGGCTCAATAATAAGTGGCATAGTAAACCGTTCTTTGCTGGTCCAACCGCTGGACCCCGCAGAATAATTTGGTGTAAGAGAGAAGTCTGAACCAGCAGGGAGAGGGAGAGAGAGAGATGCTAAAAAGAAAGTTTCACAATAGGGGAGACTCACCGATGTTCAGCATGCCAGTAAGTTGAACATCTGTCTGGGTTTGTGCAAGTGAGCATCGGAAGGATGGAGGGAGAGAGGCGCTTGGTTCACTGCAGTACTGGAGGTGCAGTGTAACCTTTCAGTAGAAACTCGAAAAACCAAAACACATAGCAACCCGTATGACTGGCCCAAGTCAAACAGGTGGTGTCTAGACATGAGATGATTTGAAATTTGCACAATCACAGGTTCCGCAACATACCCACAAAATGGTTCGCCTTGCCATAATTTTTTCCAGAACAGCATTGGGATTCTGTGTAGTTTGAACTTGCTTTGACATCTGGTTGAAACTTGAAGTACTGCCCGGTGGGATAGCAGAAAGGCAGAGAAAACATTGACAAAAACAAGATGTCAATATTGTTTGAAAGACTCAGGGACCCGAGTCGAATGGGCAGTTTTTATGTACTCCACATCTTCTGAGCAATTGTGCAGACACATACCATCCACCACTGAGTTATTGCAGGCTTCAGAACTGGCTTGAGGAAGTGAGAGCGGAAATAAAATGAATCACAAATGTTCAACATTCGATGAATTGAGGTAGAGTTCGAACTGGGACTCTTGTGTTTCAATACTTCGACAGAGATCACAGAGCACTCGAAGAGCAGACCAAGCTCAAGTGAACGGAACCGAACTCATTGCAGTTGACTAAGTGGACATACCTCATGTAACCCAGATGGTGTCTAAGTGCAGATAAATTCAGGATAGAACAGATGTTGGCAAGAATTGAATGAATCATAGGTATGTCCAGTGTATCGCAGTGAAGACCGAAAAAGTAAACAAGTTTAATGCATCATGCAAGTGTGAGCCCAGTGAAAAGACTGGAATACTGAAAAAGTCACACAGCAAGGTTTTGGTGCCTCCAGCTTTTCCCCAGCTCGGAAAGTGGCACTTCAGAGAACATAAGCATCAGGATCTCAACTGAATACTGAATTTAGGGACACCCCTTGAACCTAGTCTCCTCTCAGGTAACAAGGGAATGGCAAAGGAACACACCGTCTGTTCTACCAGAAGCACAGCAGCTATAATCCAAAGATTGAGCCCTAAATCAAATCAGTTGATATCGGGGTATGTATCAAAAGGTTGAATGTACCATGATCTCGATGGCACAGTCTGTGGGGGATGTCAAGCAAATTCTGAATCAAAGTCAGTGTGTCAAAAATAATCGGGAGTAAGGGTTGAATAGGCGGACCTGGTTCAATGTGGCAGTAGCCATCTGGACATCATGGTTGTTGAATCAAGAATGAAATCAGACATCAGATTCAAAGATTAGCACACTGAAGTAAGCAGCGATTGAGCAGGTGAGGCTGTGGCTATCATCGAGACCCAATGTCAGTTCACTTTCTCATTCAAGTTGGAAATTCCACCCAAAATCCAAATGCACGGCACAAGTCTGTGTATATTTGGCAAGTACTTTCTTCCAATAAGGTTGACCTAACACAGGAATCAACTGGTAGACACAGAATTGAAGGGAAATGTATGGGTATTGTGATTGAATGCATCTGCACAAGAAGACAGATCAATAAGTGAAAGATGATAGCTCATCTGAAGAGCATTCAACCATGTAAACATAGTCCAGCCATGCCACAAACCCAGTGAGACTGGTGGTGCAATCCATTAGTTCGAAAAGAAAGGCTCAGGCAAGTCGGTCCTCAACAGAACTTGCCTATAATCAAACTAAAAATCAACCGTGTGATTGCCACCATTGGAATTGGAAAGGTGGTGCGTGAATCGAACAAGAACTGTGGTGAGGTCAGGCTGGTGCATGATGTTGGCATCGTTTGCAATAGCCAGAGAGCTTGAATAAATCCAAATCAGTGGGCACATACATAGTTGAATGAAAAACCACCACTTTCTCAAAACAGGAGTGGCTGTGCTGATCCCATCATTGCCCTCCACTAACCCTCGCTCGACCTTTCTTGCGTTTTAGTCTGGCACTGAACGGTGTGTTAAAAGACCCAAATATAAATGATTATTTTGATATAACTGCATCCTGAGGCCACACTTTTGTCTCGGTGCCTGTTCTTCCGAATACCTCAAATAGCAATTAATAACGTGTACACCACTATTCGTGACAGGTATTTTTAAAACATGACAGATTTCAACATTCCCACAATAAAAAGAATGCAATCCCAGAAGCGTTTTCTGAGATTACATCAGCACATATCCGTGAGATGTTGTTAAAATATGATGTGAACATTGACCAGATGTTTTTGCGATATTTTGTCGGAAATATCTCCCAAATATCTTCCATCAGCTTGGTGACATATTGCATCGAACATCTCGAACATTTTTTACCAAATATTTCGGAAATATGAATCACGAATGGTGGTGTATCTGGGGTCCTCGAACCCCCAATGGGCAAATCCTACCGCCAATCACGCTTGCCGTACTGCTGAGGCGCAGAAGCAAAGCTGTCCAGTCCATGTTGCCATAAGACTGTGATGACACTGTGTTCTTTAGCATTAACATAACAGTACCTGGGCCAATTAAACAAGGCCCAGGAACTTGCAATGTTAGCAATGGAGATACATACCCAACTTCTGGGAGAAGATCATCCAGACATTCTGTGGTCCATGCAAAGTCTGGCAGATATCTACTGCCAACTAGGCCAGTTCACAGAGGCAGAAGATGCGCAGTCCCATCACAGATGTCTGTGGCTCTTTGCCCTCACTCGATCTTGTATTACATGGGCAGGAATTTGGCAAAGAGCGCAGGAGGTGCAAGCAGCCCTTGCCCACCCTTGCCCTTGCCCTGAACTACTACACAGCACTGGCCCCGCTCGTTGACAGCCATACCTCAATCTTCTTCATCCATTTACGCGTCCCATCATCTTCATTATTGCCATCCGCACCTCTGCAGTGAGAGACATAGGAGATGAGTGGAGGGAGTGGGACCGAGTCAGACACAGTGTCAACAATGCTGCACCCATGATGGCTCCTCTTCCCCTCGGCTTCACCTCCTCTCCCGGCGCAGGGCTTGTGCACGCGAAGATGGACACAGGCTGGAACTTCCAGATGAACCTCAGGAATATAAGGAAACAGATCAGACTTGACAATTGGTGTATAATCTCGCAAGGGTTAGCAACCGTGAATACTATTAAGAATCGGGATTTCATAAGAATCACTTGTGTTTCGCATCTGAGTACTATCTCCAAACCCAGGCCCACATCACACAAAACCATTGAATATAAAATCTTGTCTGACTATCCGTGATAAGTGCCTAGAACAGTTTTGAGCAATTTATCTATACAACTTGTGGACCTATAAAGTCTTACTTTCAAAAGAACTAGAGTTCAAATTGCCACAATCTATACTGGATTGGAACCCTGAAGTTGCATGAGGACTATAGTGTTTGAGTTGGAACTATTGCATTATTGAACCACGTATTCATTTACAGGGTTTGGTTTGTGGTTATTTCACTGCTAGCCCCATAGTCACTGTTTCACTGGCCATGCTACACATCTTGTGTTATCATTGCCCTTCCATTGTTGGAACGAATAAGCAGACTCTGTAGTTGAGTCAATTGAAAGCTACCTTCGGTTTAAATCACCTGAGTGTCACTCACAGACTAAAACATGTTGTTACTCCCTACCAGGCAGGTTGAATGCAATAGATGACAGAGGTGGATGGGATGGTGGTTCAGGAAGGAAGGGATTCCTGCACCTGTGTTCCGTCAACCTAGTACATAATCAAACAACACAAGTGACAAGCATTCCCCAGAGTTCAGTGGAAGTGACAAGCTTTCCCAGAATCTGCTCTATCTGACAAACTTTCACAGTTTCCCATCAAACTCACAAAGTTTCACATCTCTAAGCAAAGTAACAAAGTGAAAAAGGTGGGTATGACTCCTCTCTCCCTTCCATCGAAACAACCTGAGATTCACACACTCTGAACAAGAAAGAATACTGCACCATTTCTGACCAAATGTTCGGGGCATGTTACACATTACCTGCGGTGTTCAATTTCCTAAGTGTTCATTTCTCGAAAATCATGGGAAAAGTACCATAAATGGCAATCCTGTGTAATGTTGCCGCGACTCGAAAGTCAAGTCATCTGGGAGCTGAGTTGATGCAAGTTGCTCAACTCGACTCATCTGCCAAGTTGAGTCAAACTAGATTGACTCAAGTCGACTTGAAGTTGACTTGAATCTGTGGAGCCGAGAAGGGCTTTTTTTAATGCCTCACAGTAGGCTGTAGGATCATGTTGAGCACTAAGGGGAGGTTGGGAAGGTGGGAAAAGCAGTTTTTGTCTCAGTATATATTCCCCACATCGCTGGATAATTATGTTCGGCACCTGAAGTGTAGTGCATTTAGGCACTTGAAATGACCTCTATAGCTTCTAAGAGCTTGTTGATGTCTAAATTCTCCAATGTATTTGATTTTTTAATTCTGTTCAGTGAGAGGGTGTGACACAGCGTGATATTATATCACCTTCAGTCACACTGTTCAATTTTCAAGTTCATCGGAGCTATAGTGGTAGAAAGAGATGCCCAGGCTCTCAAATAGCAGTTGGATTAATACTATATCATATATGGAGCCCAGCAAACATATTTGCACACCATCTTACTATACAAACCTAGTACTCGGACAAACAGACATTTCCCATCCAATACTGGACCTTTTTCTGGGATTTTTGGCTCCATATAAGCGATAGACTATGGCCTAGACATCCACCGTGTAATATCCCTTCATATAGAAGGTCATGGAATAGATAACAGTCGAAACATCTGGTAACTACTAGGAATTTCGTATTTTTGGGCCTAGGGCCCTTGATCTGGGGAAATAGCATCCCCATAAAACATGAAAAGGATACCCCTATATTATAAAAGTGTCCCTGAAAAATTTCAGAGACATAGCTGCCCTGTAGCTCTCACAAGAGTCCGAAAATTCGGTCAATGCCGGTCAATTTGATCTGTCAATTGCCCAGATTGATGGCAAGAAATACCATGTCCTATGCCAGCCTTCCTGGGCCTACCTGGCGATCTTCTGTATGTATATAATAGCCCCAATGTAGGACCGCGTCGATCCAACATTTCAAGCCTTTTCTATAGGAAGATGCTGTGATGAAAGGCCGGCAATCGAGAATTTAGCTCTTACCTAGAACTCGGACACTCGGCCTCGCCGGCAAAGTTGCTGTTGCTCGACCGATACTGGGCCGTTTGCACAAACCAAAAGTTCATTCCGAATCATTTCTATGATTTCTAAAAGTCTATCACCTCCAAAATGCACCAGAGGCTCTTAGAGAAAACATATTCGAGCTTCTTTCTTAAGTGTCTGAGTTCTAAGGGGAGGATAGTAATATATCACATGTCTCAATTTTATGGATCGGAACTTGATCGGAACGACTTGAGAAATTCAAGCCCAAGGAGCTATGAGACAGCCCATCTGTAATATTCCTTATTCTCCAGGATAAAAGAGCTTCAGAGTAACCGACTAGGGCTGCACGCCGTGCCCGTCACGGGCATGGCCGTCGTTTCGACGGGTATACAACGGGAACGGCCCGTCACCCAACGGTCCGTCGTGTGGGCTAACAAAATGTGTACGGCACGGGACGGGTGTCGGGACGGCCGTCGACGGTTGCCGGTTCAGTCATGAGTGAAATTAGCCTATACCAACATCCAATAGAGCCTCAAGGAGCATCTTAACATTTATTCAGAGACAATCCACAAACCTGACCATTTTCATTGGAAAATATGGGGTACTTTATACTCTCAACAATTTTTTTTGGTAAGTTGAAGATTGGCGGGCAATCCGCGCTGAATCAGACCTTCAAAGACATTGGCGGCAGTCCTGCACTTAATTGCGAGATAGATGAGACTTCGTTAAGCTGGTGAGGTGTTTCTCTATTCTCTTGTTGAGGGAAGAACTGCATTCTGACCAGGAAATGTGTTCAACAGGATACAGGGAAAGATATGTACTCAAGACTTAGGTTGACTTGAGAAGAAGGAATACCGTCGTGCGTGATGCATATCAATACAAATCACTGTAGAAAGTCAATGCAAGCGTATTATCCATGAGAAATGGTCGAAATATTTTGGAAATATGCGAGATTCGTCGGTTTCCTGGGCAAAAATCCGTCGCCCGTCGACCCCCGTCGACGGCCGTGATTTTGACGGCCGTCGTCTTGAAAAGCCGTCCCGTTACCGTCCCGTCGAAAAACTTCCGGAACCCCTGACGGAACGGGTCGGCTACCCGTCGTACGGGACCCGTAGAACCAGCGCGACGGGCACGGCGTGCGGCCCTATAACCGACTCAAGTTGACTCAAGTTGACAGGAGCCGACTTCTTCAAGACGACTCGACTCGACTTAATTGTCGACTTGGGCGACCCTGCCCGACTCGGTCGGAGTCGGCGACAATATTAATCCGGTGAAAGCCGGAACGAAATTTTGACGTTTTTCGGCCTATTTGGGCGAAGAAACTCAGATGTTACCGTTACCGTTAGCTCAAGTGTTCAGTTCAGAGGGTTGTGTTACCTGAACGCTTGGTCAACATAGTACAGTAGCATTGAAGATGTATCCCCCATGAAATGCTTCATAGTGGCCTATAGAGCAGCGCAAAGCTTCTGCAATTTCGGGTAGGAGGGTGACCCAAACCCAGTCACCTGTATGGCAATATCCATGAGAGCCTTAACATGATGCAGAAAAACAAAACATACCGGGTCCCAACCTTCCGTCGCGTTGAACCCAGGCGTGTCACAGCCCGGGTTGCTTCCTGATCGATGGATGATACATGACTTGAGAATAGAACACTTAGGACATTCAGGACGAAACCGCGCACCGGTGGTAATGTCATTGAAGACACCGGGATTTGCGTAGATCAATGGGTTGAGGAACCCGAGTCCCGGCTTACCCACGGCAACCCGCTCATTGGTGAGCAGGGCGATGATGCTCGCGAAGATGGCTGCGCTGAAGGCAGTGGCAGAGCCGGCGTCTATAATTGCGCCGTCCGAAATGTAGGAAACCTGGGCGATAGCAGATAAATCGGGCACTTGAAGTTTCATAAGGACAACGGAAGAAACGGATGAGGAATGGGTTATAAACACACCAGCGCGCCCAGATACATTAAATGCGGTAGCCTGAGCGTTATTGGTGGCCTGCAGATATCCGGAAACCGCCGCGTCCTGGTACCTTGGGCGTCCGAAAAAGGTGGAGAACCCTCCCCCGCTGATAAAGGCTCCCGTTTCCTCGGGCTCGTCATTGTCGAAGAAAGTGCCTCCAACGGCGGTCACACTTCCACATGTATTAACTCCGCCCAGAATGACATGGGGAAAACAAACTCACAACGGACATGACGCCGGGAAGGGTGGGTCAAAGGGCGTGCAGAGTCCGAAGGGTGTTCCACCCGCACCCCAGATACCAGTTTGAACAATATACGAGACACCACGGGCAGCGAGTTGGGCGTAGGCGTTGCAAATGGAACTGCGTGGATTCAATTTAGAATCAACTGTCCCAACATGCGAATACGTACATTCCCATGGCGGATGAGACCACGCTCTCGAGGCCAATCGATAAATCGGAGTTCGTATTCAGGATCGTTTGGGGCGGGTTTTCCAGCCTTAAAAGGAAGTTCGCCTGGTCCAACATCTCGGTGAGGAGGTCGTTTGGTAGTGTCCCGGTCGAAATGTAAGTAACTGGGACCCCAGTTGCCAGCCCTATTGTGTATTGGGTGTCGGGATCCTGCATCCCCGTTTCAGTGCACGAAGCATTGAAGCTGAGAGTCAAACTCACGCCGTCGCTCCCGGCGTTCTGCGGAAGCTGATTGTTGAGACCGCCATCCAGAGTGATCAGGTCAAATGCCGTATTTGGGTTCATATCGGGGCGGTGCAGCTGCAGAAAAGTCTGACCGGACGTACTGGTTAATTATGAAGCGGATGGTACAACGACGAAATACAACTCACTTTCAAGTCCCGTTTGTTGGCGAAATCATTGTTGAAACCAGACACTCCTAACACGTTTGCCGTCGGTTTGGCCGGAGTGGACGGGATTCCATACAGTTCCTGGAGACACGTCGGAGTCCAGCTCGAGTTGACTCGGCAATCTGCGCTGATGGATACTGAGCTCGTAGGAGGCTTGGCACTGGCCGTTTGAATCCTGTTGACGAACGAAGCGGCGCGGGTCCCAGTTACTGGGAATCTGCAACAAAGTCAGTGGCATGGAATGTGAAAAATTGTCTTACAAACTTGACCGTGGGATGAACCCAATCGATGTGGCCCTGGAGGTCTCTGGGAATGGCGTAAGATAGGGTTCGAACAACGGTGGCATCGATCGTCTGATCCTGGAAGGTAGAGAAATCCGCCGCAAGCAGATCATTAGCCTGGGCGACAGTCATGTTGACGGAGATCCAGTCGCCAGCTGGGGTTACAGGCACGGAGGTGAGATTGCTCCCTGAAAGCCAAGAGCTGACCCGGGAGAGTGTGTCTGCCGACGGAGCCACGAATTTGTTGATCTAAAGTGAATCAATGAGGGCGATTTCCCGGGAGAGGTCTAGGGTATACCTCTTCTTGGGATATATACTTTCCGTAGAGGGCATTCCCCGGCGTACTGATGTCGTAGACGGTCTCGTGAAGAGCAGGTATATCATTGGATGAGAGCGCAAAACGCAAAGTCAGGACTTCTGAACCGGGCGTGGGCCCGATGGATGAGAAGCCAGGCGGCGGGCCATCTCGCCTTTCCAACAAAACAAACTCGGACGCGACACCGACAAGGAGTGGGAAGAGGGCTGCGACGATTGTCAGCATCGGAAAACCAAGAGGATCGTCAGCACAAAAAGACGGATGAGATGTGCTCGCCCTTTAAAGGCGTTTTCCGCCCACACGCTGGGGTAATATGGCCGGTCGGATGAAACTGGGCGAGGTCAGCATTCCTAAAAATTCGGTTCGCATCCCTCTTCTGCTGCGGAATCGAACCAGTGTACGCCAAATGACAGTTCCGTCGGGTTCTTTTCCCAACGAGAGAAATTTGTGCTGCAAATTGTGCACATGTCCCCGCTTTCTTCTCATGGCTGATGAGATGTCTGGAAGTGACGTTAGGCGTCCTGACGACTCGCATGGAAATGGTAGTCTTCAATCAACTGCGGAGAACAGCGAATGTAAGCCCGGATTCAATTGAACCACGGAGAACAGGGCCCGTCGTGGTGGAAGCAGCTACTTAATATTCCTGATCGCAATGATCTGTGCTGCGAAACGGGAAAAACGTAAAAGCGTGCTGGTGAGAAACGACTTTCGTGGCGGGTGGTTCGCCAAGCGGAGTCAATTTGTGAACCTGCATTACTGTCTATCTAAGTTCTTACAAATTTATGGACAACAAAGAGCAAGAACGTGGAAAATTGAGGATGATCGAACCCGCTGGATGGCCTTTGGAAATCCCTTGAAATATTTGGGTATTCAAACCCATGGATATGATTGTTGTAGTTAGAAGCTAACGAATATAAATCAGACTTTAAGTTGTGTAGAACAACGTCTGAGGTGTGTACAAGAGTCGGGCAGTATAAATACTTGGTAAGGAAAAATACCGGAACAACTACGGCTACGGCGTAGTGAGTACAAAGAGACAAAAAAGTAAAATAATACAGTTTTGAAGCTGCGGTACCACAGCGGGCGCGGGCGCGCGCAGGAGAAGCACTCGGACTTGTTTAAGGCCCGATTGCCAACAGCTTTGCGCAGCTAAACGGCTTCGCAAAACTCAACACTCCCCCTCAAGCGGACCTAAGTCCGAGCTCTGCCGCGAAGTGCTTCGCTTTAACGCTAGGCAACGGTTTGGTGAGGGTGTCGGCGACCATGTCGTGAGGTGAATGGAGCCGTTGGCAATGATGTACCGAATAAAATGATAGCGGATGTCGATATGTTTCGTCCGCGCGTGGTAATGGTGTTCCTTCGCGAGCGCGATGACCGATTTGTTGTCAGAGAAGAGGGTAGTAGGCGAGGAAGTGATAGGCGGCGTGGCGTATGAGTCGAAAACCTCGGAGATAAAGAAACGAAGCCAGAGTCCCTCTTTGGAGGCGTGCGTAGCGGCGCCGTATTCGGCCTCGGTGGTGGAAAGAACGACAAGTTCTTGCTGTTTCGAATTCCACGAGACCGCGCCACCATCAATCAGGCAAATCCCGTGATGGCTCGGCGTTCTCTTCATCACGGGATTTGCCCTTGACTTCCATCTGCGTCAACCCACCCAGTCAACTCGCGTGAAGTCTCGCCGTAGGTGAGTTCTCATCCCACAGTGCCCTTGAGGTAGCGAATGACGCGCTTTACAGCGTCCCAATGTGCTGGACCGGGATTCTTCAAGAACTTCGACAATTTTGTCACGGCGAAGGTAATGTCCGGACGAGCTGCAAAGGAGGCGTACTACATCAACGATTCAACAGCCTCCTTGTACGGGACGTTGCGCATAACAGCATTCCTCGGCTGTACGAGGGGATTGGGCGGTGGAAAGGGTGACATTCGGATCCATGGAGATCGAGAGCGGCTTCGCTTCGTCAAGATTGTAACGGCGGAAGATGGAGGCGAGGTGGGATTTCTGGGAGAGGGATAAGGTGCAATCCATTCGATTCCTCCTTACCTCAATACCCAACAGCCAGTGGATTTCGCCCAGATCAACAACTTCGACGAATTTGGCGATTCCAGCCCTAACCTCGTTCACCAACGCGATATTCGACGCCGCAATCGTGCAATCATCGACGTGGACGGGGAGAATAATTATCCCAGCGTCGTTGCGTCGGTAGAAGACCGCTTGGTCTGTGCTGCACCGTGCAAGCCCCAACTTCTCACAAATCTCTGCCAGGCGCTGATACCAGCGCCGCCCGCTCTGCTTCAGGCCGTAAATTGTCTTTACCAGGTGCAAAACCTTGCCGATCGAACTGGGATAAGGAAGCCGAGGGCTGGCGCATGAAGATGCCCTCGTCGTCGGTGAGTTTTCCATTCAAGTAGGCACCCTTGATGTCGATCTGATGAATTTCAAGGTTAAGAAGAGCAGCCAATGCGAGGATCGTGCGGACAGAACCAAGGCGAGCAACGGGCGCAAATGTGTCGAAGTAGTCAACACCTTCGATCTGGGAGAAACCCTGCGCGACAATGCGGGTTTTGTAGCGTTGAACACGGCAGCATCACGTTTAATGCGGAAGACCCACTTGTTCCCCATGACATTAGAGTTTTCAGGTGCTTCCACGAGCTCCCAAGTGCCATTTGCCTCAAGCGTTGCTAACTCCTCCTCGATAGCCCTTTCCCAATGCAACCAATCGGGCGAGCGGAGCGCCTCCGCGAGGTTGCGCGGTTCAAGCCCTTTGGCCTTGCTGGTGTCTGCAACAAGTGCGTACTCGATAGCACAGTCCTCGACAGATGCGGCGGTGCGCATGCCATCTGGAAGACGGCCGCGGTTGCGTGCGAGATTGTCAGTGCTGCCCTCGCCGCGGGCAATGGCTTGCGTGTACTGGCTCGGAACACGAGCGCGCGTGGATCAACGAGGCTCGGGAGTAGGAGGCGAGTCGGGTGGCGGAGTTGCGGAAGACGATGGAGTCTCGGACGGTTCGGAAGGTGGAAGAGGAATGCGCTCGGCCACAGCAGGTGAGTTTTTGATGCTCGGGGTGCTTGGAGGAGGATTGCCTAACTTTTCAGAAGCCGGAGGTGCGCCATACTCCGCCTCATTCCCTTCCAACACCACGAAAAGCGGAAAAATCACGGTGCGTTCCACTGTAACCCCAAGTCTACGCAATCCACCCAGCAACTTTTGCATGTCCGTGATGTCCGTGATGGCCGCTCGGCCCTCCCAATCTGGACATGCCCCGCCAAGTTGAGTGGTTCAACGGCGGCACAGACACATATCAGGGATAAAGAATGGGGTGATTGTTAGAACAACATAATAAAACCCTCCCACCTGCAATGCTTGTGCTGGGGTACTAAAAATTTCGGTAAGAATAAAATATTGATTTGTTTGTATCGGCCAGGGTAAGTCATATATACAAATGCGGGTTGGTGAGTCATAAGGTTGCCTAGGATAGCAGTATTGAGTGTTCACTGAGGTTGACCTCTCCTGCCCTTGAATACACTCGGTTTGATCCTCGCATTGGTCTTCTTTGTTTCGCCAATCAACATTTCGGCCGACCAAAAAGAAAAGAACTAGGAACGATTCTACGGCCCCAGGGAAATCTGGTAGCCCATTGCATTTTTAATTCGACGCCGTTTCCCCTTGTCACCCGTTTTTCTGGCCCAGGTAGTGTCCTGGTGATAGGGTGTGTACCAAAACATGCATGAAAACACCAGTTTTTCTTTCATTTTGAACCTATTAGCGGGCAGAAGTGAGGCATTAGATTATGAGTGTACACCCTCCCTGGGGTGGTAGGCTACACTATTGATGGCCAAAAGTCAGTGTAACAAACCAACTATGAAGGATTGAGTAGACTTGACAAGGCAGCCCAAAAGGCTGTTACGTCCTGGCTATGATATTCTACACTGAGCTATAGATGGTGACGGTAAGCCATTATCTTATGCGCTGGAGGTGAAACATCAGGGAACTACTCAGAATTATTGACTTGCCGCCTCAACGGCCTCTGAATAGTCTGATGACTATTAAAACAAGATATACGAAGTCAGGATTGGTACAACCACATTAGGGCCAGCAGAGATATTGCACCGCGCCATTTTGTGTATAAGCCCAATTGATTAGATTGGGATGAAGACATGTTACTGAATTAACCATCACTGTGGTTACTCAAGTAGATCTGACCGTTAGAAAGATGCGGGCCTCGCATCAAGGATTTACTGATATGATTGATGAGGATTGGCACTATATGTTGAGAGAATCAGTCCAACAAGCCATGTTCCAGCTCAATCGACGCGTTTCTTCGACGTGTCCTCGGCGCGACTCCCTTTCGGAGATTCGGTCCCGTGATCGCCAGCACATCAAGGCTATGCTGGCGCCAGCGCCGCTTTCCTCAGTCGTTGTCACTATGTGCACGTCTGAGGTATGGACTCTCTATATATATTGCTCACATACTGTATTTACTGTTGGACTAGAACCGTACTAATGTCCGTTTCTTATTAGGTACAGTTTATTCCCAATACAGTCGTTGTCACTACGTGCACGTCTGAGAACCGTACTAATGTCTGTTTCTTATAAGGTTATGGGCCCCGCGCCCCGCGCTTCTCTGTTCCAGACCAGTAGCACCTTCTCATTGTCTGAGAATATCCACCTCCAGGAATTCCCTCGCTTCCACTTGCTCATCTTTTCCCCGAGATCTTTGATGCCTTGTCGTCTCTGATCCGCAGTACCACCCTCTGGTGTTGACTTATTCATTTCTCATCGACACACCTACAAGGCCCCTGCACCCTCGCACCCCGACGCCGCCAAACAGGCGATCTTATCGTGCATCAGACGGCAGGAGCGGAATCTGGACCAGCAGACGTTCTGCAGTTCTTAATTGATCTAGCAAACTGACTTGGCGACTCGGGACACTCTCTAGTGTGTCATTCTGGATCTAGGGCGCCTTTTCACGACCTTATCTGGCTTGGACTTCGCGTGCTACGCATTTACTAGCGCTTTTGCGCAGTTCTTCCCCGGCGCATACCGCGGTCATTTGTACCCGTGAACGCATGCGTAGAGAATGTTCTCATGCCGCCACGGAGTACCCTGGGTTCGTCTAAACGACGCCTTCCTGAGATCACAGCAATGCTGGATCCTTGATTGTTCCTCCATTTTACCGCTTCGCCGCCGTTCTTTGCTACACATCGCTTTATTGTCTGGCCATCCCTCGTCATTCCCTTTCCATCATTCTTCTATTGACCACTACCTCATCCGATCGAAACGACTTGCGGTTATTTAGCCGTCTCGCAGATTTCTTCACCAGGACAGCTCAGACTGTACCTGCTGCTACGAAGCCAGCAGCCCACAAAATTGTAGGGGTCTTCATTCTAGTGTTTTCACTTGTATTCAATCGGGAGCAGAGCACGAGCAGAGCTTATGCATTCCCAAGGAGGCAGGCTAAATTCGCCTACTTCTCTCTGTGGGGGAGAATTATATAATCCTATCAGCCAGCTCGAAGTAGCCCCACGTTCTCACTATTTAGCACTATCTCCACACGTAGGAGGCACTCGCTAGGCGCACCCTCCGGATTCTCCCATCTTCGGATCTGGCGTACAAGAGGCCCGTACGACCATCCACCGATACCACACTCATCTACGGACAAAATTGCAACACTCACCTTCCCTCTGTCGTCCCGCTACCATCCGGCTTTCCCCCAGTGTCACATTTGTGCAGATATCTGGATTTCTCCCTCCAAATCGGTTCGACCTCCGCGCCGTGTGAGTTTTATTCCACATCTGTTTGGCGTGAGATTCACTCCACGCACAATTTCGCTTACGGCTTACTGGCACGAATTGGATAAATTCCATTCGTCGTTGTTCCCCTGCTATCCGCAGGTATTTGGAGTTCACTGCTGTTTTCACGCTTCAATTTTCGGACGTTCACGGAATCCCATCCCATTCAACAACTCCATCCTATCCCTCGTTTGAACGGAGATTCGGTCAGAGTATCACTCAACCTCGTCAGCGTCTGGAGCGCGACAGACGGTATACTCCACTCTGCACCATTTTCGGATCGGCTTCATCTCATCCACGATCCATCACTTCCGCACGCCGACCGCATTCTAACTCTCCGATTTTTCCCTCGGGATTTCTCGGTACGGCCGTGCTCGTCGCCGTGACGGTGATTCCCCCGCGCTGGCTGACATCCTGCGATTTATTTTCGCATTTTGGGACGTCAATGATTGGTCATATTTTCGCATTTCCCACTCGCGAGCTGATAGCATCGGGCATGGGGGAGAATCTAGCCCACCGGCACTCGAGTAAATCTCAGCGGCCGTGCAGCGCAGATATACCCTCAGCTTTCGGCCATGGGGGAGATTTTATTCCAGCCATCAGAGCATCACGAGCTGTCCGATCTTGCCATCGAGTCTACTGACCTTCGGAGCATCGCGATTGCGCCCGATCTTGCCGTAGAGCTGGGTTTATTTATCCTCAAGCTATTTCGGGTTTCAGGTATCGAGGCAGCTCTTTATCCATGCTTCGGCTGTGGGGGAGCATTCCTATCCTGTCGTAATTCCATGCGACATTTCCAGCCTCATCCCGGATTCCCACCTCACATCAGTACCGGCCACAGATCCCTACACGCCATCCTTGCAGCGTGCTTATGCACACCCCCTCGCCTTTCAGGCAGCCCTTGCTTCATTGGGCATTTCATCCACCGGATTTCTTAGCGACTTTTATCCTATCCTCGCAGAGATCTGATCCGGGGGAGTACCTACTCCCACCCTCACATGCCCTGCAATTTTCCTCTGGGCGGCATTTCCTCATGTTCACCTCCACGCTATTCTTCCTCCCTTCGCGACGATTTCAAGGCAGCATCGACTCCACATGCCGTTCGTACAGTATCTGGGGAAGTATTTCCCACGCACATCTTTCCCATTCTCTTGGCCGTTGTGCACTCAATCTCCTAGTGCAGACGTGTCTATATCCGTCGATCACTATTCGAGTATGAGCTGACATCCACGCAGAGCTGCAGACCTCAGCCACTGCTCGCGAACCTTCCTCCCATTCGGGAATTCTACCCTCCTGCTGACAAAAGCACAATTTTCGACTTTTATTCCTCTTGCACAGATACGACTCTCTGCTGCATTGGTCGTCGATCTTGCAGGCTATTCCTTCCTCGCTCCCTTTTCCTCTGATGCCATCGACTCACCCCCCATCGATGTTCGCACCCACGGATTGTGCTTCTTCCATTTTTGCCAAGTCTACTGCTGGCGGAATTTCAGCTCCAGGACCACCGAGAAAATTCTCGGGGCTTGTTCCCCCGTTTTGCGACATCTATGGGCACTGTCAGCATCATTCCTTCCCTCTTCTTTCTCTGTCGTCAGCAGTCACGGACCTCGTTCCACCATTTCGATGTTTATTTCTGTATATGTCGAATTTCGGACTTCTCCCCTCCAAGAAAAATCTTGGAGCTTGTCCTTTGGGTGTACCATGTCCTGTGATGCTGTAAGCCACCCTTTGGCGTCATTCCCCGATCTTGTTGGTGGCGATGGCGAAGAATCGACACATCCTGGCTGAAATCAGCCAAATCCCTAATCTGACGCAAACTCAGCCGAGAAAATTTCTCACGTGCTACGCGCTAGGTTTCTTTCGTCGGTCCTCGTCTCTTGTCCCGCATCTCGGCCCACGTCCCACTCTCCCTTCCATCGGCCGCAATACCGATTGTTCGACTTGACCTTCCAATTTGGGTCATTTGTTCGTGAATTCTGTCCGAGAAAATTCTCAGGACATCTGCGACCGTCATCATCGAATCATTCGGTCTCTTGCCCTCACATTCCTTCCATTTTCCATCACCTTCACATTCCTTCGGCTCTCGACACGAACTTTCGTCGTCAACATCACATTCCTTGTATCCTTCTTCTCTGGGCAACTCAACCTTCCATGGAGGTCCATGGATGTTTCGTTGTGGGGGAGTGTTGAGAGAATCAGTCCAACAAGCCATGTTCCGGCTCAATCGACGCGTTTCTTCGACACGTCCTCGGCGCGACTCCCTTTCGGAGATTCGGTCCCGTGATCGCCAGCACATCAAGGCTATGCTGGCGCCAGCGCCGCTTTCCTCAGTCGTTGTCACTACGTGCACGTCTGAGGTATGGACTCTCTATATATATTGCTCACACACTGTACTTACTGTTGGACTAGAACCGTACTAATGTCCGTTTCTTATTAGGTACAGTTTATTCCCAATACAGTCGTTGTCACTACGTGCACGTCTGAGAACCGTACTAATGTCCGTTTCTTATTACTATAGAATGGCACCGCACCATATTTGCACTGGTCACTATACTGGTCCACCAGTGTAGCGCCGCGCTATCTTGTCAATCTGCTTGATATTTACTATGAGTTCCACTGAGCTTGTGAAGTGCAGGACTGATAGAGAAATTGAATAGAACTTGACTAAGACTGACTTGACCAGTCAGCCATGACTAAAAGACTGACTTGCTCAGTCAGAAAGATGGAAACCAAGACAACTAGGCACGTCTTATGGCGTGCTAGAGAAATACATGTGGACTAGCCCCGGTAGCAGGTCATAATACCCATGGTTGAGAATGTCTTCTACGCCATTGGCCATTCACTACTCGGGCTCCCACCCTTTATTGTTCCTATTCATTCTGTCTGTCTCCTTTACTTCTCTCTGAAATGTATAAAAGCCAGCTGTGTACTCTGTATTAGCCAGTAAACAATCCACCCAGATATATGGGCAATATAGTAGACTCTAGATTTGTGAAAAGATATCAGACAGATTTGAAGACACACAGAAAAGATTAAAAGATACGGGACGTTGAAAAGACTACCACTGCATTGATATAAGAGCCCTCGTTCAACCTATTCAACTTGTCTCCTGTACCAGCGCTTTAGGCCTCCAGGTTAAGACTTGTTAATAGAAGTGAGATCGCCGCCTTCAGTGCAACTGTCCGCGCGATTAGCCCAGCCCCCACCTTCTGTGTAACTGCCCTTGTTTCGTTGATACCGCCGCCATTCGTGCAGTTAAAGTTGATATTGAAGTAGTGTCTGTCTGTTGATAGTCTGCCCTACCTTCTGCTTCTTGGCTAGTTGTCAGGAGTGTTAGGTTCTGCCGCTCACAAAGAAACTGAAGACTTGAACAGTCTAAGGTTTACTTGAGTCTTGATATTCTGTTGGTGTGAAGTCCCTGCTACCCCAGCATAACCGTGCTTAAACCACATAGTTTTCTATTGAAACAGAGTCTTATAAAACCTTTGCACACCCTCTTGACGGGTGATACGTACCCTACTTCTCCGAACACACACACACGAGCATTAGGATCGGATTACAGTTTTGTTTTGATTTTGGTTGGATTGTGATTAGTGACTAGCTCGCTTCAGTCTCTAGTTGATTTCATTAGATTACACGGCCGCACCCTAGTGCACCGTTTCACCGGATCTTTGAAGATCTTTCATACTTATGAATGTCCTGCACCAAATTACCGACATTGTGTCCAATGTCTTGCTTAACCATACTCAACATCTAGATACGGTTTCGGTGTGGTATTTGAGCACGAAATATTGCGGTGACCTGTTCAAATTCTTCTGCTCGTTTCACTGCATTTAGACCCCCCTGTAGGCACAGGTCTGCTGGATCCCAGTAGGCATATGTGTAGGCAGACCACGCTAACCTTTACCGATCCATCTGCCGAGGTTGGTCTACGTGTTCCGGCCGGAACAGGCAGACCTACCTCAGCCAGGGTCGGTGATGATTGGCACACCACCATCGGCCCAGATCAGTCAACGTGAGCAGGCCTCACGTAGGCAGACACGCTAGACCAACATAGACCAACATAGACCTGGATAGGCGCATCTCGGCAGAGATCTGCGAACATAGGCACATGTGTGCCTATGGGGGGGTCTGAATGCAGTGTTTGAGCAGGTGCACTTGATATCTGTCAATCTGAAAGAAAGATAAAATCAAAATCCATGCAAGGTGTGGTTGGAAAAGTTGGACTTACCTCCTCTTCATCATCACTGTGCTCCCCATTGAATGAGGGAAAGAAAGAACACCGTACCTCAGCAGCGTCATCCGAGCTGCTACCATCAACTTCTGGAATCACTGCGCATTTTCCCAACAAGCTCGGTGTCGAGAAATCGAGTTTCCGCCATCCCCCTCCACCCATTAAAACATCGGCCCTAGTACTGAACACATGATCATCGCCATCCATTATCGAGCCATCAGTAGGTTCGATCCATTGACTCCCAGGAATAACGAGAGCCGGATGGCGATACAAGGGCAGTGTGCGACAACGAACAACTTCCATCCAGAACTTCACAGGAGGGAGGGTGGGGAAGTGACAGAACCAAATGCTTACACAACTGGCAGCTGTGCATAGCCTGGGCTTTGCAAGTGCAAGTCCACTGATTCACTCGATTGACACTATTCAGTGTTGTTTTGAACTCCGCGAGGGTCTTCCACTGATAGCACCGTGAGCATTGACACTTCTCCGGAGAGTTCACAGTGTTGTGGAAGTACTTCGGCGTGTGAAGAAAGTTGATGCAACATGAGAGGACGTGTTATGTTGGTATGGGGGAATGTACCCAAGCATTAATTACTGCTGTACTCCTTTCTGCTTCCTGTCAATCATAGTACTCCATGCTTCCTGTCATTGTTTTTTCTTCCTCAACACTCATTATCTCTGATCCCTGCACTCTTTATATCCTCCTTGCTATTTTATTTCTCCTCATCACTAGTCTTTGAAGTTTGAAGTACTTCGGTGTGTGAAGAAGGTCAACACGACATGAGAGGATGTGTTATGTACTTGTATTATGTGACACGTCAGTACGACATCCATCCGCATTAGGAAAACCCAGCCATCACGGACATGCAAAAATTGCTGGGTGGATAACAGTTTGTCTAACCCTACGCTTCCCAGGCCAATAAATCCGATGTCCCTGGCTTGTCTTATCCATTCCCATCCAGCACTCATTTTTTGCACACCAGCCAAGTTTTGACTGACTGATGATGTCCATCTACTGATGGACGTAGCACTTGCAACCCCACTCGTGCACATTGGACAAATCGGGAATCTTCCTATGCACAGCCTCATATGGTGTCATGCCTTCGAGCGCACAGGTTGACGTGTGGTTCTTCAACCACACAACATGCCGGATACCCTCTCCCCCCAAAAACTTCAGCAATCCCCTTGCATGCAGCAAAGTGCGACCCTTCTCCAACAACACACCATTTACACGCTCGGCAAGACCATTCAACTCTGGAGTGTCGTGAATGGTAAAGTGCTGCACCGTGCCCTGTGAGTCCAAGTAATCTTTGAACTTGTTGCTCAGGTACTTGCCGCCACGATCAGACTGAATGACTTTGATGATCCGTGCCGCATAAGCCTTGTACACTGTGAAGGTTTCTGATTTCTTTTTCAAAAAATACAGATAGGTCTCACGCTTCACGTTGTCAGTGAAGGTGGTGAAGTAGTGGTGATGGGCAAGGGTTTTGATACATGATGGGCCCCATACGTCTGAGTGGACAATGTCGCTGTAATTCACCGCACATCCGCCTTCATGAACCTTGGGCACAGACTTGCATCTGGTCTTTGCATAGACACAGGACTTGCAAAAGAACAGCTTGGTGTCAGTGGAAGGTGGCGCGAGCTTGATTCTGAATACAAGCCCTTTCAAGACAAGGGTTCTGGCGGTTGCGAGGGAGATATGACCAAGGACACGATGGAGTTCTTGATCAGTAAGTTTGTGCTCAACTGGATTTGCGGAATCAGGCTCATGCACCACATTGTACAGGCCCTTTGAGGATTTTGGAATTGCACCAACGAGCTTGCCATGTAGATCGGTGATTCGGCACTCACCATCGCCAAAACAATGGTATCAACAGCTTCATCAAGATGGCCAATGCCAATGGACACAAGGGTGCAAAAAGAACATTGGTGGGCTTGATTTTTGATTTAGACTCCCCGTTCGGCACATTGATAGACATATTCCCACAGGCAGTTGCTGCAAAACACTGATTGTTGGCAGCGGAAAATTCCTTTGGTGCAATTGAGGCAAGCTTTGAGAACTCAGCCTCAAAAGGTGAGAGGTGTTGCGTGCATCCAGAGTCGTAAACCTCTGTAGGTGCTGACACATTCTCTCCAGAAGTCACAGCATCAGCCATATCGGTGGTGTCTGAGTTGTACGCCACATGGGGATATCTATAAGCCTCATCGGATTCCCTCTCGTTGTCGCTGTCGCTCACATTGAGGAGACCAGGCAGTGAATCGGTAGATGAGTCTGAGTCGCTCCAGTTGAATTCAGAGCACTTATTATCCCAATCCAGTGAGTCATCCAGCAATGGGGTTTTGCCAGTCTCTAGATGTGGCAACTCAGGCCAAACATCCAGCAGATAATCGTGGCGAACATCAGTGACCCCCGAGACACTCATGGAGTCAGAAACGGACATGAGGGAGCTCAGGGCAACTATCCCAAGGCTCAAACAATTCCTGCATGTCAAAAACAGTGTCGGCTGCTACATGGAGCATGGCCGAGGTGTTGGTCCTGTCAATGGAGCCTGGGACACATTCCACGGGCTTGACAGACCACGCACAGTCATCATCAAAATCTACGGTGGTGTTTGCAGATCTGGAAGCATTGGGCTTCCCATTGCCCTCGCTGCTGTTATTCAGCTTTGGGCTGGGGCATTTGGATGTACATGTCCCTTGCCCCTGCAGTTCCAGCACACCCCTTTCAGATGCTGGCTGTTCCCTTTTGCCGACGAAGACTTCCTGAATGAATGTTTCAACAATGAAGATCCTGCAAACTGTGCACTCAAGGCCATGCCAGTGTCCTTGCAAGACTTGGGGTGAGTTTTTCGTCTTCTTCTTCTCAGCCTCAATCTGATCACACTCTTCCACTGCCAGCTGCATGAGGTACACTGGAGAAAGTGTGACCACGTGAGAGGAGGCAGAGTTGCTGGATGTCAGCAACGGCCTCTGGGTCAGCTAAACAGCGAGTAACCCAGCGAGAACCCCAACCAGGATAAACCCACTAGATGCTAATAGCTCCTGTGTTCCCCAAACAATATGACCAACTGTACGGTGTCCTCTCTAGGGGGCCGTATGTCATAGGTCAGGATGTGAGGCAGAACCCAGAATAAGTCAAAGAGGGTGTGATATCCACTCAGGTATAAAACCAGGGGTGTGGATGCAGCCCGTAATACAATGTAGAGGAAGTGGGGCAGGGTGGAGACAATGCCTATGTCAAGCCAAGGTAGAAGCCTGAGATTAGACAAGGTAGAATCTACTGTACATGGAGATTCTACCGAGCTTATATAGGCTGCAAACAAATTAAGGTGATTGTGGTCAATCGCGATCAGTTCCTGTACCGCAGCATTAAGGAGTGTTAATGCTGATACTCCTGAAATCCTCTGTGTCCATTTCCGTGGTGTCGGAGGACTTAGGAGACCCGATGTTCGGGTTTCCTAATCCTTAATGTCATCATCTCCAGTGGTTCAAACCCTGATCAGTTTGCAACCAGTTATGCACTTTGTGTACACTTCTGTGTCAGCCATGGCGCATCTGGGGACTAGGATCCGTCTGTACAGGTTCCTAGTCCCTAACGTCTTCTGTATCCCATGATGCAGACTACCCCGAGTCTGCGGCTTTAGGATTTGTGGCCAGGTTTCAACTGTGAGAAGGTCACATGGTGGGATCATGAGAGTCCCATGCTGCTAAGACATGTCTGTATCCATACAGACACGTCGTGCAAAAAGTAGAACCCAGGTGATTCATGAAAATCAGCGTGGCTTTGGCCAAAGAAGAGATCATCGAAAGGTACCATTGAAAGGTACAGGGAAGAGAATTCATGACACAAGTTGCATACCGACTGTCCGATAGTTTCACGCCAACAGCCATGAGCCCCTTGTATTTGAGCTTGAGTTGTTTGAGGTGAGTGTGCACATTGCCATTCTCACCGCAATTGAGATTGTTGAAGTTGGATTGCAGGAGGCAATGACATGCACACTCATCACAGTGAACTCGTTGGTAATCTTGTCCCACATTTCCGCAACTGTGTCCAGCTCATCAGCCTGCAAGAGGGTATTATCCTCGAGCCGCTGCACAAGGTAATTGTGAGCTTCATTCTTGTCTTTGTCCCACTGATCAAGTTCAGCTTGTGCAGCAGGGGGCACAGGATGAGAAACAGAGCCATCAAAATGGCCCCAGATGTTCTTGGACTTGGTGAAGTGGCGGAAGCAAGTCTTGAAGATCAGCCAGTTGGCACCATCAACCTTTAAGATGGGAACACGGGAGATAGAAGAAATATTGGCAGTGATAGTTGTCATTGCAATGAACAGTTGTACAGCAAAATAGGTTCAGAGGGTGAGACACTGGGCCCAATAACCTGTTGTAGTTAGAAGCTAAAGAATATAACTCAGACTTTAAGTTGTGTAGAACAACGTCTGAGGTGTGTACAAGACTTGGGCAGTATAAATAAATACTTGGTAAGGAAAAATATCGGAACAACTACAGCTACGGCGTAGTGAGTACAAAGAGACAAAAAAGTAAAATAATACAGCTTTGAAGCTGCAGTACCACAATGGGTGCAGCTGTGCAGGAGAAGCACTCGGACTTGGTTAAGACCCAATTGCTAACAGCTTTGTGCAGCTAAACGGCTTTGCAAACTCAACAATGATCTCACTTGAAACATTTTACCTGGAATGAGCTTGCCATGGTGACTTTCCAGCCCTGTCTCCGCTTTCTTATGACCTGTGGCAGGACTGTAGTATTATGACCACTAGTTCAGAGGGTGTCATCCATCACCACAAAAGTTCACTGGATTGAAAGTTCACAGCTCGGCAATCAGCCAACAATTCACATAAAAGGTAATCTGGCGATAAACGGAGCAAAAATTTGCAATTTTCTAGGCCTATTTGGGCCAGGAAAACTCATTGTCACTGTCACCGACCTTGATTAGTTTACTTCACAGGCCTCCGTCACCTGTCACCTGAACTTCTGGTTGTAATACTACAGGATTTGAAGGCAAGCGACCTTTGGACATCCTGTGGTGTATTCAGTGACATTGGTTTTCTATGGCCCATGGTCAGAGTGCATCTGTGGAGGAACAACAGCTTCACAAAAATACTGGATCATCAACTCTGAAATGAGTGGATTTAGGAGTGCGAGCGCAAGATGCAAAATGCGCATCGAAACAGATCACAGATTGTTGCCCGAACAGTGATCAGAGAGCATCACCACACATATTTATTTTGTTTTGTTAGTGGAGCGTGTGGATGAATTGTCGACAGTTGACACAGTTGTTAGGGCTGTGTGCCATGCCTGTTGCGCTGGTTCAACAGATTCCTGGTGACAGGTAGCTGACCCATTCCATCGGGCCCTGGAACAATTTGGTGATAGGGAAGTGATGGGACGGTAACACGACGGATTTGGGGGGGGGTGACGGCCAGTGCAACGATGGCTGTGCAGCTGTGATGGCTTGATTGAAGGCAGTGCTCTTCACTTATTACAAGTCTTAAAATTTATTTTAAGCTGGTTTATTTTGTCATGTTTTCCCACCAACCTGGGTTGATTTTTGATACTGATGTAGTTGATTTATGTTGGAAATATTTCCTTATAAGTTTAAATTGAATATTGTGATTCCCATTTATGGAACATTTACTGTCATTCGTGGTGAGTTATTGTCTTTTTTACATGTCATTGTGCTGGATCTGGCCAAAACTGCCAGACACATGTGGCGGAAGCATTAATGCAGCCAACATATATCCCCTCATATCTCCACCATTTCTCGTCCATTCACCATGATTTTAATACTGCCAGAAAGTGTAGGAAATTCCCATTCTATCTGCAAGGGGGAAGACATTCACAAGTTGTAAGGATGTGGTTGATCTTGTGTTCCCCCCAGCACCAGATTGCCCTGGGTACATATACAGCCCTGAAGATGGGGTAGATAACTTCTGAAGCATCATACGTGACCATTCCAATACTCTGTACCTCTTCAAAAACCTTCTACCTAAACCAAATTAGCCAAACATCGATGGGGAATATTTGATATGTTCAATCTGGTCTTCCCCCCAGCACCAGATTGCCCGGGGCACATACACAGCTCTAAAAATGGTGTTCATATTTTCTATAGCATCATGGGTGACTGCTCCAATAGTTCTTACCTCTTCGAAAATTCTCTACCTAACCGATGATTGATGGCAGTGTTGATGCGCAATCAGATATCATAGGTGACTGCTTCAATGGTCTGAACCACCTATGAAGATATTCTTCCTTCCTTTCCCTCTTTACCACTTGCTGAAACACCTCTTGTGTTTATCTCAAATTAACAAGCAATAGGGGACTTCACGGTAGGGCGTATTATCTCGTTTGTGAATATATATATTCATTTGATGGGACAAATAAAATCGTCGTTTGTGGAATAAATCCGTGATCACCCCGTTTGAATAAATTCCAGGATATATTTCTACTATTAATTCAACACACCAGGCACACACCCTCACATGCTATTCAATAACACCTTATCTGCACCATCTAGTCACTGGACAGACCCCTCCCTACATCAGCTAACACAATCCTTCTCTCAACAATGCCACTGAAAGAATCTACTGCCAGTGGACTGCCGATGCAAGGAAGGAACTTCGGGCCGAGCAGCAGCAACCTTCTGTTGGCCACCAAAGGCCCCTCCATGGAGCTACTTCATAATCTCGTCCTCAGGACGGTCTTCTCGGCCATGGCGGCAATGGTCAAGGCAGTCATGGGTGCCTTACGAAAGCTGATATATATTCCCCAAAAAATGTTTATTCCACAAACGAGATTAAATCTCGTTTGTGGAATATTTTTATTTTGGGAAAATATTCGTCCCATCAGTCCATTATTTTTATTCTCAAACAAGATATTTGGCCCTACTGTGAAGTCCCCTAATGTATTCCGAAAATCTGGGTCACAAAAGTAGACCATTCTACTGCCGTTCCTGCCTTGCGTGTCTTTGATGTGCAAAGTGGTTCCCCCTCATCCTCAAAAAAAATAACACACTTTGTATAGGCCAAAGGCCCAATGAGTATTGCCATGCACCAGCAATGGCCCACACAGCTTTCATACTTCTACTGGTACATCTAACAATGGACCCGACAGCAGATTACTTACACTTGCGGCATGGGCGACAGGCCCTGGGCTGAACACCCAAAGCCTGAATTAATTGATAACAACACACAGATAGTGTGAGTCAGTAAGCTTGGGGATGCAACCCATCTCGAGAATGCTTGAGCTACAAAGTCGGATGCACATACAAGTTGTCCCTGAACACTAGCCAAAACCAAAACCAAACCAAACCTGAAAAGAAACGGACAAAAAATACGTAAACCTGTACATGGACCACAGGGAGTCAAACCCAGTTTTGTCTGACAGTGAGTGCGTGACGAGGGCGCCAATCCATCGCACGTTCAGTCAAGGCTCTTCAAGTTGGTTTAGGTAGTGTATACTGGGTTGGTGAGTGAGTGGGGTAGGCGATAAAGTCCAAATCGAGAATAATGAGCAGACATAATGATCCAGAACATGCTTGAGATACGAAGTCGGGAACACACGAAAACCAGAAGCCAAAAAAAAAATTCTGCGTCTTTCCAGTGGGGACCGCGGGGAGTCGAACCCCCACTTGTCTGAGTGCACGTGTGTGTCGGGGCCAACGAGATGTTACAGTCAGTCAAGGCCCTTGGTTTAGGACAGTGTTTACTTGGATGATTCGGAACCAGGAATCGGGAGCGAGATGAAATCCGGAGTTGAAGCCCGAACTCTGACTTGAATGCAGACTCAGACTCGGGCTCAGGCTCGTGCCGGGATGTGGGTTATGGATCTGAATAGGAAGGAGGGTCGCCAAAGCTGAGCTGGCAATTGGATTAGAATTAGAGGAATTCGGGAGAGTCGAGCAGAGGAATGCACGAGTCCGCACGGTCAACAACTTCTAAGTCCGAAAACTCCGACCCCGGCTCCGACTCGTGCCGAGATGTGGATTGTGGATTGGAATTATGTAACTAGGAAGGAGCATCGTCGAGAGCGGAAGCTGGGCAAAGTGAAGAGTCTTGAAAACGGTTGAAGGAGGGGAATGCACGAACCAGCCGAGTAGACAGGTTCCACTCCGAACTCCGATTCCGACTCCGATTCAAAAAGCGCACACATGCGAGACCAAAAAGCCTGAGAATGAACGGTTACGCCGGGCGGTCGAAAGAAAGAAAGAAAGAAAAGAAAAGAAAAACGAGGCGACATACATATAGTCCGTGAGCCGCGGGAGTCGAACTCCCGCCTTCCTGCGTTTGCACAACGCACAACCGCATGACACGCGACGCCGTGTCTGAGAGCTTAGAGCCTGGATTTAGTCTCCCTACATAGTCAGACCCCAAAATCGGCGATCTTTTCTTCTTTGCAATGGGAGAGGTGGGGAAAAAATGCGAGTTAATGGCCGATTAGGAGTTGGAATCGGAGTTGGAATCGGGATCGGAATCGGAATCGGGATCGGAATCGGAGCGGAGTGTCGGCGCTCGTGTAGCAGTGTTGAGGTAGGGACCCCGAGAGAGAGAGGTAGGAAGGACGCAAGGATGGCGTGGAGGCTCGGACGATATGTGCTGCCGGTAGGACTAGGATATTCTAGCATTCGGTGCTCGACTCACGACTGTCCAGAGGATTCCAGAAACCGACTGCTCGACCAGACATGGACACACCCCGGAACCGCCTAGGGATAACGACAGCTGTCTGAGCGCGAGCCGCGTTCGAGCCTAGAACATTGCCAGCAGACTCGAGTCCCAAATCCGCGGCGAGAGCATGTCGAGAAACAGAGATAAGAACCCGAATTTCGTCACTCTGGGTACGGGTTACTCGTTGTGGTTAGCATCGGAGGTCGTGGTGCGCGCGGATGGAGAAACCAGACAGACCGTCCGCGGATGGCGAGATGGAGCGATGCCAGGTCATGATGCATCAGTCCACATCAGATGTCGTCCGCCGCGGCCACTGTGCGCTGCTGAAATGCGGGCCCGCTGATTCGCCCTGGCTTCGATGCCATCTCTCGGAACAGTGAGCGGCTCGCGGAAGAAGTAAGAAGGGCACAAAGCACACAACAAACGGAGATTGACGGGGGAACTTTCAAAGAAGAATGGGGTGCCTGGACGGGGAAAGGACGAATGGGGCTGGGGATGCGTGAATTGATGGAAGAGAAGCAAAGAAGTAAAGAATTCGAAGCAGACCGCAATTTTGGGTGGGTGGGCGGTACGGGGAGGTGCAGGTCAAATTTTGAGACGAGTGCTATGGGGTGAGGGCCAAGCTACGGATGCATTCGGCAGGCTCGAGCGACATGCGGAATGGAGGAGCGCGACCGGCAGTTTGCGGGTGATGGTCTCCAAGGACGAGTCACGCGTGAGGTGATGGGAACAGTTGGTGGCAAATATTGATCGCTTAGCTCCTCTCTTGTACAAACAAACCACTTGTCCTTCTTTGCATCCTCCACAAGCGCAACATACACATCTACGCATACATTCTCTCCAGAACCACCTACCACACGCCCGTTTCCGTTTCACTAGAAGAGAAGACTAGAAGACAAGGAGAAGGAAAAAGACTAGAAGAATCTCAGATAGACGCAGAAGAAGCAGCAGAATGGCAACCACCATACGCCGCCCCGCCGCAGAGCCCGCGCCCTCGCGCGCCGCCCAGCGCAAGCAACGTCTCCTGGAGCTCGAGAACGAGCAGCGATTAGAAGACGCCGAGGCGCTCAAGTTTACCGACGTGCGTCCATTTGTTCTATGCCACTCTACCTACTAAACTGACACCCCCGCCTTGCAGGAACAACGTCTCTCGCTCTTCCTCTCTTTCCGGAGCGTCAAGTTTGAGTGGAGTGACCTCGACGGGATGCGCTCTGTCCGCCGGCGCTACAATGTGCGTCATAAACTCCTTGTCATCTATTCTATTCCTCGGTGATCCACGAATGAATCCGATCTGCGGCCGCGATTCCCAATTTCATTTCTTTTGCACCCCGTTTCTTGTCCTCGAGCTGACGCGCGCTCCCCCCTTCCGCAGTCCTCTTGCCCCGCCTCGCCGCCGCCGTCGCAGCCTGCGCGCTCGCCGTACCTCCACCCGCAGACGCTGACGCGGGACCCAATCCGCCCGCCCGCGCTCCCGCTCCCGCCGCACGCCTACCCCTCGCACTCATACTCTCACCCGCCGCCCCCGCCCCCGCCGGCACCAGAGGCATTTGCCGTCCTCACCAACGCACACCTCGCATCCTTCGGGAAGGACGACACCATCTGTGTGCGGCGGCCGTCGTATTCCTCCCCCACCTCCACACACTCCACACACGCCGTTGCCTTCCCCGTGTCACCTCAGCGGTACGCTTCCGCGCCGACACCCGCCCCGACGTACACGAGCATGCTCACACCGCCGACGCCGCCCGGGATGCCCACCCCGCCGGGGATGGTGCGGAGCGTGTCGTCCCCGCCCGCGCCTGTGCGCACGGCGCCGACGGCGGGGGGGAAGCCGAGGTCGAGCGCGCGGGGGAAGCGGCGGAGCCCCGTCAAGGGGCTGTTCCCCTTCTCCCTTTCCTCCGCCTCGTCTGCATCGGCGACGCAGACGCCGTGTCCGATCCGGGTACCGTTACCGCCGCTCGTTTCCGTGGACGGGGAGGCGCCGGAGGAGGACGACGAGGATGCGTGGGTGGACGAAGACGAAGACGACTCGGAGGAGGGGGAGGACGATGAGGACGGGGAGATGACGGTCGTGGACGACCGGGAGTGCGGGGGAGACGAAGAGCTGGCGACGCCCGTGCCGTGGCGCTCCGACCTGCTTGCGCCCCGTACGCCGCCTGCGCTGTCGGTCAACGTCCACGTCGGCGCGCCGCCCGCGTACTACGAAAGCGAGGGGGAGGGGGAGGAGCCGCAGACGCCTGTGCCGGGGCTGTATTCGAGGGAGGCGACGCCGACGCCGTATACGGAGCGGGAGAGGGAGGGGGAGCAGGTGGGCGGGAAGCGGAAGCGGTGACCTCCGCGTCGCTTGCTATCGTCTCGCGCCACGTCATCACGTCACCACGCGCCCTCTGCTCTGTCTCGTCTCAGCCCTCGGAATACTGTATCCATTCATCCCCGCACGCTCGGTCGCTTGTCACGACCCACCCACGATCCTTCCCTTCTCGTCTCCTATACTTTTTTTTTTTCATTTTGCGTATCACCGAAAATTCTCTCCTTACGTATTTCGTATATTATCGCGTATCCCTCGTTCCTTATGCCGTATCAAGTAGCCTTAGTTTAGTTAGTTAAGTAAGTACATAGTCTCGTATTGTATTCGTTGGGTTGGCCGGATGGAGGGGGGGTTGTAATATTGTAGCGGTGGGGAGGAGCGGAATAAAACAGAATTATTGTATTGATTTGTGTGCGGCGTGTGTGTGAGATTGTAGAGAGGGTGATAGGAGGGGAGAGGGGAGGGAGGAGGGAGGGAGGAGGAGTAAGCGGGGGTGTGGCGGCCACGGCCGAGGGAAGGCGGGTCAAGGACAAGGATAAGAACAAGGAGGAAGACAATTTTGGTGCACCCAGTTTAAATTTCAATTGGTACAACTTTCGGCGCGATTTTTTTTGGAAGAAAAAAAAAAAAGGGCGGCGAACAATTACAGCCTGTGCCTGAGTCGAACAGGTTGTACCTGTAATGCAAGACAACCTGCTAGTAGGTGTGAGCGCGGGTCGTCCGCTACCAGACCTCAAGCTTCATGCGGAGAGGGGCTTTAAGTACGCGAGCGTCATTGCGGGCGGGAATCATATGTACTTCCCACCGTGGAGCGAGCGGTTTGACTTCCCCAGACTGGTCAATTCTTCAACTAAGGAAGTAATCAACAAAAGTCAACATGCACACCTGTGTGCCACGGCCGAAGCGTTAAAACCAATGCAAAATGTACGATGAAAAGAGGTCTGCAAAAAACTGCGAACACTGTACGGTGTGGATGCGATCAACGGCAAAAGACAGGAACAGAGAAGACTTCGCGAAGCAGACGCGAGACGCCATCTTCCCAAAGAGGCAGCAGCCTTGCGCCTCAACATATCTCACGCATGGCAGAATGCCGCCTGGGTGTGGCCGTGGGGGATCCGCTACCAGGCTTCATTTATACCGTTATTATTACGGTGTCATCCATGGCACATGCAAATGATAATTGAAATTAGGTTATTATCACATTGTGGTTCAACTTCGGTGAATGCGTGTTCAATTACCCCGCACTCAGTAAAATGTGTACAAAGGTTGTTCATAATCAGACAATAGCAATATGGAGATAGAGATGAAGTGCGAAAAAGAAAGGAAGGGAGGAAGGCTGTGTACAAAGGTTGTTTATAATCAGACAATGGCAATATGGAGATAGAGATGAAGTGCGAAAAAGAAAGGAAGGAAGGGAGGGAGGGAGGGAGAAGACAAGCTCCGCACTAATTTGAAGCTTTGTTCATAGTGGTTGGTTTGACTTGTACCTAAGACTATTTAACGCAAAGCCATGATAACTACTTGATGGAAAATGAGATAAAGCTGGAGGCGAAACAAGCATTGGATCATGAACAGTCACATAGGTGAGAAAGATCACAGAATTGGATTGAGTTCACATGCAACTCGTAGCCAAAGGGCCTGCAATCAAGTTCAAGTTGAGGGCCCTAGGCAGCGGGGGCAGGGTGGTGAATAGGAAGAGATTGAAATTGTAATGTCCTACTCCGACAAACTGAGCTAGACTACTTGATCTGCAATGAGTCTTTCCAGTTCCTCTGCAGCTTGAAGTTTACCCATGCTTTGGTATAAGTTTGCAAGCTCCTCCATGGTCCATCGGGTATGGGGATGATCATCACCCAAAAGTTTCCTCCTTTTCTCAAGAACAGCAACGAGAAGCTCTTCTGCATGTTTAAGCTGACCTTGCTGCTGGAATATTGATGCAAGTTCATGCATTATCCACAGGGTCTCAGGATGATCTTGACCAAACACTTTGTGATGCTTCTCTAGAGCTACAGTTGCCAGTTCCTCTGCAAAACTGAGCTGACCCAAGCGGTTGTATGTAGTTGCCAGCCGACCTATGGTGAATATAGTGTTTGGATGCTCTTTCCCGAGAACTTGTTTATATTTGTCAAAAACAACAGTCAGAAGGTTTTCTGCCTTCTTGAGCTGGCCTGAGAAAAGGTATGTCATTCCCAAACCTCTCATAGCTCGCAGTGTGTCAGGATGGTTCTCTCCAAGAATCCGGATGCTCTTTTCCACAACAATGTGATATAGATCTTCTGCCTCTGTGAACTGGCCTGATTGATAGTAGATATCTGCCAGAGTGCCCATGGACCACAGAGTGCCTCGATGATCTTCTTCCAGAAGTTGGCTATGCTCCACTGCTGACATTGCCAGTTCCAGGGCCTTGTTGAATTGGCCCAGGCCCTGGTATGTTATTGCTAAAGAATCTAGAGTCCTTGTAGTATCAGGATGGTTTTCACCTAGAACCTTTCTCTGCTTCTCCAGTGCTAACTCCGTCACCTCCAGGGCTTCTTTGTGCTGACCCAGTGCCCGGTGTGTTATTCCCAATGCCTCCATAACCTGCAGAGCAGTTGGGTTGTCTTCCCCCCCAAGAATCTGGTACTTCTCAAGCACTGTAAGCCGCAGATCTCTTGCTGAGACATACTCTCCAAGTTCATGATGTAGCCATGCAAGTCTTTCCATTGCATGCAAGGTCTCTGGATGATTTTCCCCGAGATCTCTTTGCTTATTGAACAGTATGAGTTTTTGCTCCTCAAGGTCTTTGCGCTGAGCTTCTGGAGAGTGGTAGAGAGTTGGAGCCAGTACACTTTGGGGTCCAGAAATTCTGGGGATCCCTGTGGTTCCATTGATCTAAGAGTGGTTAAATGTAGCTCTGCAAACAATCTATCTACTCACTAAATCCTCAAGCACATCACCATGTCCAGAAGCCGTGCCAAATTGTTCCTCATATTCAGAAAGATCAGAACCAGTGTCATTGAGCATTGGGTTGGAAAAATCTGAGCTTAGCCTTTCCTCATCTTGCAGAGATAGTCTGTCAGAGCTCAGATTGGATGTTTGACTCTGTGAGTCATCTACGGATTCAATTCCCTGTTCAGAACTTTCCTGGTTGGCATCATGATCACTGTTGATGGTGTGTGCCAACAGGCTATCTGTTGAATGATTGTCAGCATGGGTGGATTGTTCTGTCGGGACAGTATGATCCTGGCTGTCATACATTTTTCAATACAATGATCAATAGATAGAGAAATCTCTTACTTATCAACTATCACATTCAGGACCTGGCTCTGATAGGTAGTGGGCAGAATATCCTCAAAGAGGTTGGTGGCAGTGGCAGACGAATTTGGTAACAGTTCTCCAGCTCGTGGCCTTTGAGAACCCAGTTAAGATACATAGCTGTGTGAATGAAATTAGACTCACTCCCACAACAACTGAAGGACTTGTACAAAACTTCTATACCATGGTTGGTTGGCCCAATCCTTGCAATCAAGTTCTCCAAACCAGTTTGAAAGACCACCAAGGAGTGTGGTGGCAAGAAGGTCCACACCATCATAGTCAACTGGTGCTTCCTCAATCAAACCTAGGGAAGGGATATCCACCCCAATGTCCTTCAGCACGCAGACCATTCGACGGCACAACTTGTGTGCAACTTGAGCATGTGCACATCCTGAGTTCTGCCAAAACCCAGGTAGATTGAGAACCCCGGCCAAGTACCGCAGGCAGAGTGCACTTGTATATTTTGACACTCCACTTGAAATATGGATCAGGATTATTTTGAATGCCCAAGTGTTTCAACTTACCAATCATGTTCAACCAATAGCTGTTCAATTACGCTTAGGCCCTCATTGTTGCAGACCACCAAGTCTGGCAACAAACTCTGTTCTGTGATCGCCGAAACTGCAGTATCTGCTAACCCTGTTACAGTCAGAGTTTGCCAGAATGTCCATTCTTTGTCTGGTGGGCCGGTAGACCGATCCCAAAGTGCAGAGATGGCATTCAGTGATGTTAGATTGTCCGTCACTTTGGTCTGCAGAAATCGAACACGGAGCCCAGGAAGCAAGGTGACCAGATCAACAATCTCTTTGAATGCTTGACATTGTGTATTTGCAGATTCGTTGCTGTGTAATTTTGTCAGTTACTGTAGCTAGGATTTTAACATGATAAACACACGGCAAAGAATATTTCATGAGCTTCATGCACTGCTTCTCAAGCTTTGGTGGGACTGTGGTTCGAAGGAGCTCCAGCTGTTGCATTCGGTGTTCCCCATCTCCAAAGTGCAATTTGATTTTCCCTGCAATGGCATGGGGACCGAGGCCCAATTTGAATGCAACACGGTTCGCGTGAGTTTCCAAAACCTTGCCCGCGGCAGTATACACCTGACTCAAGGTACGGCCTGGTGAGGGGGAGAGAAAAGCATTCAAAATCAGTGCCCATTTTCCCTCGGGGTGCGAGTTCTCTTGTGTCGCTACCACTCCGTTATTTGAAACAGGTTCCCAAGGGATGAGTGCTTGGCTTGAGGTCATTGCCGGGATAGAGAAGGAATGGGTGTGGGGTATAGTATCGGGAGGAAAGAAACATTCGAAGGACACAGTGTCCATATCGCACTTTGTTATCGCACCTATTATTAAATAGCTAAGGTTGACATTAATCTTGCTGTGCAGCGTACATACAGGTCCCGAGATCAGAGTGCTTTAATTGTACTGTATCGCTGTTGTGCATTCGGCATACACATTGTAACAGTTCCCAAGGCCCGACTGGAGGTTGGCCGGAGAGAATCAAATTTTCGCACACTGTAATCTATTATCCATCAACACTCTTAACAAGTCCAAGATCGGGTGAATCCGCCGAACTTTGTCAACTACTGCGTTCCCGAGAAACACTCTTCTTGTCGTGTACATGTTGTGGAAGTAGCCTGGTCTATATCAGATTAGCGCCGCGTCCGAAATTAGTCGATGTACATTCAATACACACATGATAAAAATCTAACAAGCGCCGTCGAACTTTGTTGGAGGTCGCGGAAGCTCAAGCGCTCAAGTTCCTTGATGTGCCGCTGGCCATCCATTATTCGGCTTTCTGTGTGCTGACACGCCTTACCTTGCAGTAACAGCGCCTCTCATCCTCTCTTTTCGCAGTGATCTGTGGGTGGCGGCCCTCGTACACCTCATCTTCCTCTACCTCCCACACCTCGCCTTCCACACACTCCACGCACGCTGTAGGTCGGCTCTTTCTTTTGATTCAAGCTCTGCAGAACTATACTGACACTCTTGCTCCTCTGCAGTTGACCGAGGTGCCCGTCAACGTCGATGAAGTCCCCGTGCGCCCCGTCCGCACCAGGAGTCTTCGCATCCCTTCCCCGGGTACATCGCGACCTTGGGCGAAGACAGCGCCATCTGCGTTTACCACCCGTACCCTCCGTATTCCCTTCCCGTGTCCTCCATGTGTCTCCAGAGTCCGAAGCGATCCTGCGCAGCACCGACACCGTGTGCGGGCGGTCTCGCACCGGCACCGTTCGTCTTACTAGGTCCTGCACCCCGCCTACGCCGGGTGCATTCACGCTCGCTTCGCCCAATTCCACCCCACCGCACATCACAAGACGGCTGCTCGAACTCGAGACAAGCAGGTGTTGGAGGTCGCGGAAGCTCAAGTCCCCCGATGAGCCGCTGGCCATCCATTATTCGTCTTTCTTTGTACTGACACGCCTTGCCTTGCAGGAACGGCGCCTCTCGCTCTTCCTCGCTTTCCGCAGTGTGAAGTTAAAATGGAGTGACCCGACGGAATGCGCTTTGTGTGCCGGCGCTGGAATGTGCGTTATTGTATTTCTTCTCCTTCTACGGCCGCGATTGCCATCGTCCATAGGCTCTTTCACTGACTCCAACCAAAATTTCAATGCGCGCTACGGATGCAGGAAGATGACGAGCTGAGGGGTGGCGGCTCGAACCTGGATGAATTTAAAGTGAGTGCGAAAGGGCATCAGAAATCCGTCAAGAACGGACGCGGCTTGAATTCATATATTCCCTGCCCCTGCAGAAGGCAGAGAGCTGTAGGCCTGTGGATACGCACCCTGCTGTAGCCCTCCCAGGGGAAGCCTTAGACCACCGAATCCCTGCAACACGAATCTAGCTCTTAGCATTCAATTTCTTCCTATCATTAGTTGGATTACACCGTCAGGGCACACTTATTTGGCGTACAACCGAGCTCGGTTTTTATTCGGTACCGATCCCAAAAATTCGAGACTTGGATGGGCCGCCGGGCGGCCGACAACCTGGTAACCCCTCGACCGTCAGACCACCGAATAGGTATAGCGGCCCGTATTTGCGTCAATACCTTTCCAATCGCGGAATAGCAACGGGGTTACTTTGCGCCGCCGCAAATATGGTTCGCTTCAATCAATGCAATACTGCTGGCAGAAGGTTGACGCCGTGGTGTTGACGCCGTGGTATAGAATGTAGGGCCACAAGGTTCGTCACTTGCGCCGCTCACGAACACGTTGAATTCCGCCGTTCGTCCAAACTCGGTCCCGACTAAAATGCTGTCCATCCAGTCTGTCAGTAACATTACTCCTCTAGCTTCCGAGCCCTGCTGATGCATATAAAAGAACCACTGTCCATCGCCTTTCCTCGTGCTCTCCACATCACAGCGCTCACCAGCTACTTTTCTCTCGCCCCTCCAGCTCCCCCGTTCTCACCTACACAATGTTCTCCAAAATCTTCACATTCGGCATCGGTGCTCTTGCGCTCGTTCAAGGGGCGCTTGCGATTGCGCCGGGCAGATACATCATCGCCAACCCGGAGTTTGGAAATCTCGTCAGCCTCCGCAAAGGTGACCCGATCGCTCTCTCGAGGGCCCCGGTTCCATCTCCGTTCGGGCCGGTAAGCACTCGAACGTTGTATGTACACTACACCGTTGCCAACGTTTTCCCCAGTGGAACGTGGAACAAAGTGGACCGAACGGATACACGATAACCAACGACGACGCGGCTGTGTATGTCAATGAGGTACTCCTCGTTTGATTTTTTTTGCAGGGTTTCAACTAAAGCATTCTCCTCGAAAGAACACTCTCTTCACCGGAGACCACGCTGATACCTACTCAATCGAAGACGCGGGATCTAATCAGTTTGTTGTAAGGCCTTTTGATGCCTTGTCCTTTTCAACTCGACTCATATGCATCTGTTCAAGATTAGGGTCCCGCAGACCAACCTGGTGTGGACTGCTGGACAAATCGATGATCCGACTGTAAGCACTCATTCTATACGCCAAGTCAATTTCACCTGAACCATATATGGAATCTACAGGTCCACCTCAATCCCGATCAAGGAGAGAACTCGCAAAGGTGGATGCTCCTGCCCCTCTGAGCAAGGCGCCAGAAGGGAAGCACAGAATGAGATTAGGAAGTACACTCCCAGATGTCAAAGAGCGCCTGACCGGCGCTTATGGTTGGAATCACGCCATCTTGATTATCTCTTTATCTTATCCCTACTTCCGTGCTGAACACTATCTTTCACCGCCTTACAGGCTATACCTCGTACTCATCCCTTACCCCCATTCCTTAGTATTTACATAGCCCCAAGATTGTAATATGAAAACCCGTATCGACGTAGTTAGGCTGTTGGTCAAATCTATCCATACACCAGTTACTTTGTCGGTTCGACCACCCGACTTTCCCGTGTGCCGAGAACAGCGCCAGCCCTCGTCACACCAGATGTACCGTTTCCAAGTGTTTCGAACAAAGTATTCGAATCAATAGGGGAAGTCAGAGTGGACGCAACTGAGTCGAAACTGTGGTGAACTCGCGCTGGAACTAATTTGAAACTGAGTCGAGTTTAGGTCCAGTTTCGACATTCTCAGTTTTGAAACTGTTTCGCTGTTTCATGCAGTTCCTCCTCTGGAGGAGGAACTCGGACAGAATTGAATGTGAAACTATCTTTTCACAGATCAAAACCTTTTGATGGTGCCAGAATCGAAGCTAGAATTGTTGCGCAGTTTTGGGTTGGTCAAAGATTAAGGTGATTCTTCATCGAAACTTGACACAAAATCAGCTCAGTTTCGAGGTCAGTTTCATGGGGTAGGTAAGGTAACAGGGCGACATGGCACGCGACGATCCCATTTCCAACACTTTGGTCATGCTTGGAAGTTGGCAACTGGATGCACCGTTCCTTGTGTACTGCCACCATGAGGACAGATACTGATTTGAGCTCTGCAGCAGCCATTTCATCTCGTTGTCCATTCTTCCATGTCCCGGAGCTATAAACAAACTTCCGAATATACTGCATTCAAGTACTTAGCTAATCGAGGCTTCAACATCCCGGAGCGTGATTGCGGCAGCAATCAATCACTGTAGCTGAATTGTGTTGCAACAAACCGATTTCTTGGAAGTTTAAGTGGATGTTCGGAAGGGTGTTCTCTCTGCATTCCATGTCTGTAAATCAATAGGGTCTGTGTTTATTCTTGAAATAAATTGTTGATGTCCATTGCCAAAGAGCACCAAAGGAGAAACGTGGAACCAGGATGAAATCACCCTGCAAGACTCCACAATTCGCTGTGGGACCATATCAACTCGAATCAAGACTGGTTCAAGATGAAGTTAAAGTTAAAGTGTTGATTTGTAGGCCAGTTTTTTATTGGATTTTCATACCTCTACTCCAGGCACAGCTGGATGCCTTCCAGATCTACTGGAACAACCACCGTGTTCGCTCCCAGAAGGACAAGAGCATGTCCTCAGGTCACATCCCAGCCAACACATTCAACTATCCTCAATGCTGTGCCTTCACCTCAGAGACGACAACAAACACACCATCTTCGAGGGAGAAGGAGTTGGTGGCTGCCTGGCCATGGCTTTGCTGCTACGCCTCCCTGACGTACAGGGCACAGTCACCATAGTGGTGGACAGCCAGCCGGCAGTCAAAGCCACGCGCGTGCGGGCCCCTAATCCATCTCACTGGATCTGGGATATTTGGCATGGCCTGGCATGCGCTTTTGCGCAGCAGAACCCGCAGGCACATATTGTTGTACGTTGGGCACCCGGGCACGTCAGCATTGCTGGCAACAAGCGCGCCAACAAGGAAGCGCACAGGGCAGCCCAGGGCAAGGACTCGTCTGACCAGCGAGATATCCTCCAGCCTTCAAGGCCAGCTACCCTGGAGCTGCTCTGCGATGCAGCAATACCTGAATGCCAGGTGAAAGGACAAGGTTGAGGAACAGTGGAGGGCCTCGAGCCGCTATGCCAGCACCATGCAATACAACGGCCACCTCCTTAAAGGCACGTACCTTGACCTTGCCAACAACCTCCCCCACAGCCTCGCGGTACTCCTCCTGCAGCTCCGCACAGGGCATGTCTCCCACTCGCAAAGCACCTCCACCGCATTTGCAGGGCCGACTCACCTATCTGCCCTTGCTGCCGCCAGGCAGACGAATATGTCTCCCACTTCTTGCTGCACTGCCCTGAACACCTCTGCGCCCGCCAGGAGCTATACCGCACCACTGGCCCCAACGTCTACGTCCTGCACAAGTTGCTGGGTTCACCGAAGCTCCTACCACGTCTTTTCCGCTATCTAGGTCGAACGGGTCGTTTCCATACAGTCCACGGCACCCTCCCCACACTGCCCGACCCTGACCCCAACAAACCAATGCGCCACGAGATGTACAGGCTCCTGAACACCATCAGGATACCCACGATGCACGCCTGCACTGCCGATCCCTTCAACGCGGACACACCCGTTGGATTCCTTACCGCCTGGGTGGAGCTCCAAGCCGCCCTTTGCAACAATCCACCTGCCACCTGACCTGTCCACCCACCCTGCCACAGTCGCCCACACCTTGCCACACCCCCATTTCGCCGCAACAAACCCACTGTGCCCGTCTACCCCAGCTTCCCTCTATATATGACCACCCTGCACCCAAAAACTCTCATCTTATCTTATTTACCTGCACCTATCCTCGGGAGGCCTACACCACCAACTACCTTACGCCCGAGTCCATCTAACCTACTCACAGGGCTTTGTGTGACTCTCTTAGTCGCCACCGTCTGTCTTAGCCCAATCTCAGCGGTCGGACATGTTTTCGAAGAAATGACGCCCCCACGGACACCTCCACCCCCCTACTTACTTAGGATTACACTGCTGTGTCGTGTGTAGAAGTATGCCCAACATGCCGCACGTGGCGAGGGGCAAATTGAATGGATTAAAAATAGAAAAATAAAAAAACCATCCTCAAAACTTTGGCAGACTGGATTGCTGTGTTTCAATTCCCAAGGTGAATCAATGTAGCGGTGCTATAATTGATGTCATTTGCTCTGACTTCAGAAAAAATGTTGGACAGAATTACTGTATCATTTCAACCAAATGTGCATGGGATGTCACCAATCACAAATGTATGGTAATTTTCTCGTGATTGCCGAGAAATGAACACTGAATCCAGCGAACATTTGTGGTGACAGGTGACACCCCATGCACATTTGGTCGAAATGATACAGTAATTCTGTCCAACATTTTTTCTGAAGTCGAAGCAAATGACATCAATTATCAGGGGAAGTCAGAGTGGATGAAACTCGGGCGAAAATGACATGAAACTGACCTCGAAACTGAGCTGATTTTGTGTCAAGTTTCGATGAAGAATCACCTTAATCTTTGACCAACCCAAAACTGCGCAACAATTCTAGCTTCGATTCTGGCACCATCAAAAGGTTTTGATCTGTGAAAAGATAGTTTCACATTCAATTCTGTCCGAGTTCCTCCTCCAGAGGAGGAACTGCATGAAACAGCGAAACAGTTTCAAAACTGAGAATGTCGAAACTGGACCAAAACTCGACTCAGTTTCGAATTAGTTCCAACGCGAGTTTCACCACAGTTTCGACTCAGTTGCGTCCACTCTGACTTCCCCTATTGATTCGAATACTTTGTTCGAAACACTTGGAAACGGTACATCTGGTGTGACGAGGGCTGGCGCTGTTCTCGGCACACGGGAAAGTCGAGTGGTTGAACCGACAAAGTAACTGGGGTATGGATAGATTTCACCGACAGCCTAACTACGTCCACACGGGTTTTCATATTACGATCTTGGGGCTATGTAAATACTAAGGAATGGGAGTAAGGGATGAGTGCGAGGTATAGCCTGTAAGGTGGTGAAAGATAGTGTTGAGCACGGAAGTAGGGATAAGATAAAGAGATAATCAAGATGGCGTGATTCCAACCATAAGCGCCGGTGAGGCGCTCTTTGACATCTGGGAGCGTACTTTCTAATCTCATCGTGTGCCTCCCTTCTGGCGCCTCGCTCAGAGGGGCAGGAGCGTCCACCTTTGCGAGTTCGTTCCTTGATCGGGATTGAGGTGGACCTGTAGATTCCATATATGGTTCAGGTGAAATTGACTTGGCGTATAGAATGAGCGCTTACAGTCGGATCATCGACTTGTCCAGCAGTCCACACCCGGTTAGTCTGCGGGACCCTAATCTTGAACAGATGAGTCGAGTTGAAAAGGACAAGGCATAAAAAGGCCTTACAGCAAACTGATTAGATCCCGCGTCTTCGATTGAGTAGGTATCAGCGTGGTCTCCGGTGAAGAGTGTGTTCTTTCGAGGAGAATGCTTTAGTTGAAACCCTGCAAAAAAATCAAACGAGGAGTACCTCATTGGCATACACAGCCGCGTCGTCGTTGGTTATCGTGTATCCGTTCGGTCCACTTTGTTCCACGTTCCACTGGGGAAAATGTTGGCAACTGTGTAGTGTACATACAACGTTCGAATGCTTACCGGCCCGAACGGAGATGGAACCGGGGCCCTCGAGAGAGCGATCGGGTCACCTTTGCGGAAGCTGACGAGATTTCCAAACTCCGGGTTGGCGATAATGTATCTGCCCGGCGCAATCGCAAGCGCCCCTTGAACGAGAGCAAGAGCACCGATGCCGAATGTGAGGATTTTGGAGAACATTGTGTAGGTGAGAACGGGGCTGGAGGGGCGAGAGACAAGTAGCTAGTGAGCGCTGTGATATGGAGAGCACGAGGAAAGGTGATGGACAGTAGTCCTTTTATATGTATCGGCAGACCTCGGATCCCAGAGAAGTAATGGTACTGACACAGACTGGATGGACGGCATTCAGTCGGGACCGAGTTTGGACGAACGGCGGAATTCAACGTGTTCGTGAGCGGCGCAAGTGACGAACCTTGTGGCCCTACATTCTATACCATGGCGTTAACCTTCCGCAGTACTGCATCGATTGAAACGAACCATATTTGCGGCGGCGCGAGGTAACCCCCGTTGCGATTCCGCGAACGGAAAGGTATCGATGCAAATACGGGCCGCTATACCTATTCGGTGGTCTGACGCTCGAGGGGTTACCAGGTTGTCAGCCGCCCGGCGCGGCCCATTCAAGTCTCGAAATTTTGGAATGGGTACCGAATAGAAACCGACCTCGGTTGCATGCCGAATAAGTGTGCCTTAACGGTGTAATTCAACCAATGATAGGAAGAATCGAATGCTAAGAGCTAGACTCGTGTTGCAGGGATTCGGTGGTCTAAGGCTTCCCCCAGGCGGGCTACAGCGGGGTGTGTATCCACAGGCCTGCAGCTCTCTGCTTTCTGCAGGGGCGGGAATTATATGAATTCAAGCCGCGTCCATTCTTGACGGATTTCTGACGCCCTTTCGCACTCACTTCAAATTCATCTAGGCTCGAGCCGCCACCCCTCAGCTCGACAACTCCCTGCATCCGTAGCGCGCATTGTAATTTTGGTTGGGGTCGGTGAAAGAGCCTATGTACCGTATGTTCTGTACTTCTTTCTGGAACTCAATCACAATCGTTCAAAGACCCGTGTAGCGGCTGCATTGTGCACTTACTTTCGGGAGCGAACTTACATAGCTAATAAGTACGCTTGTGAATGGAAGACGCACTAAGTACTCACAGTACTTATCGCGGAACACCGCCGGCGATCAACGATCAATCTCCCGTCGACTCGCACCGCACGGCTGCTCGAACTCGAGACAAGCAGGTGTTGGAGGTCGCGGAAGCTCAAGTTCCCTGATGTGCCGCTGGCCATCCATTATTCGTCTTTCTGTGTACTGACACGCCTTGCCTTGCAGGAACGGCGCCTCTCGTCCTCTCTTTTCGCAGTGTCAAATTCAAATGGAGTGACTCCGCGCTTTGTGCGCCGGCGCTGGAATGTGCGTCTACGGCGGCGATTGCCATTGTCCATTCTTCTTGCACCTCGTCGTGTCTGTCGACTCGTACTGATGCGCACCTTGCCCCGCAGTCTTCCTGCCCCGCCTCGCCGCCCCTGTCGCCCGCGCGCTCGCCATGCCTCTACCCAACGCAGCTCCACACCGGCACGCTAGACCCAATCCGCCCGTCCGCGCTCCCCCTCCCACCACACGCCAATGCCAATGTGCACCACTCCTACTCCTATCCCCGCCCGCACATGCCCACTCGTATGCCTCGCCGCCGCCGCCGCAGCCTCGAAGCGCTCGCCATCGTCACCAACTTCGGGAAGGACGACACCATCTGCGGGTGGCCCTCGTACACCTCATCTTCCTCTACCTCCCACACCTCGCCTTCCACACACCCCACGCACGCTGTAGATCGGCTCTTTCTTTTGATTCAAGCTCGGCAGAACTATACTGACACTCTTGCTCCTCTGCAGTTGACCGAGGTGCCCGTCAACGTCGATGAAGTCCCCGTGCGCCCCGTCCGCACCAGGAGTCTTCGCGTCCCTTCCCCGGGCACATCGCGACCTTGGGTGAAGACAGCGCCATCTGCGTTTACCACCCGTACCCTCCGTATTCCCTTCCCGTGCCCTCCATGTGTCTCCAGAGTCCGAAGCGATCCTGCGCAGCATCGACACCGTGTGCGGGCGGTCTCGCACCGGCACCATTCGTCTTACTACGTCCTGCACGCCGCCTACGCCGGGTGCATTCACGCTCGCTTCGCCCAATTTCACCCCACCCGCTTCTCGACGTCCCCGCTACACAGGCAGGCGCTCACTCTGTAAGGGGCTGTCCTCGTCTTGCTTTCCCCTCCTCGTCTTACTCCTCCGTAAAATCCGCCTCGACGTTGCAGCATGCGTGCAGCCAATGCGCCTGCTCGTGTCGTCGTCCGCGAGCATGGGCACGGAACTAGACGGCGAGGGGGAAGGGGAGCGAGATGCGGAGGGGAATGGAATACGGACGACGATGAGGGAGAGGGTGGCCGTCGACGAAGATGATCCTCGCGTTCACCCCCTTCCTCTGCCTCTGCCCCCTTCACATTCGAGAGTTCTGCCTCGACGCTCTTGATGTGCGCCCACAAACCGATGCGCGCGCCGGAGGCAGCTACCGCTGCTTGGGTCATCGGTGTTTGCGGGTATGTGTATCGCCGGCGATGCCAGGAGAGGATGTGGACGAGGGAAGCGGCTGCGTGAGCCGACGACGACGAGGGCGAGATGACCGTGCTCGCCGCGACGACGACACATTGCCGCCGCTTGTCTAGAGTGCACTGTAGCGACTCCGAGCTGGGGGCGCACCGTCTGTCGCTCGCTGAAAATCCAAAGAAGGAAATTTTCAATGAGGGATGCGAGCGCCACCGGTGTGTGTATGAGCGTGGTGGGGAGGAAGAAGAAAGAAAGAGCAAGATGCAGACGCCTGTGCGCTACGCGTTTTGTTCGGAGCAGGAGGACTACGCGCCGGCCCACTCGCGGCAGAAGGAAGTGAGCAGGAAACGCTAGTGACTCGCCCGCCGCTACTCCACAATGGCCATCTCTCCCCGCGCTCCCCCGTCGTTGTGTCTCGATCTCTTTCGCTCTATCGCCCACGACAAGCCGGGATGACCATCATAGACCACTCGTTCTCTACTCTCCTGACTCCTCGATGTGCGTCACCTCTCTCCTGTGATGCCCGGTACAGCTGTACTGACGCTCGAACCTCCACAGCTGTGGCCATGCCACCGCCAATGCCCTCGCAGGTCCGCCCACAGCTGCAGACCCAGCCCCGCGCCCCTGCGTGCGTGCTGAAGCCTCCGCGACCCTCACGAACGCACACCTCGCGTCCTTCGGGAAGAGCGGCACCACCCGCGCTTTCTGCCCGTACTGTCCCTTGCGGTCTCCAGAGGTGTCCTGCACCCCCCAGCGCCTACGACTGCGTGCTTGCTAGATCGCCGCCGTGCGTTCTCGTACGCACCGTGTCTTCCTTGCTCGCACCCTCGTCCTGCGGCCCATTCTCTCCCCTTCTCGCGCGTCAGTTCCCGTGTCACCCGCTCGTCGACGTCCCCCGCAAGCATTCGCCCGGGAGTGGGGCTGTCTGCATTCTCGCTCTTCCCCTTCTCGCCTGTCCTTCCGCAAGCTCTGCATCGGCGGAGTGCGTGCAGCCGCTACGCGCGCTATTACCCCTGCCGGTGTTGGTGTCGTCTGTGTCCGTGATTTTGGGTGTCGCTAGCGATGGGGCCAGAGTCGTAGACAAACCAGGAGATGGTGCCGAAAACCTGGGGATAGATAAAGCCCAGGAGAGATGACCGAGAATTGGATATGGCGGGGAGAACGTGTTGCCGATGCTCGCCACGCGCCCTTCCTGCAAGCCCGCGGCTTTGTCTGGACGTCGACGCACCTCCGCTTTATTCGTACGAGCTTGGTGGGAGGAAGGGAAAGGACAGGACCTCAGACGCCCGTGCCGTTACGGTATGCGTGGGTACGAACGGGAGGGGAAGCCTACTACCTCTGGGCCGTTCTCGATTGAGAGGGCGGTATTAATACAGGCCGCCACCTTCCGCCTCTGCTACCCATCGGCTACCTTCTCGCCACATCTGCCCCGTCGACTCGTCGTGATGACAATGACGACCACCACTACCTCTTCTAAATCCCTCAACGCCTCGCTCGTATCAATCTCGTCCCTCTCTCCCGACGGTATGTAGTATGATGTAGTAGGGTAGGTAGGCACGGATGCCAATCAACGACATAGAATTATTGTTTGATTATCGTATTGACTTGAGGGTAAAATAAGAACTGAGACTGACATACTTATCTAAGGGCTGGCTTCCCCGAGTCGAACGAGATTTCTACACAAATTTGCTCGCTCCAGCCAGCTTCGAATCAGGGGAATTGTCTTGGCGAAAACGACAATAACATGTCGACCAATCTGAGCGTCTGGGTCCCATCCATCCACGGATATGCTCAGACCAGTTACCACACTTTCTGTGCGCAGATGTGCCGCATGGTTCTACTAATGTCCAGGCGAGTGGGCAGGCCCTTGCACTGGTAATGAAGTATTGTTTCGAGGTTCAACTTGGGTTGAATGCACTGCGTTTTCAACCAAGTTACTGGCGTTACTAGTGGAGTCTGGTCTCAGCGGAATCAAAGCGATTGTGGACCGGTAACCATCTGTTGTCTCAAAAGACAAGTCTGGTCTTTGATATAGGGCTCCAACCATTTAGTTTCCGTTTGAAGTTTGGGACAAATCAAACGGAAACGGTTGCCAAACCGTTTTAAAACCGTTTCAAACCGGTTTCAAACGGTTTTTTGGTAGGGAAAATGAACAAACGGGTTGAACGAGCCTGGTTTTACCTGAAAATCCCCCAGCTCTTCTCTACAGTGGTACAGTATAGTACCTAGTAATGGGACGGCACCCCGTAATGGGACGGAGGCATTTTCTCACCGCTATAGGTACCCTTTACCCCGATTCTTTTTGCATACAGCAAGTATAACATATATAGAACATCATATTAAAATACCACACCCATCGTTGCCTGCGATCCCATTGTAGAGCAAAATCAATCCAAAAAGTCCAGAAAAGTGAAATCAAATCTGGCCATCAGCTTTGAATATCTTCATCTAGAATAGGATTACAGCTCTGAGATTGGCATAGGGTATGGATGTATGTACAATATGTGTATGTGTGATATACCGAGAGCACGCAAGTAAAAATTGAGTGCTCACTAAGGTGAATTTAGAAAATGGCTCGAAAACAGCATCAATCAAGATTGTCACGCTCGCATCTTCCCCATTCGGCCTCACTCATACTCGGAGTCGGTTTCGTGCGGAATGCGCCTCCAGTGCTATTGGATTGTCTCTTGAGCCCTGAGGAGTGTCCTTCAGATTCCCGCTTGCCACGGCCAGCCAATATCTGAGTTGAATGAATCTTTCGGTAGTGAATAGCCGAGGCTACCCGGCGTGACTGTGATGCGTCCCATTGCCACATCATTGGATTGATAACGACTTTTGACCTTGATCCTGGGCGATATAGCCCAGTTCCTCATGGATAAATCCAAGATGTTGCACCAACCCTCATTCAGACCGATACTTTCGATCGGCCGACTCAGTTTTGGTAGAAACTTTCACATTTCTGTGCATAACTCGACAAAAGATTTGACCGTCCCATTACTAGGTACTATACTGTATGCTCTTGGTATGCTCTAATTTTATAGATTCAAAAGTGCACGAGAGCCTTCCTTGTTTTCTTCCCTTGTACAGAGGTGCGCTCCCGCCATCAATCGCGGCGATCATTCTCAATTGGGATACCACCCAGCGCCGCCATTGACCTCGCCACAACCTCAACACCTCGGTTATTTTGGCCCAAAATTCAATAGGACCAACATTTCTCGCAGTTTTGAGTCTCGTCGAGACCCAAACAAATTCCGGTAACTGTGTTCAGTTGGTCAGTTGTTCAAAACCGTTTGAACCGTGTGTTTGCTAACCGTTTACCGTTTGGCCCAGCCAGCAAATCAAACGAATATAAAAACGGTTAAAACCGTTTGAAACCGGTTTCAAACGGAAACGGTTGGAGCCCTACTTTGATACGACATGCTGGATTCGACCAACCAGGTTCGACGCACCAGGTCATTTACTGTCTCTTCATGCCGCCGGTAGCTTTTGGTAATATCCAGTCTTTTAGCTCTTCTGCTGACTATCCAGGAGTGCCGGCGAGAGTGCAAACAATATCCGATAAAAAAACGAACCCAGTCCAGTGGAAGCGTTTCGACTGTCGAGTGATCTGATACTTATTTCAGGAGCAGTCCCACGGGTTGTTAAGTAGATGCGGACAGTCTGAGGAGTGAGACTGCGAGAAAGTACAGACACGTCTATTTATTGCTCCCGGACGAGCATAGTCGGTCAAAATACAATCTGGGGTGCTCGCACCCGTATTACAGGGTTCTTGGTTTACATATTATGATATAAAGAGTCTAGCAAAGCCACTGAAGGCGCCGGAAAGTGTCCAGTAGAGTCCATCGAATACGGGGAGTCCGGTTCCTTTTTCTCTCTTGCTCTTTAGCCCAGGGCAGACTCACACCACCGCGTCGTAGTTCGAGAAACCTTTCTCGACATCGCGGGGCGTGCCTGGCAGGCCCTTTTCAAGATCAGGCTGAGAGAACCGGCTGCCGTCGCTGGCCATGACATCCGCCATCTTGAGTGTGCTTTCCGTCGGGAGCGTCTTCACGCCAAGTCCAACACGAACGATGATGAGGGTCGGCGCGATGCCCTGATAACCAGCGTAGATGAGCGCCCAATCGAGGTATTTTTGGCGAGGAAAAACGACCCACCACAACTTGCACGAGCATTTGATAAATGGGATTCCATACGGCATGCATGCTTGGGATGGATTTAAGAATCAGATAAGCATGCACGGTTGCTGAGTATAGAACCCCGGATTCTACTCTGCAGATTGCGGAAGACGTGTCAACAAGGGTATTGGTGCTGCTGATAGACAGACGTACATGATGCATACTGAGGATATGCACTGCCGTTGAACTGCAGTTCTGACATTGGATTGCAGACGGTATTGACGACAGATCCACCAGATACGGCCCGCTGCAGCGGGAGTATTCATTTAGTCGCTATCGTGCAAAATAAGGTGGGGCGCAGTACCTGTCAAGGCTGTGACGAGTACGTTGGTGGTGAAGGACAACCCGAAATATGGGTTGGCTGGGAGCTTGACCGCGAAAACTTGAAATAAAACAGGGTTACACGTGGCCGAGGACGCCGTAGGTGAATTGGAACGATACTGACCACTCGTAACGATGAGCATGAGTATTGGAGAACCACGACGTGGATTTTGCGGTCCCAGACTACATAACAGCGGTATATCTGGAGAAATAAGCATGTGACTTGGACGTCGCGACTTGAAATAGACGTACAACAAGTGCGTCGGCGATGATACTAAATTTAAGATGAGTGAATGAATACCAAGTGAAGGCTCTGTACGTACTTGTTGACACCGTATATGAGGTTGGCTGCATCCCAGGTGGTCAAACGGAATGTCGAGGTAGTCAACGTCACCAGCACCAAGAACGAGGTTAAGCACGGCCTGTGCGGTACTAAGAGTGAAGAGGGCGATCGCCGTGACCAAATAGAATGTATTTCCCGGACGTGGACGGTTCAGGAGGATGCAGATGCAGATGCAGAAGAGAACCAAGTATATGCCTAGGACCATAAAATATCAGCCGTCGTCGCGATTGACGTGCCGTTCATACCGTAGAAAAAGGTCCCAGTCTGGGTGATGAAATACACGGGTAAGTGAGGGAAGAGACCCAGCAATTGAAGTTCTCACCCAGAGCTGGCTGATATCATACCAGAATCGTCCTAAAACGGCTAAGAGATGTACAGGAAGGGATCGGTGAGTTAGATACCATGGTTAGAGATGCGCGAAACGAAAGAATAAAGCACACTCCGGGTCCGCCGGTAGAACAAGAAGACCGTCAAGGTAGAGAAAAAAGCCCAATAGAATCACGAGAACGAGCCAGATACTTCCTTGCCAGGCCTGTGGAGTCATCACTGGATTTATATCGTCGTAGGGATGTGTCCTCTCTTACCCTGCCAACTCAAATCCCTCGCGCGCTGCGGAAGACCCACTGGTGCCACTCCTGCCACTCCGGCTTCGTCCTCATCGCTGCCTCGAGGTCCGGTTTCCTAATGTTACTTGATCCGACGAGACGTCGAACTTGCTGTCGAACTGCGTGTCCACGCGTTTTCTTCGCTTTACCCTCCCATCTCGGATAGCCGCCCTGGTTCTCAGCCCAAATGGTGTCCAAGGCGCTTTGAATTTTCGGAGACTCTCGAGGCAGGGAGGATCCTCGCGTTGTCTTGCCTTTCTTAACCTTCGGAGTGTGTGGGATCATCAATGAGTGCAAGTACGTTATCGACTTCTGCTGCGCCCAGCGAAGCCAAGCCTGAACTTTGTTGTGCGAGGGTTAACAACTCCACCTCAGAAAGCCCTAGAATTTACGTACTGCCGCTGTGTGTCCTCAGCAAGTCGATAGAGTGAAACGAGGCGGCCAGAATGTCGGCCGATATCAGTCGGTGGACAATACAGTGGCACGGCCAGCACATGGCGGCGACCGACTCTTTCTGCTCGAGTGTGAAGGGAAATCGGCTCTTGGCTGCTTTTCGTACTGTCGCTCGTGGGTAGAGGTGGGGCCGATGCGTGGTGATTTGGTCTGTCTGGCGGCCGCAGAGCCCACAGGTTCCGGTATGTTTGGCGGGAGTGTCCTTGGTCACAGAGAGCATCTCGATCCAGCGCGGTTCGATATTGTGGACGACAGCTTGAGAAGATGAGGCCATTGAGATAGGCTGGATGGAACAGAACATCAGCGGAAGTCCTTGTGGGTACCGCCAAGGGGAACTCGGGATTAAAATTTCGTACGTGGGGAGGGGGGGGGGGGGGTCCCAGGGGAGGCTGAAAAAAACTTTTTGATACTTTTGTTAGGAGGGGTTGAAAACCCTCAATTTACCGTTTGGACAATGCCAGAGGTGTCAGGTAGGGTTTGTACGATGCCTGAACGATCTTGGAGGTCAGCTTCCTAATATGGAATGTCGGATCACGTACAATGCGTAGATTTTGCTTTCCGTTGGCTCAATCACCTTACCCGATGTTCAAAAAAAAATAACTTGACACTCACTATCATGGATATACAGTCCCACTATTTTTCCCTGCCAATATACCACTAGGTTATGATAATTTGGTGCCCAGTGTAAAGTGGGGGTGATAGACCAGTATGGTACAGGGGTGTAAGGAAGAGCACACCAGAGGTATATTAGATGGACAGGAAGCTGCTACTACACTGTAAGATAGTCAAACTGCCTGTCAAGCCTGCCCCCAGTAGTGTCCCAAGCTGCGGCCCTAAGCGGAGGAGACGGCCCGGCGCTAGGGGTGGGAAACTCCTTCCCTATATGGAAGGAGGGGGGGGGGAGGGGGGGTCCGCCGAGGGTCGAAAAAAACTTTTCGACCCTATGTACTTATTTCGAATCCCGAGTTCCCCTTGGGTACCGCGGGATCTGAGTGGAGTGCGCCCCTTATATGGAATCTTATGTCAGCTTTCTCCGATTCTCTTCCCTCAGCGCAGAGGCTTTCAAATTCTATGAAGTTTTGTAACAAATGGAATTAATCACCACCTCTAACCCTTTGCCTCCTCAGAAATTTTAAAAACGGCGCAGAACCTATTACCCATCAACACTCTTCTTCAAACTCACCCGATTGACAAGACCCAGATCAGGTGAATCCGCGTTCCTGAGGAACAATCTTCTTGTCGAACGCATTGTGAAAGTAGCGTGGCACATCGCACATATGGGTATACGGTATATCAGATTAGCCCCGCGTCTGAAATTAGTTGATATAGACACCCGATAAAACCAAACAGGCGCCGTTGAACTTTTATGTGGACTGCCAGTGACCCGATTGACAGGTCCCATCTTGGTTTAATCCGGGGAAGTGCGATCTAACGCGTTCCAGGGAGGCGCTAACGGTTCATGTTGTGCTGTGAGAGTATACAGCGGATAGCACTTACGGACGCGGCTCATCTGATAATATCAGGATAATTCAGAGGCTGAGATAATTCAGTGGCATTGATTTGGAGTGTTTTATGGAGTGCAGGCTGTAACCGCCAGAGAAGCTTGCTGTTTTACAAATGATGAACAGATGGGAATGCCGTTGTGGAGGGGTCGTATGGCCGACGTGTGGAAATCCATCCGCACATTGGTTTCGATTTTACTTTACATTCACCCCTATTTACGTTACATCATCTATTTGTATTGTAAATAGTGCCAGATCATCTAATCCAGACTCATACCACGATCTACGCGGCCAGTGCAGGGCTCTCGCCCAGAGGTACCACCGAGGGACCTCACCCCCTACTCTCGTAAAGTTGCCAGTGGGCTGTTTAGCCACCAATACCTCGGAATTCACATCACACGACCTCACACTCTTCACACGACATTTTCGCACTTTCTTACTCCATCTTTTCGACGTTTTTGTACTCTACGGCTCGGGACCCAATCCTATATCTTATTCTAATTATTCGCTCGACCGCTACCCGGATCACCGACCCAAAACCGAACCTACACACCGGGACATTCCCCCTTCTTCACCGTCCGCGGATTAAAGACTCGGAGGAATAATATTATCCAGACAGCTGGCTTGGAACAAACAAGGAGGAACTGAAGAGCAGAAAATTCATGATCTTACTATCTGAATTTCACCGTGGTTTTGCTGCCCACGCTGGCGAAGGCGAACACTTTATTGACCCATTGCTGGCTCTAGCTAAGGCCCACTGCGGTCCGGCTTGTGCACACTAAATCCCATAGATGTGGTTGTTATTCAGATTTATTTCGGATCCCGGCGTGTTAACTTCCGTCAACTTCAAGTTACTTCCAGCAAACTTGCGCACCAATTTCGATCACGCCAACTAACTTGCCATCAGATGGCCCGCGAAAGTTAACGTTTACGATCAGATAGCACAAGTTAGGGAGCATTTGGCCCCCAAACGGTTCAAGAAGGCTTGTAGGCAAGTGATACTTCTACAATTATGTTTGGAGCGATAGTTCAACCCATCAGGAGTCAACATTGCACAAATAACATTTTTTAATCACTTCCAGCTACCATTTGATTCTAGTTGTCTGATGCATATTGAGGCGGTATCCAATATGCAAGTAAGAGCCGTTTTGAGATGAGATCACTGGCATTTTACCTGAAATCTGGTTCCCAGGGTGCTCAAACACACAATGATTCGGAAAAATTCACCCAAGTTACCGAAATAACGGGTTCTCACCGCTTCTGCTGCTGTGAGATCAAATAGTACAGCAAATCTACTATTTTTTTCACTCAGGAGTCCATTATTATGTGTTTCCACACATCTATTTCCTCAAACTTTGTCTAGAGGCATTCTAATAGCTTCAAGTTAGTGGCAAGTTAGGTGGGCAAACACAACCAAACCTACTGTAATCTAACTTGCAAGTAACTTTGGCGTGCAGTACTTGTACTTTTATTTTACTGTAATTGACAAATTAACTTGCCCTACCACAATTACAGTAAAGTTAATTTGCGCAGGGCAAGTTAGTTTGCCAAAGTTACATTGTTAACCATCGGCTAGACTCAGTCTGCCGAGGCCCATGTAGCTGAGTCAAGATGCGGCTACACAGACCTCAGCAGACTGAGTCTAGCCGACGGCGGAACATAGTGAATCCAACCTTGCCTGAAGACTATCCTGTGTCCCCAAATTTAGTGCAATGTCGACTCGAGGTGGGGGACCAATGTGTTATTGCAGATGCAAATCGGAATTGAGAAAGAAGCTGGGTAGGGCTTGAAGCTTGAAGTATGGCGGGTGGTATTGGTCGTCTTGGTGATGTGGATAGCATCCAGGTTCAAGGCCACTAGTCTTAAGGAAAGAAAATACCTAAAAGGCAGTGAACAAATTCTAGGCTGGGAGCAGCAGCAGCAGCGTTTGCAAGTGGACATGTTGGAAAGGGTCGTGTTCTTGCAGTCCGAGGGCTACTATTTGAGCAGGGGTGAAAAAGCAGCGCAAACGAAAAGTCCGATGATAAGCACGGGATTTGTCCACCCATGAAATCTTCGCTTTTTTGCGCTTTCATGACAAGACATGTGCCGGGCTACGCTCCAGAAGCGCCAGTACTGAGGTTCCCAAGTAGCTGGCAGGGCTGGAACCACTGAGTAACGGATGGGAATGGGGAGGAATACTCTGGAACCATTGGCATGTGCTCGCTCCGAAACCTGTAGGAGATGTGTAGCCCAACGACCAAGTGGAATGTGAAGTCTACTCTATTCCCGCTCACGGAACTAGACGGGACGGACTGGAATCCTGTTGTGGTGTGTTGGACATGAGACATGTAGCGCGTTCTGATCATATGATCACTGGAAGGGGCTGGGAACATCATATCTTGATGGATCCACGCCGTCCCGGGCATTCCGGATAAGGGATGGTCACTAAGCGAGGGTCCGATCACTTGGACCTATACTCGTCGGCTCCTGGAGTAAGTACCCATACTGCGAAGTACTTCAAATGCGGTATCCCTGGAGAGCTACGGACTGGGGGCTTCGGTTCCAGACGCTCCAGTAGACGGGAAAGGCACGGGCATTGGGAGGAACAGCATATACAGTCGAGATCGACATAGGGGATCGGTTGTGATGGCTCCGGCACAGTCTGACCGATCGTACATGTGCACAGGATGGCACCAGGATGGCGTGCTCAACATGGGCAGCCAATAGAAGGACTCAGATACCCATTCTTACGACGGATACACGGAAGTCGGACGGATAAACGGACTATTTTACTCATACTTACTTATTCTTGGATGTTTCCATGTGTTTCAGCGCTTTGTATTTAAGTAGCGGGGCATCTTGGGCGACTTCACGGAATCACCCCACGGCTAGTAGGCGGAAACACTTGCGAATTGGGCAGATACCGGGGAGTTCGAACAAGGTGTCTCTTAGAATTCATCTTGGCTTGGAATCTTTTCTTTTGTGATCGGTATCTTTGAGATCCGACTTTGCCGTTTGACTGGAGCTGTTGGGATTGCGCTGAGTACGCACTTGGTTGTTTGGGTTGTGTTGTAAAGCGCTTGGGATCGGAACCCACTACTGTTGTGAAGAGCTTAGGATCGGAACCCACCACTGTCTGGAGCGCTTGAGATCGGAACCCACTACTGTTGTTACTGTGTCACACTTGGAATCGGCATCCACTTTGCTTTGGAGAACCCCAGCACCCCGTTCTCGTTTGTTTTCATAGCTGAGAAGCTTTAAATCACCGCGCTTCGTGCTTCCTGTCTGTTCGGGTCAATCCTCGTTCACTCAGATCTAGCCTGAACACTTGCACAGCAAGGGTTCCATTCGCATCGACGTTCTCGTTGCGTTCCACTAGCTTTCCTGTCTGTTCCAGTTCCATTCCGGTTCACTCAGATCAAGGCTCAAGTACTTGGACTTCGTTTCAAGGACTTCTATAAACAATACAACACTCTCTCCTCGTTTTTGAGGTCTATACCATTCCCTGCAACCTTTTATAAGGCCCTGTACCAGGGTCTGATACTCGTCTGTGCACGTCTCGAGCACTCCCGTTCCGTTCCGACGCACTTCTGTGTGTAGGTTTGGTTTTGGTTGGTGTTTTCTTGATAGGTTCAGAGCACATTGATCACCGAAAACAAAGTTATAGACACACAGGAAGGAAGGATATTCCATGGGAGGGAGTAGTGTTTTTTTTTCCTTGAGCCCCTCCACCTGAGATGTAGAGTCTTGCCTGATGATCAGAAGCACTTGAACTGCCGCGACTCGAATCAGATTGTATAAACTTGGGACAAGAAGAGAGTGCGATGAGTTGCTGCGTCATCATGCACTGGCTAAACTGAGGCCCCGAAGCCTGGCACTAATAGGGAGACAAAAAATAGTTGCAGACAAGAAATAACCGGAGCAGCCTAAAGCATTTTGTGGTGGAGATCAGATAGCCCTCCTTTGCTGTCTGGAGTTATTAGATGAGGAAGTTTGAAGACAAAAAAGAATCGAATGAGTAGAGTTCCCCAGGCGTGTAAATGTCGCTGTGGTGCAGAATGAACTCGAATGTGAACTGTTGATGCAAGTCCGCATTATCCATGTGGTTGCAGGATGACTTCTACCATAGACCTTTTGATACTTCACTAGAGCTACAGTTGCTAGCTCTTCTGCAGAACTGAGCTGACCCAACTGTTTATATGTGGTTGCCAGGGTACCCATGGTGTTTAAGCTATCAGGATGCTCTTCTCCAAGAACTTTTTTCTGTTTGTCAAAAGCTACAGTCAGGAGGTTTTCTGCCTTCTTGAGCTGGCCTGAGGCAAGGTATGTCCTTCCCAAACCTGGTGGGAAGTCCACCATAGGAGTGGAGCAGCCCCCCAGTAGGAATAAGCGAGGTGAGGCTTCCCACCAGTATGAATGAAGCAGGGGGGCAGCCCACAGGAAAAGTGTAGCCCACAATTTGAGAATTTATAGTGAAAATCTAAGCAAGTGTTTCGCAGGTTCAATGGGTGCAGGTGCAGGTATGCAGAATAAAAGGGGTGCAGGTGCGGTTGCATGGAATAAAAGGGGCACAGGTGTAGGCACACAGAATAAAAGGGGTATGGGTACAGGCATGCAGAATGGGCACGGGTGCAGGCACATGGAATAAAAGGGGTGTCAGTGCAGGTGTGCAGAATAAAAGGTGTGTGGGTGCAGACACCTGGAATAAAAGGGGTGCAGGTGCAGGTGCACAGAATAAAAGGGGTGTAGGTACAGGCATGCGGAATAAAAAGGCAGTGGGTGCAGACATGTGGAATAACAAGGGTGTGGGTGCAGGCACACAGAATAAAAGGGGTGTGGGTGCATGCACAGAATAGAACAGGTGTGGGTGTAGGTGTGGGCAGGGCACACAAAATAAATGTGCTTCTATCTACCTGATTTCTGGCTAGAATAATAGCCTCAAAAAGCAGCTCTCAGAATCACCGTGAACAGTGCAAATACCCCACAAATTCTTCAGGCCTGCCTGTGGCAAGAGGGGCTTCCCATTTGACAAAAGTGGGGAAGCCTACACCCAATTTCTCCAAAATGGGGTCTGCCCCACCCACAGTAGGAAAGCCTGTGGAAATAGATACCCCTAGGGTCATTTAACTCTAGTAAAAAATATAACTCTATGGGTACCTAAAAGGGGTAGCCTGAGGTGTTCATTCACAGCTCTAGTAGACTCTAACCCTTCATCTCCACTCTATAAAAGTCCTCCTCATGTTGATATCTTGCTAAGCAAGTTTGTCTGGGTATGCTTTGTTGGGCTAGTATTGAAGCTGGGGAAAAGGTGAGTTGTGCTGATGTGTTGATTTAAGAAGGGTCTGATCACCGAGCTGCAGGCACCCAATCAACAGTCATCATTCATTTTCTGTTGGATCTGATTTGATGGTTCTCACCACATATAAAAAATGATTCACAACCTGGCTATTCAGGGAACAATGGCCTTACTGGACAACAGTGAGGGGAAATAAACAAATATAATCTGGACATAAATACAACAGGCATATGGGGATGAATTTAGCATGGCATTAGAACAAAGACAACACCTTCTGAACCCTCCAAATGCACACTTTCTGTGAAAGTCGAAGTCGCACGCAAAGGTGAGTCGCAGGGAAATGTATTTGGGCGCAGGGACACGAGCGCGGGGGATACAAGGGACTAATGAAATACAGGGATACATGCCGAATATATAGACGAAGCTGTGCGACGGATAGGGGGGGTAGGTAAGGTAACCGGGCGACGCGGCGCGCGACGATCCCATTTCCAACACTTTCAACCTGTTGGAACTCAGATGATCCTGTGTTCAACCACTGATCAGGTGCAGTCAAAGTGGTCCAGACTTCCTGATCACGCTTTTCAGCAGCTGAGAGCCTCACATCAATCTGAGCGACATCTGTGGCCTGCAATGACCGTTCAAGCAGTGGCTGGGCTGTCTGCCACAAGGAAATTGCCTTTGAGGTACGTCCTTGTTTGTTTGCAAGATCTCCTAGACGAATCATGCATTGTGCTCGGCTGCGATGGACATCCATCTGTGTGAATCCTTCCAGTGCCAGCAAGTACAGATTTTCAGCAGTTTTTCCATCTTTGTTGACAATAAACACATCTCCCAGACAGAGAAGTGCTTTGTGAAGTGCAAAGTTATCTTTTGTTTTGTAGGCATATCCTAAGTATGTCACTGGCCATCTGAATTGCCATTCTGAACTTGGCCAAGCTGTGATATTGGCCAGTCTTTCCAAGCAGAATGATTCAACCTCATTGTGTGTCCCCCAGATGGAGTGAAGACATTCCTGGAATGTAATCTTTGCCAAGTGAAACTTCTTCTCTCTGAGTTCAATACCAGCCTTAGTCATGTGACAGTATACAATTTCTCGAGAACTGGGAAACTTGGTGAAAATTTCTTTGGCTTGGTTCAACTTGTTATATACATCCTGCATATCTCCACAAATTGTGTCAATATGTGCGATATTGAGAAGTGATAATGCATAGGCCCTATGATTTTGCTCAAGAGAATTGGTTTCAACTATGTGGCTGTGAATGCTTCTGGCCTGAGCATATTCTGATTTCAGAAGATGGATCTCCCCCTGTTGGTTTGCCATTTGGTGGTCAAGATTCCCACCAGCCAGGCCACAAATACCAAGAATTGTTCTGCCTCTGTGTAGGCTTTCTATAGCCTGCAGGAAGTTCCCTAGAAGTGTGGAGCATACAGCTCCAATATACAGTGCTGTTGCTTCCAGATACAAATTTGAGACCAGTTTTGATAGCTGCAGTGCCTCGGCTATATGTGCCTGAGCTGTGCAGTAATCTCCAGTCCTATATTTGAGCATGGCAATGGTTAGCAAAACATGGCACTGCTCATTTTTATCTTGACACAACACTGACAATTTCAGTGCTTTGTTGTAGAATTGCATAGCTTGATGTATATCTGATCTGTGATATAGAAAATAAATCCCTGCTGCTTGACAAAATTTGCCTGAGATGTGAATGTATGAGACAGATAATAGCTCATAGGTGAAGGGCACTTACAGTCAAGAAGAGGGTTGTTGATATGTTCAAGCATACTTGGTGCCTGTGCGATCAATTGTTCCTGATCTCGGTTGGGGTAATAGGGAGATGACCTCAGAATTTCAGTAGTGCTTTGTATCTTCAGTTGGGGGTCATCCAGTCCAGGTAAAATAGGTAGAAGGCTATCCAGCAACCTTGTATAACCTCGTCCAGTGAGTCTGTAGAATGAGTTCAGGGATGCTATGCTGCGGATGGTAATCCCCAGATCCGGAGTGTGGTTATATAACCCCTGTTGGAGGACTTGATGGAAATTTGCCAGATTCAATGTAATTTGATTGATCACAGGCCCCAGCTGCTCTGCATTATACTTCTGATATAGCTCCAAAAGTGCATAGAACCACTTGCGGAGACATTGTACAAGGGCTAGGGATGGGGGCAGGAACTTTTGGACATGTTCTCGCAGGGGCATCAGTGACCGAAGCCGCCTATTGCCATCTTGGTATGCTAGTGATGTGGCCAGCAATGCAGTCTTGCAACTGAGAATATTGTGGATTGGAATTTTGTATTGGACCAGTTCACTATCAGAGACTCCATCAGGGAGGATTGAGAGAAGGCTCAACAATTCCTTGCTCTCTGATGTGATCCTGGGACTGGAGAGAGAGAGACTGATGGACACATCCACATTGGATTTTCGGTCATACCCCAGAGACAGCAGAGATGTCCTTTCAGTTTGCCATCTTGCCAACACATTGGAAATGCCCTCATAGTCAGACAAATGAGCAATAAGGTCCACTGCAAGGGGTATATTATCTGTAAATTGGAGAATTTGCTCCATGTCCTCTTTTATATAGCCATTATCTGTAATATCCATAAAAGTTTGCTGTGCAGCTTCAGCTGACAGAGGTTGCAATGGCAATAAGAATGGGTGAGTCCAGTGGACTTTGCCAGGCCTCTCAGCTCCTCGCATTGTGATCTGGTAGAAATCAGTGAAGCAAAAATGGAACCAGGGCTAGACATACTAAAAGTGCAAGGTGTTTCACCTCTGTAAGGAGTGAAAGGAATTCTTCAATTCCACCTCGGGACTGCACCGGTTCCCACACTGTTTCCAGATTGTCCAAAATCAGAAGACAATATGGTTTTTGTGACAAGTACTGGACAACAGGTCTTGTGAGATTGGTTCCTGGGTTCAGCCCAACATGTAGTCCAATGAGGGCTGCAAGTTCAATGCTGGTCGTTGCAGCTTCTGCACTGACAAAAAACCTGTGTTGGAATTTTTCCAAGGTCTGTGGATAGTGCAGGATTGCTTTTGCAAGGCTTGTCTTTCCCATTCCACCTCCTCCAAGAATAGCTATTCTGGGTGACTCCTGGTTGAGCATTTTCATGATGATCTCCACCTCCGATTGACGACCATAGAAGATCTTGGGCTTTGAAGGCAGCATTGAAAATGAGGTTGAACTATCATAGAAAGATTTAGAAACTCAGTTAGTCACACAACTGAGCTTTCACCTATTTTTTGATTCATTTCCACCCTGATAAACCTGATTCCCAATTAGTTGGATGTACTGGTTGTGAACTGTTTACCTACTGATGATCCATTTGAGTTGGTACTGCTATCAGACAGGGTCTGAATCAGCTCAAACAATTCTTCATGCATGAGCTGGGATGTTTTCTTGATCATGTCAATGTCATTCACTGACAGAGGTCTGGTGGTAACCTAAGAACAGTCAATCAATGTCTCACCAGAATATATAAATATATTACACACCTCAAAGACTTCCACAGCCTGGTCCAATCCTGCATGACAATCCCTGAACAATTTCTGCACTTCATTATTGCAGAACAGATACTTGATCCTGTTCCCATCCTGTTGTCCTTCAAGGAAAGTATGTATCTTGTGCAGAGTCCTGGAGAAGCGGGCCGTCATTAACTGGTGTCACAAAAATGGCCACCACCTACTCCACAAACTTCCCAATGTTATTCAGAATTTCAGGAGACAGGGATTCAACTATTTCAGCCTTGAGATGGAGGTTGATAATTGCATACAGGACTGGATGAATGTTCTCCATGAGTTGAGCACATTTGTCCTTGTTTCGTTTCACATTCTACACCATCCTGTAAGTGCCTCAATTGTTAATGTTCAAGCCTTCTTACATGAACCATGTCAATCAAGGATTCAATGGTGCTTGCAATGGACTGAATAAATGGTGGGTCAAATGCATCATTCAGCTCCTTGAGAAGTGTTAGGGCAGGGGTCAATGGTTTTGGATCAAAAGGGAGGTCCCGTAACAAATGTACGTACAAAACAAATAACCGGTCCAAGGACCGGTGTACCGTAGAGTAAGTACGTAGATATAATATATATGGGAGACGACCTGCGGTCCATCCTACCCTTCCACAATGGGAAGTCCATTACCCATCCGACTCAACTACAAGATTTGTCTGTTCATCAGATACCCAACTCCAATCCATCTACTTCTGATTGTGATTTTTATGTCTTCTTATAGGCAGGGAACACCCTCACAATAGCCTGTTACCCGCCAAACCCAACTGATGACTCTTTCACTCAATATATCAACATCAGCATATTCATCTCTGCTCATCTATGTCTGCCGCTGATCCCACCCTTTCTATCCAATTCATGAGATGAACAGATAACCAAAATAAAAAAATGATACTGGCTTATCCATGGCATAAGATCAGTACCCACACTCAACCTCTGCTGACCAAGAACATATTGATTACCCTGGGATGTGACAAATCCAGCACGGTACTGCTGTGAAAATAGGACAGCTTGCAGCCTACATCTATCACCACCTTTTTTAGAGCTCCGGCGAATTTAGCATAGGGAGAGCATGTTTGTATCATCTTGTGCAAAATCACCACACACCCTCTGCTCTGTCTCATCCCAGTCCTCAGAATACTGTATCCATTCATCCCCGCACGCTCGCTCACTCATCACAACCCACCCACAATCCTTTCTTTCTCGTCTCCTATACTTCTTTTTCATTTTGCGTATCACCAAGAATTCTCTCTTTACATATCTAGTATATCGCCTATCCCCCTTCATTTATACTGTTATATGGTCTCATCCATGGCACATGTGAATGATAATTGAAATTAGGTTAGTATCACATTGTGGTTCAACTTTGGTGAATCTGTGTTCAATTGTCCTGCACTCAGTAAAATGTGTACAAGGGTTGTTTATAATCAGACAATGGCAATATGGAGATAGAGATGAAGTGCGAAAAAGAATGGAAGGAAGGCAGGAAGGGAAGGAGAAGACAACCTCCACACTAATTTGGAGCTTGGTTCATGGCAGTTGGTTTGACTTGTACATAAGACTATTTAATGCAAAGCCATGCTAACTATATGATGGATAATGAGATAAAGCTGAGCTGGAGGTGAAAAATTGGACAAGCATTGGATAATGAACAGTCACATGGGTGAGAAAAATCACAGAATTGGATTGAGTTCACATGCAACTCATAGCCAAAGGTCCTGCAATCAAGTTCAAGTTGAGGACCCTAGACAGTGGGGCAGGGTGGTGAATAGGAAGAGATTGAAACTGGTATTGTAATGTCCTACTCCCATAAAAAATCGGAGCTAGACTTATTGATCTCCAGCGAGTCTTTCCAGTTCCTCTGTAGCCTAGAGTTTACCCATACTTTTGTATAAGTTTGCAAGCTCCTCTATAGTCCATCTGGTGTCAAGATGATCATCACCCAGAAATTTTCTCCTTTGCTCGAGGAGAGCAACAAGAAGCTCTTCTGCAGGTTCAAGCTGCCCTTGGTCATGGAATATCAATGCAAGTTGACCCATTATCCATGTGGTTGCAGGATGATTTCTACCATAAACCTTTTGATGCTTTACTAGAGCTACAGTTGCTAGCTCTTCTGCAGCACTGAGCTGACCCAACTGTTTATATGTGGTTGCCAGGGTACCCATGGTGTTTAAGGTATCAGGATGCTCTTCCCCAAGAACTTTCTTCTGTTTGTCAAAAGCTATAGTCAGGAGGTTTTCTGCCTTCTTGAGCTGGCCTGAAAAAAGGCATGTTCTTCCCAAACCTGTCATGGCTCCCAGTGTGGTAGGATGGTTCTCTCCAAGAATGCTGATGCGCTTTTCCACAACAATGTGGTATAGATCTTCTGCCTGTATGCCCTGGCCTAGTTGACGGTAGATAGCTGCGAGAGTGTGCATTGACCCCAGAGTCTCTGGATGATCCTCTCCCAGAAGTTGGCTATACTTCTCCAGTGCTGACATTGCAAATTTCTGGGCCTTGTTTAATTCACCTAGGCATTGGTATGCTAATGCTGAAGCACTGAGAGTCTTTGCAGTCACAGGATGGTTTTCACCTAGAACTTTTCTCTGCTTGTTCAATGCCAGCTCTAACATCTCCTGGGCTTCCTTACCCTGGCCCAGTGCAATGTATGTTCTTCCTAAAGGCTCCATGGCCTGCAGAGTACGTGGCCCATCTTCCCCTTGAAGAATCTGGTACTTCTCAAGCACTTTAACTCGCACGTCTCTCTCTGACCTGAAGTCACCAAGTTGATGGTATAGCCATGCAAGACTTTCCATTGCATCCAATGTCTCTGGATGATTTTCCCCAAGATCTCTTTGCTTATTGAGCAGTATGAGTTTCTGCTCTTTAAGGTCTTTGCGCTGAGCTTCTGGAGATGGCCAGGAAGTTGAAGCTGGTAAGTGTTGTGCTCCAGAGATGTCAGGTATCGATGTGGCCCTATTGCTCTGAGACTGATCAGGTGTAGCTCTACAACCAATCTATCCACTCACCGAATCTCCCCGAACATCTGAATCATGTTCCAAAGCTGTGCCAAACTGTTCCTCGCATCCATTATTATCAGAAACAATGTCATCCTCTTCTGGGGGGTCTGGATTTTCATCTGCTGTGTTTTGCTCTGGAGGCATTCCCTCCGGATCCGGGGTGGGAGGCTGGCTTTGTGGATCATGCAGAGGTTCAATGCCCTGTTGAGAACTTTCCTGGCTGATGTCACTCTGGACACTGTGGGTTGACAGGTTATCTGTTGACTGATTGCCAGCTGGTATGGCTTGTTCTCCTGGGACAGTATTTTGGCTGTTGTGGATTTTTCAGTATGAAGAGCAGTGGATACAGGAATCTCTTACTTCTCGACCATCACATTCAGAACCCGATCTTGATAGGTAGTGGGCAGAACATCTTCAAATGTGCTGGTGGCAGAGGCAGATGACCATGGCAACAGTTCTGCAGCTCGTGGCCTTGGCAAACTCAGTTAAGATACATAGGTGAGTGAATAGAATGAGACTCACTCCCTCAACAGCTGAAGAACTTGTGTGAAACTTCCATACCATGGTTGTCTAGTCCAATCCTCCCGATCAAGTCTGTCAAACCAGCTTGAAAGACCACTGAGAAGTGTGGTGGCAAGAAGGTCCACACCATCATAATCAACTGGGTCTTCCTCAATCAGACCTAGGGAAGAGATATCCACCCCAATGTCCTTCAGTACCTGGACCATTCGACAACACAACTTGTGTGCAACTTGAGCGTGGGCACATCCCAAATTCTGCCAAAACCCAGGCAGATTGAGAACCCCGGCCAAATACCGCAAGCAGAGTGCACTTGTATATTTTGACACTCCACTTGAATGCAAATTAGAATTATTTTGGGGGCCAGAGCTTTTCAAACTCACCAATCATGTTCAACTAACAGCTGTTCAATGATGCTGAGGCCCTCATTGTGGCAGGCCACCAAGTCTGCAAGTGGACTCTCTTCTGTCATTGCCGAAATCACAGTATCTGCCAAGCATGTTGCAGCCAAAGCTTGCCAGAATGTCCATTCTTTGTCTGGTGGGCCGGTGGACCGATCCCAAAGTGCAGAGATGGTGTCCAGCGATGTTACATTGGCCAACATTTTGGTCTGCAGAAAAAGCACGCGGAGCCCGGGAAGCAAGGTGGCCAGATCAATGATTTCCTTGAATGCTTGACATTGTGTATTTGCAGATTCAGTCCTGTGTAACTGTATCAATTGTTATAAGCAGAATTTCAACACAATAAACACACGGCAGGGTGTATTTCATGAGCTTCCGGCATTGTTTCTTGAGCTTTGGTGGGATGGTGGTTCGAAGGAGCTGCAACTGGTGCATCCGGTGTTCCCCATCTCCGAAGTGCAATTTAATTTTCCCCGCAATAACATGAGGACCGAGGCCCAATTTGTATGCGACCTGGTTCGCTTGAGTTTCCAAGACCTTGCCTGCAGCGGAGTATACATGATTCAAAGTGCGGCCAGGCGATGGTGAGAGAAAAGCATTCAAAAAAAGCGCCCATCTCCCTCCCTCGGGGCGCGAGGTTTCGGGTATGGTTATAACTCCGTTATTCGCAACCGGTTCCCAAGGGATGAGTGCTTGACTCGAGGTCATTGCGAATGAGTACTGCGGTAACTATTGGGAAGAGGTCCAAGACAAAATCGATGAGCACAGCCTGCATCATACGGCATTTTGTTCCCACAGATTCGAGTGCTATTATTGGACAGTTGTGGTTGACATCCATCAGCATCTCGCAGCCGCAGTCCTATCCGCAATCACTATAGCCTATTCTCCATGGATACCCATACCCAATTAGAAGACAGGCCGGCATGCAAAAGACCCTACTGCACAAAGCTAGCGAGCTCGAGCGGGACATGTGCGTGTTTCGAACATTTCAAACGGTGAAAACTGGTATTTCCACATAGTCCTGGTCCAGTTGCACACCGTAATAGTAGCGCCGTTTTTGAATATAGCCGATGTGCGCACCGCCGTACGAACCCGGCACCTATTTCTCATCCACTCGACACACCTATGAGGTCCACTTAACCTCACCCTATTGAAAAATCCAAGATCGGGTGAATCCATCGAAGCTGTTATCGAGCGCGTTCTCGAGAAGCGCTCTTCTTGTCATGTACGTTGTGAGAATGACCTTGCCGCACATCATACATACGGGTGTACGGTATATCTGATTAGCGCCGCGCCTGAAATAAGTTGATATACACACACACATGATAAAAATCTAACAGGCGCCGTCGAACTTCTATGCACCGACCGATTGTCAGGTCCAACCTTGGTTCATTCCGCCGAAGTGCGATCCAGCGCGTTCCCGAGAAACCCTGGCGGTTCCGAGTCTTACCGCACATCACATACGGGTGCGCGGCATATCAGATTAGCGCCGCCGCTTCGAAATCAGTTCAAGTTGCCCGGGAAGTGTTCCCAGCCATCCGAAGTCAGGGCTTCTCCATATTATTGGCGCAAAAACGAGGTTGAGCTGAATTCACCCGGCGGATCGATGCCTTCTTCTGGGTGCGAGGTCGGAACGGTCGCGGCCACGAGGTACTCTGATTTTCCTCGTCTTGTTGTAGCGATTTATCGTGGGTTCGCGCGTGTGCAGACGAGTAAGAAGCATAGAAGGTAAGTTCACAACTTTCTAGGCAAGGGAACGAATAGCGAGCGCGAGCTAAACACGTTGGAAATGTCCTCGAAAGCCAGTGGGAGTTGAATAAGAAAGAAAAGAAGGGGACGAACGGATAGGACGGATCCGGGGCGTACCAGATTAGATTTCCATTACTGCACGGGTAGTTGTGAACGGCGTCGAGTTCGAGTCCGAAAGAAAAGAACAGGCGCCGAGGGAGAGAGTATATAGCACTCATTCGATCGGGGAGGGGAGGGTTTTTCAGATGCCGTATCTTCTTGTCTGAGGGACTTCAAACGCCGCGAGGTACGCGACTCGGAACGGATAGTGTAAGCTCGAGCATAAAATGTGAGTGCACCCCGAGCTGCTATGACCTTGTCGTGCGAGGTAGTCCGAGGCTCTCGAAGTCCAGCGCAAGAGGACAAAAAATAGCGGAACTTGGCAAGTAAAAAAATACTCAGAACAGACAGCAGCCTGTAGCAATAGGTTGTGGAAATCGAGTTTGTTTAGATGGCGCTCCAGTGCATATATTCTGTCTGGAGTTATGAGGTGAAGAATTTGGAAGAAGAAGAAACGAACAATGTGACAGTTTCGCAGCCTTATAATGCGGTCGCAGCTGGCCGTAGAATAAATGCGGATGCGAACTGTTGACACGAGTCTGGTCTCTGGGAAGTCGCGATAATGAGTGGGGTATTCGTCACGATATCCGCGAAGGCAATTAGACTGATAGCTGTATCCCCCTTCGAGCTCTTGTTCTTCGGTGTTGGGTTATAACAGGGATAAAGAATGCTATCACATGTTGCGACGACGAGAAAATTTGTCGAGTTTGACCGGCAGCAGGGTATCGTTGGCGTGTTGGCCATCCACATCCCGGCAGTAGAAGTGCTTAGTGAATGGATCTAGATACCGAATCGGTGCTGGGTTCATCGCACTGCTGGTACCGAGGGAAGTTTTGTGCAGGTGGAACTAATTTCGGATAAATCTGTTCGAGAGCAGCAAGAGTTTCAGAAAGAAAACTTGGTAAGGAAAGTCGATGAAGAGGAAGATGGAAGCCGGAGACAACTGCCGGTCCGATTGCTCCGCTGTTGGCGCTCTACTTGCTGATTGCCGGGACGTTCCGCTTTGCTGCTTTGCTTCCACTCAACTCCAGAGTCAAGCTCACTGCTGGACAATGGCAGAAGAATATCAAACTGGGTGCTCTCTTCAAAACTCAAAATGTGGCGATACTTGGTCGGCAGCAGCAAGTGATCTGAACGACAGCTCTCCCGTCGACTCGAAAAGAACTTGAGACGAGCCAAAATTTTGCACCGCACATCACAAGACGGCTGCTCAAATTCGAGACAAGAGGTCGCGGAGGCTCAAGTTCCCTGATGTGCCGCTTGCCATCCATTATCCGTCTTTTTGTGTACTGACATGCCTTGCCTTGCAGGAACAACGTCTCTCGCTCTTCCTCCCTTTCCGGAGCGTCAAGTTAGAATGGGGCGACTTCAATGGGATGCGCTCTGTCTGCCGGCTCCACAATGTGCGTCATAAAGTCCTTGTCATTTATTCTATTCCTCTGCGGCCGCGATTACCAATTCCAATTGTTTTGCACCCCGTTTCTTGACCTCGAGCTGACGCGCGCTCCCCCCTTCCGCAGTCCTCTTGCCCCGCCTCGCCGCCGCCGTCACAGGCCGCGCGCCCGCCGTACCTCCACCCGCAGACGCTGACGTGGGACCCAATCCGCCCGCCCGCGCTCCCGCTCCCGCCGCACGCTTACCCCTCACACTCATACTCTCAACCCCCGCCCCCGCCGGCGGCACCAGAGGCGTTCGCCGTTCTCACCAACGCGCACCTCGCGTCCTTCGGGAAGGACAACACAATCTGTGTGCGGCGGCCGTCGTATTCCTCCCCACCTCCACACACTCCACACACGCCGTTGCCTTCCCCGTGGCGCCTCAACGGTACCCGAAACCCGCCCCGACGTACACGAGCATGCTCACACCGCCGACGCCGCCCGGGATGCCCACACCTCCGGCGATAGTGCAGAGCGTGTCGTCCCCGCCCGCACCTGTGCGCACGTCGCCGACGGCGGGGGGGAAGCCGCGGTCGAGTGCGAGGGGCAAGTGGCGGAGCCCCGTCAAGGGGCTGTTCCCCTTCTCCCTCTCCTCCGCCTCGTCTGCATCGGCGACGCGGACGCCGTGTCCGATCCGGGTGCCGTTACCGCCGCTCGTTTCCGTGGACGGGGACGCGCCGGAGGAGGACGACGAGGATGCGTGGGTGGACGAGGACGAGGACGGAGACGACTCGGAGGAGGGGGAAGACGAGGACGGGGAGATGACGGTCATAGACGACCGGAGTGCGGGGAGATGACGGTCATAGACGACCGGGAGTGCGGGGGAGACGAAGAGCTGGCGACGCCCGTGCCGTGGCGCTCTGACCTGCTTGCACCTCGCACGCCGCCTGCGCTGTCGGTCAACGTCCACGTCGGCGCGCCGCCCGCGTACTACGAAAGTGAGGGGGAGAGAGAGGAGCCGCAGACACCTGTGCCTGGGCTGTATTCGAGGGAGACGACGCCGACACCGTATACGAGGGGGGAGGAGGAGCGGCAGAGGGAGGGGGAGCAGGTGGGCGGGAAGCGGAAACGATGACCGCCCTTGCTTTGAGTCGCGCGTCTCGCCCGCCACGTCACGAACCGCTGTCTGCTCTGTCTCGTTTTCATCTCGGAATACTGTATCCATTCATCCCCACACGCTCGCTCGTCACGACCCACCCACGATCCTTCCCTTCTCGTCTCCTATACTTTTTTTTTTCCCCTTTGCGTATCACCAAAAGTTCTCTCCTTACGTATCTCGTATATCGCCTATCCCTCGTTCCTTATGCCGTATCAAGTAGCCTTAGTTTAGTTAGTTAAGTAAGTACATAGTCTCGTATTGTATTCGTTGGGTTGGCCGGATGGGGGGTAGGGGAGGTGTAATATTGTAGCAGTGGAGAGGAGCGGAATAAAACGGAATTATTGTATTGATTTGTGTGGTGCGCGTGAGATTGTGGAGAGGGTGATAGGAGGGGAGAGGGGAGGGAGGGAGGAATAGTGAGTGGGGGTGTGGCGGCCACGGCCGAGGGAAGGCGGGGAAGGCCAGGGACAAGGACGAGGGAGGAAGACAATCTTGGTGCACCTGGTTTAAATTTCATTAGGGGGTTTCAAAGTTAAAATTCGGGGCTCAACTTGAGCTCCAACTTGAGCTCCAACTCGCGTTCCAACTTGCGAAGTTGGAGGTCAAGTTGGAACCCAAAAATCCAAGCTGGAGGTCAAGTCGAGCACAAGAGCTCGACTTGACGTCCAACTTGACGTCCAACTTGATGGCCAACTTCGTCTCCAACTTCGGCTAATTCGGATCTCCGGCCTGCATCACCTCGGTTATGGTACGCGATGCCTCGACTTCCGAAGTTGTGCGTGCACACGTCTGCTTATGTGTTTCACAGACAAAGGCCCCAACTTGGGCTCCCGACTCAGTAAGTTGGAGGTCAAGTTGAAGGTCAAGTTGGGCCTCAAGTTGGGCGCCGAGTTTTAACTTTGAAACCCCCTATTATTGGGACAACTTTCGGCGCAATTTCTTGTATTATAAAATAAAGACAGACGAATGACTACAGCCTGTGCCCGAGTCGAACGGGGGTCCCACTGGTGTACTTGTAATGCAAGGCAACCTGATAGTAGGTGTGAGCGTGGGCCGTCCGCTACCAGACCTTCAAGCTTCATGCGGGGCGGTATTTGAGTATGCGAGCATCATCGCGGGCGGGAATCATAATTTCCACCGTGGAGCGAGTGGTTCGACTTCTCTCAGGCTGGCCCATTCTTCAACTAAGGAAGTAATCAGGAAAACTCAACACGCACAGCTGTGTGCCATGGCAGAAGAGCTACAACCGATGCAAAATGCGTGATGGAAAGAGGTCTGCAAAAAACTTCGAATACTCGAATGATGTACCGTGTGAATGCGATCAACGGCAAAATACAGTAACAGAGAAGACTTTGCAAAGCAGACACGAGACACCATCTTCCCAAAGAGGCAGCCTTGCGCCTCAATATATCTCATGCATGGCAGAATGTTACCTGGGTGTGGTCACGGAGGATCTGCTACCAGGCTTCATTTATACCGTTATACGGTGTCATCCATGGCACATGCAAATGATAATTGAAATTAGGTTATTATCACATTGTGGTTCAACTTCGGTGAATGTGTGTTCAATTGCCCCGCACTCAGTAAAATGTGTACAAAGGTTGTTCATAATCAGACAATAGCAATATGGAGATAGAGATGAAGTGCGAAAAAGAAGGGAAGGAGAAGACAACCTCAACACTAATTTGAAGCTTGGTTCATAGTAGTTGGTTCGACTGGTACATAAGACTATTTGATGCAAGACCATGCTAACTACTTGATAGAAAATGAGATAAAGCTGAGCTGGAGGTGAAACATTGGACAAGCATTGGATCATGAACAGTCATATAGGTGGGAAAAATCACAGAATTCGATTGAGTTCACATGCAACTCATAGCCAAAGGTCCGGCAATCAAGTTCAAGTGGAGGGTCCTAGACAGTGGGGCAGGGTGATGAATAGGAAGAGGTTGAAACTGGTATTGTAATGTCCTACTCCAACAAAAACATCTGAGCTAGACTTATTGATCTCCAATGAGTTTTTCCAGTTCCTCTGCAGCTTGAAGTTTCCCCATGCTTTGGTATATGTTTGCAAGCTTCTCCGTAGTCCATCTGGTATAGGGATGATCATCACCCAAAAGTTTCCTCCTTTTCTCAAGGACAGTAACAAGAAGCTCTTCTGCATGTTCAAGCTGACCTTGCTGCTGGAATGCAAGTTCACCCATTATCCACAGGGTCTCAGGATGATCTTCACCAAAAACTTTTTGATGCCTCTCTAGAGCTACAGTTGCCAGCTCCTCTGCAGCACTGAGCTGACTCAAGTGGTTGTATGTGCTTGCCAGCTGACCCATGGTGAATATAGTGTCTGGATGCTCTTCCCCGAGAACTTTCTTCTGTTTGTCAAAAACAACAGTCAAGAGGTTTTCTGCCTTCTTGAGCTGGTCTGAGGAAAGGTATGTCTTTCCCAATCTCCTATGGCCCGTAGTGTGTCAGGATGGTTCTCTCCGAGTATACTCATTCTCTTTTCCACAACAATGTGATATTGATCTTCTGCCTCTGTGAACTGGCCTAGTAGATGGTACATATATGCCAGAGTGTGCATGGGCCACAGAGTGTCTGGATGATATTCTCCTAGAAGTTGGCTTTGCTTCTCCACTGCTGACATTGCCAGTTCCTGGGCCTTGTTGAATTGGCCCAGGTCCAGGTATGCTATTGCTAAAAAACCTAGAGTCCTTGCAGTCTCAGGATGGTTTTCACCTAGAACCTTTCTCTGCTTCTCCAGTGCTAACTCCGTCACCTCCTGGGCTTCTTTGTACTGACCCAGTGCACAGTGTGTTATTCCCAATGCCTCCATAACCTGCAGAGCAGTTGGGTTGTCTTCCCCCCCAAGAATCTGGTACTTCTCAAGCACTGTAAGCCGCAGATCTCTTGCTGAGACATACTTTCCAAGTTCATGATGTAGCCAAGCAAGATTTTCCATTGCCTTCAAGGTCTCTGGATGATTTTCCCCGAGATCTCTTTGCTTATTGAACAGTATGAGTTTTTTCTCCTCAAGGTCTTTGCGCCGAGCTTCTGGAGAGTAGTAGGGAGTTGAAGCCAGTACACTTTGGGTTCCAGAAATTCTGGGTATCCCTGTGGTCCCATTGATCTAAGACTGGTTAGATGTAGCTCTGCAACCAATCTATCCACTCACCAAATCCTCAAGCACATCACCATGCCCAGAAGCTGTGCCAAATTGTTCCTCATATTCAGAAAGATCAGAACCAGTGTCATTGATCATTGGGTCGGAGAAATCTGAGCTTAGGCTTTCATCATCTTGCAGGGATAGTCTGTCAGCACTCAGATTGGATGTTTGACTCTGTGAGTCATCTAGGGATTCAATTCCCTGCTTAGAACTTTCCTGGTTGGCATCATGATCACTCTTGATGGTGTGTGCCGACAGGTTATCCATTGAATGATTGGCAGCATGGGTGGATTGTTCTGTCGGGACAGTATGATTCTGGCTGTTATACATTTTTCAATACAATGAGCAATAGATAGAGAAATCTCTTACTTATCAACCATCACATTCAGGACCTGGCCCTGATAGGTAGTGGGCAGAATATCCTCAAAGAGGTTGGTGGCAGTGGCAGACAAATTTGGTAACAGTTCTCCAGCTCATGGCCTTTGAGAACTCAGTTACAATACATAGGTGAGTGAATGAAATTAGACTCACTCCCACAACAACTGAAGAACTTGTGCAAAGCTTCCATACCATGGCTGGTCTGTCCAATTCTTGCGATCAAGTTTTCCAAACCAGTTTGAAAGACCACCAAGGAGTGTGGTGGTGAGAAGGTCCACACCATCATAGTCAACTGGTGCTTCCTCAATCAAACCTAGGGAAGGGATATCCACCCCAATGTCCTTCAGCACACAGACCGTTTGACAGCACAACTTGTGTGCAACTTGAGCATGTGCATGTCCCAAATTCTGCCAAAACCCAGGTAGATTGAGAACCCCAGCCAAGTACCGCAGGCAGAGTGCACTTGTATATTTTGACGCTCCACTTGAAATATGGATCAGGATTATTTTGAATGCCCAAGTGTTTCAACTTACCAATCATGTTGAACCAATAGCTATTCAATTACACTTAGGCCCTCATTGTTGCAGGCCACTAAGTCTGGCAAAAAAACCCTGTTCTGTGATCACTGAAATTGCAGTATCTGCTAACCCTGTTACAGCCAGAGTTTGCCAGAATATCCATTCTTTGTCTGGTGGGCCAGTGGACCGATCCCAAAGTGCAGAGATGGTGTCCAGCGATGTTACATTGTCCAATACTTTGGTCTGCAGAAATAGAACACGGAGCCCAGGAAGCAATGTGACCAGATCCACAATCTCTTTGAATGCTTGACATTGTGTATTTGCGAATTCAGTGCTGTGTGATTTTGTCAATTACTGTAGCAGGATTTCAACATAATAAACACACGGCAAGGAATATTTCATGAGCTTCAAGCACTGCTTCTCAAGCTTTGGTGGGACTATGATTCGAAGGAGCTCCAACTGTTGCATTCGGTGTTCCCCATCTCCAAAGTGCAATTTGATTTTCCCTGCAATGACATGGGGACCGAGGCCCAATTTGAATGCAATACGGTTTGCCTGATTTTCCAAAACCTTGCCTGTGGCAGTGTACACCTGATCCAAAGTGCGGCCTGGCGATGGGGAGAGAAATGCATTCAAAATTAGTGCCCATTTTCCCTCGGGGCGCGAGTTCTCTTGTGTTGCTACCACTCCATTATTTGAAACCAGTTCCCAAGGGATGAGTGCTTAGGTTGAGGTCATTGCCAGGATAGAGAGAAAAAAAATGGGTGTGGAGTGTAATATCGGGAGGAAAGATACAGTTGAGGGACACAGCCTCCATACAGCACTTTGTTCTCGCACAGCTCTCTTCGCGTGCTATTATTGGATAGCTGTGGTTGACATTCATCTTACTGTGCAGGGTACAGGTCCCGAAATCAGAATGTTTTAATTGTGCTGTATTGCTGTTATGTACTCAGCATGCACATTGTAACAGTTCCCAAGGCCTGACTGGAGGTTGACCGGAGAGAATCAAATCTTTTGCACACTGTGATCTATTATCCATCAACACTCTTCTTCCGACTCACCCGTCACCCGATTAACAAGTCCAAGATCAGAACCCGTCGAAGTTTGTCAACTACCGCATTCCCGAGAAACACTCTTCTTGTCGAGTACATGTTGTGGAAGTAGCCTGGCCTGTATCAGATTAGCACTGCATCTGAAATTAGTCGATGTACACAATAAAAATCTAACAGGCACCGTCGAACTTCCATGCAGACTGACCCAACTGTCAGGTTGAACATCGGTTCATTCCGCTGAAGTGCGATCCAGCGTGTTCCCGAGAGGCCCTCATGGTTCCAAGTCCTGCCGCACATCACATATGGGCAGTGATGGCCCTAAGGCCTTAGAAATCAACCTCCAGAAGTCTTTGGCCCTAATTTCCTAAAAGGGAAGGTGGTTCCCAGCTCTAGGCACATTAGCTGCTTTGACTCCCAGCACTGTGGATATGCTTCTTCTCTGTCTCTATTGCCTCTAGGTGCATGTTAAAAGCACTCTTGGTGTTCTTGTGGCCAGTTTGGTTGGTATAACCACTAATTCAGCATAAAAATTAATTTAAATTGAATAAGAACCATTGGCACACATGATGCCTAAGACCTTAGATGAAAACCGGGCCTCAACCTAGGGCTTAACCTAAGACCTTATTTAAGGCTTAAGGCCTTAGGTTCAAGCTAAGGCCTTAGGTCTTAGGGCCAACACTGCATATGGGTGCGCGGCATATCAGATTAGCGACTAGCGCCGCTTCGAAATTAGTTAAGCTGCCCGGCAAGTGTTCCCAGCCATCCGAAGTCAGCGCTTCTCCATTATTATCGGCGCAAAAATGAGGTTGAGCTGAACTCACCTGGCGGATCGATGCAAAATTCTTCTGGGTGCGAGGCCGGAACGGTCGAGGCCGCGAGGTACTCTGATCTTCTTTGTCAGGTTATTGTGGAGATTGATCGTGGGTTCGCGCATGTGCAAGTGTCGAAGACAGCAGATGAGCAGGAATGCATAGTGCCAGGTGAGGGAACGAAGGGCTGGTGCGATCCAGATGCGCTGGAAATGTCCTAGAAGGCCAGTGGGAGTTGAATAAGAAAGAAAAGAAGGGCCCGACGAACGGATAGGACGGATCCGGAATGTACCAGATTAGATTTCTATTGCTGTACGGGCAGTTGTGGACGGCGTCGAGTTCGAGTCGAAAGAAAAGAACAGGCACCGAGGAAGGGAGTATATAGCACTCATTCGATCAGGGAGGAGAGGGTTTTTCAGACGCCGTATCTTCTTGCCTGAGGGACTTCAAATGCCGCGAGGTGCACGACCCGAGCCAGATAGCGCAAGCTTGCACACCAAACATGAGTGCGCCCCGAGGTGCTGCAACCTTGCTGTGAAAGGTAATCCGAAGCTCTTGAGGTCTAGCGCAGAAGGACAAAAGATAGCGGGACTTGGCAAGCAAAAAATACTCAGAGCGGGCTGCAGCCTGTCGTAACGGGTTGAGTATTTTTAGATGGCACTCTAGCGCATATATTCTGTCTAGAGTTAAGTATGAGACGAGGGAGTTGGAAGAAAACGAAGAATAAATGAACGAGGACGTGGGACAGTTTCACAGGCGTATAAGAAAAAAAGGTGATTTCGTGCTGGTTCGATGTTTCTCCTTCAGTGCTCTTCGGCAATGGACATCAACAATTTATGTCAAGAGTAAACACAGACCTTATGATTGATCTACAGACATGGAATGCATAGAGAACACCCTTCCGAACATCCACTTAAACCTCCAAGAAATCGGTTTGTTGCAACACGATTCAGCTACAGTGATCGATTACTGCCGCAATCGCGCTCCAGAACGTTGAAGGCTTGAAGCCTCAATTGTCCAGGTATTGGACTCCTCAGTTTAGAAAGGAGAAACTGCAGCTGGCTTTCAAAGAGCGAACAGGAAACAGAAGCATCGGAAGTCTGTTAATGAGAATCAAACACAGAGAAACTGTGACCGTTGATGGGTTCATCGTCGACATCCACATTACCCGCAATCTTGGTTTAGTATATCATTTCGCATTTCATAGCGCAAAGGAAACTCTATCAAACTCAGACCGACACAATTAAGACATGAGAAAACTTTGAATTGATTCGAATACTTTGTTCGAAACAGCTGGAAACGGTACATCTGGTGTGATGAGGGCTGGGGTTGTTCTCGGCACACAGGAAAGTCGGGTGGTCGAACCAACAAAGTAACTGGGGTAACCAGGGGTATGGATAAATTTGACCGACAGCCTAACTACGTCCACACGGGTTTTCATATTACGATCTGGGGGCTATGTAAATACTAAGGAATGGGGGTAAGGGATGAGTGCGAGGTATAGCCTGTAAGGCGGTGAAGGATAGTGTTGAGCACGGAAGTAGGGATAAGATAAAGAGATAATCAAGATGGCCGGTGAGGCGCTCTTTGACATCTGGGAGTGTACTTTCTAATCTCATTCTGTGCCTCTTCTGGCGCCTCGCTCAGAGGGGCAGGAGCGTCCACCTTTGCGAGTTCTCTCCTTGATCGGGATTGAGGTGGACCTGGAGATTCCATATATGGTTCAGGTGAAATTGACTTGGCGTATAGAATGAGCGCTTACAGTTGGATCATCGATTTGTCCAGCAGTCCACACCCGGTTGGTCTGCGGGACCCTAATCTTGAACAGATGAGTCGAGTTGAAAAGGACAAGGCATAAAAAAGCCTTACAACAAACTGATCAAATCCTGCGTCTTCGATTGAGTAGGTATCAGCGTGATCTCCGGTGAAGAGTGTATTCTTTCGAGGAGGATGCTTTAGTTGAAACCCTGCAAAAAAATCAAACGAGGAGTACCTCATTGGCATACACAGCCGCGTCGTCGTTGGTTATCGTGTATCCGTTCGGTCCACTTTGTTCCACGTTCCACTGGGGAAAATTTTGGCAACGGTGCAGTGTACATTCAACGTTCGAGTGCTTACCGGCCCGAACGGAGATGGAACCGGAGCCCTCGAGAGGGCGATCGGGTCACCTTTGCGGAAGCTGACGAGATTTCCAAACTCTGGGTTGGCGATGATGTATCTGCCCGGCGCAATCGCAAGCGCCCCTTGAACGAGCGCAAGAGCACCGATGCCGAATGTGAGGATTTTGGAGAACATTGTGTAGGTGAGAACAGGGCTGGAGGGGCGAGAGACAAGTAGCTGGTGAGCGCTGTGGTATGGAGAGCACGAGGAAAGGCGATGGACAGTAGTCCTTTTATATGTATCGGCAGGGCTCGGATGCCAGAGAAGCAATGTTACTGACACAGACTGGATGGACGGCATTTTAGTCGGGACCGAGTTTGGAGGAACGGCGGAATTCAACGTGTTCGTGAGCGGCGCAAGTGACGAACCATGTGGCCTTACATTCTATACCACGACGTCAACCTTCCGCCAGCAGCATTGCATTGATTGAAGCGAACCATATTTGCGGCGGCGCGAAGTAACCCCGGTTGCGATTCCGCGATCGGAAAGGTATCGATGCAAATACGGGCCGCTATACCTATTCGGTGGTCTGACGCTCGAGGGGTTACCAGGTTGTCAGCCGCCCGGCGGCCCATCCAAGTCTCGAAATTTGGGATGGGTACCGAATAGAAACCGAGCTCGGTTGCATGCCGAATAAGTGTGCCTTGACGGTGTAATTCAACCAATGATAGGAAGAAATCGAATGCTAAGAGCTAGATTCGTGTTGCAGGGATTCTGTGGTCTAAGGCTTCCCCCGGGCGGGCTACAGCGGGGCGCATATCCACAGGCCTGCAGCTCTCTGCCTTCTGCAAGGGCAGGAATCATATGAATTCAAGCCGTGTCCGTTCTTGACGGATTTCTGATGCTCTTTCACGCTCGCTTTCAATTCATCTAGGCTCGAGCCGCCATCCCTCAGCTCGTCATCTCCCTTCATCCGTAGCGCGCATTGGAATTTTGGTTGGGGTCAGTGAAAGAGCCTAAGTATGTTCTGCACTTCTTTCTGGAGCTCAAGCACAATCGTTCAAAGACCCGTGTAGCGGCTGCATTGCGCACTTACTTTCGGGAACGAACTTACATAGCTAATAAGTACGCTTGTGAATGGAAGACGCACTAAGTACTCACAGTACTTATCGCGGAACACCGCCGGCGATCAACGATCAATCTCCCGTCGACTCGCACCGCACGGCTGCTCGAACTCGAGACAAGCAGGTGTTGGAGGTCGCGGATCCTCGCGTCCTTTGGGACGGACGACACCATCTGCGGGCGGCGGCCCTCGTACACCTCATCTTCTTCTACCTCCTACACCTCGCCTTCCACACACCCACGCACGCTGTCGCCTTCCCGGTCTCACCACATCGATATACATCCGCGCCCACATCTACACCCGCCCCGACGTACACGAGTACCCTCACACCGGCGACGCCGCCCGGGATGCCACCTATGACGAGGTCGGTGTTGTCCCCTCCCGCGCCTGTGCGCACGTCCACGTCGTCGACGTCTGGCGGGAAGCCCAAATTATCGAAGGGAGAAGAGGCGGAGCCCCGTCTGTTTCCGTCTCTTTGGCCTCCGCATCCGCTGCATCGACGATGTCGACACCGTGTCCATACACGTTCCCCACCCACCGCTCGTTTCCGTGGATGGGTCAGAGGGGGGGGGATGGGAGGGAGAGAACGATGAAGATGCGTGGGTGGACGAAGGTGACGATGAGGTATAGGAGGGGGAAGACAGGGAGATGAGCAAGAGATGAGGATGGGGAGATGACGGTTGTGGAGGACCGGGACCGGGAAGGGGACGAGCTGGCGACGCCCGTGCCCTGACGTTCCGACCTGCTTGCGCCTCGCACGCCGCTCGCGCTGTCGGTCAACGTCCACGTTGGCGCGCCACCCGCGTAGCACGAGAGCGGGGGGGAGGAGCCGCAGACGCCTATGCCGGGGCTGTATGCGTCATACTCGAGGGAAGCGACGCCCACACCATATACGAGGGAGGAGGGGGGGCAGGTTGGGGGGAAGCGGAAGCGGTGACCTCGCTCTGCTCCGTGTCTCGTCCGCCATGTCATGACGCGCTATCTGTCTCTTCTTGGAATGTATCCATCCCCGCACACGCGCTCGCTCGCTCGTCATGACCCACCCACGTTCCCTTCTTTCTCTTTCCCTCCTTCCCACTTCCATACGTTTCTCTTGCGTATCACCAAAAATATCTCTTTATGTATCAGTAGTTTTAGTTAGTTAGTTAAGTACATAGTCAGTCTCGTATTGTATTTGTTGGAAGTATTGGTGGAGTTGTAGGTCGGAGGAGGGGAATAAAAGTGGAATTTATTGTATCGATAGTGCGTTGTGCGTGAGTGAGATTGGGTGAGGGTGAAGGAGGTTCGAGGAGGGATCAGTCGGGGTATGCGGTGGGTGCGGCCAAAGCCAGGCGGGGTGGTGGAGAACGGGTGTTGAAGCACCGAAAAAAAGAGAATACTGAAAACTTTGGGTATAGCCTGGCCCCGAATCGAACTCACTGGCATGTTCCAGATGTTCCAGGACAGCATGATAGCTTGAAGTGTGGGCGCGGGTGTTCGCTCCCAGGCTTCCTTTGCGCAAAGGCCAGGCGTAGTGATGTCAAGGTTCGGGTCGTCTGGGTCGGGTCAAATGTCCTTGGCCTCCCCCACTACGCCTTCCCAAAAAGGAAGGTGCCATCAAACAACGAATGGACGAGCCCTGCGGGCTCCTCGGACTGTCTATCAGTATATATGCCCTTTGAGAGGGGATGGAGGATCCCTAAATTATTGATGTCTTGAGTCCATTTTTTCCTCTGTCAATACATGTTCTAGGGCATTTATAACAAAATTACTGGAAAAGATGAAGTGAGCTGAATGTTCTGGCACAGAGGTAGTAAAAAGTATGTAGCCCAAAATTTAGTTTCAGCTGGATAAACAAGAAATCACAGCTTGGTAGGGCAAGGCCTTGCCATTATTGTGCAGGCTGGACTGAGCTGTGTGCACTGTACTAGCCATTGAGAGTTGCAGCGAAATAAAGCAATTGATATATCTAGTTGATTACATCCCGGGCGACGTACAACAGATATAGGCAGTCGGGGCGGGGAAGGAACGGAAGAAAGTAAGAAGAAAAAAAGGATTGCGCCCCAAAAGAATCGAACACAGACGCATCATGCTACCAGTGATGCAATCATTCCATCGAAGCACAAACCTAACAGTTAGACTAGAGTAACAGTTCCAAGGATGTAAACCAGTATGGCTATGGACGGCGGGCGGGGAGATTTCTTTTTATGGGAATGCGTAGTTGGGGGAGGGGTAGGTCAGCTTTGGCTGGAGGCTGGAGGCTGCCAGCTGGCCGGGCGCTCCCATCGATACCGACATAGAAGAAGTGTGCCTCCCGGCCTTAACCTTTGCTAAAGTCAACACAGTGCGACCGAGGCTACTTTTGGATTCATTCTACTTTCGAGTCTTTCCTGACAAAACATCGAGAACACTGCGTTCTTCCAACTAATCCGCGGGGAGCCGAGTGCAGGTGCAGATGGGCATGTGGCCTTTAAGGGTAATGATCTCGTGTAGTGCCCCAACCAAAGCGCTATCCCGTCCTGTTTTTAGGCCACGCATAAGCAAGGCTTACTATGGGTTTCCTCCAGTTCTTCCGAGCCATGATCCTATCGCTTGTTGATCTTCGCGTGCTCCACCACACCTGCGACATGCTGCTAGCGGCTAGCCTCGGTCTGCAAGTACACCGGCGGCTGTTTCGTGCGCAAAATATTTGGACGAACGGTACGAGTCGGACTCGGATCTGAAGCAATATACATGTGTGATTCCGAATAGTGACACAAAGCTTAGGGGATGATGGGCCACCTCGTGGCGAACACAGGTCTCCTTGGCCGTCTGCCCGTTCAACGCTAACTTCCAAACTGCTGCGGACATCTTTAAAAAATTTCTTCACCGGCAAAGACGGTGTTCTCGTGATAAAGACGGTGTTCTCGTGATATGACATCGACAACTGGCATGGAGAGAAGCTTCCGCCACCACACCGAGAAGCATTCGGGTTAATGGATTGCACTCCGGTTGGTCATTGCACTTGACCGGCCCAACGTACCCGGCTCGTACACCGTCAGTTACTCGTGCAGGAAACGCGTCAATATAAGACCTTGGCTTACTGCAGGCTCCTAACCAACTTCCAGTTTCTCTTTACCGACCTTCGCGAGCACTTATTGCAATGGCCCAAATATCATCCCGATGTACGCGTCCTTCAGCCCTGTCCCCTTCCAGCTAATATCACACCCATCTCCCAAGTCTGCGCCCCCGATGCGGATATCACCCTCTCCTCCTCCTCCGGCCTCCTCTTCCGCGTCCACCGCAAAAACCTCGAAACCCACTCATCCGCCTTCGGCTCCGCCTCCGCCGCAACCGTCGCCCAGCCCGAGCCCGAGCCCGTCGCGCTCACCGAGCCCTCCGACGTCCTCGAGCTGGTGCTGCAGTTCATGTACCCGCAGCCGCAGCCCGACCTGCGCGCGCTGGAATTCCGCACGCTCGCGACGCTGGCAGAGGCGGTGGAGAAGTACGAGGTGTATTCGGCGCTGACGCTGTGTCGGTCGCAGATGGAGTGCGTTGATATATATTAATTGCGCGCTAAATCATTTCCTCACTCACCGCGGCGAACAGGAGTTTTGTTTGCGCACACCCGCTAGAGGTGCTCGTATACGCGCTACGCCACGGCCACACCAACCTCGCCAATGAGGCCGCGCAGCAGAGCATGCGCTGCGGCGTCGTCGAGGCCATGGATATCCTCCCGCCGGAGACGTTCAGAGACTGGGTCAGATTCAATTTCCCTTACCTTATCTTGCCTCCTGCCCGTTAAGTATCTGTATACAGCGCTGACTTTTTTTTGTTCGTTTTCGTAGATTGCGTACTACGAGCGCTGGCACCGTGCCACGGCCAAATCCCTCGGCTACATGGCCACCTTCCCCAAACACGTCCCGCTCGTGCAGAAATGCACCGCCGACCCGAACCCCGCGTGCACCTTCCGCGCGGAGCTGGACGCGGCGGGCGGGTGGTCGCGCGCGATATGCGAGATGAACTTGTTCGTACTATCGACCGATTCGAGAAGGGCGACAAAGTAAGTACTGAGCATCCGACGGTGTTTGAGTTGTACAGAAAAAAAAAAGACGACTGACTGAGGTGTTCGCAGACTGGCCGCCACGGGAGGAGCACAATGTCGATGCACGCCAAGGCAGCCGGATTGTTCGATTTTCGCTCGTCCGGCTGTGTTTTCATTCTGATCTTGGGCTGACTTTCGCAACGGACCTCAATAGGGAAATGTACTAGTACTGATGCTTGGGAGTGAATGCACCCAATTTCGATTTCATGTTCAACCCGGTGACGAACAGAGTTGTGCTGCGTTTACCGCGAAACCGCACGTGAAGTGTCTCCTTCTCTGCTCAATCCGACTCCGCTTGAAGTTGAAGCCCATTCGGAGTAAGTGGAATTGGTGAACAAGCAGACATAGGTTGAAACTCGTCCAAATTCTAATTCTTCAGTGCTTCAGCTCTTCTATTTGAGCCAAATCTTCAGTTTTTCTAACAAGACAGGCGGACCGGAGAATTCCTTCAAGCACATGGCATTCGAATCGAGCAGATTAAGTACCCTACACCTCTTCGATAACTCTGCATATGAACGGGCGTCAACCCTCGCTATCCTGCTCTAGTGTTGCCGCGACTCGTAAAGTCGAGTCGCGACTTCTTAAGTCGATTTAATATCTATTTTAACTTGACTTGACTTGGCTTGGTCACAGTCAAGTCACTCGAAGTCACTCAAGTCAACTCAAGTCAGCCAAGTCAGTTGTTTTTGGGTGTGTGTTGGAGACCCGTCAGTAGCATAATGTACATAGATCCAAGCCAATAAACAGCATTCAAAGTATCAAAGCTGCATATACTACTGTACTATTACGACCAAGTGTTCATGTAACGTGTAACAGGGACCTCTGAACTGAACACTTGGGACACCTGTAACGGTAACACGGGGCCGATGAACACTCAATTTTTCGTAGTCCTCAAAAAGGCTAAAAAACAGTTCTAATATATGCAAATTTTGCGAAAAGAAATACAGAATTTTTTACTAATGCTGCTCCCAAAGGGATCCCTGGTAGTAATTTTCTTGCGCTGGCCACGACCAAGAGGTGCGGAGGGTGCGGCTTCAAGTTCCTCCTCCACGTCAGACTTCTCGGCATCCCCTGAGTGGGCCAGACCACCATCCTCCAGCATTGGCGACTGCATTCAGCAAGCTTGCGAATGATTTTGGCTTCTGGAATGGGAAGACAACGCAAGCGGAGTATCGCGTTTTGGTCGACATGATCCGGCGCTGTCCTGCTGAAGTACTGCGCAGGCAGGGTGGCGCCGTTGGGGATGCCATCAAGAGGTACAGTGAAATCTAGTATTTTTGCAAGGGGAAGCATTGACGGGGGGAGGAGGTCGAACTGTAATTGCTGGGGGACAGTGATTCTTCCTTCACCATTCTGTGGACTCTCGGCGGCATGGACATGGATTGTTCAATCCAGTCGGAAATTTTGAAAGCTGTTTCTTGGCTGACCGTCAGTCGTAGCTTTTGGTACAAGGAGACAGGTAATTTTTTTTTAAAAAAACTGTCATTTGTGCCGATGTTTTATTCTACTTGTTAATGGAACTAATGTGCGACTCGACAAGATTTTTTTTGATAGCTTCTGAGGCATATGGCAGCAGCTCGCTGCACAAGTTAACACCGGGTCGAATAAGCAGCTGCAGATCTCCCCAAAAAAATTCGAATGACTTTTGTTGTGTTCCAGGGTGTTCAAGTGGTGCTGAAACAAAATTGCGGTTGTTACGATCACCTTCTTGCACCCCATAAGGCTTTGGTCGGTGTTTTTAAAAAATGAACACTTTAGCCTGAGGTAACAGTCCGAGGCGCGATCTGAACACTTGGGAAAGTGAACACCTTAGGTAACGTGTAACATGGGCTGAACACTTGGTCATAATAGTACAGTAGTATCAATCAACATCTTCCTCTGGCATTTCGGTGTATCCAGTGACTGCCAACTTGAAACTATCTGCGATCTCCCGCCACATAGCATCTACCCGTTCATCAGCAGCAGATGCCAATATGCGAAGCCAGTCTTCCTCGTCATCCGGAACCGCAGGTGACTGCCATTCAGATATGAAATTGAGCCTGGCTTTCTTGTAGTTGAACTTGAGCATCTGAAGGGCTTCCATCAGCACAGCATTGGTGCAGTTGCAGGGTTTAGTATCAGTCTCAGCTGATGAGGAAAACACACTCTCCAAAGGCACAGAAGTGGCTTGGATAGGAGCGTAATCAGCAAAGAGGCGGAATATCCTGGGCCATGTCATCCTTCCATGATTCTAAAAAAATGAGTGTGAGTTACTTGTCTGAGACGGCTGAAAATTTAGACTGCCCCCATTTTATCATAATACTTGTCCGCAATTGCAAGGCTGGGTTGAATGAACTTGTTGATATTCTCGGCTTGCAAGTCACAATCAGCAAGCACAGATTTCTGTGGAATCTGAGACTGCTTGCTTCTTGAGACCTTGATATGAACTGTCAAGGTCTGATGAAGTTCTTGGATTGGTTGAATGTGCATTACAGCAATTGGCAGTACCTAAGGCGTGGATTGAAAAAGTTATGTTTTGTGATGTTTTGGAAGAATTCCCGATATCTCAATGAGTTCTGCACCAATTCACATGAAACCTAGATAGAGATACTCAGCTAATTCATTCCAAATCAGTGATAGAAAGAAATTTTCAAAAATGATGTATATTCAGCAACATTGGTTTAATGGGCCATTTTGTGGATGAATGCAGTTTACAAGCATCTAGACACATCCAAATGATGTCGACCTTTGTCAGGTAAGGCTCTGATACATTCTGCAAGTTATAATAGATTAAGGTTTGCAGCAATGGATTCAAATTTTACACTATTTCCTGATTGCAGTGTATTGCTCATTGTCCTGATGTGTTTACAAGCATGATAAATTGAACTTTTGAGGATTACGACTCTATTACAAGATTCAGGATGTATCAAAGCTTCACCTGACAAAAATCCACATCATTTGGATGTGTCTAGATGCTTGTAAACTGCATTCATCCACAAAATGGCCCATTAAGCCAATGTCACCGAATATACATTATTTTTGCAATTTTTTTTCTATCACTAATTCTGCATGAATTAGCTGAGTATTTCTATCTAGGTTTCATGTGAATCAGTGCAGAAATCATTGAGATATTGAGAATTCTTCCAAAACATCACAAAACAGAACTTTTTCAATCCACGCCTTAGGTACTGCCAATTGCTGTAATTTATGGGCTGAAAAGCACTGACTTTATGATTGTGTTTGTTTAAGTTTGTCTCATATCCGAAATGGCTGGTACCCAGCTCAGAACTGCCAGCCATTTTTTCTGCAAGTCATTTCTATGACTTCTTTACCATTTAGGCTAGTCACTTGCTTAATTTATAGGCAGTTCTGGTGGCCGGTGGCTGAAAAGCACTGGCTTTATAATTGTGTTTGTTTAAGTTTGTCTCATGTCTGAAATGGCTGGTACCCAGCTCAGAACTGCCAGCCATTTTTTCTGCAAGTCATTTCTATGACTTCTTTACCATTTAGGCTAGTCACTTGCTTAATTTTTGGGCAGTTTTGGTGGCCAGTGGCTGAAAAGCATTAGCTTTGCAATTGTGTCTGCTTCATTTTGCCCAATGACCGAAATGGCTGATACCCTTAACTGCCAGCTATTTTCTTCTGTAGGAAATTTCTCTCATTGAACACACTTTTGTTTAGCTTAAACCGGTTTAAACCTGATAGTTTAAACCACGGCTTAGTTTGAACCAGCTTAAACCACTGTTAAACCTGGTCCACACAGTTTGAACCATTTCTTGCTTTTAAACCTGTGGGGTGGTCAAAACCACCTACAACATTGGTAATGCGGTGGTTTAATCTTAAACCACCCTGTTGCTCACCAGTTGATGCCACAGCTGTCCCTTGTGCAATCCATTGTCATTCCAGGCCCCGATATTTGGTTAGTGGGTGGTGGCACATTATAGAGGATAGATGTGGTTGTGGTGGACTGCTGGCATAGATGAGAAAGCGAAGCAGGGTTGATCTGGACCGGCAAAATCTGCACACTCTGCTGTGTTGCTCACTAGTAGATCCACTACTATACTGACAGTCACCAAGCTTTCAAACCAAGCTCAAAGGCCAAGATCCAGTTCATTCTATAGAAAGGAAAAGTATTGCTATGATTTTCACTTTTACTACTCAACTCAAGTCTACTTGAGTGACTTCAAGTTGACTTGTGCTGACTTGTGTTGACTTTGCAAGTCGAATCAAGTCAACTTGTGACTTGACTTGACTTGGCTCAAGTCGACCTCACCAAGTCGACTTGGAGGCCTTTTGAGTCAGGTCGCAGCAACACTAGTCAGGTACACTGTGTAGTGACACTATTCTTTTGTCAGCACAGAGCAGATTCCGGGTTCTGAGATGACAAGGGCTACTGAAGCACGAAGAGACCAAACAAATAAGTCTGGAGTTTAGACTAGAATAGTGTAAACTTTAGACAAGAAAGTAACTACAGTTTATATACTAAGGACCCTAGGGGTTGTAACTAAGGTACAGTGTCCAATGGTAATGGATAGGGTTAATGAAGAATAAATACAGGGGTATATGAGCATAAAGGAGTTGATTGGTAACCTGGTAGGTCAGGGAACCAATTGAAACCAATTGAAGTCTCAAAAGGGCACTCGTGGTTTGACTGATCAGATAGTTGATCTGATAAATCAGCCGGGTTGCTCAGGTTCTAAAATTAGATGAAAAAGCCAATTCATGGCATCCATCTCTCCAACTCCTATTTGACCAAGTCCCACTCCCTCTAGTTGCACATGTGTTATGTGACTGGGCCTAGCATTACTGTAGATCCCTTTAGTCATGTGCCACTGGCTAGTACTTATTAGTTTATAAGCTTCACCTAGTGTGGGAATCCTCATCCTTTCTTCTTTCAGATTCCCGTGCTAGGCGAGTATTACTTCCACTCTGTATTAGTACTGCCTATTAAACTCCTTCAGATTCCCCTGCTAGTTTCCATGCCTCCATGCTGAGCTACGGTTACTCTTACAGAATGTTTTTGTCAGGGGAACCCCTGCTTCAGCCATCTTTGCTTCACTCTCAGCTCTGTCCTCAGCTCTGTCCACAGCTCTGCCCTCCACCTTGCCCATGCCTGGAGCTTCACCTACCTGACTCTCACTCCCTCTGGTCACTCGTGCTGACATGTGTTATGCGACCAGGCCTGGGATCACTGCAGATCCCTTCAGTCATGTGGTACTGACTAGTACAGCTGTGGACAGACAAAGTCCACCAAAAAAAAAACAGATCTTTCTAAATAGCTAAGATGAGTGCATGGATCAATAGATTTTCTCAAGGTGGTCACATCCATCTAAAAATTGAGTGATTCTGTTGAGCCATTAGTTAGCAAATCATCAATTAATCTCCGAGCCACTTAAAGTTGTGGGAAAATTATTCGGGAAAACTGCAGCCTTCTCCCTTATAGTCAATTGATTCATTCAGAGAAACTTCAGCCTTTGCTCTTATCATTCCCCACCATGCAGCCACAGCAAGGACACCCCAGCAAACGTGACCGTACAGGTCACCTAGTCCTTAATGTTGTCTCATATCCATTGGTTGAAACCCTGATCAGTTTACAACTGCTCATGCACCTCTTGGACACCTGTGTCAGCCCCTCTAGCATCAGGGGGCTAGGGTCCGTCTGTATGGGCTCCCTAGCCCCTAACATCTTCTGGTATCTAGTGACTGAGACCCTGACAGGTCTGCAGCCTAGAACCCAAGGCCAGGTTCAACTGTGAGAAGGTTACATGGTAGCATGATGTGAGTCTCGTGCCGCTGGACATGTCTGTACACTGCTATCCTGGTTGACACTGGAATTCTATGGGGCATATATTCATCGGATTCTGATGGACTCAAATGACATCAGCTGATATGGCTGGCATTGATGCATCATTTCCACTCGAAGTTCAGAGGATTTGATGGAAACCAGTGGATTTGCCAAGTTTTCCTTTTGGAATCCAATGATTATACAAATCTTCGGATTTCATTGGAAAACATTAGAATTCCAGTGTCAGCCAGGATAGACATGTATGGATACAGACATGTTACGTGGAAAAAAGAGGAACCTGGGTGATTCATGACACTTCAGCATAAGCATTGTGCAGTATTGATGCACAATATACCGAAAGGCTCTATAACAATCCTAGAAATGTTTGCATAAGAGATACACAATCACAGACAACGAGGTGGGACATGCATGATGCACCAGCAGAGGACTTAGCCCATTGTTGTTCATCACCAGCTCAAGTGACCACATGAAATTCCAGTATTGCAAGAGAAGGAGCTAATCTCACCAAAACAACCTATCAGCGAGTGTACTGCCAGATGCTGGCTGGTCAGACTTGGCTATCATAGAACTTGATCAAGAAAGGGGTTTACATGGATGGCCATGAACGGCCCGATATTGTGCAGTATTGAACTGATGTATTCCTGCCAAAGATGGCTGAATTTGAAGCACGCATGACACAATATCATGGACCAAATCTCGAAGTTGTCAAGCCTGTTCTGCCACCTGGAGTAAAACAGGTCATGGCCACAAACAGCCCAATGTTGTGCAGTATTGAACTGATGTATTCCCGCCAAAGATGGCTAAATTTGAAGCACATATGACACAGTATCATGGACCAAATCTTGAAGTTGTCAAGCCTGTTCTGCCACCTGGACTAAAGCGGGTCATTACATATTTTCATGATGAATGCTGCTTTCATGCACTTGATTATATGTGTTCTGCCTGGCAATTTTTCGTGTACTTCCTAGTGTTTTGCAGCTGATAAATGTGGTTCTCAGGCTTGCAGAAGGGCAAACGGTGGAGAGCATCCGAGGCATGGGAGGGTCGGGTCGGGTCAACCCAACCCAACCCTCAGCAAGGCGGTGGCGGTGTTCCCATCATGATGATCATTTCACAACCCGACCCGACCTTCCCAAAGCATCTATTTAGCTATTGTCTTATTGTCCAAGTCATTGTCCTGCTCACCGCACCCTGGCCATCCCTTTTGTCATCCCAAATACGGATGTAGTACACTCTTGTTTCTTCCAGCATACATAATGGATGGATCTCTGCCTATTTTTCCACCGCCCGATGGATTTCAAGCGTATCTGCGATACTCTCGCCGATTCTCCGGAGCTTGCATACTCATTCTCCCACAATGATATTGTCAAATACATCGAACTTACTGCTCTTCTCAAACTGACTCCTGTTCTCGCTCTCCTGCAACCTTCTTATCAGACATCTGTCCCTCCGTTGACACTTCCGGTCAGAGCGCACAATTTTTTGAGGGACAGCTTCAATATCCCGGATGAGACTGTGAAAATGGCTTGGGAAGCTTTTAGATCACTCGCTTGGGCATTTGAACCCACTCCCCGCAAACAGCTGGCGCATCGTATCAAGCACGTCAAATGGTTTCTGGAGCACGGATATGAACTTGGTACATTATCTTTTTTTTAAAAACTACACTCTAAAAAGAGAATATTTCAGGTGTTTATTCGCTCTCTCTGCCGACGCGTGTGTGTCTCGACCCAAGCTGCGTGCAGCCTCTTCTGTCACAAATGAGCTCCTCTAGACCTGGGCAGTCTATTACTTCAAGCTCAACAAGTAGACTTGGGCAAAGTCGGATTATTGTTGGGCAAGCTTGTCAACATTGAAGACAGCAGTTGCCTGGAGGGTCTTCCAGGTTGCACCCAAGAACTCGTGAAAGTCAAACCATGAGTTCTCGGTCATGCTGAGGCCTTGCAGGAGCGAAGACATTGGAAGCTGCATCCGTGGATACTGTCGCGATGCATGCTCAAGTAGCAGCCATGGTTTTCCAGGCTGGGTGAAGATATGAATAATTTCATCCACTAATTCTGCAAAGAACTCACACTATGGTAGAAATAGAAAATGGTCATTCACTGTGCGATCCTCTCGAGTCTCTGTTGCTCAGCTTTAGGATCTGTGCCTTTCTCCTGGAGCACAATTTGACGCTCATTTGCCCAGGAATGAGCCATAGGCCGCACTATGGGACGAGGATGCACAAGGCCTTGTGCACTTGTACCTCCATGGCCCCGGCCAGGCTGAGCACAAGGGGTAGGAATATTTGCGGCTGGAATGAGTGCTGCCTGTGGAGGCGCTGCCAGGGGAGCGGCAGGGGGATGGATGGGAGGTCCTGGCGCACCAGCAACACCATGAACGCTACAAGTGTCACGGTAGGTGTTGTTGTTCAATGCATCCACGCTGGCCTGATGGCAGCAGGTTTTGCAGTGGTGCTCAATGCACTTCCACGAGCCTTGATGCTGCTGACCAGCTTTGGTTGCGCAGCCAACAGCTGGGCATTGCACCGGACCAGGGGCAGGCTCGGGGAGTGGTGCAGGCTGAAATCTGAGTGGGGCATTCCAAGCCTCTGCATTCGACACAATGCCGAGCTCACGGTCATGATGCCATGCCAAAAGATGTTGTGAGTCTGAATATATGTAGGCTTCTGTGTGGTAACACAATTTGTAGCATTTTTTACACTAAGAGTTATCAGCAAAAAATCAAAAAACAACATTGAGTGAATGACATACCGTTTGACAAATTTTACCGTGGTGCACCGGATTGTTTGAACCTTTGTGTATGCAGGCATTTCCCATAAGACCATCACAGCCTGGTTCTTCGCAGCGGTGAATAAGTCGGAGAATTGGGTCTTTGCCATGAGCTGGTTTAGCGGGCAGATTCATGACCAAGAGTATGAAAAAACTCATTGATTCAAGCCGTACGAAATACATGTCCTCTAGTCCAAGCATTGTCAAAGAAGGAGACCAAGTTGGAAAGCGGTAAGGTAGGTTTCTGCTACGAGAGTTATGCCACCCCAGGTCTGTCAAAGCTGCCAAAGCGGCCAAAGCATCAAAGCAGCAGGGTGCAAGTAGTATTCGAGCTCTAGTGAGGAGGGAGGCTAGGTCCAAGGAGAATCAACTGAGCTGTCTAGGCAGAGAGCGAGTAGAATGGCAGGCTGGCGGGAAGTCTATAATGGTGGCAAGTGGCAGGAGATCAGAAGTAGCCAACAGGATGGGTCGGTGACAGACCTGGTATTGGGGCACCCGGGCATTTATTCAAATCTGCTCGAGTTGCAACGTACTACAATGTACTTCATTACATTACGACGTCATCTCACAAGGGCTATTGCTGGCCTGAGCAGTTAGCTAAAAGGGATATAATGTGTCTCGAACCATTAGAAAGGCGCTGGACAACGATCCTGGTAAAGGGTTGACGTGGGAAGCCGCTAATGGAGCAATCGCGGAAAGTGCCTTACCATCCTGGAAACGGATTGGGGCTACTGCACATCCCTGACTAAGGGCGTATTACGAGGGATTATCCATCTGAACTAGAGGGATCACTGTCAGGCATCATCTGACGTCTTCAGAACTGCCAAGAGAAGGCTGGACTTGGTCGATCTACCAATTGACTAAGCAACCATACTCAGGTACTGGGAAGCGACGGCTATCACGATTTTCAGACAAATCACTTGAGTGGTTCAAGGCGGAACCATTAGGCGAAGGGTTACCAAGGAGGGTAACAGAGTGCTGACGAGGAGGTCGGCTAAAAGTTGACATATCAACAATATCCCATCACGATCGTTCTAAGCGATGTAGATCTTGACTCATCGCTAAGCTCGGCTCGTTGATGTTTCTTACAAATCTCTCTCAATTTTACTAATTGCTTGATATCCGACAGGAGTTCATCGGCTAGCTGCTATACCACTAGTCATATACCCTGAACCCTATTGCACTGTTTGTATCTGTCTCGCTTATATTTAGAATCCTGTAACGTATTTAAGTGGATGGTTATGGGAGGAACGCCAGTGAATCTCACCCCACCTGTTGGACGCGAAGTTACTAGACTTCACGCTTAACCGGTAGAGTAGTCATTCATTCGGAGACACCCAGAAGCTATACCAAGTTTCGTTTGTTTTCCCTGTTTGAATATTATCTGTGTTGGATTTGGATCTTTATAAACGACGCGTGGACATATTGGATTAACGGAACGGACGCGTGGAATATAAGGAAACGGATCAGACTTGACAATTGGTTGTAATCTCGCAAGGATTAGCAATCGCGGATACTATTTGGAATCGGGATTCATAAGAATCACTTGCTTTACGCATCGGAGTATCATCTCCAAACCTAGACCCACATCATACAAAACCGTTGAACATAAAATCTCGTCTGTCTATCGCGATTGCGCCTAGAACGGATTCGAGCAAGTTTTATCTATACGACTTGTAGACCTGTAAAGTCTTGCTTATCAAAGAGAACTAAAGTTCAAATTGCCACAATCTATACTGGATTGGAACCCCGAACTTGCACGAAGGACTATAGTGTTTGAGTTGTTGTAGTTGCATTATCGAACCGCGTATTCATTTACAAGGTTTGTGTTGTGGTTATTTCACCGCTTGCCCCATAGTCAGCGTTTCATCTGGAGCCCACCGCGAGGGGTTCATTTGACTTTACTTCTCAAAGTAAAACTTTGTCAATTGGTCTATAAAGACTTGGAAAATTTGTTGGATCCCGCATTTCTAGACTTTCAAAGTCTTCAGAACTATCGAGAACCCATTCCTTGAGTCTCACGACTTGAGAAGGACGTAAACCGTCAGTTCATTCTCTTCGGACGAAGTACCCCTTCGTCCTAAGATTTCTGCTACGGCAGAAACAAACGAGTTATCATCAGAAGGCGAACTTGAACCTGAAACACCTGGTTTTCCTAAACCTTTACCTCGTCGATCCGAAAGGCACAACACACCAGTTGTCCTTCCGCCTCTACCTAGTAGAAAAAGGACTCCCAGTGCAGCAGCTCTAGCAAGAGTGAAGTCGAAAGACCAAACTTTATCTCGAGCAGCGGCATATAAACAGTTACAATTAGCATCCGCGGATACTCAATCCGAACCAATTCAATCAAGTTCGGATCCAAGGGTCGAACTAGAGGGTCTTATTGAACCTCAAGCTTCCCAAAACTCGTCCCAAACACTACGCTCAGAGTCATCTCTATTAGAAATGGCAGACGGAGCGAACCCAGCACCAGTTGGTGGAGCCAGAGTCGCGAGCTTTAAAATTCCATACGCTTGGGATAATAATGCTCCTAAGTTCACTACGGATGATCATGAAGACCTCATGACATTTGTTGATCATGTGAACCAGATAATGGAACACGCCGGCGTTACAGATGATGCTGAAAGGAAATTACACTTTACGAGTTATCTTCCTACAAAACGGAAGGCAACTTGGAGAGCGCTTCCTACCTACCAAAATGGAACATATGAGGAATTCCTCAAAGAAATCTATCTTAGCTATCCTGAGATTAAATCAGAGAGAGCGGGTACCATAGATCTTCTCCAGAAACTCTGCAAGAGGAACAGGGGGATCACTGTGAAGGAAGAAGGTCGTCTTAGACGTTTCGGAATAGAATTTCTTACGGAAGTAAAGAAACTCTTGACCGCTCCTGTTCTAATTACGAACCAGATCGCTTGCGATTTCTACTACGAGACGTTGGAACATACCTTTGCGACAACATTAAAAATGTCCATAGAGAGTTCTGCTCTTCTACGTGCTCAAATTCCTGCCTTACTCGTACCCGCGATTAATCCAGCGAATGCGGCAAACACGGGAGAGTCTCGAGTTGAAGATCCGATAGATGTTGCGGATCTTGTGAAATTAGCAGAAACTTTGGCTAGGAGCCAAAGCAGATCGGCTTCTCTCTCAGTCGGTACAAAAGATGAGATATCTGTCAGGCCTCTCAGCTTTCCAACCACAAAAGTCGAACCTTATGAGGAACGACTGGAGGAAATGAACGGCGCTATCGCGCAGTTAAGGGATCAATACGTCTTGAGTCAGAAAGCGAGTGAGCAGCGTCACAATGAGGTTCTTAAATCTCATAGTGAAGTTCTCAAAACGTTGGCACAATTCGCGAAAGACCCGCCTCCACACATGAACAATAACCGTTCAAATTACGCGTACAACACGCAAGGCCCGAGTCGACCTCAGTATTCGAGAGACCGAGAGCCTACGAAGGATCATGATTGCTATTATTGTGAGGAATCAGGACATTTCTCGAGGGAATGCCCTCACAAAATAGAACACATCAACAAGGGTTGGTTAGCATTCGCGGATGGTAAACACAAATTGGGTGATGGCAATTATATTCCGTCGGGCAACGGTACTCAGAAACAGAGGGTAGACAACTATTGGAAAAACAAGGCAATCAGCCAGAACTGGGTTGGTGCCCCGTATGACTTCGAAGCGTACGAAGAAGCGGGGAGGCCTATGGATTTCCATGAGACGGCTATGGACGAAATTAGAACGTTGAAAGTCCAGCTTGCCAAAGCTAGGCAAGTAAATATTCAGACTTCTGTCCCACAGGTGGTTCAACCCACCTATATGGCTCAAACTCAACCGACTGCGGTTATGCCGTCAAACTTTGATTTTGGACAAGCCTTTCAGACTTGGATGATGAAAAGTATGAGTTCGGGAGAGTTACCTGCTACGCAGGACCAGTTTGCAACGACTAGGACCGGGTTAAAGACTGGTACCTCGCCCAATCCAAATTTCTGAATGGTCCTAGGATTGAGGCAAAGGCTCGATTTACGAGACCAGCTAAGCCTCCTGAGGACCGTAATGAAGCTAGTTTAGCAAACGCTAGAAGGGATTGGAGGGCTAGAACAGCTGAGATCACAGAGAAAGGAGCGGGATTTGGAGAGAACGTCTGGATTAAATCGGAATGGAGCAATCGCGAATACTGTTGAATTACCGTATCGCAATGTTCCGCCGGTCCAGTCGACCTCAGAAGAACCAGCACCTATTCAGGGTGAAGAAGAGGCTGAAATGGAGGAAAGAGCCTACCAGGTTCGAGCTCCAGTACAACGGGATGGGATAGGGAGAAAGTTGACCGACCAAATACTAAGTTCTGAAGTAACTTTGGAACTCAGAGATTTGGCGAGCGTTTCTCCTGAAGTTCGAGAGACGATTAGAAGGGATCTAACGAAGTCTCGAAGACCTGTAAAACCCAACCATGTGAAGCAAGTCATGTTCAAAGAGGAACAAGACGTCTTGCCTTTCCTAGATGAGGAGGAAGACTTAAAACTGGAGTATGACGCACTCAACTTGAGCGAGTTGCCGATAGTCTCGTCAGTATTTGTTACCACAATCGCGGATGGTGATATCCCTGTGGGTTCGGTAGTAATACCGGACCCCTACGTTCAATATTTGGAAAGTTTGGCTCCTGGCGAGGTACCTAAACAGGTATTCGTCGATCCAAAGCAAATATACGTAGCAAGGGATTCAGCCCATCTCCGAGTGGTCTTTCCAAATATCAATACGCAAGGCAAGGTAGAATCTATAATGGATTCAGGGTCTCAAATAGTCTCGATTTCGCTGGACCAAGCAGCGGAGTCAAGATTAACTTGGGATCCTGATATACAGATCTACATGCAAAGCGCAAATAGGTCATTGGAAAGATCAGTGGGTCTGGCAAAGAACGTACCGTTCACATTCGGAGGCATAACTGTCTACCTGCAGGCCCATGTAATAAGGGGTCCAGCGTATAAGGTTTTATTGGGGCGACCCTTTGAAGTCTTGACCGAGTGCCAGATAAATAATAGTCGCGATGAATCTCAGACAATTACCTTGAAGGATCCTAATACGGGCAAGCGCTGCACAATGATCACCTTTCCGAGAGGAAAGGAATCAGAGGGCAAGTCTAAAGTCCCGGATAAGGAAGAAGAGGAACGCTTAGGACCGACTGCTGACCCAGATATGGTCAATCAGGGTTTTCGCCAAGCTTCGATGAATTAGTACAGTTGCAAGAACGAGGAGAAGTGGCGTTGAAACTCGGATTTAATGAGAAGCAGGAAATGGAGATTCTTGGATATTACCTGCCTAAGGAAAGGACATTCTCTGAATACGAGGTTCAGGAAGCCTACCTTAGTGCATCTAAGAATTCGAAGGATCTGAAGAAAGATAAAAGTGCGGCAACACTGTTTAGAGAATTTAGGGAGCGTCCTAAGGACAAGAAAGATGGGAAACCTCAGAGATGTGATATCTTTACATGGAGTCAATCAGAAGGACCAACGGGTCAGACTGAAGATTGTCCGCGGAAAGCTAGCGCAGATATGGGGGTCCATGAGTCCTGTAGGAAGAGAAGCTCGGATACAATGCATGTGTTCACGCAAGGGGAACCCTGTAGTTGTCAGGAGAAGATTGGATTCGTCAGTGGAGAACCAATCGAGCCGAAAGTCGAAAATAGAGCAATCGCGGATGCTCCTTTTTCGGTGTTCGCTGGGAAGAAATACAAGCCAGTTGGGCTTAAAGTTCGTCCAGTGTATACAGAGCTACCTGAGCAATATAGGATTAAAAGGAAGATCACTGGGGACCCATTAGCGGAATTACCAACGCTTAATCCGAACCCAGGGGATTTCGTTCCTACCGGGCGTTACACAGCGGAACGTAAAGAGATAATTGACTCGTTACACGAGGGCGATTTCCTATGGCCAGAGGAGAGAAAACTCATGCATGAGTTAATGATGGTTCAGGAGAAAGGATTCGCCTGGAATGATGAGGAACGAGGGAGCTTTAGACACGATTTCTTCCCACCGGTTGAATTTCCTTTAGTGGAACATGAGACTTGGGTAGAAAGAAGTATACCTATTCCCCGGGGGCAGTTAGAAGAGTTCTGCAAGATCATAAAGAAGAAGATTGATGCTGGCGTATATGAACCTTCCAACGCCTCGTATAGGAGTAAATTCTTCGGTGTAGTAAAGAAGGATGGTAAAAGCATCCGTTTGGTACATGCGTTGGAACCCTTGAATGCGGTCACTATTGCCCATTCAGGAGTACCACCAGCTACGGACGAACTAGCAAATCATTTTGCGGGACGCGCCTGTGGAGGGAGTCTCGACTTATACTCAGGATATGATCATCGAGATATCGCGGAAGGTTCCAGGGATTTTACTACCTTTCAAACGCCTTTTGGGGCAGTTGAGATTAGTAAAATTACCTCAGGGATGGACGAACTCGGTCCCTATCTTTCACGACGATGTGACATATATCCTGGAGGACGAGATTCCGCATGTAACAATTCCTTACATCGACGACGTACCTATCCGAGGGCCTAGTTCGAGGTATCAGGATAAAGATGGAACATTTGAAACCATCCCTGAGAACAAGGGTATACGACGATTTGTCTGGGAGCATATGCAGAACGTGAACAGGGTAGTTCAGCGTTTAAAATATTGCGGTGGAACCTTTTCAGGCGCAAAGTCTATTATATGTTGGGATACTTTCCCAGTTGTGGGGCATATCTGTTCATATGAAGGGAGACGGCCTAGCGTTGATAGAATTGGTGTAATAATCCGCTGGGGCCCGTTGAAAGATGTCTCAGGAGTTAGACAATTCTTGGGTACAATTGGGGTCCTCCGTATGTTTATAAAGGACTACGGGAAGTTATCTCAGCCTATAGCAAAGCTAGTTCGAGGAGATCAAGAGTTTGTGTGGGATAAAGAGCAAGAGGACGCGATGAAAAGGCTTAAACAAGCAATCGCGGAAAGTCCTGCACTACGTCCCCTCAACTACGACATCGATACGGACATAGTCCTAGCTGTAGACACGTCATGGATGGCTGTGGGGCTTCAAATTTATCAGATGGACCTGATAGATAAGTTCAAACGACACTATGCGAAGTTCGCTTCCATAACTCTTAACCGGAGGGAATCGAGATTTTCTCAACCCAAACGGGAGTTATACGGACTAAAGAGAGCATTAGAAGCGATGCAATACTGGTTATTGGGGTGCCGGAGACTTGTAGTAGAGACGGATGCGCTCTACATCAAGGGCATGTTAAATAATCCAGGGCATGGGTCCTAATGCTACGATAAATCGCTGGATTGAACAAATCTTGATGTTTCATTTTAAATTGAAGCATGTGAAAGGAGCTACCTTTCCACCAGACGGCCTGTCCAGGAGAGAACCCCAGCCAGGCGATGAGGTCTGGGAAAATAATGAAGACGGATTGGATGAGAATCCGTCTCCAGAAAACCATGAGGAATGGGATTATGAAGGCCAGCAACCGTTGGAATTTGATGAATTCAAGGAAGATATTGACGAGAGAGGCGGCTACCTACAAGAAATGGTGGGCTCAGCGGTCTCACTCGACGATTTCGACGAGGATTTAGCAATCGCGATTGCTGAGGAACAAGAAGTTCGGTCCAAAATACACCACGCCTATGAATCTGAAGGGCTAGTAGTGCCTCAGTATCTACAATCTACACTTCCAGGTGGAGAATTACTGTTACCAAGGCCTGAGTTTAAGAACGATCCTGCAAAGCGGGAACCGTATCTAGAAAAACACAGGTCTGGTGCGGGAATTGCCCAGGATGAAAGATTAAAACTAGTGCGAGCCTGGCTCACGAATCCCTTGGAACGACCTACAGGGATGGGTGATAAAGAGTTCAAACGGTTCATGAGATACTGCAGATACTTCTTCCTGAGTAAAGATGGGAGGTTGTACCGAAAGGGAGAAGGTTCAACGCATAAACTTGTGGTTGAAAAGGAACACAGAATGTACATGTTGCGTGCTTCTCATGATTCCTTGGGACACCGCGGAGTATATGCGACCAAGTCTCTAATAGAACTGAGATTTTGGTGGCCAGAAATGGAACGAGATGTCAATTGGTTTGTTAACACATGCCATACTTGTCAATTACGACAAAAGACTCTTGTGAAAATTCCACCTGTGCCAACCTTGACGCCTAGCTTGTTCCAAAAGATTCATACGGATGTAATGATCATGGGCAAGGTCTCTAATGGCCACCGGTACGCCGTCGCAGGTCGAGATTCGCTATCGCGATATGTAGAGGGGAGACCCCTACGCGATGAGAATGCCGAAGCGATAGGAAAGTTCCTTCTAGAGGATATAATCTGTAGATGGGGCTGTCCTAAATGGATTGTAACCGACAACGCACCGCAATTTATAGCAGCGTTGAAAGTGGCTGAACGAGAAATATGGCATTCGCGGAATCCGAGTCTCGCCTTATAACTCGCAGGCAAATGGACCAGTTGAGAGAGGACATTGGGATATGCGGCAGACTATATGGAAAGCTACGGGAGGGGACGTTGCCAAATGGTATTGGTTCTTCCCTCAGATATTGTGGGCAGATCGAATTACTATAAGACGTGGGCTAGGCTGTTCGCCTTACTTCGCAGTCTGTGGCGCCCATCCTGTTATTCCATTGGATGTTGAAGAAGCAACCTGGCTGGTTGAATATCCTGGCGAACCTATCAGTACGGCAGAGTTAATTGGACTCAGGGCAAGAGCCCTAGCCAAACACTCGCTTCACGTCCAAGAAATGCGGTTAAGGGTCAGTGAGGAGAAGCGGAGGCTAGTCCGGAGATACGAGGAGGAGTTTGGGTCAACTATAGTTGACTACGACTTCAAACCTGGTGATCTGGTACTAGTGCGAAATACTTCGGTGGAAAAATCGTTAGACAGAAAAATGGAACAACGTTACATGGGACCTATGGTCGTAGTACGGCGCACCGCAGGCGGTTCATATCTCTGTTGTGAAATGAACGGGGCCATGTTCCACGGGAAACTCGCAGCGTTCCGAGTTATACCTTTTGAGCAACGTCAAAAGATCGAGATACCAGATAATATCCTGGACTTAATTGATCTATCAGGCGAAGCTCTAGAGGAATTAGCCAGAGAGGACGATGATAAAGAGAAAACCGGGAGCAAGGACTTGCAATTCCACAAGATTCGAGTAAAATCGAAAGAGGAACTAGCAATCGCGGATGCTCAGGACGACGATAAATCGGATACTGAGAGCTATATCAGTGACGGTGATCCTGATTTAGACTTGGATGAAATCCGGAGGGACCATACGAACGATGGGCCGAGGCGTTCTAAGCGATCCAAGAAGTAAAACAGTTCGTATCATTCAAAGGACCAGTAAAGACGGTAATAGGAGTTGGGCGAATGAAAGTGATACAGGAAGGACTGTGTTACGGAGTTGGACAAAGCAATCGCGGATGCTGTCCATTCGGGGAATAATTGTGCTCTGAGTAATAATGTAACTGGGGACAGTTACAATTTATGAAAAGGGGAGATGGGACTTGGACGATGTCAAAAATTTTGAATCTGGACCCTGACAATGATTACACAAATCGCTAGCCAAAATAGGCGAGACGAGGCGGTAGATCAAAGCATACGGGCCGGACTTGGAAAAACATGTTATCCGATGAAAATCATGATGAGAAAGCTTCCGCTGATGCTAAGATTGATGATTATGTGTCAAAGTGATGCTTAATTCCGATTGAAGTAATCAGGAGCGGACGAATTCTACACATGGTAGTAACAAGGGAAGGGTACGGCTACAAAAGGGGCCTACTCTAGAGCGTGTTAAAAGAGCAAAAGGATGAAGCCTAGACATCAAGTATGATGGAAGGCTAAAAATCTTCACTAGCTCGTCGAAACTGGCCAGGGCGCGCATTATGAGGATGGGTTGGATATATTCTATGATTCCCTGGGCAAAGAAAGAGCCAATAGGGATAGGAGTGATGTTCCAGAGATGAAAAACTGCGGCACAATCCGAGTAGAATTGGGTGATCCATGCATCACGCTCTATCGCGATTGATCAGGATGACCCCAAAAATATCGAAATAAAATGCGTACCAATGTCTGGGAGTAGAGTAGAGCGGATATCATGGTACTGGGCCAAGCATAGGCAGAAAGCCTCGCGGCTGCAGAACGTGCAGTAATTTGGGGTCATTCGAATAATGCATGGGAAGCATGGGGCGTTCCAGCGGATAAATGTGTACAAGGAAGGATGTCCCGAGCAGGAGTCGCAAGGGTTCTCCTAGAAACGATGGGTCAGGAACATCCATGAACGGGCAGAAATCCTAGTACCGGGTGTAACTGGAACAATGTTTCCACATTTGGAGCTAAGGCGTCATCAATATTGGAGTAAGATGGCAAAGTTGGCCAAGAATCTTCAACAAGAAAGTGACAAAGAGGGTCATAATCTGGGGTGAAGGGAGACATTGCCATCTTGAAAAATCACAATCGTGAATGGGCTATTTATACTGGCTAGGTCGCTTCGGCAATTCTATCCCAGGAAAATGGAACCACAATGCGGGATGAGTGGATGTGCGTAGCGTGGATAGAGCAACAGAACTCTGGTTCTACTACCACAAACAGAGGCGAAAATACGATGGAAGATGTTTTGTTTCTACAAAAAGCAATCGCAGTTACTCAAAGAAGGGATATGCTTCCATTCTGCGGGGAAAACTATAGCGGGAACTTAGAAATAGGGGCTAAAACATCAACTACGATCGTATTAACTGAAAATTGGGCTGTTCGCTGCATTTCAAAGAGGATTCAGGACTCGTACCCTAAAAGGGATACGATCCTTGATCCTCGAGGGTTCAATAGATCGAATGATGGGTCTTGACATGAACGGGTCACTTCGATGGCAAAATAAGATTTGTCATGTTCAGAAAGAGGTCAAATACGGCCAGTTGAGTGGGGACACTCAATATTTATGAAAAGGGGAGATGACAGACCTGGTATTGGGGCACCCGGGCATTTATTCAAATCTGCTCGAGTTGCAACGTACTACAATGTACTTCATTACATTACGACGTCATCTCACAAGGGCTATTGCTGGCCTGAGCAGTTAGCTAAAAGGGATATAATGTGTCTCGAACCATTAGAAAGGCGCTGGACAACGATCCTGGTAAAGGGTTGACGTGGGAAGCCGCTAATGGAGCAATCGCGGAAAGTGCCTTACCATCCTGGAAACGGATTGGGGCTACTGCACATCCCTGACTAAGGGCGTATTACGAGGGATTATCCATCTGAACTAGAGGGATCACTGTCAGGCATCATCTGACGTCTTCAGAACTGCCAAGAGAAGGCTGGACTTGGTCGATCTACCAATTGACTAAGCAACCATACTCAGGTACTGGGAAGCGACGGCTATCACGGTTTTCAGACAAATCACTTGAGTGGTTCAAAGCGGGACCAATTAAGCGAAGGGTTACCAAGGAGGGTAACAGAGTGCTGACGAGGAGGTCGGCTAAAAGTTGACATATCAACAATATCCCATCACGATCATTCTAAGCGATGTAGATCTTGACTCATCGCTAAGCTCGGCTCGTTGATGTTTCTTACAAATCTCTCTCAATTTTACTAATTGCTTGATATCCGACAGGAGTTCATCGGCTAGCTGCTATACCACTAGTCATATACCCTGAACCCTATTGCATGTTTGTATCTGTCTCGCTTATATTGAGAATCCTGTAACGTATTTAAGTGGATGGTTATGGGAGGAAGGCCAGTGAATCTCACCCCACCTGTTGGACGCGAAGTTACTAGACTTCACGCTTAACAGGTTGAGTAGGCATTCATTCGGAGACACCCAGAAGCTATACCAAGTTTCGTTTGTTTTCCCTGTTTGAATATTATCTGTGTTGGATTTGGATCTTTATAAGGACGCGTGGACATATTGGATAAACGGAACGGACGCGTGGAATATAAGGAAACGGATCGGACTTGACAATTGGTTGTAATCTCACAAGGATTAGCAATCGCAGATACTATTGGAATTGGGATTCATAAAGAATCATTTGCGTTACGCATCGGAGTACTATCTCCAAACCTAGACCCACACTATACAAAACCGTTGAACATAAAATCTCGTCTGTCTATCCGCGATTGCGCCTAGAACGGATTCGAGCAAGTTTTATCTATACGACTTGTAGACCTATAAAGTCTTGCTTCTCAACGAGAACTAAAGTTCAAATTGCCACAATCTATACTGGATTGGAACCCCGAACTTGCACGAGGACTATAGTGTTTGAGTTGTTGTAGTCGCATTGTCAAACCGCGTATTCATTTACAAGGTTTGGTTTGTGGTTATTTCACCGCTTGCCCCATAGTCAGCGTTTCATCGGGTCAGGTCTGCACAGATGTGTCAGCGGGTCGGGGTGACCCGACCTGACCGCCCCATATATCCAATGTACTGAAACAGTGAACTGTCTGAAATTTGACTATACCTAAACACCGCACTTTTTGCGTGTTTTGGAATAGTCTGACTACAGTAAAAGTTTATTTCAATTTCCAGACACTAGGTTGCCTTAATCACGTCCCAAGATGTTTCCAATAACCAGATCCTTATTTTCAACTAAGGTTTCCCAATGTTAAAGTCCAACAACGATACACACTGCACCAACCCCAGAAATAGCCCAATCACAAGTGTTCAGCCTACTAATACATGGGTAATTATGTGCCCCACTTGAAACAATGTCTTGACTACTTATATAAACCCCAAAATCATATGCAAGTCCAAAACAAAGCAGAAATTAGTAAAGTTGCCTGAGTTCTCCCTCCCTAGCCATTTATCTGTCAGAAGGCTTCCCACAAGTGTATCGCCATTGGCCAGTGTACAGGTTGATCCTGATGTCCAACCAGGCGGCATTGGTCATCCTAGGTGTTTGAAACCCTCAGTCTCTTAGCTGACTGATGCCAAGCTGTCCTCCTTATTTCCCATCATCCCTGGTCCTCTCCCATCACTCCTGAGCATCAGGTTATGTTCCCCTTGCCTCCAGCTCCTCATAGACACCTATAGTGAGATTTGTCCCAGCAAGGGTTCTTATCTCCCCAACTCCACTTACTTGGAATAAGAACAATCCTATCAGATTGCCTTAGCCAACCTTCCCTTATCCCAGAACCTTATCGGAATATACATCCCTGTGCCCCTAACATCTATCACATGGAAGGTGCATAGCCTATTGGTGCAGAAATAAGACTATTTCTGCATGCCCTTGTCACAAGTACATCTGGCTTATTCCATTGTGTGGGAATAAAACCAGAAATAGTCTCTTAAGAGGTTTGTGGGCTACACATTCCTCTACAGTTTTTGAGGCAAGCACTGCCAGTCTGCAGGGTAGTTCCCTACCCCTTGCACCCACTACTCTGTGATCATGACCCAGCCAGCTATACCAAGACCATATACCAGCTCTTAGAAATAAGCCAATACTGTAATCAGACTATTCCAAAAATGTGCGAAAAGTGTGGGGTATAGTTGAATTCCAGACAGTTCAATGTACCCTACTTCCCTGAACTCACAACACCCTGAGCATTAGTAGGAGTTGTTTGTGATATATTTTGATTTTGGTTGGATTGTGATAGCGACTAGCTCGTTTGACTCTCTAGTCAATTTCAATAGTTTTCATGCCTGCACCCTAGTGCACCATTTCTCCATCACAGCAACAGGTAGCCCTACACACTGTGTGTGGATAACTGGTGCAGTCTCAAAATTAAATGTGCTGAGTTGTTATACTAGGGGAGGGATATTCAATGCAGGTGCATACAATGCACCTTTGGCTCAATGTTGTTTGAACAACAATGTATTTCAATTCTCCAGTGAATTGGTAGAGTTGATTGGATGTGTGGATTGTCAAACCTACATAGTAATAATAGTTATGTATTTCAAGTATCCTGCCCTATGTAACATTTCATCCACTCTTCTCCATGGACACAGTGGTCAAAATAAAGCTTGGTCTGTTGTGTACTAATGACTAGTTTGGTAGATGGTGTCCAGAATCCAATCCTATTGTGACTAGGAAGCCATACATGTAGGTTAGAGAACCCAGATTGGGCCCAACCACCATGAAAATACCAGGATTGTGTTGCCTACAGAGGGGAATAATGTGAACTTCTATATTTAGATGGATTTGAACTCACGATTGGACAACAGTATAAAGTGCCATCATTGAGACCTGATGCAATCCGCCTCTCATCAGGTGAGAATGCAACAGAGGTGGCATAGTCAGTGTGGCCTGCAAATGGCTGACCAACAGCTTCCCCACTCTCAGCATCCCAAAGGTGCACAGTCATATCATTTGAGCCTGACACAATCTGCTTGCCGTCAGGTGAGAATGCAACAGAGGTGACCCAGTCAGTGTGGCCTGCAAAGGGCTGACCAAAAGCTTCCCCACTCTCAGCATCCCAAAGGCAAACAGTGCAATCACTGGAGCCTGACACAATCTGCTTGCCATCAGGTGAGAATGCAACAGAGTTGACCCTGTCAGTGTGACCTGCAAATGGCTGACCAACAGCTTCCCCACTCTCAGCATCCCAAAGGCATACAGTGCAGTCGCTGGAGCCTGACACAATCTGCTTACCATCAGGTGAGAATGCAACAGAGGTGACCCAGTCAGTGTGGCCTGCAAATGGCTCACCAACAGCTTCCCCACTCTCAGCATCCCAAAGGCACACAGTGCTGTCACTGGAGCCTGACACAATCTGCTTGCCATCAGGTGAGAATGCAACAGAGGTGACCCAGCCAGTGTGGCCTGCAAATGGCTGACCAACAGCTTCCCCACTCTCAGTATCCCAAAGGCACACAGTGCAGTCGCTGGAGCCTGACACAATCTGCTTGCCATCAGGTGAGAATGCAACAGAGTTGACGCTGTCAGTGTGGCCTGCAAATGGCTGACCAACAGCTTCCCCACTCTCAGCATCCCAAAGGCACACAGTGTGGTTGCTGGAGCCTGACACAATCTGCTTACCATCAGGTGAGAATGCAACAGAGTTGACCCTGTCAGTGTGGCCTGCAAATGGCTGACCAACAGCTTCCCCACTCTCAGCATCCCAAAGGCAAACAGTGCTGTCCCTGGAGCCTGACACAATCTGCTTGCCATCAGGTGAGAATGCAACAGAGTTGACCCTGTGAGTGTGTCCTGCAAATGGCTGACCAACAGCTTCCCCACTCTCAGCATCCCAAAGGTGCACAGTACGGTCACAGGAGCCTGACGTGATCTGCTTTCCATCAGGTGAGAATGCAACAGAGGTGACCCAGTCAGTGTGGCCTGCAAATGGCTGACCAACAGCTTCCCCACTCTCAGCATCCCAAAGGTGCACAGTGCGGTCCATGGAGCCTGACACAATCTGCTTGCCATCAGGTGAGAATGCAACAGAGGTGACCCAGCCAGTGTGGCCTGCAAATGGCTGACCAACAGCTTCCCCACTCTCGGCATCCCAAAGACGCACAGTGCAGTCGCTGGAGCTTGACACAATCTGCTTGCCATCAGGTGAGAATGCAACAGAGTTGACCCAGTTAGTGTGGCCTGCAAATGGCTGACCAACAGCTTCCCCACTCTCAACATCCCAAAGGCACACAGTGTGGTCACTGGAGCCTGACACAATCTGCTTTCCAGCAGGTGAGAATGCAACAGAGTTGACCCTGTCAGTGTGGCCTGCAAATGGCTGACCAACAGCTTCCCCACTCTCAGCATCCCAAAGGCACACAGTGCTGTCCCTGGAGCCTGACACAATCTGCTTGCCATCAGGTGAAAATGCAACAGAGGTGACCCAGTCAGTGTGGCCTGCAAATGGCTGACCAATAGCTTCTCCACTCTCAGCATCCCAAAGGTGCACAGTGCTGTCCCTGGAGCCTGATACAATCTGCTTGCCATCAGGTGAGAATGCAACAGAGGTGACCCAGTCAGTGTGTCCTGCAAATGGCTGACCAATAGCTTCCCCACTCTCAGCATCCCAAAGGCACACAGTGCTGTCACTGGAGCCTGAGACAATCTGCTTGCCATCAGGTGAGAATGCAACAGAATTGGTCCTACTGGGGTGGTCTAGAACTCTCATGCTGGCAGGCCATCTCACCAATTGCCCTTTCAAAACTGATGGCAAATATTGAAACTGAGCCCAAAATCTCTGAGCGATTCTTGATTGTGTTGGTGCCAAAGCCAGTGCAGATAGGTAGATATGGGGAGCACTTTCCTTAATTGCCTCTGAAAAAAATGCCACAAATCTTTTTCCATCTTGGGCAAGGTGAACACCTGATGAATCCTGAACCCTTTCTGATCAGTCTCAGCTTTCAAGTGACCCAGCAAATCCTCTTACCACTGGAGCCCATGAAGTGAATTTTGAGAGTATATGGTTTGCAGACCCCACTATTCCCAACAAGCTCAGGGTTTCTAGCCAAAAAAGGAATTTGTCAAAAAGGAATCTTTCTGTTGCTAGAGCATGTTTTTCATCATAGTTGACAGCAGTCACATGGTCTGCCCAAAACTGGCATGCATATTGAAGGTGCTCTGGAATAGCTGCTTGAATGGACTGCTTGATGTTCGGCATGTCCACATTTTTTAGGTAGGAAGTTGGCAAATCACAGATATTGAACTTGAGTTCAGTTTCCATGATTTGCAAAATCTCAGAGGCCATTTCTTCTCGCTGGGTAATGGTTCCACAAAGAAGGTCAGGACGTCTTTCCTGAATTGCATCTGTAATATACTCCCGGAATGACTGGTGGATTATCTTTATTGTACCTGCTTCACGGGGAATGTGGATGACAGCACTTAGTGGGTGTAGCATTCCTCTGAGGTCAGTGACATCCATCCCCAAAAATTTAGCCAGAGACTGTGGTGACTGAGGTTTCAGGAGGAGAACAATTGTCCTAAGGATCCTTTTGATCTGTTTAAAGTAATTCTGTGTACGAAGGCTTTTTGAATCTGGAACCACTATGGCCTCATCAAGAACACGGTAGTAAAGATCATGGATATCAGTGAGAGGATCTCCTCTCAAGAGGAAGTTGATGGACTCCTGTGGGTGGACTTGTGGAACTGCTGAGCAAATGTAACGCACAGCAGTCGCAGCAAAGACAAAAAGGCCATCAGCATGGGCTGCTATCTGCTTCGCATCTCGAGGGCAGGCTTTCCAAGAGTCTCGAACATCCCAGGTGCTGCCATCTAGTGACTTTTTGACATAGAGATGGATATCCTGCCTGACTTGACTCATATCCACATCATCAAGAGTTATCTCATGCACCAGAAAAAGCAGCTTGTCAAACTTGAGGTACTGTGGAACATTTGGCCTCCCTGTTAAAAAGAAGCGGATATTCTTGGGGATATTATCCATGTTATCAGAGAGCCACCGAAGGCACAGTCCACCCCTGTCCTTCCCACATTCATCCAATGCATCCAAGACAGATTATCCATGGTGTTTGGATGGGTGGCATCTGTGCAAGTAGTTCCACAACAAGTTTTTGAAACTGCAGCTGTGGGTCCATGTCAAGGATCCCAGTACGATCTTTAGTAATGAGCTTGACCAGAAGGCAGCGAAAACAATCATCATAGTCTGCCAGCTGCCGAGCAAGTGTGATTGGAAGAGATTTTATGTGATTGCGTTCTGCAATGTCCCAGGCAAAGAAGAATGAAGCTGCAAGAACATTTTTCTGTTCAGCCAGAATAGATGCAACACTCTTTGCTATGGTTGATTTGCCAGAGCCTGCAGAGCCACTGAGGAGGACCACACGCTGGTCTGGGTCTGGAGGGTCCATCAGTTGGCTGACAATGTTGTTGATTATATCAACCCGTGTGCCATCCATGCATTTCTCGGGTGTATTGGCAGCATTGTAGCGTGCCGGACTAGATTTCAGCTTTTCCAAGATGTTGTTGTCAGCTGATAACCAGTCAATGAGAATTTCATTGTTCAAAAGGATAAATTTCGGATACCTTTCAGCAAAATGTCTCTGACTAGTTTCTCAATAGAAATGTTCCCAGAGAACTGTGTGGATGAGAATTGAGATATCACCCACAGGCAAAGCTGTTGTGATTACACACCGTAAACTCGTGAATATCAGCTGCAATCAACTCCCGAATTTCCACAATTTCTTCCTTGTCTTTCTCGCTCCGGAAAAGGCGATTGATGCGCGATTTACTGCCGAGCAATTTACACTTCTCTGCTCTGGCTCTGAACTTTCTGTGTGGTTTCCATTAAGTCGTGAAATCATGAGCTACAAGGATCTTAAACTTGCGATGAGATTGCTTCTAGTCGGTCCTTCAAACCTCCATCTGCACCCGAGATATCGATAGCAGCCAAATTAGTCAGCGACTTCTCGAGTGCTGCCAGACCCTCCTTGTTGCTTTTCATTGTCTGAAACACAGAATTCTCATCAAGGCTGGCATCGAGACAGAGGGTCCCTACCAAAATCATCTGTGCTAGCTCATAAACACCATTGACAACTGGCTCGACGGCGGGAACCCCTATTCCTGCGACTGCTGCCTTTGCGAGACTGAGAACCGTAACAATAGAGTCGAGGACCTGGGTGCTCCTCGCTGATGCTAAGGGCGGAATCGCTGCCATCGACGACGAACTGCGGGGGAGATAGATGTTGCGAACGATGGTGGCGTAGAAGCGCTAAAATCGACCACGCCAGCTGGCAAGTGTCACAAGTGCCAAGATCCGGGCACAATCGCCGACTTCGAAATCAATGTGAAAGGAAATGGCATTCGAAGCTGTTTCGATCAACTCGTAAATAAGTCTATGTTATAATGTTCCGACCATGCCTCAGTCTTTTCGGCGGATCCAGTCCCATCCAGTCCGTTCACAACCTAGGTTGAAAGATCGGCGTCCTCATTCACTCCTTCGGACTACATACCAAAACCGGACCGCCAAAGTCGTGAGTGTACACAGATTCCGATGCCGTAACCCCCTGCCCACCCTGGCAGCTGCTCGCGCACCGCCCAGGCGGCCCAAAGTGCCCAAACGGCCCGATATCCCGCACGCCGCGGCAGTCCTCCCCCGTGGAATCACGAGCTTTTGGTAGATCGGACGCCTTTCGCAGCCCGTGGGTGGGAAGGTGGGGAGGTGCGAGTGCGGGTGCGGGTGCGAGTGCGGGTGCGGGTACGGGTGTGAGTGGTGTGGGTGGCGGTGAGGATGGAGCGCGTGCATCTCCCGCCTCAGCATCGGCGCGGAACCCTCGATCGCGCGACGACGGGGACGTCGGCGTGCAGCGTGCTGTGGTCGAGAGAGAGGTCCTCGCGCGCGCTGTCGTTGTCCGGGGTCGATGGGGTTCCGGAGTATGGACTGGAAGAGAGGGAGGTGGGAAGATACAGGGAAGGGGAAGTGTGCGAGCAATGCTAAGAAGCCGCCGATGGCGCGCCGTGGCCGCGCAGAGATGCAGGGGAGGAGGCGGAGAAAGGCGGGAGGCGGATGGGGTCCCTGGTGCCGAGTGTTTGCTGAGAACCAAGGCAAATGAGGAATCAGTATGCAGTACGTGAAGATGGCACGGAAGATGCACGCTGACCGAGATATGCAGCGTGAGTTCGCGCAGGGATGGCGCAGCACCAAGCACGAGGACGGAGCGCGCGTCCGGCGCGGCGGAGTCGTCCGTGTTCAGCTGGATGAACATTAGTCAATCGTACGCGACGCCGAGCGTAAGCGTGTGCCGCCTCGTGGGACCAGGCATATACGCGCCGAGTGGCCCTGAATTTGATAATCCGCCAAGACGGAGGCGGAGGGTGGCGGGGACAGTGGGAAGCTGGCAGGAGGGGCGCGGCGAGCTATGCGAGGGAGGCGGCGATGGGCGGCGACGAGTGCGTGGTAGGCGTGGCGGAGACGCAGGGCGCCGGGGGCGGGTAAGACGTAGTATGAATAGTACCGAGGGTGTCGGGCGCCGATGAACGCGTCGAAGCCGTCGCGGAGGTGCAGGACGCGGGGCGGAAGCGGATTGGGTCCCGTTTGCAGCGCCGGGGGTGTCGAGGGCGCTGAATGGAAAATGTGTCAGCGCACGCACGTCGCAGAGATATGCTCGATGAGGTACGTACGTACGGGGATCGAGGTACAGCGTGAGTCCTCGCACAGATGGCGCAGCGGCGAGAATGAGCGCCGGGCGCGCGTCCGGCGCGTCGTAGTCGTCCGTGAGGCGCTTCACTTCGAGCACGAGTGTCCAGGCTGAGGATGGTGGAGACAGTGGGAAGCCGACAGAAGGAGGGATGCGGCGAGGTACGCGAGGGAAGCGCAGATTATCGCGTCGTAGCCATCGCGGAGATGCAAGGGCGGATGCCGGGGAAAGCAATGCGGATTCGACGCGTGGTGGGTCCAGCGGTATCGCTGTACAGAAAGTATTTAGAATGAGAAGCGGATTTCTGAAGTCGATGGGAACGCACGCAGATCGAGATGCAAAGTCAGCCGGCGCAAGGACGGCACAGCGGTCCACGAGAGCAGAGCGCGCGTCCGGTCCGCGATGTATCGATCCTGCCCTGCAGGCTGAGCAAGGCGCCGAGCGGCACGAGAATTTCGCGGTCGCCCGAGGTGCGCAGGATGCGGAGGCGGAGGATGGCGGGGACCGTGCGAGGTAAGCAGGAGGAGGAACGAGGTAGTCTCTGCTACAGACCTGAAACGGATGACGATCAAAGATGTATAAGGAACGAGAGAGGTGCCGCCAGAGCGCGAAGGCGAGGCAAGTATGCAAGTCGGATGGGTCCATATCACCGAGGATGTCGAGGGGAATCGCAAGAAGGCGCGCGTATTAGCATGATAGACAAAGGTGCGGCCGATGCAGAGGCTAGTAGTACAGCGCAGCGTGCCATTCACCCGTGAGTCGGTGTTATTTTGAATGAGCGCCGGGATTTTGGCGCCAAATGTTCCACGTAGGGTTTAGTTGTAGAATCGTCGACATTTCGCACTCTGTCTTCTTCGACGCTGCTGATCCGCGGCTTTCCGATTTCATCACGGCTAATACAGCTGATGCCGATGGCAACCCGTTGATAGCCGGCCAAACCACGCAAGCACCACGACCAAGCCACGACTCGCTTGCGACTCGGACAACGTTCTTTAATACTTCACTTCTTCCTAAGCGTCTTCTTTGCCAAAAAACCTTTGAAAAATTTATACCGGCGCTCCGCATTTTTAGCTGCTATGAGCAGCTTCCTCAGCTGCAACCGAGCAGCCCCTGGATTGGTGCGCAAGCGCGACAAGACCCCCAAGTCGGATGGTGACGCAAGCGGCCGTACGCCATCTTACTTGTGTCCAATCTACTCGTGAACTCGACCACGCTGGCATCATATTAATCGCGACTAAGTATCCGCTACATCGCCCAAATCGCACTGGGCCCGGACCCTACCGGATGCGTCGGTCACGGTTGTATCGACCTTAGTGGACTCGGTTGAATTAATCGGGAACCAGAAAAGTGGCGAGGCCTTGCAACATTTGCACTCAGCGCCGTTTTTTCTGCAATGGCTATTTTCAAACCGATCGGTATTGACAACGTGCTTTCCGCGCACAGAGCTCTCTACATCCCTACTCTCATGGAGACGCCCGCATCTCGAACATCGGAACGATGTACGCGGTCTTTTCGTGTTATACGAACTCATCTCATCGTTTACCCTGCCAGTCTGTGCCCTCGATGCCGACATCACCATCCTGTCGGCGGATGGCGTCCTCTTCAAGGTTCATCGCAAGAATCTGGAAGTGCATTCCGACGTATTTGCTGGCGCAGAAGACACAACCCGACCAGAAAACGGCGACGAGCTTGTCCATCTTCCGGAAAACTCGGATGTACTCGATCTGCTCTTCCAGTACATGTACCGACAGCCACAGCCGGATCTCAATAAGGTGGAGTTCGCGACCATTGCTGGGCTAGCCGAAGCTGCGGAGAAATATGTGGTTTACTCCGCGCTTGAATGGTGCCGCATGAGAATGAAGTTCGTTTTTATTCTCTCGTACTTTGCGAACATTTGTTTATTTGACGCAGAGAAGCTATCACGTCCCATCCGTTGGAGGTTCTTAGTTACGCTGCAAGACATAACCATGCCGATCTCGCCAACCAGTCCGCCCAGCAGAGTGTGGGTTATCGAGTCTCTCAAGCTCTCACAATACTCCCACTACCTATATTTCACGACTGGGTGCGATTCCAGCTGAATCCCATTTCGACCAGCGGCTCATGCAATTATAGATCTTGTTCTACGAGCGGTGGCACCAAGAGGAGGCCAACTTCCTGGGCCTTACAATGTCAAAATACGAGAAGGATATCCCTCTTCTTTTAAAATGCATTGCTGATCCCACTCCGCTCTTCACCTTCCGCGACGAGATCGAGAAGAGCGGCTACAAGGGTATCTTCCGCGAAATGATGGACATCAAATTCATGCCCGAGAAGGCTGGGGACGCGAAGTAAGAAGTAGAACGAGTCAGTGGCCCCAATAACGAGAACCGTCAAGTAGTTAACCAATTGGCCTTTTAGGTCCACCCAACCTTCTGATTTTTTGGCTGCTTTTTCCGAATACACGATTGGTTTGATTATAATATTCACGCTGGCTCTTAATCAAGCTTATCTTGTCTCGTCCGATTTTGCCATGACTTAATCTCCCGACGCGCAGCAGTTTTTAAATGATGATGTCCAGCGGATTTTTCTTGTTGGTATCGGCGCCCCCTCAGCTATATTGACGCTGACTTGAAGGCGTGTCAAAATGGTATCGGTTTATTCCAGGCAACCACTCGGTTGATTTCCGTCACTAATCCGGTTTTTCATCGCGGATCAGACCAGACGGATTTGTGCCTACCTACATCCCCACCTAGCCTAGGGTTGGAACGGCTTCGGGCAACGCCCGAACGGTTGAACAAGACCGAAATGTTCATTTCTCGCAGGATATCAAAACTAATTAAGCAACCTAAAAATCTGTAACTCGGCGCCATCAACCCGTGGCTACAAGGTGTACCGGAAATCCGGTGCCCTGTCGCCCATTCTTCTGAGAACATCATCGCTATACACTTCGTTCAAAGCAGTGCGCGTCTCCTCATCCCGACGGCGGTTTATCCGGTGGGAAACCAAAACCGTCGCAGCAACAGATATGAGGCCGATTGCGACGAACAAAAGCTCACAGCCGTCTAAATATCTGTGTCAGGAGGTATGCAGGGATGTATCGATATACGAAGAAGCGTACGTCCGACGATGAACCGTGGCTTGTCCTGCGTACGGTACATATTGCTTGCGAACGTACCACTGTTGAGAAAATTTCCGGCTTGTTCAGGCGGTCAAACAATAGTATCGTCGACAGTACCCACCCAAAATGCCCGATGCCTATCTGAAATGCCATGCCCACACCACGTTTGTATTGCCCGGAGAGGTTATTCCCCAGCCTACGTTGACGGGACCCCGCAAAATAATATGAACACGGAAGGTTTGTCTGTGGAGATATACACACCAAGCTATGATGCCTGGAACAGCGGCGTACGGCCCAGTGACACAGAAGAACGTGCCGAAGTATTTGACACCTGGTGCACAGTTAAAGGGCTGAAACAGCAGCGCAGGACATATAATCATACCAGAAGGAGCGTTTGAGATGTTGATAGCGAAACCAATTAAGCTAAAAAGGAAACCTACACTCAAAGATAAACCAGACTCTTCTTCGAGAAATAAGGAGAACCGACCAACGAAAATAAACAGAGATCGCATCTTTATCCTGTCGGACCAATAGGCGAAGATAAATAGAACGACGGCTAGATAGTGGTTTCATTCTAGAATCATTTCAGATTTTGCAACGTGCGTACTCGCAACCGCCTTGTGTTCGAGTGTATTCCTTCAGTTCCATTCCAGCGTGGTGGAAACACGTACATAAGGTGGTACAGTCAGTAGCTGGGAAACGGCAGGGCTGTGTCCGAATCTTATGGTACCTCAGCTGAGCACGGAGTAGCAATGAGTCAACATACGTGTTAATAATTGTTCTGGCGAAATAGGCCATTCTGAATTCAATGGACTGTGTTTCTCGCCATTTGTGATAACTCACGGCAAAAATAGGGTGATCCCGTATACTGAAAAGAGGCGAAGTCATCGACAGTGCCGAGTGTGTTATCAGAATTCTTACGGTTGGTTATAACAGCCATGAGAATGAGCGTGTGTAACCAAACCTAGATAGTGAGCAATATTTTCAGGAGACAAGAAAGAATAATACCTGCCAGTCGGTTAGCGCCTCGACTACATGTCTGATTTCGAACTGCTCTTCCTCTCCCACCGACGAATTATCGTACTCTGAAGATCCGATTATGCACGCCTGGGACAGAGAGTAAAGCACGTACTCTTTCTCATTATCACGAAGGCGCGCTGTTCGGCCGTGAGGAATTTTGCCGTCGCCGGAAAGTCAACCAAAACTGGCATCACCGAGTGAGAAATGCATACCCGGCCAAAGAGAGTGTAACACAAACCGAAGAAAGCGACCAAGCCCACGAGTACGGTAGCAATGCCTTCCTGTATTGCTGGGAGTTAAAAGAAAATCGGGCGAGTGTGCCTCAAGATTACGAACCAGAATGAAAATCCAGGACCATCCCAATAGACCGCCGGTTTGGCTCATAAAACCGATCCCGAAGGCTAACGCACCCCCGAAGGCCCCTGCCAGAGACGCAGCACCAAAGAAAAGACCGATGCGCCACTGCAGCATATGACGAGGGTACCACAGGGTAAGACTAGGTTAAATCAACGTCGTCCAGATCAAAGGAGGGTTACATACTAGTAAGCGACACCACTGCACAAGTTGACAATTCAATAAGAGGATAAGATGTTCACAAAGCTCACGGGAATAATCCAGCCTCTACAACTCCCAGGCATATGCGCGTCCCAACTAGCTCCCCGTAGGTCCGGACAAAGCCCATTGCAATTCTTGAGAGAAATTGAGCAAGCTAAGAAAGGGCTTGATCCAGCCACGCACGTTATGATACCCCAAACCACCTTTCATTCGTTAGTAACCAAGGAGAGTCGGAGATTGAGAGTGCAAACTGTGATTGCTGGGAGCCATCTAAAAAATTGTAAGTTGGCGTGAATATTTACAGATCTTCTAGCTGATTTGAACTGACCGCGAGGGCAAAAATCGCTTCAGAACCAAGCTAATAGGATGTAAGTTCCGGATTCGACGTCAATATAGCTTCAACTGACTTCGACGGACATTCAAAGATGCAATACGGCTGATGGCCATTAGAATATGCACCCAAAAGAGTCGAGAGCATACAATGAAGAACATTGTCTAGACCCCGAAATAAGTAAAGACGCCGAACCCGGAAAGGAGGTACCCACCAAAGCGATGTTAAATTTATTCCCGGTGAGCTCCAACTCAGCCTCAAGCCCTTGAAGCCTTGCATTCCCTGTCACAGTTCTCGAACCTGGTGTACCAAGACTACTCCATCACGCACCAATGTTGGCTGTAAGACATACACATTAGTCTCACAGGACGATCAGAACAGCAAATACGCACATCGGTCAATGAAAGACGCCAGGTACATGAGCGACAGAATCGGCATTAATCTCAGGTCGATTTTTCGCCATAGTTTGCGCTCTTCCTCGGCTGTGAGCACGCGGAAATCGAGAGGCTCCGAGTTAACACCGTTCGACTGCGCCGCCGCCGGAGAGTCCAAGACCTTCTCCATAGATCCTTTGTTCTGCCTCTTGCCGGACATGGTGGTTTGGGAAGAAGTGGATTGTGTAACCAAGGCTCAAGTCAGATGGCCTTTGTGTTCTTCGCACCAGCCTTCACACGTCGATATATATATGTATGTTCGGGCCTTTGCTTTCCGTTAGGGTGAGATATTTTTCCCGCAACTGGTAACTCGACGCGCCAAGACACCGCCGAAATAACGACCTTCTAATTATCTATCTCTCTCTTTATAAAATTGAGCCTGTCCGAAGCTTTTAAATCCGCTCTGGGACATCTGGGCCTGAAACTCTGGAGGCGCCCGTCAATTAGGGCCCTCGGTGGACTACTAACTGACCGGTATCTTAGCGCTCAAAGGGACGACGTAATTTCTCGTCATGAACTGTGAGGAAGTGGATGCGAGGCCGCTTTGCGGCCTCCCAACCTCTTTTGTGAGGTTATTTCCCGTCTGTTTGCAAATGGTCATGATTTCATACCGGACTGACTTCAGTTGAGTGGAATTGAATTGATAAGTGCTCAGGGGATTGCGGAGCAGGGTTTTTTCAAGGTTGCAGTCAAGTTCAGAATTTTATCCCCAGCCTATCCCTCAAAGCGAGAGCGGAATTGATGAGGTTGCAAGTCACTGGTGCCTGGCGCTTAAATTAGCACCTCGGAAACTATAACAGTGAGCAAAAAAACGGAATTTGGCATTATGTACACTTTTATAGGCGCGCGCGCTTGAAGTTGACCATGGGGCCAAAAGCCCCTAGAAAGTGCTGTTTATTGAGCGCTTCCAAAGGTCTGGACCCAGCGCTTCCAAAGCCTCGGGCCTCTCCCAAAAGCGGAGTTAAAAAGGCTTCAGACAGACATGGATAATTTATAAAGAGGGAGAAACCCTTGGTTGAACTTTGCTGATTGAATCATAAATGTATTTGATCCGATGATGGAAATGATGATGGTGCTTCTTTTCCTGCCTTGTACTCGCTTGCAAAGATGCCCTTGGTCCGTATTCGGGGATTCTTGTTCTGGTGGCGTTTTTTATCCTCATGTCACTCCCTTGTTCCAATTTTGTCGGCTCATCTTGTATTCTTGTCTGATTCGGACGCATGAATCCGCCATAAAAATCCTCCGTGGTCTGCTGCGGCCTGCCACACCATTCTACCGATGGGAAGCACCCCTTCTATCTTTGAAAAGACTCCACAAGAGCATGCGGAGGCTGCAACGCGGGATCTAGAAAAGCGGCGGGAAACTGCAATCTGGCCGCCTCAGCTAACGCTAGTCCGACCTGGGTGAGCAAGGGGTAAAATTGTCTTCAGAAAGAATTTACCTAACAATGATACAGGCACGCCAGGGTTGAATTCTATGCTTATCGTTACAGGGTGCGCGACAGATTACGGCCGGACATCGAAGCCGTCCTACCCTTGGAAAAATCCGGGGAGCTATCGCTGTTTACTGTTCGGCGGATTTGGGGCCTCGAAACATCCTCGGTACGCCACACGGATTGCGACTGCGTTCTGTGCTCATGGTCCCAAAGATCATCGACCCTCTGGACCTTAAACTCGGGTTTCCAGCCGATCTCAACTTGCTCCCTGCATGTGTTGTGACCGAACAGCTGGCGAAACACGGCTGTATCAAGCTAATTGGTCCGTGTCGCCTCACTGGTATTGAATTCTGAACCGATTGTTTCGCTCAGAACCATACACTTCATGCGAAACCCTTATCAAACGACAACTTCGTCACATCGCGGTCGCGGGCATGTCTGCCCTTCATTGCTGGTTCGTTCTAGCGCTAGCAGGTGCGCGAAATGACTACTGCCGCCTCGGGAAGCACCTTTCGGAACCAATCTACGTCACCAAAACACATTACATTGACTGGGCGCGCACCGCGAATCTCACTGTCTTCCTCGCCATATTATTTCTCGCATTCACGTCGATCGGAAAGGATCTTGTGTTTCGATTGGGAGAAGCTGTGGTGGACACGGTTGCTGCATCCACATGCTTGACCCTGAGCCTCTGGGCTTGCCTCATAGCCCTTTTCTTTGTGGCGCCGGAGGCATATGCGAAAGCGCTGGAAATGGAGGACGTTAAACTGATGGTCGTATTATCCGGATAATCTCGACTGCTATGCTGTATGCGTCTTGTACAATTATGAACTTATAAGTATGTCCTCCCACCAGCATATCCACTTCAAATCGCTCGATATGGCCGGTTGACTGCATCTGCGAGGAAATCGAATTGCTTCCGCCTCGCAATTGCGGAGCACTTGTACAAACAGTGTCTAGACTCTGCCTGAAATAGTTGAGAGGGCAACTTTCCAGGCGTGCCTGTCAACACTTTCTCGGAAAGTATCCGTCGCGTACTCGAGGCTTGATTTAACACGCACAAAGCGCATAAGGGAGTCGCTGTCTCCTAAGATACAATCCATTGACGGACTACACCGCCCAAATTCCAGCAGGGAAACGGAAGTCAAACGTTTTTGCGAGCTTCCAAATCGCCTCTACGAGTTCGCGGTCTTCTGCAGGGGCCCCGAGGATGGCTTGCGCCTGTACATTGATATCCGCACCAGAACCAGCGGCGGGGAATGGCGATACGTCAACGGCGCATACGGTCCCAGGCTCAGGACACGTCCCATTTAAAAAGTATTGGCAGATGTACTTTTGGGTGCAGATGGATGGGCCGGAGAAGGAGCAGTGCTGCATTATGAGGGAGAATCGTAAGCAAATTTGAATATATATATATACATGTGATGAGAACCCCACCCCGGCTGAATCCTGGGTCAAGACGGCGGATCCATTGAATTCCTGCGACATTTTCTTGGCGCCGAATTTAGATGAGAAATTGGGCAATGTTTACTTGGTTGGACGCAACGTATGCCCACAGAGGAGTCACCGGATCTGGGAATTTTTTGGATTTTGAGCGAGGACCAAAACACAATCGAAGGAGCAAGTGACGCACCCGCGGTGTTTCCGACCAAGAGCAGGGGGAAACTGGTATTCGCGACAAATGGTCCTAATCACAGTTCCGATGAGGGTACACAAAAAAATATTAAACACAAAGGACCTTGGAAATGGTCCTTCGGGAAGTCCGGCCAGGCCCTGAAGTTTCAGATATGTGCCTAGTTTGGAAGTCCGAAGTCGAATGACACTTACACGCAATACTATGCTGCCAAACGTCAGCCCAAGGGGACTTTTGCTTAAGGCTTGATAATGGGTCAGGATGTCCTCATATTCCGAAGAAATACGCTTGCCATCGTTGTAGAGCATCGCTTGCCCCGCATCCCCAACGGACTCGAACCGGATCCCAAGTACATTTGAACGCAGGCTTTTCCGTCATTTTAAAGAGCGCCGTCGCATTATCCTTAGTCAGATCAGCTAGGGCCTCCGCCAACGGCGGGAACAACGCATATGGCTCGTATAGGGCTCGGAATATGGTGAACCGGAGCGTGGAATAGTCCACGATGCCGAATGAGGTGTTGGTTCGGACGGGAATCGGCCGGGCACGTAGAGATGCGTATAGCTTGTCGAGACTGGCTAAAATTTCTGCAGCGGCTGAGGCGAAGAATGGACATCCATTTGGCCCGGCAGCGACACAGCCGTTGACGAATGCCATCCACACCTTATTTGTATCGATCAGATTGTTGCTCCACTCGTCTGGTGTACAGTCATGTCTCGGTGATCAGCTAAAGGAAAGAACGTTAACCTACAGGCAAAGTAATTTTCCGAGTCCACTACACCGTCAATAACCAGCCGACCATTGTCCTACGAACGATAATCTGGCATGCTCGAAAGTTTCGAAGCAAAATGACATACCGGAAACATTGATGCGAACGTGGCTCCCAAGACACTTCCATAACTGCTCTGCTTTGAGCATTACTCTTGGCTTCGGCGCAATTTGGAAAATGTACGAAAATCCACAGTATTGAATTTTTTCAAGGCCATGAGCCTGCACGATTCGGAGCATGTCACGGGCTGTGTGGTCGGTGTTGATGAAACGAAGACTTCCATCGTCTCGCTCGCCAGCTAATTGCCCTTCTACAAGCCCTCGTGCATACGCAAGGGGTAGGGCGTACGCAGAGGAGTTCATGGATGTCTTTTGAAAATCGTCAAACCAGATCGCGCGCTCAGCACGACTAGCAAAGAACGAGACACGCAGCGTGGAGCGACCGATGCCTTTCGCGTTGTTGCAAAACAAATTCAAAGCATATAATGGCCCAACGCACCTCGGGCGAGTCGTGAGGTACAGCTGAGTGCAGCCGTACCATCGCAATGGCAGCAGAGGCCCCGTTAGGGCATAGTCCAGAGGTAAGCGTGTGACAGAATTCATCTTGGGTGAAGCCTGAGGGCGCGCGATTTGCCCATTACCTTCAAGCGCGCGCACTGATTGTCAGAGCAGCGCTCAGTCCAGACGAGTTCCTCGGTGGGTGAGATCTGTGGGTCGGTGTTGGTGAGAGTTGCAGCAAGTTAAAATAGCACGCACGGATTTGAATGAAAAGTTGTCTTTTGCGAACGCGTAAAGGGGTCCGCCGCTGGACTGACGTGTTTCTCCATTGAGCCCGGCATGCTATGTGAATCCACCGAAAGAAAGAACCAAATGGCGAAGAAGGGAAGGCAGCACGCAACAAGTCGCCTCATTGTCATGGTCGGAGCAGGCAGAGAGCGAAGCTACGTGCCGTGAGAGAATCACGGCCTGATGCGCCGGTGATACGCATCAGCTGCGCATCAGTCGGTTGGCCGAAATCGGCCGTGACAACGACTTATTCAAGTACCACCCTCGACTTTGCACTCGACTGGTGAAAATGATCCACCCTCAGAAAATTCCGGGAAAAGGCCATCCGGTCGACTCCAACTGAACCTCGATCGCAGCGGCAGTCTATTGAATAATTTAAATTTTTTGTTTTTGCTTGACTCATTCTCGCTGTCTTCACCTCGCCCGATTGCAGACCGAGTTCAAGCAACTGACCTCTGAAATGTAGCAAACATTTTCAAAACGCCGCACACAATATCTGCACCAGTATGTACCGGACATAGGCTCGTTTCAGCCTCTCTATTAGTCTACCGGGCGTGAAATCTGAAGACAGTCGTTCAGATCACGTATACTAGAGATACCGGACAGTCGGTCCCACGGCAACGAATCATGATTCTGGTTGTTTAACGTTCAACGAGTTTTGGAATGGAATGCGCAAACCAGAGGCGCCAACTGTCAATTGTCGAGTACTGCCATTGGTACGACATGAGACTGAATGTTAGAGAGTGGATGCCGGTAACATTCAGTCCCATTCCGCGAACCAATTCGGGCCTGGCGGTACAAAATCAGCCTCTTGTGCTAATTAGACTGACAACCTGGGAAGGGAATCCATGGGGACGGGATAGCGCGTTGGACTCGGGGGCGTCTAATTCAGTCGCAAAAATAGGTGTTCGTGATTTCGCTCTGACCAGTCTGCCTTGCAAAATTAGGTAGTCCGCCGGTTGAAACTGTCACCTTCGTTAAGGTGCTAGCGCGGAATTGGCGCGTAATGGTGTATAAGCCAAGGTACGAACAGATCTAGACAGAGAGTGGATTGCCTCGCGAGAGTCGTCAAGTTCGTTGAAAATGGGATACTCGAGACCGCGGATGCAGCGAGGGTCCGCAATCTAGCACCAAAGTAATGGAGCTGGTCCTCAACCGGCGGCACAGCGACTCTGGCCTCATCATGGTTATTAATCTACCTACCAAAGGGAGAGAAACGGGGCGAAAACAGCTGCCGTAAGAATCGAGATAAGGGAACCCCGGGGTTGCGCGCCATGAAACAGAACCAGCGAGCCTCGGTGGAGAGCCGGGAACACTGTGGACGGCATTGCGTCTTGCGGGATTCCATCCCCAGAAGCTGTACGCTCAAGTAATGGCCGGGGCGGACGGGATGTGGTCCCAGTCTCTCGGTACGCGTCGGATTTTAAGTTGGGTACTGTAACACTGGACCCGTGTGATGAGCGCCGAAGTAAAGGGTGTTATCGTCGACATCGAGTTAGGTTTAAGAAAAAGATTGGATACGCAGCTCGGAATTGAATGGGAGGTCAAGTTGCGGTCGAGTCCGCTGCGGCGCTGCCAGTAAATTTAACCGTGAGCCCTGAGGGGTACTTCAAGTTGGCGAGTGAATAAATCCATGGGCATGTAAGCCGTATTCTGTTCTCAGGGAATGACTGCAAAGCACGATGGCTTTTGGAGAGGTGTCGAAAGGCGAGGTGAAGGGAAGCAGCAAGCACAGCCAAATAGCATCGGACTTTCGGACCGGTGGCTGTGCGCCCCCCGCCATCTCGATCAATTTCGAAAGCGACTTGTACGCACGGCTCACCGTCTTGAGTATTGCCCCTCAAGCTGCTGAAAAGTCTCGAATTACTCCCTTCGATGGTCCCTGCGATCCGTAGCCTCGGGACGCGAGGGAATGCACACTGCCCCTTCGCTGGGCGGCAAACAACACAGAAATGTGTCGTAGTGGCACCGCATGCATTTTCCTTTTCCCAAGATGGTTCTTTCCTGATTTCAATTTGACGATGACAACCGCCATTGGCTAAGCCTATTCCTGTCTTGCCAGCTCGATGCCAGCTCGCTGATTAACTATTTTCTTTCGCGGTTCCTGTAGTAACATTGACATATGAGCGGATATCCGCAACATTGCAGACGGCCCTAGTAACCAACACATCCTTTTCTTGACTTCTCACGACCCTACGACGATATAAATCCAGTGATGACTCCACAGGCCTGGCAAGGAAGTATCTCGCTCGTTCTCGTCATTCCATTGGGCTTTTTTTTCTCTACCTTGACGGTCCTCTTGTTCTACCGGCAGACCCGGAGTGTGCTTTGTTCTTTCGTTTCGCGCACCTCTAACCATGGTATCTAATTCACCGACCCCCCCTCCGTACATCTCTCAGCCGTTTTAGGACGATTTCTGGTACGATATCAGCCAGCTCTGGGTGAGAACTCCAATTGCTGGGTCTCTTCAGTCACTTACCCGTGTATTTCATCCCCCAGACTGGGACCTTTTTCTACGGTATGAACAGCACGTCAATCGCGACGACGGCTGATATTTTATGGTCCTAGGCATATACTTGGTTCTCTTCTGTATCTGCATCTACATCCTCCTGAACCGTCCACGTCCGGGAAACACAATCTATTTGGTCACGGCGATCGCCCTCTTCACTCTTAGTACCGCACAGGCCGTGCTGAACCTCGTTCTTGGTGCTGGCGAGGTCGACTACCTTGACATTCCGTTTGACCACCTCGAGGATGCGGCCAACATCATATACGGTGTCAACAAGTACGTACAGAGTCTTCCCTTGGTAATCATTCACTCATCTTAAATTTAGTATCATCGCCGACGCACTTGTTGTACGTCTATTCAAGTCGCGACGTCCAAGTCACATGCTTATTTCTCCAGATATACCGCTGTTATGTAGTGTGGGACCGCAAAATCCACGTCGTGGTTCTCCCAACACTCATGCTCATCGTTACGAGTGGTTAGTATCGTTCCAATTCGCTTATGGCGTCCTCGGTCACGTGTAACCCTGTTTTATTCAAGTTTTCGCGGTGGACCTCAAGCTCCCAGCCAACCCATATTTCGGGTTGTCCTTCGCTACCAACGTAATCGTCACAGCCTTGACAGGTACCGCGCCGCACCTTATTTTGCACGATAGCGACTGAATGAATACTCCCGCTGTAGCGGGCCGTATCTGGTGGATCTGTCGTCAATGCCGTCTGCAATCCACTGTCAGAACTGCGGTCCAGCGGCAGTGCGTATCCTCAGTGGCCATCATGTACGTCTGTCTATCAGCTGCACCAATACCCTTGTTGACACGTCTTCCGCAATCTGCAGAGTAGAATCCGGGGTTCTATACTCGGCAACCGTGCTTGCTTATCTGATTCTTAACTCCATCCCAAGCATGCACGCCGTACGGAATCCCATTTACCAAATGCTCACGCAAGTTGTGGTGGGTCGTTTTTCCCCGCCAAAAATATCTTGATTGGGCGCTCATCTGCGCTGATAATAAGGGCATCGCGCCGACCCTCATCATCGTTCGTGTTGGACTTGGCGTGAAGACGCTCCCGACGGAAAGCACACTCAAGATGACGGATGTCATGGCCAGCGACAGCAGCCGGTTCTCTCAGCCTGATCTTGAAAAGGGCCTGCCAGGCACGCCCCGCGATTTCGAGAAGGGTTTCTCGAACTACGACGCGGACGGGTCGGCGTGAGTCTGCCCTGGGCTGAAGAGCAAGAGAGACAAAGGATCCGGACTCCCCGTATTCGATGGACTCTACTGGACACTTTCCCGCGCCTTCAATGGCTTTGCTAGACTCTTTATATGTAAACCAAGAACCCTGTAATACGGGTACGACGCCCCAGACTGTATTTTGACTGACTATGCTCGTCCGGGAGCAATAAATAGTGTCTGTAGCCTGTACTTTCTTGCAGTCTCACTCCTCAGACTGTCGGTTGGCTCCTCCCAATCTCCGCATCTAACCCGAGGGAGTGCTCCCGAAATAAGTATCAGATCACTCGACAGTCGAAACGCATCCACTGGACTGGATTCGTTTTTTATCGGTTATCGCTCACACCCTCGCCGGCACTCCTGGATAGTCAGCAGAAGAGCTAAAAGACTGGATATTACCAAAAGCTACCGGCGGCATGAAGAGACAATAAATGACCTGGTACGTCGAACCTGGTTGGTCGAATCCAGCATGTCGTATCAAAGACCAGACTTTTCTTTTGAGACAACAGATGGTTACCGGTCCACATTCGCTTTGATTTCGCTCAGACCAGACTCCACTAGTAACGTCAGTAACTTGAAAACGCAGTGCATTCAACCCAAGTGGAACCTCGAAACAATACTTCATTACCAGTGCAAGGACTTGCCCACTCGCCTGGACATTAGTAGAACCATGCGGCACACCTGCACACGGAAAGCGTGGTAGCTGGTCTGAAAAGCTGAGGATACCCATGGATAAATGGGACCCAGACGCTCAGATTGGTGGACATTGTTGTTGTCGTTTCCGAAAAGACAATTCCTCTGATTCGAAGCTGGCTGGAGCGAGCAAACTTGTGTAGAAATCTCGTTCGACTCGGGGCAGCCGGCCCTTAGACAAGTATGTGAGTCGCGGTTCTTATTTTACCCTTGAGTCAATACAATAATCAAACAATAATTCTATGTCGTTGATTGGCATCCGTGCCTGCCTACCCTCCTACATCATACTACATACCGTCGGGATATTGATACAAGCGAGGCGTTGAGAGATTTAGAAGAGGTAGTGGTGGTCGTCATTGTCATCACGACGAGTCGACGGGGCAGACGTGGCGGGAAGGTAGCCGATGGGGAGCAGAGGCGAGAGGCGCCAGCCTGTACCTGTGCCTCCGCCCTCTCAATCGAGAACGGCCCAGAGGTAGTAGGCTTCCCCTCCCGTTCGTACCCACGCGTACTGTAACGGCACGGGCGTCTGCAGGTCCTGTCCTTTCCCTTCCTCCCACCAAGCTCGTGCGAATAAAGCGGAGGTGCGCCGATGTCCAGACAAAACCGCGGGCTTGCAGGAGGGGCGCGAGGCGAGCATCGGCAACACGTTCTCCCCGCCATATCCGATTCGCGGCCAACTGGGTCATCTCTCCTGGGCTTTATCTATCCCCAGGTTTTCGGCACCATCTCCTGGTTTCTTTACGACTCTGGCCCCATCGCTGGCGGCGCCCAAACTCACGGACACAGACGACACCAGCAGCGGTAATAGCGCGCGTAGCGGCTGCACGCACTCCGTCGATGCGGAGCTTGCGGAGGGGCAGGCAAGAAGGGGAAGAGCGAGAGTGCAGACAGCCCACTCCCGGGCGAATGCTTGCGGGGGACGTCGACGAGCGGGTGAGGCGGGGACTGACGCGCGAGAAGGGGAGAGAATGGGCCGCAGGACAAGGGTGTGAGCAGGGAAGGCGCGGCGCGTGCGAGAACGCACGGCGGCGATCCAGCAAGCACGCAGTCGTAGGCGCTGGTGGGGTGCAGGACACCTCTGGAGACCGCAAGGGACGATACGGGCAGAAAGCGCGGGTGGTGCCGCTCTTCCCGAAGGACACAAGGTGTGTGTTTGCGAGGATCGCGAAGGCTTCAGCGCGCGCAGGGGCGCGGGGCTGGGTCTGCGGCTGTGGGCGGACCTGCGAGGGCATTGGCGGTGGCATGGCCGCAGCTGTGGAGGTTCGAGCGTCAGTACAGCTGTATCGGGCATCACAGGAGAGAGCTGACGCACATCGAGGAGTCATGCGAGCAGAGAACGAGTGGTCTGTGATGGTCATCCCGGCTTGTCGTGGGCGATAGAGCGAAAGAGATCGAGACACAGCGACGGGGGAGCGTGGGGAGAGGTGGCCATTGTGGAATAGCGGCGAATGAGTCGCTAGCGTTTCCTGCTCACTTCCTTTTGCTGCGAGTGGGCCGGCGCGTAGTCCTCCCGCTCCGAACAAAACGCGTAGCGCACAGGCGTCTGCGTCTCGCTCTTTCTTTCTTCTTCCTCCCCATCACGCTCATACACACACCAGTGGCGTTCGCACACCTCATTGAGGTTTTCCTTTCTTGGATTTTCAGCGAGCGACAGACGGCGCGTCCCCAGCTCCAAGTCGTTACAGTGCGCTCGAGACAAGCAGCGGCAATGGTCGTCGTCGCGGCGAGCACGGTCATCTCGCCCTTGTCCTCGTCGGCCCCGCAGCCGCTTCCTTCATCTCCGTCCTCATCCTCTCCTGGCATCGCCAGCGATACACATACCCGCAGACACCGACGAGCCGAGCAGCGGCAGCGGCCCCCGGCGCGCGCATCGGTTGGTGGGCGCACATCAAGAGCGTCGAGGCAGAGCTCGCGAATGTCAAGGGGGCCGAAGCAGAGGAAGCGGGTGAACGCGAGGATCGTCTTCGTCGGCGGCCACCCTCTCCCTCATCGTCGTCCATATCCCATTCCCCTCCGCATCTCGCTCCCCTTCTCCCTCGCCGTCTAGTTCCGTGTCCATGCCCGCGGACGACGACACGAGCAGGGGCATTGGCTGCACGCGTGCCGGCAACGTCGAGGCGGATTTTACGGCGGAGTACCACGAGGAGGGGAGAGCAAGAACGAGGACAGTCCCTTGCAGAGTGAGCGCCTGCCTGCTGTAGCGGGGACGTCGAGAAGCGGGTGGGGTGGGACTGGGCGAGGCGAGCATGAACGCACCCGGCGCAGGCGGGGTGCAGGACGTAGTAAGACGAACGGTGCCGGTGCGAGACCGCCCGCACACAGTATCAGTGCTGCGCAGGATCGCTTCGGACTCTGGAGACACATGGAGGGCACGGGAAGGGAATACGGAGGTACGGATGGTAAACGCAGATGGCGCTGTCTTCGCCCAAGGTCGCGATGTGCCCGGGGAAGGGACGCGAAGATTCCTGGTGCGGACGGGGCGCACGGGGATTTCATCGACATTGACGGGCGCCTCGTGACGCGGGAAAGGTCAACTGCGGAGGAGCAACAGTGTCAGTATAGTTCTGCCGAGCTTGAATCAAAAGAAAGAGCCGACCTACATTGCACTCGTATCCTGAACGCACTCTCCCATCACACTCTCGCATCCCAAAAGGACAGGGAGAGGGAGTTGTGGGACATAAGGTGAGCCCGCGAGTAACAGCGGAGTATTGAACGCATGCGCGGTCTCGAGGCATCGAACCTTCTCCAGCTCGGGGAGATACTGGTTTCGCCGCGCGGCAGGTTGCGATTATCGGATTTCATCTTCGTCGCTCCGAGTGATCTAACCCTGAGAATACGCAGAAAGTGTCGTCCTCAGTTCTTGGATATAGAATATTCCCAATGGTGGGTCCTCGGAGAGCAGGACTGGAACTATTGAGGCGTTGTATGGAATGTGAGTCGACTGAGGCATGAATAACCCGAGAAAGATATTGACCCAGATCCAAGCCAGCGGCGCAGCTTGAGATCAGATTCAGACGACCATGAATTGGGATTGGAACACTTGAGAAGGATACGACGTTGACGCATGTACGCGACAGAGTAGCCATTTCGGTGAAAAACAAGGGATCGAGGCACTGACGGCGAATCAAAGGGCGCTGATGGCCGTTAGCGAGCCAATCGCCTGCAGCGGTGGTCCACTGCTCCTCGAACCTCTTTCACCCTCACCCAATCTCACTCACGCACAACGCACTATCGATACAATAAATTCCACTTTTATTCCCCTGCTCCTCCGGCAGCCGTCTTATGATGTGCGGTGCGAATTGACGGGAGATTGATCTTTGATCGCCAGCGGTGTTCCGCGATACTGTGAGTAGTGAAATGGGATGTTTGCGTCTTCCATTCACAAGCGTATTAGCTATGTAAGTTCGTTCCCGAAATTAAGTGCGCAATGCAGCCGCTACACGGGTTTTTGAACGATTGTGCTTGAGTTCCGGAAAGAAGTACAGAACATACTTAGGCGGCTCTTTCACTGACTCCAACCAAAATTACAATGCGCGCTACGGATGCAGGGAGATGACGAGATGAGGGAAGGCGGCTCGAGCCTAGATGAAATTTAAAGTGAGTGCGAAAGGGCATCAGAAATCCGTCAAGAACGGACGCGGCTTGAATTCATATAATTCCCGCCCCTGCAGAAAGCAGAGCGCTGCAGGCCTGTGGATACGCACCCCGCTGTAGCCCGCCCGGGGGAAGCCTTAGACCACCGAATCCCTGCAACACGAATCTAGCTCTTAGCATTCGATTTCTTCCTATCATTGGTTGAATTACACCGTCAAGGCACACTTATTCGGCATGCAACCGAGCTCGATTTTTATTCGGTACCGATCCCAAAAATTCGAGACTTGGATGGGCCGCCGGGCGGCTGACAACCTGGTAACCCCTCGAGCGTCAGACCACCGAATAGGTATAGCGGCCCGTATTTGCGTCAATACCTTTCCAATCGCGGAATAGCAACGGGGTTACTTTGCGCCGCCGCAAATATGGTTCGCTTCAATCAATGCAATACTGCTGGCGGAAGGTTGACGCCGTGGTATAGAATGTAGGGCCACATGGTTCGTCACTTGCGCCGCTCACGAACACGTTGAATTCCGCCGTTCGTCCAAACTCGGTCCCGGCTAAAATGCCGTCCATCCAGTCTGTCAGTAACATTACTTCTCTGGCATCCGAGCCCTGCTGATGCATATAAAAGGACCACTGTCCATCGCCTTTCCTCGTGCTCTCCATATCACAGCGCTCACCAGCTACTTGTCTCTCGCCCCTCCAGCTCCCCCGTTCTCACCTACACAATGTTTTCCAGAATCCTCACTTTCAGCATCGGTGCTCTTGCGCTCGTTCAAGGGGCGCTTGCGATTGCGCCAGGCAGATACATCATCACCAACCCGGAGTTTGGAAATCTCGTCAGCCTCCGGACAGGTGACCCGATTGCTCTCTCGA